>OZ025292.1:384652213-385331380 GCA_964019185.1 Maratus speculifer
AAAAATGAATAGTGCCAATCGTTTATACTTCGTTTGTACCAGCAATTTTTTCGTTTGTACCTCATTTGTACTATAGTAATAAAGAGTTTTTAGTGGGGGGGGGCTGGAGAAACGGCCAGCCCCCCCACCTCAACATTTAAAAAAATGAATAGTGCCAATCGTTTATACCTCGTTTGTACCCGTTTGTACCAGCAATTTTTTCGTTTGTACCTCATTTGTACTAGAGTAATAAAGAGTTTTTAGTGGGGGGGGGGCTGGAGAAATGCCAGCCCCCCCACCTCAGCATTTAAAAAAATGAATAGTGCCAATCGTTTATACCTCGTTTGTACCCGTTTGTACCAGCAATTTTTTCGTTTGTACCTCATTTGTACTAGAGTAATAAAGAGTTTTTAGTGGGGGGGGGCTGGAGAAATACTAGCCCCCTCACCTCAGCATTTAAAAAAATGAATAGTGCCAATCGTTTATACCTCGTTTGTACCCGTTTGTACCAGCATTTTTTTTGTTTGTACCTCATTTGTACTAGAGTAATAAAGAGTTTTTAGGGGGGGCTGGCATTTCTCCACCCCCCCCCCTACCTCAACATTTAAAAAATGAATAGTGTCAATCGCTTATACCTCGTTTGTACCCGTTTGTACTAGCAATTTTTTCGTTTTTACCTCATTTGTACTAGTGTAATAAAGAGTTTTTAGCGGGGCGGGGTGGAGAAATGACAGCCCCCTCCTCAACATTTAAAAAAATGAATAGTGCCAATCGTTTATACCTAGTTTGTACCCGTTTGTAGCAGCAATTTTTTCGTTTGTACCTCATTTGTACTAGAGTAATAAAGAGTTTTTAGGGGGGGGGGCTGGAGAAATGCCAGCCCACCCCCACCTCAACATTTAAAAAATCAATAGTGCCAATCGCTTATACCTCGTTTGTACCCGTTTGTACCAGCAATTTTTTCGTTTGTACCTCATTTGTACTAGTGTAATAAAGAGTTTTTAGCGGGCCGGGGAAGAGAAATGCCAGCCCCCCTCCTCAACATTTAAAAAAATGAATAGTGCCAATCGTTTATACCTCGTTTATACCCGTTTGTACCAGCAATTTTTTCGTTTGTACCTCATTTGTACAAGAGTAATAAAGACTTTTTAGTGGGGGGGGGGGGGGGGGGCAGGGAAATGAAAGCTCCACCACCTCAACATTTAAAAAAATGAATAGTGCCAATCGTTTATACCTCGTTTGTACCCGTTTATACCAGCAATCTTTTCGTTTGTACCTCATTTGTACTAGAGTAATAAAGAGTTTTATAGGAGGGGCTGGAGAAACGACCCCCCCTCTTCGCCTCAATATTAAAAAAAATGAACAGTGCCAATCGTCTATATTTTGTTTGTGCCCGTTTGTACCAACAATTTTTTCGTTTGTACCTTATTTGTACTAGATTAATAAAAAGTTTTTTGTGGAGGTGCTGTAGAAACAGTCCTTGCCCCTAAATATTTAATAATATGCATAAACTCTTATCGTTTATATCTCGTTTGTACGATATACAGTTTTTAAAACATTGAGGTAGAAGCTGGTCCTTTTCCCCTCGCAAAGTGAAAAACTTTTATTACTCTAGGTAAAAATGAAGTATAAATAATTGGCACTATCCGTGCCAATTATAACATCAGTTAATATTGTATGCATGCTTTTTAAATACTGATTTCTTTTTAATCATTCTAGTACAGCTTAAAACCAAACGAAAAGATTGTTAATATAAATGGATACAAAGGAGGTGAAACGATTTGAGCCATTTATTTTTTTAAATATTGAGAGAGAGATTTTCACCGTCTCTCCATCTCCCACAAAAAGCCATTTATTACTCTTGAGCAAATGAGGTACAAACAAGATATAAATAATTAACACTACCTTTTTTTTAATTATTTTTTCTATCTTTATAAGAAAAAATATCGTTTTCGGGAAAATTTTCGAATTCCGGTTTTCGACGGATTTAAAAGCTCTAGGAGTCAGAAATTCCAAAAACCAACAGTGAGTCTATTTGTCTGCATGTGACATAAATTTTGTGAGCACTCTATTTTAAGAACTAATGCATGGAATTTATAAAAAATATATATTTAGTTAGTCTGATATAAATTGGTGCTGATTAGATTTTGGTGTAAATCACACAACAGGTAATGCTGCTATGCTGCCTTTTGTGAGATTACCGTAATAACTATATCCAGAATGTCCTCAGACTTCAGATTAAGTTAGTCCTTGACATGAATTGATGTTTTTTACGTTTTTGTGTAAACCGCTCGATAGGTGGCGCTGCTATACAGCATTATTTGAAAATTTCTGCAATCGCTCAATCTTCAGGTATAATGCACAAATTTTCATGAATTTGGTTAGTCCGTGACATGAGTTGACATTTTCTATATTTTGGTGTAAATTGGTTAATAGGTGGCGTTTCTATGCTGTATTTTTTTTAAGAATTCCTCAATAGCTCTATTTCAAGAACTAATTCACAGATTTCCATCAAACTTCAGATTCGATAAGTCCTTGACAGGAATTTATGCAGTTTATATTTTGTTGTAAATAGCTCTTCAGTTGGCGCTGCTATACAGCATTTGTTACGATATCTGTAACAACTCTCAAGAACTAATGCACGAATTTCTATCCAAATCCAGATTCAGTTAATCGTTGACATGAATTGGTTTTGTATACATTTTGGTGTGAATCGCCTAACAAGTAACGCTGCTATGCTGCATTTTGTCGGATTTACACGATTTTAGCGATGTTCATAACTCAAGAACTAATGCATGGAACTTCATATCATTAAAATTCTCTTGATGGGCATATGTTACAATTTAATTTTGGCACTGTAATGGAAAATTTCGAAAATTTAACATGTATGAGATGGAAGAAAGTTTTGGGATTGCTATTAGCGACCAGTTTTGAAAAGGATACTTCCCATTTCTCCAGTCCTTTTCCCCAATTTTTTTTTTTCCAAATTCCTTTTTTTTTTTTTTTTTTTTTTTTTTTTTACCATTAATTTTTTTTTCAATATTCTACTAAAGCTGACGTACAAACAAAAAGACTGTTGGTACAAATGAATACAAAGGAGGTATAAGCGATTTCGCTATTTATTATTTCAAATACTGAGACAGGGGTCTGGAGTTTCTCCATCATCACACAAAAAACCGCTTATTACATTGGTAAAAATAAGGTATAAAAGGGTTATAAAAGACTGGGGCTATCTATAGCTTTTTTTTCTTATTTTAATATTGAAATGTGCGCTTCCAGTGTCCTCAACTTACTAAAAACTTTTATTATTCTAGTACAGCTGAGATAGAAATGAAATCACTGTTTTTACAAACGAGTACAATTAAGATATAAACGATTGCAGCAATTTATTTTGTAAAATTCTAAAATTGGAGCTTCCCGTTTCTCCAGCTTCCCCTACCCCCACCTTATTAGTTCTTTATTATTCTAGTAATGTTGATGTACTAACTAAAAGAATGAAGTATATAAACGATAGGCTGTACTATTTTTTTAATATTGAGGTGAGTGCTAGTCGATTGACCGGAACCCCCCCCCTTTTCCTCTAAAAAAATTATTATTCTAGTACAAATGAGGTATACATGAAAATATTGAATGCACAAACGGGCACTAATGAGGTAAAAACCATTTGCGCTATTCAGTTTTTTAAATATTAAGGCAGGAGGTTGGCCGTTTCTACAGCCCCCCAAATACAAACTGTTTATTACTCTAGGACAAATAAGGTACAAACGGAAAGATGGATGGTACAAACGGGTACAAATGAGATATAAACGATTGACACTGTTCATATTTTTAAATTTTAAAATAGGTGTTTCTCAGCCCCTCCGCCCAATAAAAACTCTTTAATATTCTAATACAAATGAGATACAAACGAAAAGATTGTTGGTACAAACAGGTACAAATGAAGTATAAACGATTGCCACTGTTCATTTTTTAAAATATTGAGGTGGAGGATTGACCGTTTCTCCAGCTCCCCCACTAAAAACCATTTATTATTCTAGTACAAATGATGTACAAACGAAAAGATTTTTGGGTAAAACTATTACAAACGACGTATAAACGTTTGGCACTGTTCATTTTTGAAAATATTAAGGTGGGAGGCTGGCTGTTTTTCCTGTCCCCCATTAAGAACTCTTTATTACTCTAGTACAAATGAGGTACAAACGAAAATATTGTTGGTACAAAAGGGTAAAAACGAGGTATAAACGATTGGTACTATTCATTTTTTTTAAATGTTGAGGTGGGGGGCTGGCCGTTTCTCCAGCCCCCCCGCCCCCCACAAAAAACTCTTTATTAATCCAGTACAAATCAGGTACAAACAAAAAATTGCTAGTACAAACGAGTATAAACGAGGTATAAACGATTGGCACTATTCATTTTTTTAAATGTTAAAGTGGGGGGGGGGGGCTGGCATTTCTCCAGCCCCTCCCCCACAAGAAACTCTTTATTACTCTAGTACAAATGAGGTACAAACGAAAAGATTGCTGGTACAAACGGGTACAAACGAGGTATAAACGATTGGCACTATTCATTTTTTTAAATGTTGAGGTGGGGGGGCTGGCATTTCTCCAGCCCCCCCACTAAAAACTCTTTATTACTCTAGTACAACTGAGGTACAAACGAAAAAATTGCTGGTACAAACGGGTACAAACGAGGTATAAACGATTGGCACTATTCATTTTTTTAAATGCTGAGGTGGGGGGGCTGGCATTTCTCCAGCCCCCCCACTAAAAACTCTTTATTACTCTAGTACAAATGAGGTACAAACGAAAAAATTGCTGGTACAAACGGGTACAAACGAGGTATAAACGATTGGCACTATTCATTTTTTTAAATGTTGAGGTGGGGGGGCTGGCCGTTTCTCCAGCCCCCCCCCACTAAAAACTCTTTATTACTCTAGTACAAATGAGGTACAAACGAAAAAATTGCTGGTACAAACGGGTACAAACGAGGTATAAACGATTGGCACTATTCATTTTTTTAAATGTTGAGGTGGGGGGGCTGGCCGTTTCTCCAGCCCCCCCCCCACTAAAAACTCTTTATTACTCTAGTACAAATGAGGTACAAACGAAAAGATTGCTGGTACAAACGGGTACAAACAAGGTATAAACGACTGGTATTATTGTCGAAAAAATTTAAGTTGGTGGGGGGGCTGGCGAAATGCACCTGTAGAAATTCACGGCTGAGCCGGCTACGATTTAAGCTTTTTTCCAGGCTGGTCCGGATTATGATTTTAACATTATTTCATGCCGGGCTGAGCTTCTTTCCCTATGGGTCGGTTTAGGACCGGACCTAAATATTACGATTTATTCAGACGTCCAGTGCTAACGATCAACATGTTTTAGAAACAAGTTTCAATTTTAAATCAATATGCTGTTTTATTATGGCCAAATAAGAGGCACGGTCTTAAACCGACATATAATAACGTTACAATTTGTGGACGATCCCTTATTTGCTTTGAAAATTGATGAGAAACACTTCGTTTACAGGCATGGTAAAGTGGTGTAAGTCATGAATTTTTGAGAATATTAGATTTTGATATCTCTGTCAGGTTTTCAGATAGGAAGATGAAATTTTTTTCGTTCAATTTAGGAATGGATAAGGAATAATTTCCTAATTGGGAATTTTGCTCTACGGGGGCCGTATAAAAATTTAATTTTCGTATTTTTTCAAATAGACCCCCCATGGAGTTGCAACTTATATTATCAGAAATTTCATCTTTTTTTATGAGTTTTTGCAATTGGAAGTATGGGTCTAGGGGCAATATTTAAGGAGATAGCCTATTGTTCCGATATTTATGACTCACCCTGTATAAACATTCGTTATTTTGCCTTTTTTAACAAATGATTTTCAATAAGAAAATATTCGTAGTTAGCATTTCTTATTGAAATGAAATTGAAATGCAATCTTATTGAAATTATTTCCTACTCTAGAAATTGCAGGATCCTTAGGAACCCTGAAATTTTAGTTTAGGGGAGGGATTATACGTTTTCATAATTGATTAATTACTGCAAAATTCCCTGCCTTATTTTTTTGTTGCAGTAATTAATCAATTATGAAAACCTATAATTCCCCCCCCCCCCAAAAAAAAAAAAAAAACTAAAATTTCCTAAGGGGAGTTCCTAGGGATCCTGGAATTTCTAGAATAGGAAATAATTTCAATAAGATTGCATTTCAATTTCATTTCAATAATAAATACTAAGTACGAATATTTTCTTATTGAAAATCACTTGTTAAAGAAGGCGAAATTACGAGTGTTATAGAAGCTTTATTTATTTTATTAAGAAAATACTGATATTTCACTTGGAAAATAACGGGTTCCGTAAGTACCACGAATTTACGATACTTCTTCATCCGTTCCACAGTCAGCACAAAAAATGTTTTATAACTTTATTTTTTAATATTTTGTCCTATATTTTTCTGTAGTAATAATTTAAAAAAAACAAACATACACCCACATCAGCGTATTAGATGATTTTTTAAAAAAGAACAGAATCCATGGAAACGCATAATATACACACATCCCGCCGCCAAATAATGAAAATTATCCTTTTTCTATTTCTTAGAGGAGGTGCATAATTATACGTTAAAAGATCGAAACACGCAGGTCAATTTGCCTTACATGTTATTCTACATAGTAGAAATTATTTTAAAAACTCCATGCACCCCCATCCGCCCCACTGAAGTAAATGATTAAAAAAAAGAAAGAAAAAAAGAAAGAAAAAAAAAAGAAGGCAAAACTTAACGAAACGCAAAATATTTACATACCCCGCCCCCAAAAACTGAAGATATACTTTTTTTTATTTGGGAGGGGAGGTTCTTATTTACACATTTAAACATCAAAACAAGTAGGTCGTATTTTAGAAACCATTTACTGGATAAAATAAAAATCCAAATAGAAAACTAAATTAATATATTTCAATGAATTTTTCTAGAGAAAAATATAAAAAACCCTTTACACTGTAAAAAATTTGATTCATTTGCTACAGCGTCACTCCACTGCTTTTATAGAAAACGGTTACTTTACTGTGTTATGGAACATTCTCATTGGTCATAAAAGAGATATTCTATAAAAGCTGTGGAGTGACACTACAGCAAATGGGTCAAATTTTTAACTATGTAGCACTATCGAAATAATCGGCACGCGAAATTTTAAAATGGAGGGCCAAAATCACAGTCCGGTGAAATCCAAACACCTCATTGGTCATTGAGTCGCGTCCTTTTCAGAGAACAATCTCTTAGCGATAGGGGAAATGTCACCTTACTCCTTTTTTCGTCAAAAAATCGTAGCGGCAATTTTGATGTAAATCTTATCTGTTTTCATTTATAATCTATTTTTCACTCTCATTTTATATAATGTCATCAAAATATCTTAATTGAGTTAATTTCGATGGTTTATCGTCATAGGCGTAGCGTGACCAAAACTTTTGGGGGGGGGGGGCACCAGCGAAGTAAAAACTGCGCCCCTAGGCAAATTTTCAATTTGGCGCCCCCCCCCCCCCCCTTAGCCCCAAAAAAGTAATAAAAAATCTTTTTCTTTCGGTAGGCGTCATAAAACTAACAAACATAAATTAATTTTATTAAATAATTATTTAGCGTTTATTTTGGAACTTTAAAAAGTTTAATTTTAATTAAGTAATTCAGAACTAAAACATACAGAAATTTGCAATTTTTTTGTCAAAAATTTCACAATGTTTTAAAACAGGGAGGAAAACGATCAAGAGAGATAAAGAAGTTCCTTGAAAATGATTGTCGGTCAAAAAATGGCTCGCAGAATAAATTTCGTACATGTGGTGACCGTCTCTTTAGCATGTTCTTCCAGTGGAACATGCTAGAGGTCTATATTTACAGGAATTTCCAGGCACGGGCTCAGCACGGCCCGGCGTGGGTATTAAAAGTTTCACCCGAGCCCGGCCCGGTTTTTTTTTTCATAGTTTAGGGCCAGGTCCTGCTCGTACAAAAAAATCAGTGAAAAAACATAAGTATTAATTGGATAATTTTACAGTACACTTTAAATTACTATGTGTTCACAAAATACTCTGAAAATGCCTGAAAATACTCAATAGCAGCATTAATAATTGCTTAGACATTTAAGACTTTTCAATATTCAAATAAAGATTCATAAAACTTGATGTAGGTTAGAATTTTAAAAAAAGTTGGTTAAAAAAAAAAATCCTAACCTTTGAAACTATAAAAAAAAATTGATTTTGAAATACGAGAGTTATTGAAAAACGATTTTTCCACAGAATTAAAAAAGAAACAAAACATAACTACACGGACTGGATCCTGTTGAAGTACTCGTTGCCCCCAGCGTGGTATCGCTCTAAGTAGCGCGGAAAAAGATTCTCAATGCAGGAAACCACCTCGAAACACCTGTTTATCTGGAAACTGTGCGCCAGGTGGGTGCCTAACTAACTTGCACCTTAACACAAAAACAAACGTGGGAAAGCAGCATTGATGTTTCTGTAGCGATATCACGATGAAGGAAATGAATATCGCAACAAGATTTTAACGGTTGATGAGACGTGAGTTGACAACTGTAACAAGTTCCTGCCTCCATTCCCAGGTGGCAGACTTGTATGACACTGGACTCAAAAACTTATCCCACGTTGTGACAAGCGTTTTAATTCCGTTGTTTCTAATGTGGATTTGTAGTTAAAACATAGCTGTATCTTTTGTAATAGTTCTTTTTGGGTAATTATATTTTGTTTCTTTCTAGCCACGGAAATTTTTTTTTTATGGATGACCCCCGAATTTTTCAGTAAATTATTATTCTGATCCAATTTATCTACTTTCTGATACATTTCTGAATTCATTTCTTTTCGAAAACACATAAAATTGGCAGCCGTTCTTATTCAGAAACTGTGTAATCGCATGGAATTTTCCATTTTTCGTAAAAGACAAAAAATCTTTAAAAAAATACTGCCAAAGTTGTCATTTTGAATCGAAATTCAAGACGCAATCGTACTAGGAAGAAGAAAAACTTGTCATCAAGTGATTAGAATAGATTATAAATCAAAAAGTTATTTATTTATTTTAAAAAATGGAAAATGCTAATCGATTACAAATTACTTCAATCATCAGCCTGTTAATTTTATGCCTTTATAAAGAAAAATTAGTCAGAAAGTGTGTCAAATTTCACGTTGTTGAGCTGGGAATTTGAGAATAACCTTAAGTTGTACTTACAAAAATTATATTAATATACGTTCATTATCGCTAATAACATTTTTACAGACCATATTCCTTGCCCTTTACATCCTGAGAAAAATTAAACCTAGTTTTGTCCCGTCTCGACAGTGTAAAAAAATTCAAGCCTGATCTTAGCACGGTACAAGCCTGCTGAAAAAAATTAAGCCCTGATTCAGATGCCATATAACTGTCCGATGCCGATCTATATGCTGGACACTTCGTACAATTCTTTATTGATATTGTCAAACTATCATCGGCTCGTGACGCACAATTATACATATTCTTGCGAAAGTCAGATTCATCGGCCCAGTAGAGATCTTTATATCGGGCCGGTAGGCCTGCTTAATTTTTTTATCGATCAGGAACGGCAGGTTCGTCCAATTTTTTTGCTGGCCCGGTCCTTTACATTTGTTTAGTGGCCCGATTAATCTATTAATTTTCTACAAAACATAATTACTTGTCCCACTGTAAACAACTAGATCCAGTTTCGCTCTGACTCGACTATGCTGAAAAAAAAAAAATGTATACATAAGACTCAGTCCAGCACGACTCTGCTTATGAAATAGAGTTTGTGCTGAGATACGATATGATTGTCCAATTATATGATCTCTAATCTGGGCATATTATAATTTCTATAGTGATTTTGTCAAACTAGTATCGGTTCGTAAAACACATTTATAATTGTTATTCTCGCGAAAGTTCATAACCAATGAAAATGGTCCATATTTTATCTGTTTCGCTTAAATTTTTATGTAGAGCCGTTAATGAATGAATAAATGTGAAATGAATGAATAAATAAAATGAATAAAAAACTAGTCATTGGGGGCCACCGTAATACTTACCCATCATGGATATGCATAATATAATATATGAAAATAAAACATGTATGAAATATTTATAAAATGCATTGCAATTTCAAAACAAAATTTAATTGCATATTTAATTTTTTACTTTCTTCTATCTTTACAAGAAGAAAGTATTGGATTCATGAAAATTTTCGACTTCCGGTTTTCGACGGATTTATACGTTTTAGAAGGTCCTGAACACGTTTTGACTATTTTTAGAAAATGTCTGTCTGTGAGTCTGTCCGTCTGTCTGTGAGTCTGTGTGTCTGTCTGTGAGTCTGTCTGTCTGTATGTGACAAAAAATTTGTGGGCGCTCTATCTCGAGAACTAATGCTGGAAATTTAATAAAATTTGATATTCAGTTAGACCTTGATATGAATTAGTGCCTATTGGTTTTTGGTGAAAATTGGCCTGCAGGTGGCGCTGCTATACTACGTTTTTCATGATTTTCAAGATTGCTATATCTCAAGAACTAATGCACAGAATTTCACCAAACTTCAGATTCTGTGACCCCTTGATATACACAGACGCTGATTAAGTTTTGGTGTAAATTGTCCAGCAGGTGGCGCTGCTATGCCACGTTTTTCATGATTTTCATGATAGCTATATCTCAAGAATTAATGCACAGAATTTAACCAAACTTCAGATTCCGCGATACCTTGAGATACATAGCCGCTGATAAGGTTATGGTGTGAATTGCCCTATAGGTGGCGCTGCTATGCTACATTTTGCACGATTTTTGCGATAGCTATATCTCAAGAACTAATGCATAGAACTTCATCAAATTTTAGATTCTGTTACACTAGAATATATAACATAATTAGACGCTGATTACATTTTGGCATTAACCTTGCAACAGGTGGTGCAGCTATGCTGCACTTTGCACGATTTTTTCGATAGCTATATCTCAACAACCAACGCACAGAATTTCATCAAACTTCAGATTTTGTTACAAAATGACATATAACATAATTACACCATGATTACGTTTTGTTATAAATCCTACAACTGATAGTGCTGCTGTGCTATATTTTACACTTTTTTTTTAACTAGCTATATCTCAAGAACTAATGCACAGAATTTCATCAAACTTAAGATTCTTTTACACCGTAACATAATTAGACGCTTTTTACGTTTTGGCATAAATTATCCAAGATATGGTGTTGCTGTGCTACGTTTTGCAAATTTTTTGTTATAACTATATCTCAAAAACTAATGGACGAAATTCCATCAAATTTCAGATTCTGTTAGGTCTTGACATAAATAGATGCTTATTAGGTTTTAGTATAAATTACCCATTATGAGGCACTACTAAGCTCATTTTCTCAGAATAATAATTAAATTTTGCGTTTTAGGCTTTTCGTATACCAGAATCTCATTAGGCTAGGTCCAATGTTCGAGGAAATTCGATGGTGGTTAACTTTGGGGTCACCACGTTTTTTTTTTTTTTTTTTTTTTTTTTTTTTTTTTTTTTTTTTAAATATTAAAATGTATTTATGAGGTAGAAGAAAGTTTTGGGATTGACACATCCAACTAGTTTAATATGCATAGTAATGCTCTATTAAATATAATGCGATACGTATATGTGCCGCAAAAAGACTTAAGAATCCTTGTTTATCCGCGCCATCAAAATTTTACTGTAAAATTTACCTTATTTAATTGGAGCATTTTCCTGATTTAATAATGCACAAATTTCTGTTTAAAAAAATTGTTGACAAACATTAAAAATTTCGTAAAAGGCTGCCGTCGCGAAGGAGTTAAGGAATTGCTGATGAACCAATTTCCACAAATTATATAAAACGCCAAGCTATTGAAGTAGTACCGAATTGTATAACCGAAACATCCTTATAACTCCAAAAATAATAATCACATTAATTAACAGTTTACTGCGTCGGATTAAGGGTCTCATTTTCAATTAAAATATATCTTTGAATTGAAATTGAAATACAGGGTCATGAGAAATCGAAGAATGTGGAAAATAAGATTACAAATATCTCGGCAACTAGTAATCCGATCGACTTCATTCTTTATGCAAAATTTGTGTTATTTTATTGCCTTTTACATCCACTCATTAAAATACAAAATTTCGAAAAACTTCATATACCTTTCATCAGAACGAATTTTTCGAGAGTCCGAAAAAAATAGTTCCGAATAATCGAGGTTACTGATATTAAATAGGCTTCGTTCCATCCTTACATACTAAGAACATACAAAGTTTCAAGTCTCTATCTCAATTTGTTCGGGAGATAGAGCATTTACAAACACACAAACGGACGGCAATTTTTTTTTCCCTTGAAATAAAAATGTTTTTCGGAATCTGCAGTAAATAAAATGTGTAAATCCGTCAAAAACTTTTTTTTCAATTTTCAAAACGATTGCAAGATTTACCCTATGCTACGTATAATGGGTAAATAATACCCCCCAAAAAGTTAATTTTGATTTTAAAATATAAATTTTAATTTAAAAATTTTAAATATTAATCATGTTTGAAAATCGATGTATTTTCTAAAAAATGTAATTCTTTTTAAATTTTTTAAAAAGTTTTAAATTTTACAGAAAAAAAATTAAATCATCTTTGTAATTTACAAAAATATTTATTTTTGAAAACATATCTTTTAAAAGAAAAAATAGTATTTTTCATATTCTTTGCTACAAGATTCATTGAAAATATGGACTAAAAATTAAAAAAAAAAAAAAAAAAAAAAAAAAAAAAAAAAAAAAAAAAAAAACTAATAATAATAAGATGAATAATAATAATAATAAATTCCGAAGACAGTTGAATATATTATTGAAAATCATGGTGAAAATTTTGAGGACTTTTCTAGTTTCAAATCTTCATTGTATTACATATACTAATAAAAATGAATTTGTAAATATATAAAGAAAATATATGTTGCCAAACGCAGAAAATAAAGAATTTAAACAGACATTTAAGCCGATTCTCGAAAAGATATTTTTTTTTTTCCTTGCATAACAACAAAAAACCTCCTGACATATTCTCTGACTAAATTTTAAACTTAAAAGCATGACAATTGTAATCGTGATTATTGAAGAGATTTATGATCAAATGTTTTTATTTCTGTTTTCCGATAAACGAATTAAATCTTAAGGCAGGTAACGAATTAAATCTCAAGGAGGTAATTTTTTTGCCTCACTCTTACTATCACCACCCGGAAATTCAGTTCGAAATGCCAATTGACAAATCTTCTAAAAGTATTTCTGAGTTTATCGAAAAGTGGAAAATACTATTCAGTTATAAAATTGAAAATAAGAGCACCTGATAGGATAAACAAAATGTGTGAAAAAATGCAGTTTGGATCTGAGAATTACATTGAAAAAACAATTTCTTACAATATTTAGCAATGATAAAAATTTTAGTTTGTAGGTTTTTTTTAAAATAAAATCAATAATAAAGTATTACCAACTTAACAAAAGTTATTTTTGGGCTTCTTATAAAATAATAAGGTAATCATGAGTTGTATTTTATATTATTTCATATTTTTGCTTCATGCGCTATTTATAAAATGATATTTTGTGCCAGTGGGAAACAATGTTCTCAGATTTTACCCCCCCCCCCCAAGAAAATCATAGAACAAAATTTCTTTAGCTTCCCAAAATATTGACTTAATACATTTTGAATGATTAATACTGACACTGTAACATATAACAATACAAAAATTCTTTTTTTTTTTTTTTTTTTTTTTTTTTTTTAAATAAGCGAAATACATTTAATTTTGCAGTTTGCTGGATAGATATAAATGCACTCTTTATAACTGGTTAAAATTTTACATACTCTATCCAAACATTTCCTAACCGCACCTAAAGTAATTTTGGTACAATTTAATTATTTAATTTACTTAAAATGACAAATCATTGTGATCATACATCAAAAGAAATTCTAGTGATAAGGCATCGCGAGATAAAAAATAATTAAGTATAACCGTAGCTCTAAATAGGTTAATTATTTAATGTTAATTAAAATAAATACATAAGTTTGCATTGTGATTATTTACAAGGGCCCTATCATTTATAAACTTTTCGCAAAATTTTAATTTAAAATAACCTGCCCCCCCCCCCCCCAAAAAAAAAAAATATTTTACAAATATTTTAATAGGACTCTAAGAAGTTTTTCCTTGTAAATCAATTGTAACCCAAGAAAAAAAAAATGTAACAAATATGCTACAATGAAATTATTCCTAGAAAAGATGACACACATAAACTTATCACTAACAGACTGAGATAATGTCTCGATTAATCATATTTATTTACAAGTTATTAATAAAAGAAAACCATCTTTACAAAATTAATTAAATTAAGAAACAAGCAGACTTAAGCTGCACTTCTATACTGCCCCAACATGGAAGATTACTTTGACATTATAATAGTTTCTTTCTATCAACAAGCGAAAAACGTTTTGACACATTTACAAATTCATTTTTTAACAGAAAGATAAAAAAATTTAATCCTTGACTGTGGGAGCGATTTCAAATTGAACTTATTTTTCCATTTTATGATAATTAAATTACTTATCGAGTTATAAGCTATTTCGATGACGTAATCACCCATTTTTCTCCTCCTTTTCGACCGGTTTTTCTTCTTTCATTGGGAAATATGCTCAAAAGTGTCAACTTTGAAGGCTTGTTATGAAAAATCTATTGTGTTTTTAAAGAATAGAAGATCGAGTGCAATTAGACAGTTTCTGAATAACAACACCTGCTAGTTTCATGCATTTCCAAACAAAAATAAATTAACGCATGTGTCACAAAGTTGCCATTTTTGATTTAAGAACACCTTTAATGTATAACATATACTGATTTTAATCATTATTTTAGATTTTATCAAATTCATATACAAAATCAATTTACTTATTTTATTCGCTCATTCATTACATTGATAGCATGAAATTCTGTAAAAATTCTAAGCTTAACTCGTATCTTTAGTAATTGTTAATTGTTACAAAAGCTAAATTTATGTAGATCCGGGTCGACATCGTGTATTTAGTTCCAAATTCTTTTTTTATAGTATATATTAAAACAAACAAAATTTTAATTGGCGCCCCTTTCGCCTTTCGTTCTGGCGTCCAAGGCACGTGTCTCCTTAGCAATTCCTAGGGAAATTGGTTGCCGTTTGCAATTATCGTTGAGGGTACAATTTCACACTGAAGAGATTTTTAAGTAAAAGCTAACCTATTTAAATGACAGAAGGCATAGGCATGCATTTGATTTAGTTTTCCTTTCGAATTTTCTGGCTATGAGACATTTTTAAAAAATTCCATACTTATTTTTGTATGTAAAGACAAAAAATATCTTAACTTGACGCCTCCTTCGCCTTTCGTTTTGGCGTCCGAGACACATTCCCCCCCCCCCCCCCCCGCCTCCCTCAGCAACCTCTAGGGAAATCGCTTGGTTTTTGGCAATTGTCGGTGAGGTACAGTTTCACACAGAAGAGAATTTTTGAGTAGAGACTAACCTATTTAAATGATAGACGGTATAGAGATACATTTGGTTCAGTTTTATTTTGAATTTTCAAGTTGTGAGACATTTTTATGGAAATTCAATATATATTCTACATATACATTTTTATATGGAAAGACAAACAAAATCTTCATTTGGCGCCCCCTCTGCAACCCCTAAGGAAATCACTTGGTTTCAGGCTGTGAGACATTTTTATGCAAACTCCATACATATACATTTTTGTATGTAAAGACAAACAAAATTTTAATTTGGCGCCCCCTCATCAACCCATAGGATAATCGCTTGGTTTCAGGCTATGAGGCATTTTTATGCAAATTCCATACATATACATTTTTGTATGTAAAGACAAACAAAATCTTCATTTGGCGACCCTCTGCAAACCCTAGGGAAATCGCTTGATTTCAAGCTGTGAGACATTCTTATGCAAATTCCATACGTATAAATTTTTCTATGTAAGACAAACAAAATCTTTATTTCGCGCCTCCTCTGCAAACCCTAGGGAAATCGCTTGGTTTCAGGCTGTGAGAAATTCTTATGCAAATTCCAGTAAACAGGAAAAAAGTTATCGGGAAAAAAAGTGACATAAACTACAAAAGCGGAAAAAAAAGTGACACGGAAAAAAAGTGACGCGGAAAAAAAGTGACAAGGAAAAAAGTTACCGGAAAAAAAGGGACAAGGAATTGATTTTGGGGATTTATTATTGATTTTGGGGATTCATTGGTTAAGTATGAAAGGGGGATGGGGGGGCTCATAGTTTACATAAATGGGTTTTTCATGCTGAATTAACTGTTTTGGTTCAATTTTTGGATATACGTTCATCCTGAAAAGACGCTTGCCTGATTAGTTTTGGGAAGGTACGATTACTCCCACCCCCCCCATCCGTCCTCAATTAGATGAATGGGTTTTTACGCAGAATTATCCAACGTGTGTCAAATTTGCATATAGGATCTTTTCGATAAGGCTTATGTATAGTATAAAATGCCTGAAGAGATTCTAGAAGTTTAAGGGTTAAGTATAGAGGGGGAACGGGGGATAACCTTTCTTAAATTAAATTAATGGCTTTTTACGCATAATTATCCGATTTGCTTAAAATTTTGGACATAAGTTCATTATGATAAGACGTATCTTAGATTAGTTATGGGTTCTTCTGCTTATTATAAAGGGGGGGACGAGCAATTCTCCCCCTCAAACTAGATAAACATGTTTTTATGCAGTATTATCCCATGTATTTCAATTTTAAATATATGTTCTTTCTGGTAAGGTGAATTCCGGAATAGTTTAAGGATTTAATGGCTAAGTATAAAGGGGAGATGGAGGAAACCCCTCTTAAATTAAATAAATGGCTTTTTATGTAGAGTTATCCGATTTGCTTCGAATTTTGGACATGGGTTCATTATGATAAGATGTATTTCTGATTAGTTATGTGATTCTATTGGTAATTAAAAAGGAAGGCGGGTGATTACTATACCACCTTAAATTAGATTAAAAAAAATATGCACACTTATCCGATGTATTACAAATTTTGGATATAGGATCTTTCTCATAAAGTGAATTCCTGAATAGTTTTATGGGTTTAATGGCTATGTATAGAGGGGGAACGGGGGATAAACCCCCTTAAATTAAATAAATGGCTTTTTACGCAGAATCATCCGATTTGCTTCAAATTTTGGATGTATATTCATTATAAGAAGACGAATCTCTGATTAATTATGGGGTTCTTTTGATAATTAAATAGGAGAAGCGGGCTATTAATCCTCCACTCTTTAAATAAAATAAATTGTTTTTTTTTTCTTTCACACCTATTCAATGTATTTCAAATTTTGGATGTAGGTTCTTCCTGATAAAGTGAATCCCTGAATAGTTTTAAGGGTTTAATGGCTAAGTATAGAGCGATGAACGGGGGATAACCCACAATTAATCAGGACTTCGCCTTATCATAATGAACGCCCAATCAAAATTTGAATCAAATCAAATAATTCTGCGTAAAAAGCCATTTATTAATTTAAGGGGGGAGGGGTATCATCCGTTCCCCCAGTGTTAACTTAGCCATTAAACCTTTAAAATTATTCCGGGATTCACTTTATGAGAAAGAACATATATCCAAAATATGAAATATATCGGATAAGTGAGCATAAAAAACAATTTATCTAATTTAAGGGGGGGGGGGAATAATCACCCGCCCCAATTTTTAATTGACAAAATAACGCCATATGTAATCAGGGATACGCCTTATCATAATGGTTCTATAATCCAAAATTTGAAGCAAATCTGATAATTCTGCGTAAAAAGTAATTTAATTTAAGGTGGGTTATATTCTATTCCCCTTCTATACTTAGATATTAAATCATTAAAACTATTCAGAGATCCACCTTATCAAAAAGAATCTATATTTAAAATTTGAAATACATGGGATAATTCTGCATAAAAACCTATTTTTCTAGTTTAAGGGGGATATAATTGCTCACCCCCATTTATAATAAGCAGAAGAACCCCATAACTAATCAGAGATACGTCTTATCATAATGAACCTATGTCCAAAATTCTAAGCAAATCGGATGATTATGAGTAAAAAGTTATTAATTTAATTTTAGAAAGGTTATCCCCCGTTCCCTCTCTATACTTAACCATTAGAACTCCTAAATCTCTTCAGGCATTATATACTATATATAAGCCTTATCGAAAAGAACCTATATGCAAATTTGACACACGTTGGACAATTCTGCATAAAAACCCATTCATCTAATTGAGGACGGATTGGAAGGGGGGGGGGGGGCGGAGTAATCGTACCTTCCCAAAACTAATCAGGCAAGCGTCTTTTCAGGATGAACGTATATCCAAAAATTGAACCAAAACAGTTAATTCAGCATGAAAAACCCATTTACCTAAACTATCAGCCCCCCTCCCCGATCCCCTTTTCATACTTAAGCAATGAATCCCCAAAATCACTAATAAATCCCCAAAATCAATTCTTTGTCACTTTTTTTCCGGTAACTTTTTTCCTTGTCACTTTTTTCCGAGTCACTTTTTTCCGCTTTTGTAGTTTATGTCACTTTTTTCCGATAACTTTTTTTCCGGTCACTTTTTTTCCTAGATTCGCAAATCCCATACATATACATTTTTGCATGTAACGACAAACAAAATCTTCATTTGTCGCCCCCTCTGCAACCCATAAGGAAATCACTTGGTTTCAGGCTGTTAGATATTTTTAGGCAAATTCCATACATATACATTTTTGTATGTAAAGACAAACAAAATCTTCATTTGGCGCAACCTCTGCAACCCCTAGAGTAATCGCTTGGTTTCAGGCTGTGAGATATTCTTATGCAAATTCCATACATACATATTTTTGCATGTAAAGACAAACAAAATCTTCATTTGGCGCCTCCTCTGCAACCCCTAAGAAAATCGCTTGGTTTCAGGCCGTGAGACATTTTTAAGCAAATTTCATACATAAACATTTTTGTAAGTAAAGACAAAATATCTTAATTTGGCGCCCTCTCTGCAACTCCTAAGGAAATCGCTTGATTTCAGGCCATGAGACATTTTTATGCAAATTCCATACATGTACATTTTTGTATGCAAGACAAACAAAATCTTCATTTGGCGCCCCCTCTCCAACCCCTACCGAAATCGCTTGGTTTCAGGTTGTGAGACATTCTTATGCAAATTTCATACATATACATTTTTGCATGTAAAGACAAACAAAATCTTTATTTGGCGCCCCCTCTGCAAACCCTAGGGAAATCGCTTGGTTTCAGGCTGTGAGACATTCTTATGCAAATTCCATACATACACATTTTTGCATGTAACGACAAACAAAATCTTCATTTGGCGCCCTCTCTGCAACCTCTAAGGAAATCACTTGGTTTCAGGCTGTGAGATATTTTTATGCAAATTCCATACATATACATTTTTGTATGTAAAGACAAACAAAATCTTCATTTGGCGCAACCTCTGCAACCCCTAGGGTAATCGCTTGGTTTCAGGCTGTGAGATATTCTTATGCAAATTCCATACATATATATTTTTGTATGTAAAGACAAACAAAATCTCCATTTGGCGCCCCCTCTGCAAAGCCTAGGGAAATCCCTTGGCTTCAGGCTGTGAGACATTTTTATGCAAATTCCATACATAAACATTTTTGTATGTAAGACAAACAAAATCTTCATTTGGCGCCCCCTCTGCAAACCATAGGGAAATCGCTTGGTTTCATGCTGTGAGACATTCTTATGCAAATTCCATACATATACATTTTTGAATGCAAAGACAAACAAAATCTTCATTTGGCGCCCCCTCTGCAAACACAAGGGAAATCCCTTGGCTTCAGCCTGTGAGACATTTTTATGCAAATTCCATACATATACATTTTTTGTATGTAAGACAAACAAAATCTTCATTTGGCGCCCCCTCTGCAAACCCTAGGGAAATCGCTTGGTTTCAGGCCGCGAGACATTTTTATGTAAATTCCATACATTTACATTTTTGCATGTAAAGACAAACAAAATCTTCATTTGGCGCCCCCTCTGCAACCCCTAAGGAAATCGCTTGGTTTCAGGCCGTGAGACATTTTAATGCAAATTCCATACATAAACATTTTTGTAAGTAAAGAAAAAATATCTTAATTTGGAGCCCTCTCTGCAACTCCTAAGGAAATCGCTTGGTTTCAGCCGTGAGACATTTTTATGCAAATTTCATACATATACATTTTTGCATGTAATCACTAACAAAATCTTTATTTGGCGCCCCCTCTGCAACCCCTAGGGAAATCGCTTGGTTTCATGCTGTGAGACATTCTTATGCAAATTCCATACATATACATTTTTAAATGCAATGACATGCAAAATCTTCATTTGGCGCCCTTTCTGCAACCCCTAGGAAATCGCTTGGTTTCAGGCTGTAAGACATTCTTATGCAAATTCCATACATATACATTTTTGTACGTAAGACAAAAAAATCTTTATTTGGCGCCCCTTCTGCAAACCCTAGGGAAATCCCTTGGTTTCAGGCTGTGAGACATTTTTATGCAAATTCCATACATATACATTTTTGCATGTAAAGACAAACAAAGTCTTCATTTTGCGCCCCTCTGCAACTCCAAAGGAAATCGCTTGGTTTCAGGCCGTGAGATATTTTAATGCAAATTCCATACATAAACATTTTTGTATGTAAAGAAAAACCAAATTTTCATTTGACGCCCCCTCTGCAACCCCTTGGGAAATCGCTTGGTTTCAGGCTATGAGACATTCTTATGCAAATTTCATACATATACATTTTTGTATGCAAAGACAAACAAAATCTTTATTTGGCGCCCCATCTGCAAACCCTAGGGAAATCACTTGGTTTCAGGCTGTGAGACATTATTCTTATGCAAATTCCATACACATACATTTTTGAATGCAAAGAGAAACAAAATCTTCATTTGGCGCCCCCTCTGCAACCCATAAGGAAATCACTTGGTTTCAGGCTGTTAGATATTTTTATGCAAATTTCATACATATACATTTTTGTATGTAAAGACAAACAAAATCTTCATTTGGCGCAACCCCTGCAACCCCTAGGGTAATCGCTTGGTTTCAGGCTGTGAGATATTCTTATGCAAATTCCATACATATATATTTTTGCATGTAAAGACAAACAAAATCTTCATTTGGCGCCTCCTCTGCAACCCCTAAGAAAATCGCTTGGTTTCAGGCCGTGAGACATTTTAATGCAAATTCCATACATAAACATTTTTGTAAGTAAAGACAAAATATCTTAATTTGGCGCCCTCTCTGCAACTCCTAAGGAAATCGCTTGATTTCAGGCCATGAGACATTTTTATGCAAATTCCATACATGTACATTTTTGTATGCAAGACAAACAAAATCTTCATTCGGCGCCCCCTCTGCAACCCCTAGGGAAATCGCTTGGTTTCAGGCTGTGAGACATTATTCTTATGCAAATTCCATACACATACATTTTTGAATGCAAAGACAAACAAAATCTTCATTTGGCGCCCCCTCTGCAACCCCTAGAGAAATCGCTTGGTTTCAAGCCGTGAGACATTCTTATGCAAATTCCATACATATACATTTTTGTATGTAAAGACAAACAAAATCTTCATTTGGCGCAACCTCTGCAACCCCTAGGGTAATCGCTTGGTTTCAGGCTGTGAGATATTCTTATGCAAATTCCATACATATATATTTTTGTATGTAAAGACAAACAAAATCTCCATTTGGCGCCCCCTCTGCAAAGCCTAGGGAAATCCCTTGGCTTCAGGCTGTGAGACATTTTTATGCAAATTCCATACATAAACATTTTTGTATGTAAGACAAACAAAATCTTCATTTGGCGCCCCCTCTGCAAACCCTAGGGAAATCGCTTGGTTTCAGGCCGCGAGACATTTTTATGTAAATTCCATACATTTACATTTTTGCATGTAAAGACAAACAAAATCTTCATTTGGCGCCCCCTCTGCAACCCCTAAGGAAATCGCTTGGTTTCAGGCCGTGAGACATTTTAATGCAAATTCCATACATAAACATTTTTGTAAGTAAAGAAAAAATATCTTAATTTGGAGCCCTCTCTGCAACTCCTAAGGAAATCGCTTGGTTTCAGCCGTGAGACATTTTTATGCAAATTTCATACATATACATTTTTGCATGTAATCACTAACAAAATCTTTATTTGGCGCCCCCTCTGCAACCCCTAGGGAAATCGCTTGGTTTCATGCTGTGAGACATTCTTATGCAAATTCCATACATATACATTTTTGAATGCAATGACATGCAAAATCTTCATTTGGCGCCCCTTCTGCAACCCCTAGGAAATCGCTTGGTTTCAGGCTGTAAGACATTCTTATGCAAATTCCATACATATACATTTTTGTACGTAAGACAAACAAAATCTTTATTTGGCGCCCCTTCTGCAAACCCTAGGGAAATCCCTTGGTTTCAGGCTGTGAGACATTTTTATGCAAATTCCATACATATACATTTTTGCATGTAAAGACAAACAAAGTCTTCATTTGGCGCCCCTCTGCAACTCCAAAGGAAATCGCTTGGTTTCAGGCCGTGAGATATTTTAATGCAAATTCCATACATAAACATTTTTGTATGTAAAGAAAAACCAAATTTTCATTTGACGCCCCCTCTGCAACCCCTTGGGAAATCGCTTGGTTTCAGGCTATGAGACATTCTTATGCAAATTTCATACATATACATTTTTGTATGCAAAGACAAACAAAATCTTTATTTGGCGCCCCATCTGCAACCCCTAGGGAAATCACTTGGTTTCAGGCTGTGAGACATTATTCTTATGCAAATTCCATACACATACATTTTTGAATGCAAAGAGAAACAAAATCTTCATTTGGCGCCCCCTCTGCAACCCCTAAGGAAATCACTTGGTTTCAGGCTGTGAGACATTTTTATGCAAACTCCATACATATACATTTTTGTATGTAAAGACAAACAAAATTTTAATTTGGCGCCCCCTCATCAACCCATAGGATAATCGCTTGGTTTCAGGCTATGAGGCATTTTTATGCAAATTCCATACATATACATTTTTGTATGTAAAGACAAACAAAATCTTCATTTGGCGACCCTCTGCAAACCCTAGGGAAATCGCTTGATTTCAAGCTGTGAGACATTCTTATGCAAATTCCATACGTATAAATTTTTCTATGTAAGACAAACAAAATCTTTATTTCGCGCCTCCTCTGCAAACCCTAGGGAAATCGCTTGGTTTCAGGCTGTGAGAAATTCTTATGCAAATTCCAGTAAACAGGAAAAAAGTTATCGGGAAAAAAAGTGACATAAACTACAAAAGCGGAAAAAAAAGTGACACGGAAAAAAAGTGACGCGGAAAAAAAGTGACAAGGAAAAAAGTTACCGGAAAAAAAGGGACAAGGAATTGATTTTGGGGATTTATTATTGATTTTGGGGATTCATTGGTTAAGTATGAAAGGGGGATGGGGGGGCTCATAGTTTACATAAATGGGTTTTTCATGCTGAATTAACTGTTTTGGTTCAATTTTTGGATATACGTTCATCCTGAAAAGACGCTTGCCTGATTAGTTTTGGGAAGGTACGATTACTCCCACCCCCCCCATCCGTCCTCAATTAGATGAATGGGTTTTTACGCAGAATTATCCAACGTGTGTCAAATTTGCATATAGGATCTTTTCGATAAGGCTTATGTATAGTATAAAATGCCTGAAGAGATTCTAGAAGTTTAAGGGTTAAGTATAGAGGGGGAACGGGGGATAACCTTTCTTAAATTAAATTAATGGCTTTTTACGCATAATTATCCGATTTGCTTAAAATTTTGGACATAAGTTCATTATGATAAGACGTATCTTAGATTAGTTATGGGTTCTTCTGCTTATTATAAAGGGGGGGACGAGCAATTCTCCCCCTCAAACTAGATAAACATGTTTTTATGCAGTATTATCCCATGTATTTCAATTTTAAATATATGTTCTTTCTGGTAAGGTGAATTCCGGAATAGTTTAAGGATTTAATGGCTAAGTATAAAGGGGAGATGGAGGAAACCCCTCTTAAATTAAATAAATGGCTTTTTATGTAGAGTTATCCGATTTGCTTCGAATTTTGGACATGGGTTCATTATGATAAGATGTATTTCTGATTAGTTATGTGATTCTATTGGTAATTAAAAAGGAAGGCGGGTGATTACTATACCACCTTAAATTAGATTAAAAAAAATATGCACACTTATCCGATGTATTACAAATTTTGGATATAGGATCTTTCTCATAAAGTGAATTCCTGAATAGTTTTATGGGTTTAATGGCTATGTATAGAGGGGGAACGGGGGATAAACCCCCTTAAATTAAATAAATGGCTTTTTACGCAGAATCATCCGATTTGCTTCAAATTTTGGATGTATATTCATTATAAGAAGACGAATCTCTGATTAATTATGGGGTTCTTTTGATAATTAAATAGGAGAAGCGGGCTATTAATCCTCCACTCTTTAAATAAAATAAATTGTTTTTTTTTTCTTTCACACCTATTCAATGTATTTCAAATTTTGGATGTAGGTTCTTCCTGATAAAGTGAATCCCTGAATAGTTTTAAGGGTTTAATGGCTAAGTATAGAGCGATGAACGGGGGATAACCCACAATTAATCAGGACTTCGCCTTATCATAATGAACGCCCAATCAAAATTTGAATCAAATCAAATAATTCTGCGTAAAAAGCCATTTATTAATTTAAGGGGGGAGGGGTATCATCCGTTCCCCCAGTGTTAACTTAGCCATTAAACCTTTAAAATTATTCCGGGATTCACTTTATGAGAAAGAACATATATCCAAAATATGAAATATATCGGATAAGTGAGCATAAAAAACAATTTATCTAATTTAAGGGGGGGGGGGGAATAATCACCCGCCCCAATTTTTAATTGACAAAATAACGCCATATGTAATCAGGGATACGCCTTATCATAATGGTTCTATAATCCAAAATTTGAAGCAAATCTGATAATTCTGCGTAAAAAGTAATTTAATTTAAGGTGGGTTATATTCTATTCCCCTTCTATACTTAGATATTAAATCATTAAAACTATTCAGAGATCCACCTTATCAAAAAGAATCTATATTTAAAATTTGAAATACATGGGATAATTCTGCATAAAAACCTATTTTTCTAGTTTAAGGGGGATATAATTGCTCACCCCCATTTATAATAAGCAGAAGAACCCCATAACTAATCAGAGATACGTCTTATCATAATGAACCTATGTCCAAAATTCTAAGCAAATCGGATGATTATGAGTAAAAAGTTATTAATTTAATTTTAGAAAGGTTATCCCCCGTTCCCTCTCTATACTTAACCATTAGAACTCCTAAATCTCTTCAGGCATTATATACTATATATAAGCCTTATCGAAAAGAACCTATATGCAAATTTGACACACGTTGGACAATTCTGCATAAAAACCCATTCATCTAATTGAGGACGGATTGGAAGGGGGGGGGGGCGGAGTAATCGTACCTTCCCAAAACTAATCAGGCAAGCGTCTTTTCAGGATGAACGTATATCCAAAAATTGAACCAAAACAGTTAATTCAGCATGAAAAACCCATTTACCTAAACTATCAGCCCCCCTCCCCGATCCCCTTTTCATACTTAAGCAATGAATCCCCAAAATCACTAATAAATCCCCAAAATCAATTCTTTGTCACTTTTTTTCCGGTAACTTTTTTCCTTGTCACTTTTTTCCGAGTCACTTTTTTCCGCTTTTGTAGTTTATGTCACTTTTTTCCGATAACTTTTTTTCCGGTCACTTTTTTTCCTAGATTCGCAAATCCCATACATATACATTTTTGCATGTAACGACAAACAAAATCTTCATTTGTCGCCCCCTCTGCAACCCATAAGGAAATCACTTGGTTTCAGGCTGTTAGATATTTTTAGGCAAATTCCATACATATACATTTTTGTATGTAAAGACAAACAAAATCTTCATTTGGCGCAACCTCTGCAACCCCTAGAGTAATCGCTTGGTTTCAGGCTGTGAGATATTCTTATGCAAATTCCATACATACATATTTTTGCATGTAAAGACAAACAAAATCTTCATTTGGCGCCTCCTCTGCAACCCCTAAGAAAATCGCTTGGTTTCAGGCCGTGAGACATTTTTAAGCAAATTTCATACATAAACATTTTTGTAAGTAAAGACAAAATATCTTAATTTGGCGCCCTCTCTGCAACTCCTAAGGAAATCGCTTGATTTCAGGCCATGAGACATTTTTATGCAAATTCCATACATGTACATTTTTGTATGCAAGACAAACAAAATCTTCATTTGGCGCCCCCTCTCCAACCCCTACCGAAATCGCTTGGTTTCAGGTTGTGAGACATTCTTATGCAAATTTCATACATATACATTTTTGCATGTAAAGACAAACAAAATCTTTATTTGGCGCCCCCTCTGCAAACCCTAGGGAAATCGCTTGGTTTCAGGCTGTGAGACATTCTTATGCAAATTCCATACATACACATTTTTGCATGTAACGACAAACAAAATCTTCATTTGGCGCCCTCTCTGCAACCCCTAAGGAAATCACTTGGTTTCAGGCTGTGAGATATTTTTATGCAAATTCCATACATATACATTTTTGTATGTAAAGACAAACAAAATCTTCATTTGGCGCAACCTCTGCAACCCCTAGGGTAATCGCTTGGTTTCAGGCTGTGAGATATTCTTATGCAAATTCCATACATATATATTTTTGTATGTAAAGACAAACAAAATCTCCATTTGGCGCCCCCTCTGCAAAGCCTAGGGAAATCCCTTGGCTTCAGGCTGTGAGACATTTTTATGCAAATTCCATACATAAACATTTTTGTATGTAAGACAAACAAAATCTTCATTTGGCGCCCCCTCTGCAAACCATAGGGAAATCGCTTGGTTTCATGCTGTGAGACATTCTTATGCAAATTCCATACATATACATTTTTGAATGCAAAGACAAACAAAATCTTCATTTGGCGCCCCCTCTGCAAACACAAGGGAAATCCCTTGGCTTCAGCCTGTGAGACATTTTTATGCAAATTCCATACATATACATTTTTTGTATGTAAGACAAACAAAATCTTCATTTGGCGCCCCCTCTGCAAACCCTAGGGAAATCGCTTGGTTTCAGGCCGCGAGACATTTTTATGTAAATTCCATACATTTACATTTTTGCATGTAAAGACAAACAAAATCTTCATTTGGCGCCCCCTCTGCAACCCCTAAGGAAATCGCTTGGTTTCAGGCCGTGAGACATTTTAATGCAAATTCCATACATAAACATTTTTGTAAGTAAAGAAAAAATATCTTAATTTGGAGCCCTCTCTGCAACTCCTAAGGAAATCGCTTGGTTTCAGCCGTGAGACATTTTTATGCAAATTTCATACATATACATTTTTGCATGTAATCACTAACAAAATCTTTATTTGGCGCCCCCTCTGCAACCCCTAGGGAAATCGCTTGGTTTCATGCTGTGAGACATTCTTATGCAAATTCCATACATATACATTTTTAAATGCAATGACATGCAAAATCTTCATTTGGCGCCCTTTCTGCAACCCCTAGGAAATCGCTTGGTTTCAGGCTGTAAGACATTCTTATGCAAATTCCATACATATACATTTTTGTACGTAAGACAAAAAAATCTTTATTTGGCGCCCCTTCTGCAAACCCTAGGGAAATCCCTTGGTTTCAGGCTGTGAGACATTTTTATGCAAATTCCATACATATACATTTTTGCATGTAAAGACAAACAAAGTCTTCATTTGGCGCCCCTCTGCAACTCCAAAGGAAATCGCTTGGTTTCAGGCCGTGAGATATTTTAATGCAAATTCCATACATAAACATTTTTGTATGTAAAGAAAAACCAAATTTTCATTTGACGCCCCCTCTGCAACCCCTTGGGAAATCGCTTGGTTTCAGGCTATGAGACATTCTTATGCAAATTTCATACATATACATTTTTGTATGCAAAGACAAACAAAATCTTTATTTGGCGCCCCATCTGCAAACCCTAGGGAAATCACTTGGTTTCAGGCTGTGAGACATTATTCTTATGCAAATTCCATACACATACATTTTTGAATGCAAAGAGAAACAAAATCTTCATTTGGCGCCCCCTCTGCAACCCATAAGGAAATCACTTGGTTTCAGGCTGTTAGATATTTTTATGCAAATTTCATACATATACATTTTTGTATGTAAAGACAAACAAAATCTTCATTTGGCGCAACCCCTGCAACCCCTAGGGTAATCGCTTGGTTTCAGGCTGTGAGATATTCTTATGCAAATTCCATACATATATATTTTTGCATGTAAAGACAAACAAAATCTTCATTTGGCGCCTCCTCTGCAACCCCTAAGAAAATCGCTTGGTTTCAGGCCGTGAGACATTTTAATGCAAATTCCATACATAAACATTTTTGTAAGTAAAGACAAAATATCTTAATTTGGCGCCCTCTCTGCAACTCCTAAGGAAATCGCTTGATTTCAGACCATGAGACATTTTTATGCAAATTCCATACATGTACATTTTTGTATGCAAGACAAACAAAATCTTCATTCGGCGCCCCCTCTGCAACCCCTAGGGAAATCGCTTGGTTTCAGGCTGTGAGACATTATTCTTATGCAAATTCCATACACATACATTTTTGAATGCAAAGACAAACAAAATCTTCATTTGGCGCCCCCTCTGCAACCCCTAGAGAAATCGCTTGGTTTCAAGCCGTGAGACATTCTTATGCAAATTCCATACATATACATTTTTGTATGTAAAGACAAACAAAATCTTCATTTGGCGCAACCTCTGCAACCCCTAGGGTAATCGCTTGGTTTCAGGCTGTGAGATATTCTTATGCAAATTCCATACATATATATTTTTGTATGTAAAGACAAACAAAATCTCCATTTGGCGCCCCCTCTGCAAAGCCTAGGGAAATCCCTTGGCTTCAGGCTGTGAGACATTTTTATGCAAATTCCATACATAAACATTTTTGTATGTAAGACAAACAAAATCTTCATTTGGCGCCCCCTCTGCAAACCCTAGGGAAATCGCTTGGTTTCAGGCCGCGAGACATTTTTATGTAAATTCCATACATTTACATTTTTGCATGTAAAGACAAACAAAATCTTCATTTGGCGCCCCCTCTGCAACCCCTAAGGAAATCGCTTGGTTTCAGGCCGTGAGACATTTTAATGCAAATTCCATACATAAACATTTTTGTAAGTAAAGAAAAAATATCTTAATTTGGAGCCCTCTCTGCAACTCCTAAGGAAATCGCTTGGTTTCAGCCGTGAGACATTTTTATGCAAATTTCATACATATACATTTTTGCATGTAATCACTAACAAAATCTTTATTTGGCGCCCCCTCTGCAACCCCTAGGGAAATCGCTTGGTTTCATGCTGTGAGACATTCTTATGCAAATTCCATACATATACATTTTTGAATGCAATGACATGCAAAATCTTCATTTGGCGCCCCTTCTGCAACCCCTAGGAAATCGCTTGGTTTCAGGCTGTAAGACATTCTTATGCAAATTCCATACATATACATTTTTGTACGTAAGACAAACAAAATCTTTATTTGGCGCCCCTTCTGCAAACCCTAGGGAAATCCCTTGGTTTCAGGCTGTGAGACATTTTTATGCAAATTCCATACATATACATTTTTGCATGTAAAGACAAACAAAGTCTTCATTTGGCGCCCCTCTGCAACTCCAAAGGAAATCGCTTGGTTTCAGGCCGTGAGATATTTTAATGCAAATTCCATACATAAACATTTTTGTATGTAAAGAAAAACCAAATTTTCATTTGACGCCCCCTCTGCAACCCCTTGGGAAATCGCTTGGTTTCAGGCTATGAGACATTCTTATGCAAATTTCATACATATACATTTTTGTATGCAAAGACAAACAAAATCTTTATTTGGCGCCCCATCTGCAACCCCTAGGGAAATCACTTGGTTTCAGGCTGTGAGACATTATTCTTATGCAAATTCCATACACATACATTTTTGAATGCAAAGAGAAACAAAATCTTCATTTGGCGCCCCCTCTGCAACCCATAAGGAAATCACTTGGTTTCAGGCTGTTAGATATTTTTATGCAAATTTCATACATATACATTTTTGTATGTAAAGACAAACAAAATCTTCATTTGGCGCAACCCCTGCAACCCCTAGGGTAATCGCTTTGTTTCAGGCTGTGAGATATTCTTATGCAAATTCCATACATATATATTTTTGCATGTAAAGACAAACAAAATCTTCATTTGGCGCCTCCTCTGCAACCCCTAAGAAAATCGCTTGGTTTCAGGCCGTGAGACATTTTAATGCAAATTCCATACATAAACATTTTTGTAAGTAAAGACAAAATATCTTAATTTGGCGCCCTCTCTGCAACTCCTAAGGAAATCGCTTGATTTCAGGCCATGAGACATTTTTATGCAAATTCCATACATGTACATTTTTGTATGCAAGACAAACAAAATCTTCATTCGGCGCCCCCTCTGCAACCCCTAGGGAAATCGCTTGGTTTCAGGCTGTGAGACATTATTCTTATGCAAATTCCATACACATACATTTTTGAATGCAAAGACAAACAAAATCTTCATTTGGCGCCCCCTCTGCAACCCCTAGAGAAATCGCTTGGTTTCAAGCCGTGAGACATTCTTATGCAAATTCCATACATATACATTTTTGTATGTAAAGACAAAAAAAATCTTCATTTGGCGCCCCTCTGCAAACCCTAGAGAAATCGCTTGGTTTCATGCTGTCAGACATTCTTATGCAAATTCCAATACATATACATTTTTGAATGCAAAGACAAACAAAATCTTCATTTTGCGCCCCCTTGCAACCCCCTAATGAAATCGTTTGTTTTTTGGCAATGATCGATAAAGTACAGTTTCACACAGAATAGTGTTTTTGAGGAGAGACTGATTTATTTAATGGCAGAATGCATAAAGATACACTTGGTTCAGTTTTGCTTTTGAATTTTCCGTTTGTGAGATCTTTTTATTCAAATTCGATATATATACATAAATGTTTGCATATAAAGACAAAAAAAGTAGCCCTCATTTGCCGCCCCTACTCTTCCTGTTCTGGCGCCCGGGTACAGATGATTGGGGGGGCACGTGCCCCCCCGGGCCCCCCCGACGCTACGCCTATGTTTATCGTAAATAAGAACAGACGGTAACAATTGCTTCAAAATTACTTTACCCCTCACTCTTTTTCTAATGGAGAAACACGTTCGTGATTTTCACCCATACCACACGACCAATGAGGTCGCTGGATCACATCTGACTGTGATTTTAGCCCTCCATTTTAGAATTTCGCAATCGGCACGGGTGATTTACAGGAAACGCTATTCCTGCAAAAGACGAGGAATTTGATGTCAAAAATTCTCCCCAATTAGTTTCGATTAGGAAAAATCCCGTTGGAAAAGCCGAAATATGTATCGATTTAATATGCTCGATTACACCGTGATAAACGAGGATTCGAAATAAACATCAAATACAAAAGTTACGTATTTTTGTCCGTAGAATCCGAATCTGCAATAAAAAATGGGGGTTATAATTTAAGATTTCAAACCTTTTCGGACACCCTGTATATAACAGATATAGCAAGGACATATATTCAAGATGCAATAATATTACTTGACTTTATTCAGGAGAGAAAATTTTGTTTAAATAAAAGTGTTAAAACACAAACATAAGTGGCTGACGATGAAGATAATGTGAACTTCATGAATGAAGGAGAGAGAAGGAGCCAATCAACGAGATTTTCCAATGTCTGATCAATGAAAATCTGGATTTTTCTGTGCGTGATTAACGAAATTCGCAATTTTTCTATGCCTGATCGACCAAATTTGCGCTTTTAACGAAATCGATCTAAAAATTTCACAATTTTTACGAAGCCGATCGACAAAATTCACGATCTTTCCGCGCCTGATCAACAAAATTCGCGATTCTTACGAAATCGATTGAAAAAATTCACGATTTTTACGCTCCTAATCAATAAAATTCACGATTTTTACGAAGCCAGTCGACGACATTTGGAATTTTTACAAAGCCGATCGACGAAAATCGCGATTTTTACAAAGCCGATCAACGAAATTTGCGATTTTTCATCACATGATCGAGAAAATTCAAGATTCTTTGCGCCTGATTGACGAAATTTTCAAAATTTCCAAGCCTGATCAACAAAATTCGCGATTTTTACGAAGCCGATCGACAAAATTCGCGATTTTTACGAAACTTATCGACAAAATTCGCAATTTTTCAGCGCCTGATTGACGGAATTCACGATTTTTTCGCGCCTGATCGACGAAATTCGTCATTTTTGCTAAGTCCATTGAGAAAATTCACAATTTTTCTTCGGATGATCGACAAAATTCGCGATTTTCCCGCGTTTGATCGACAAAATTTATAGCTTTTATGAAGCTTATGGAGAAAATTCGCGATCTTTTCAGGGCTGATCAACAAAATTCGCGATTTTTTCTCCTATGATCGAGAAGATTCGCGATTTTTCTGAGCCTGCTCACGGATTCGCAATTTTTCCGCGCCTGATCGACGGAATTCGCGAATTTCACGAAATCGATTGAGAGAATACACTATTTTTCTTCGCTTAATCGACGAAATTCGCGATTTTTCAGCGCTTGTTTAACAAAATTCGCGATTTTTTCTCCTATGATCGAGAAGATTCGCGATTTTTCTGAGCCTGCTCACGGATTCGCAATTTTTCCGCGCCTGATCGACGGAATTCGCGAATTTCACGAAATCGATTGAGAGAATACACTATTTTTCTTCGCTTAATCGACGAAATTCGCGATTTTTCAGCGCTTGTTTAACAAAATTCGAGATTTTTGTGAAGCCGATTGCGAAAATTCATGATCTTTCCGCGCCTGCTCGACGGAATTCGCGATTTTCCCGTTCCAAGCAAAGAAATTTGCGATTTTCCACCCTTAATTGACAAAATATGCATTTTCTGCGCCCAATCAACGATATTCGCGATTTTTAACTAACATTGACGAAATCTGCATTTTTTCACGCGGTAAGATGAAATACGCAATTCTTTTTCTTCATGAATTGACAAAACGCACGCTTGTTTCTTTGTCAATTTTCAATTTTTTTGTGCATCATCGCGAATTTTTTGGTCCGTGATTGACAATATTCGCGTTTTTTTCGTTCCCGATCAACGAAATTCACGTTTTTTCATGCGATAAACCGATAAAACATGCGGTTTTTCAGTAGCCGCTAAATTTAATATGTAATTTTTTTCATGTATTATCAACAAAATTGAAGATTTTCATCTGTCCGATCTACGAAATATGACATTTTCCGCTTTCGATCGACGAAAATTTGCAATTTTTCCGCGCTTGATCGACAAAATTCGGGATTTTTCCGCACTTGATCAATGAAATTCGCGAATTTTCCATGCTAGATCAATGAAATTTCCCATTCTTAAGTAACTGAAGAAATTTTACATTTTTCCGCGGTAAATTGACGAAATGTACTATGCGCAAAACTATGATAGCGAACTATGCACAAAAACTGCAATTTTTTCAGTTGTAAATTGTCGAAATTCGCGGGCCGCACGTTAACCCATCTCGCGCCACTTTTGGCCCGCGGGTCACAGGTTGTGCATCCCTAGTTTAATTGCAATTTTTCAAATTATAAAAATATTTAACTTTATTCCTATACGTAAAATATAAATAAAGCATATATTCCTATGAGTAGCATACTATTTAGGATAATTAAATTATGAAGCTATTAATTAAGGCTTTGATCTTATGAAAAAGCGACGAATTTCCAAGGAATTATAAAGTAAATTATTTTGATCATTTTATTCTTCTGGCATTCTCGAACCAAAAGTACATTTTTATGTGTAATTTATGATAATTTATGTGCAATCTATGTGCAATACTTGAGTTGAGATAGGTATGGGATAATAAGTCATATTTACTGTTGTTTTAAGAAAGGTTATAATATTTTTGTTGATATTGATTTCTTAATTTTTTTTTAAACCGATAATGTTAATGAATAAAATTAATGCTCCGAAGGCATGTTTGGAAAATTTTAAGAAGGCTAGAAGAAACCAAAACGAAACTATGATTTGTACCGCGTTTAACAGCAACGTGGGAAAATTACTGTAAGATTAGATGTGCGGATTCGTATAAATAGGTTAATCAGTTAGTTGTTGCCGATAAGTTATTAAATACGTTAGATGAGGAAACTGCTGCACATATTGGATTAACTCAGCAAAATAATTGGTTAGAACCTTCTAAATTGCTGAACAATGTGACAATTATTTCGATGCTAAATACAAATTTTATGCTGTTGCATATAAAAGTTTTAAGGGTACAGAGAAAGATGTGTAAATAATAAAATTTACCCCGAGAGAGGATAGTAAATTTAGTGGTGATTGGAGACAAAACGGGAATAATGAGATTAATTCATTTTCGGATTAAAAAAAAAAAAAAGAGAGAATATTGCCCAGTTAAACTGATGGCATTGAGCTCATAGGCTACGCATACTAATTGTACATTATTACATAGTCTTATATTTTAAAGAGTTAATTCCGTTCGAAAAACAAATTAAGGAGGAGAAACTGCTCCCCTCATTTCCCCTTTTTATACTTAATCATTGAACCCCCTAAACTAATCAGGGACATCCTTTATCACATAAAAAAATCTATATCCAAAATTCAGAGCAAATCGGAAAATTCTTAATAAGAACCCATTTATATAATTTAAGGAGTAGTCACCCTCTTTTAAACTTAACCATTAAACTTCCAAAACTATTCAGAGATTTGAACGAAATCTGATAATTCTGCATGAAAAACCCATTTATATAAATAAAAGGGAGGGGCATTAGAGTCCCCACTTCTCCTGTTTATACTTATCTAATTAACACCTAATACCAATCAAGGAGGCACCACATCAGAATGATCCTATATCTAAATTTTGAACAAAAACTAATAATTCTGCATGAAAAACGCATTTATATCAATTAAGGGGAGAAGAGTGAGCCCACTGTTCTCCCTCTTATGCATATCGAATGAACTCCAAAAACTAATCAGGGAAGCGTCTTATCAGACTATACCTATATACAAAATTTCAAGTGAATTAGATCTTTTTATCATGAGTTATCGCGTTAAGCACGTACGTATGCACGAACGAACGTACATACAGAACGGGCGGGCAAGTACCTTGTATTTAAAACACTGAAGTAAATAACCTAATTATTAACGTTATCCAGCATAACTGAAACGTGTTAATAACGCCTGAAAAATAAATTATTTTCAATTTTATTTATTTATTTAATTTCGAAATGAAAAATGGTTTCAAGATATTTATTATATCAATCTTTAGTATTTTTAAGATACTTTTTAGTAGGATAAAAATGATGCATATTAAAAGTCAAAATCTTGAAGTTGTGGAGGACGCCGTTTGCTGGTGGACTATGAAGAACTGTTTGTTGCTGCACCCCCTTTCCTAAGGAATTTGTTATTTCAAAATATATCTGTCATCATATAGCTCAGATTCAAGTAAGTCTCGTTCCTTTTTTTACTTTCTCGGTTTGGGTGGCTGATATTTTTTATAAAGTTACTCTCACTTACAAAACCTGTTTCGAAAGTGAAAGTGTACTTATAAAAAATACCTGCCATTAAAATCGAAAAAGTAAAAATGAACGATGTTGAGATGCACTTTAGCTATTCAATGCAAAAAATAACATTTAAAAATTTTGAAATGCAAATAAGATATTAGAAAATAACCTCCTCATAGGGATAGAATTAGCTCGCGAGTGCATCGTTTGCCGGGGACAGGAGCCTTGATGTGCTACTTAAACATATATGAAAGAATGTGAATAAAACAAGGGCCACATCCATAGTGATTGCGAACCAGCAAGCATTGTGTCAAAATCAGAAAATCGAAGTATCTTCTTTCTAAATGAAATATATTCCACGACATTCTAAAATGTCTGTCGATTTATATAAATAAACTATTTTGGCTTTACACGTAAGTTCATATTGTTTGTGTAAAGTTGGGAATCTCGGACAATTTTTGTCTTGGTGTGAAATTCGTATAAATTTGCTACTTTTACATGATACTTAAACTTTTTTCATATACTTTATTGCTTTGCTCATTATGATTTTCTAAAAGAACAGTGAATTGTATCTTTAATTTGATTTTTGTTTGCAGAATATCTAAAAAAGTGGGGGAAGGGCCATTAAAAATACAGTGATTCTTTTGTGCACAAAAATAGATAAAAAATTTTTCGTAAGATCTAAGAAGAAAATGTAAAATGAATTTTGTAAAACTACCTATGGAGGGAAAGACTGCAATTTTGTGAGAAACAGTGGTTTCAAATAAAACGTTGGGAGCTGCCCATATTAATTCAAAGTCAGTAACTATGCTTAAGATCTTTCTAATTTTCGCATGAATTATTTATTTTATTATTATTTTTTTTAAACGCAATACATGTAAAATAATACCATAAATTTAAATTACTTTTGCAACAGGGGGGCGGGGGAGGTTGTTGAATGTTGAATTATGAGAGACGGATTTTTTTCTTAACTCGGAAGAATTCTCGCCGAGCCTGACAGGCCAAAAGTGAGTACTGTTTTTACAACAGTCACTGTTATTTTTATAAAAGTAATCTTCATTTGTTTCTTTTTTTCAGGAATTTTAAGATTTGTGTCCGATTACGAGTATTATTTGTATTTGCTGGTGACAAGCTAAAAACCATCCATACTCTATATCTGCGCGTATTCTCCCGAGTTAATTGTTATCGGTTTTCCATTTCCCCATTTGCTTTCTCATTGTTACTGGACCCACTTATCGAAAATTATTATAACCTCTAAGGGGATAAGGGCAGCTGCCCCGCATGCCCCTGTAATGCCACGGCTCTGGTGCCTCTATTTTGATTTCTAATAACTAGCGGGGGGGGGGGACCCCCTACTCAATGCGCTCGTCAACCCCTCGCGTAATCGCTTCGCGATTTCAAGTTGTAATGTAGGCTACCCCTGCTTGCTGCGCTCGCCAATACCCCATGGAATCGCTTCGCGATGCATAGACGGAGCCCTTTCCTGATTGGTCTATTCGACTCATGGAAGGTTCCGGAAACTTTACACATCAGCATCATTCCAGGATTCATTCCTGGAGATTTGTTTAAGGCTAGTTTTATTATTATTATTATTATTATTATTATTATTATTATTATTATTATTATTATTTTTACTATAGAAGGATTATAAAAAATATGTGTTGATGGTGTTAAAGAATAACATAATAGCACTTTCAAATCGATTTTCATGCTATTGTATAGCTTTCTCAAACCATAAATAAATAAAATAAAATAAAATAAAATAAAGTAAAAAACCAGAGATTCTGCAGTTCGTTCTCATGAGTTATCCCTTAAGTGTTTTCTTCCGGTCTTTCACATTTAACTGCTTCGGGAAAATGATTACGTGCCTAATGAAGCATCGTTGAACTTATCTCTGAAACTTGTTTTGTTGGAAATTTGAAGATTTCCCTGATGTCATGAACTATCTGCCAAGATTGAAAAAAAAAAAGTACTAATTATTTCTTAGGTTTGAAAAACCGTTCAAGGCTACGCTATGTTTAGATAATTCTGAAACTTAAATTTCTGTCAGAAAAGACGTTACATTTTTTTCCCTGTCTGCAGATTGATTATTTGTCAGAAAGTTATATTTCTTTGATAAAAAAGAAAATTTCTATTCGCTAAAATTTGATAAAAAGCATAAGCAAATATTGATTAAATGTACAGTTTTCATTTAATTATTTTTTAGTAGTTTTAGTAAGAAAATTAAATTTAAGGCTTTCTCAAAACGTTCGCGGATGGAAATTTGTTTCATATAAATTTTCTTTGCTATAGGATCATGTTAGTTTTAAGGCTGCTGTTCACTCACGTTACGAATTCCCCTCTGTAATGTAAAGTCTATTGGCGTTTAATGCACTCTTATATTTAAAATACCTCCCCATGAAATTAATATTTTTAACTCCTTCTTTTAGTGTTCGCTTTTAAAAGATGTCACTTTTTTCTCATAGTTCTCAGAATATTTCTAAAATCTATGCTTAATTTAATATTTTATATTTTAAAACTGACAAACTGAGAGTTAAATTTTAACAGTTCATATAAATCCATGCTTGATTTAATATTTTATATTTTAAAACTGACAAACTGAGAGTTAAATTTTAACACTTCATATAAATCTATGCTTAATTTAATATTTTATATTTTAAAACTGACAAACTGAGTGTAAAATTTTAACACTTCATATAAAATTAAGTATGGATTTTAGAAATATTTTGAGAACTAAAAAAAAAAAAAGTGACATCTTTTAAGAAGAGAACATTGAAAGAAGAAGTTAAAAATGTTAATTTTCTGGAAAGGTATTTTAAATATAATACATCAAACGCGCATAGACTTTATATTACGGAGGGGAAATCGGAACGCGAGTGACCAGCAGCCTTAAGTAAAGAAGACTGTGAGCTAATCGTGGTCATCGCAGTGTCGCGCACCTAGCAAATTACTAACTAGGGAACTGCAAGAAGTGTAAGTCACCGATTTTGAAAAAAGTAGTATCGTTGGAAATATCTCATCGTGAGTAGTAAAAAACTCAATAGAACTACCCGTCGTAAATGATTCATTTTCGAGATATCCGACAATTTATGTCGCGTAGCTAGTGCACACTTAATAGGGGACCGCAAAAAATTTTAGTCTCGATTTTAACAAAAGTGCTATCGCTCAAAAGATATCATCGTGAGGATTAAAAAACTCAAAGGAATCACTCAAAGGAAACTCAAAAGAATCACTCAAAGGAAACTCAAAGGAAATGAGACGTTTTCGAGATATACGACAATTTGTGTCACATTGCTAATGCACATTGCTGGGAAACTGCATTAAGTGACATAAATTGTCGGATATCTCGAAAACGGCTCATTTCATATGGTTAGTTCCATTGCGTTTTTTACTTCTCACAATAATATATTTACAACGACACCATTTTCATCAAAATCACGACGATAATTTTTTGCGGTCCCCCATTAAGTGTGCACTAAAACAGTATACATTAGCTACGTGACATAAATTATCGGATACCTCGAAAATGGCTCATTTCCGACGGGTAGTTCTATTGAATTTTTCTCCCTCATGATGTTACCGTTTTGACGATACCACTTTCGTTAAAATCGAGACTAAAATTTTTTGCGGTCCCCCATTAAGTATGCACTAGTTACGCGACATAATTTGTCGGATATCTCGAAAACGGCTCATTTGCAAAGGGTAGTTCCATTGAGTTTTTTACTGCTCTCGATGAAATCTTTCCAATGATACCACTTTCGTGAAAATCGGTGACTTACACTTTTTGCAGTTCCCTAGTAAGTGGTGCTTAACGTCTCTGACTGCAATATTCGACTATGGAAACAGAGGTTAATATTAAGGGGTAAATTTACCTTAAAATTGGATTTTTAAAAAATCGACTGTTATTTTTTAATATTAAATTAAAGCCTGTTTAAACGTGAATAATTTGGCATTTCATTTTTACCCGTACGATAATTATATCGTGAGATAGTGTAAATTAAAGCTTTAAATAGCTTTTTTTCCATGTTGATATTTTCTCAACTTTCATGCTTTAAAAATGCTAATTTTTTTTTAATTGTATTTGAGATAGAGATTTATTATTATTTTTTAATAGATATTCTTTATCGTGTATATGGTAAATCTGCGCATTGAATTAGCTTTTTGTTATTTTTTAATAAATAAAAGTATATGGCGATGTGTTAGATTTCATCGTTTTACATCATATATAGCAGCAAAATAATTTTGGTAAATGTATTTAAAAATCTATGCACAGTCTTGTGTAATACATTTCAAAATCTTTTTCAAAAAATTGGGTTGATTGTAGTTATTGTATGTATGTATAAAGAATATTTGTATATATCTTCAAAGTTCGTTTTGTTGAAAACTTCGCTAAAATATCTTTATGTTTGTTAAATTGTAAACAAAAATAAACATCTTTTCCTTCTTCTTTTAGAGGAGGAATGAATGGCCGAAAAATTGTAACAGTTTATAAAATATAAAAATAGTTAAAATCTATAATATATAAAAATAAGTAAAAAAAAATATAAAAATCCATTGTCTTCCTAGCATTTTAAAAATTAAGTAATTAACCTCAGACTGTTAAAGCAGCATTAAGTGTTCTTTTATAGATTTTCACATTTAAGGGTGTATTTTAATCTAAACTGCTTATTTTACGATTCATTTTTAAATTCGTTTTTGCTCTCAAATCCATCAAACTCGCAAATTCTCTTATTTAGACACTACACATTGTGCCGTGTTTGTCGATTTTTTTATAAAGCCAGAAAATATTGCAGAAAAAAAAATACTATCAAAGTTGGCTTTTTGTATCGAATTTTTCGGAGCGGGTGATCTGGAAACCAAAAAAATGGTCATAATGAGAAAATAATTGTTTATAAATCAAATTCTAATGAATTGAGTAAAAAATGAAATCACATAACATCTTATACATCTCTTCAAAAATCATCCCAGCAAGTTTCATGTTTTTACTTTAAAAAAATGAATCTGAAAATGTATCAGAAAACTTCGAGTTGTTGAGGATGGAAAAATGTTTTTTGAAATACACCCTTTACTGCTAAAGAAAATGATTACGTGCCTAATAAAGCATCAATGAACTTATCAGTGAAAAATGTTTTGTCTAATATTTCAAAATTTCCCTGATCTTACGAGCCGATCTGTCAAGATAGATAAATTTTCACATTAATCGTTTCTTAGTTTGTAAAAAGTTCAAGGTTGGGTGATTCGGAAACTTAATTTCTGCCAAAATAGACCTTACATTTTCTTTTCTTCAGCAAACTGATTATGTATCGAAAGTTATTGACTCGATATCCAATATTCTTTTTATTCATTAAAGTATTCTGTAAAACTTAAATAGGTAATAAAATTCCCAATTAAAAAATATTTTAGAGAAAGTATTTTTTTTTTCAAGCGTATAAAATTGTATATCCCATGCACGCGAAATGTATATCTTTTCGTCCCTCTGCCACATTTTGGCAATTAAAAATGATTTTTTAACACTTTCCAATAAAGTTGAAAAGTCGTTATGAATTCAGTTTTTACTTTTCGTCAGTCTATCCACCCACGCTCTAACTCACATAAATATACGCGGATGTAAATTTAATTTATATATATTAGTGATTTTTACCATAGCATGTTCGGAATTAAAGTAGGAAGTGTGTAATAGTTCATCATAAGTTAATCATTTACAGGTATATTACATTTAAGTTTATCATTTTCATTAGTTAATCATTTACAAGAGCACTCAAAAGAATTCCGTCACATTATGGTCAATGGGGAAATTTTACAAACTACTTTAATAACATTAAGTTATTTGAAATGTATTGAAATTGATATAAATCACTGTATTTCACTACAAGATGATTACAATCGAGTAGGGCATTCATTGCATTTGTCGTTCGTTTATAGGGACACACAACAGAAATCTGCTATTGTCTTTGAATTATAATTGTTGGTAGCTCGTTTTCAATTTATGTATGCGCTTTTAAATTGAACTTTTTTTTTTGTATGTTACTGTTTGTGTGTAAATTCTATACCTTATATACAGTACTATTAAAAATATTCACGTATCATTCTCCTTAATAGCGGGAAATGCTGAAGGTATTTATTACCATACTGAACTAAATTTTTGTCTGCATGAAGTTAGTAGATATGTATCCTATGTAGGGTTACTCAAAGAATTCAGGTACTTTTCCGACTGTAGATTTGTGGAATTGCTGAAATTTGAATCTCAAATGCATTGTTAAATGATAGTATGTAGATCACATTATAAAGTCCATAAACGTTTTCATATATTTATCATATATCCTGTTGATGCCAAAATACTTAACCTTAAATTAATGTTACCGGTCTCACAGACTACTGCTTTTTTCAATTTCTATAGCTTAACTTGTAATTTTCAGTTTAATTACATTAATTACGTAATTCAGTTTAATTACATTAATTACGTAATTCAGTTTAATTAATTAAAGTTTCATTTGAAACCTTATCACCAGAGACTTTTAAATAGGTGAATGTTAATTCTAATAGTCTTATACAAAAAGTTTACAGCAAAAATATCATGCTATGAGTTATTCCCTCCTTTTATTCATCTTTCGATTTTGTGGCCTCACAGACAGCTTCACACTAGAGGTCTGCACGGGCCGGAATTTCCAGGCCCGGGCCCGGCATGGCCCGTAGGAAATTTTCTTAGGCCCGGCCCGTTTAAATTTTTGTATTTTAGGTCCGGCCAGGCCCGTACAGAAATCAGTGAAAACAGGCCCGTTTCGGCCCGTTACAATTTCTTTGATTTCTAAAAAATTCAGATTTTTATCATATAATTAAGATTTTTTAAAAAGAATACTGCATACATATCTATGGAATGATTTTTCAGTATATTTTAATGGAAATACACATTAGCAATATTAATGATTACTAAGATTCTTTAGCTTTCAACATTCAAATAAAGATTCATTAAAAAATTAATATGGCTTAGAATAAAAGAAAAAAGAAAGAAAGTTAAAAAATCGTAGCCTTTGAAGCTGTTTAATAAAAGAAGATTTATAAAAATAATTCTGTATCATTTTATTAAAGATTTTAAATCCAAATCCATTCGTTAATTCAAAGAAGTTCCTTTCTGATACATTTCTAATTTCATTTTTTTTTTCTCAGAAACGCATAATATTAGCAGGTGTCTTTATTCAGAAACTATATAATCAAATGGCATTATCCATTTTTTGATACAAGCAATTTAAGAATACTGCAAGCAAATAAGATATTGTCATAGTTAGTATTTTGGATAGAATTTCCGGAAGCGATAGCATGGGAAGGGAGAAAACATGCAACCATTTGAGAAACTATTGTATCTCAACAAGGTTATACAAGCACTTTATTTACCAAAAAGGAAACACGCTATTCGATTCCAAATTCCTTCAATAGTCAGGCTTATCACTTACTTTTACATTTAAAAATTAATCTGAAAATGTGTCAAACTTTCGCGTTATTGCTAAATTAATTTAAAAAACATCAAAAAATATATATCCAAAGATTAAGCTGACATAAGTTCTTTATCGCTGTTAATAATTTTACAAATCTCTTTCAAAATTGCCTGCCCTACAGATGTTGAGAACAATTAAGTCTTGTTCCAGTCTGGCAAGTCTATATGTAGAAAAATAATGCAAGCTTGATCTCGACCCGGCACAAGTCAGCTAAAAAATATTAAAGCGGGTTACACACAACTGTCCGATGCCTATCTCTACACTGTACAAGCTAATTTTTATATTGATGCTGTCAAACTAGTATTGCTCGTGACGCACATTTATCTCGTTAAAACCATTTTCATTGAAAATAGGTCATATTTAATCGTTACTGCTTAAAACTTCAGAAATTTTTTTTATCGGCCCGGCTCGGCCCGTATGGCCCGTTCAATCCTTTTGCCGGCCCGGCCCGTTGAAAAAACTATTCTAATTCTGCCGGCCCGGCCCGTTAGAAAATTCGAAACGATTCCGCCTGGCCGAGCCGGGTACGGGCCACGAGCCAAGCCCGGACCCGTGCAGACCTCTACTTCACACTAGTTACGTTACAATTCCTGTCACATCAGTTAAAGGTTAATTACGCACAACTAGTTTCAAGAGATGCAACTTTTTAAGTTTTTACAAACTGAAATCCATATATTTCCAATCCTCATTCAGTAATAACTTCAGCAATCTAAAATAATGTGCACACACACACACAAAAACTTGATTTTTATTGATTTGTGGAAACAGTTTCATAATATTTTAAATTTTTTCATTGTCAAAGTGCTTTTCTGAGATAGTTTTAAACTTTACAGATCCAAACCAGATAAATTTTTAAAAACTCTTGTAATTAGTGAAGGGTTAGGGATATTCATTAACAGGTTTCATTTCATCAAAAAAAATCAGAGAAATGATCTGCGAAATTTCCTGCATCATATGACATTTTTCTTCTTCCTCTTTTAACCTTTAACTGAGTGACAGAAATTGTAACGTAGCTAGTGTGACAGGATGATGTTTTTGTACTAAAATGTTTGTACAAGACTATCTATCTATACTAATAAAATAACAAATCGCTCTGTCTGCGTGTGTGTGTGTGTGTGTGTGTGTCTGCGATGGCTAGCAAAATCTATGGGACGTACGAAGCTCAAAATTTTTATGAGAGTAGCCCAATATCTCTCCTGATGCACCTGAGCTTTAGAATTTCGAAATTCTATTTATTAACTGAGTAATTAATTAAATTCCAAAGATCACTCTTATAAAAAATCGCCTTTTTTCTTCTTTTTTTCCCTTCATTTAGTTATGGTTGGTTGGTTGCATAAAATTTTCGCATAAATAATTAAAAAAGCTGGAACAGACCTTTAAAATTCATAGACTGGCAAACTGTCAGTTTAAATGATGATTTTTTATCACAGCGGTTGTAAACCATGGAGGAAAAAGATAGGTGGTGGTGAAGTAAACCGAAAAAGGGTCGCAATATTAAACCATTTATCGCTCAAATTTTAATGTCCCAAACAAAAGCATGTGGAAGGGATTTTGTATTAAGACGAATTGAAAGGAATGAATTACAGCTGAAGCGTATTTTACGAAGTAATAGTAATTTTTTAAAATGGTCTTTTTTCTATTATATCATTTATTTTTAAAAAATTTTTGCTTTTAAAATAATTGGAATTGATATATTCGAAAAAATTAAATGTAAAAATTAAATTAAATAAAATATTGAAAACATTTGATTTGAACTAAAAATTGTATTACTAAAAGTTTTCTTTTTTTTTTTTTTCAGAACTTTTTAATACTTTATAACGTAGATGAAAAAATGTTTTTAATTTAACAATATATTAATAACTCTATGTCAATATATAAAATATAATTATGAAAACATTCTTTTAAAATCATGCGCGAAAACTTAAATAACAAATATTAGTCTAAAATCTAGATTTCAGAGTGCAGACGATTTTAAGACATTAACGAAAGAATGTTAACTTTTCAAGCAAAATCTTAAATGATGCTTCTATATTGATATTTCAAAGTGACGGCTAGGTTACATTTATGTTATATTTAAGTTACGGTAGGGTAATGTTAAGTCGCAGACAGATTATGGTTATGGTACAAAAATTTACGGTTAGGAATTTGTCCACAGAGTCAACATTACGCATGCTTTGATAAAAATATACACTTTTGTTAAATGGCTCTGAAATTATAATACTATATACCAATCTTTTATCATCGCGTATCGATTTCATTCACGGTATAGTCGGATTTAAGAGTAATATAATTAGTTTGAAATTCAAAATATTTCACTTGGGATTTCTATGCGAAAAAAATAATTAGTTACGTGTTTTAACAGTGATTTTTACGGGTAAATATCAACACTTTAACACGAAACTAACGCAATCGTTGGATACATGTTCCCTCCCGTGTTTCTCCTTGCTCATTTTAAGTATTTTTAGATCTTAATACACTATATTGCCATTGATTATGGGACACTTACGATTTTAGACATTTTACTAAATATCTAGAAAAATACATGAGGAATCATCTCGAAACTCTTAGTGTATAAATATAATAGTATACGTCATACATCTCCGTAAAGAATTTTTACCGAAACGCCATAGGGGACCGTCAACAAATTAAAAAAGAATGAATATATTTTGAATAACACTGTCAAAACTAATGTAGCAAAAGCTCTCAAACTCTAGATTATGATTGAATGCCTTATTGTAATATACTGTGTTCATTTTTATGCAAATAGCATGCACAATCGCAGAGTAATTAAGGTTTTTATAAAAATGGTCCCAAATTTTTCCAAGTTTTTCCATTATAATTTTCAGAGTTCTTAATATAAAATAATATTTTTTTCAGAAAATATGACAAACAACATTGCACACAGTACCCTGTAATCAGAATTGAAAAATAATAAAAATTTTATGAAAAATGAGTAGGTTTACTATATAATTTTTTACTGCGCATGCGTCAAATATATCAACATTTCATTTGCATATTATGATAGCTAAATGTATAGAGCAACTTCTGTAAAAGTCTCAAAATCATAACTTGAAAATTCTGAAAGTAATCGTCTATAGAAAAAGGACAAAATCCGTTGTTTCCAAAATAAAGCAAAAAAATGAGGGATTTTATCCAAATGCAGTAGTACATCCCATATTGTGTATTCTATATTGACACTAATCAATGAATATATGGATACAACCCCTCTTGTTTTTGCTTCATTTTGAGAATAACGGATTTTCGACTTATTCAATTGACGATTATTGTCAGAATTTTCAAGTTATGATTTTGTGACTTTCACAAAAGTTGCTCTGTACATGTAGCTAACATAATATGCAAATGAAATTTTGATATCGTTGACGCATGCGCAGTAAAAAAATATTTAGTAAACCAACTCATTTTTTATACAATTTTCATTTTTTTTTAATTCTGATTACAGGGTACTGTGTGCAATGTTGTTTGTCATATTTTCTGAAAAGAATAATATTTTATATTAAGAACTCTTAAAATTATAAGGAAAAAACTTGGAAAAATTTGGGATCATTTTTATAAAAACCTTAATTACTCTGCGAGTATGCATGCTATTTGCATAAAAATGAACAAGGCTTATTACAATAAGGAATTCAATCACAATCTAGAGTTTGAGCGCTTTTGCTACATTAGTTTTGACAGGGTTATTCAAAAGATATTCATTCTTTTTTAATTTGTTGACGGTCCCCTTTGGAGTTTCGGGAAAAAATCTTCACGGAGATGTATGACTTATACTATTAAATTTATACACTAAGAGTTTCGAGATGATTCCTCATGTATTTTTCTAGATATTTAGTAAAATGTCTAAAATCGCAAGTGTCCCATAATCAATGGCAATATAGTGTATTAGTTGTTGTTTTTAAAACCGATTTTTCACAAAGTCAGCTGCGACGTATTTCAGACAATGCATTTCTGCATGCTTCCAGTTAATGATAAAATCATACAAATTTCAAGTTCGTTTAATATTGTTAATACGGACCCGGGCAACGCCGGGCGGGTCAGCTAGTATACTAATAAAATAACAAATCGCTCTGTCTGCGTGTGTGTGTGTGTGTGTGTGTGTGTGTGTGTGTGTGTGTGTGTGTGTGTGTGTGTGTGTGTGATGGCTAGCAAAATCTATGGGACGTACGAAGCTCAAAATTTTTATGAGAGTAGCCCAATATCTCTCCTGATGCACCTGAGCTTCAGAATTTCGAAATTCTATTTATTAACTGAGTAATTAATTAAATTCCAAAGATCACTCTCATAAAAAATCGCCTTTTTTCTTCTTTTTTCCCTTCATTTAGTTATGGTTGGTTGGTTGCATAAAATTTTGGCATAAATAATTAAAAAAGCTGGAACCGACCTTTAAAATTTATAGACTGGCAAGCTGTCAGTTTAAAAGATGATTTTTTATCACAGCGGTTGTAAACCATGGAGGAAAAAGATAGGTGGTGGTGAAGTAAACCGAAAAAAGGGTTGCAATATTAAACCATTTATCGCTCAAATTTTAATGTCCCAAACAAAAGCATGTAGAAGAGATTTTGTATTAATAAGACGAATTGAAAGAAATGAATTACAGCTGAAGCGTATTTTGCGAAGAAATAGTAATTTTTTAAAATGGTCTTTTTTCCATTATATTATTTATTTTTAAAAAAATGTTTGCTTTTAAAATAATTGGAATTGATAAATTCGAAATAATTAAATATCAAAATAAAATAAAAAAGAATATTGAAAACATTTGATTTGAACTAAAAATTGTATTACTAAAAGTTTTCTTTTTTTTTTCAGAACTTTTTAATACTTTATAACGTAGATGAAAAAATGTTTTTAATTTAACAACATATTAATAACTCTATGTCAATATATAAAATATATTTATGAAAACAATCTTTTAAAATCATGCGCGAAAACTTAAATAACAAATATTAATCTAAAATCTAGATTTCAGAGTGCAGACGATTTTAAGACATTAACGAAAGAATGTTAACTTTTCAAGCAAAATCTTAAATGATGCTTCTATATTGGTATTTCAAAGTGACGGCTAGGTTACATTTATGTTATATTTAAGTTACGGTAGGGTAATGTTAAGTCGCAGTTAGGTTACAGACAGATTATGGTTATGGTACAAAAGTTTACGGTTAGGAATTTGTCCACAGTGTATACATTACGCATGCTTTGATTAAAAATATACACTTTTGTTAAATGGTTCTGAAATTATAATACTATATACCAATCTTTTATCATCGCGTATCGATTTCATTCACGGTATAGACGGAATTAAGAGTGATATAATTAGTTTGAAATTCAAAATATTTCACTTGGGATTTCTATGCGAAAAAAATAATTAGTTACGTGATTTAACAGTGATTTTTACGGGTAAATATCAACACTTTAACACGAAACTAACGCAATCGTTGGATACATGTTCCCTCCCGTGTTTCTCATTGCTCATTTTAAGTATTTTTAGAGCTCAATATTAGTTGTTCTTTTTAAAACCGATTTTTCACAAAGTCAGCTGCGACGTATTTCAGACAATGTATTTCTGCATGCTTCCAGTTAATGATAAAATCATACAAATTTCAAGTTCGTTTAATATTGTTAATACGGACCCGGGCAACGCCGGGCGGGTCAGCTAGTTATAATTAACATTCATCTATTTAAAAGTCACTGGTGTTAGTACTAAGGTTAACAAAATTTCTGTAGTGTTTGCAGTTAAACTGAAAATTACAAGTTAAAGTATATATAACAAAAAAAAAAAAAAAAAAAAAAAAAAACAGTGGTCTGTGAGACCGGTAACACTAGCTAAAGGTTAAAAATAAACGCTGTTTCTATCAATTTCCGACAATGTATGGTATTCACCCACAATCATCTGTGAAATCATCTCATTACTTTTTTGTTAGAAATTCCAATGCGAACATTGTATAATACTTTTGACTATTCCTTTAACTTATGGTAACTGAATCTATTATAACTCCCCGTAATAAATATGACGAAACCACTCGTCTCTCTTTTGTTTTAAAACTGATTAATGGGAATAGAGGCCTACAGCTTCAAAATTTTTAAGCCTGGTCCGTACAAAATTCTAATTCTATCATACAAGCGTACTCACTAAACTAATTAATGTAGTTTAGAATGGAAAGAAAGCAAATTTAAAGAAAATTTACAATTTTAAAGTTTTTCAAAGAGAAAAAAAAATGTATAGATTTTTAAAAATATTTATAATTGCAATTCCTTAAATAAAAAATTTAAAGATTTTTTAAACTATTATTGTTGCGAGAAGAAAAAAAAAAGACAATTCGATATTTGCTTGGACTTAACCTTTAACTGATGTTATTGGTCTCACAGAGGACTGTTTCTTTTTCTTTTTTTAGCTCACAGGATATCAAAGCCTGAAAACTTATGTGCCCGCCGTTCTGTATGTACGTGCGTATGTGTGTAATGCGATAACTCATGCTAAAAATATCAGATTTACTTTAAATTTTGAATATTAGTTTATTATGATAAGGTGCTTCCTTGAATAGTTTTGAAAGTTCATTCGATAAGTATAAGAAGGGAAACGGGGGCTAATGCCCCTCCCCTTAGTTAAAATATAACATGTTTATAAATGGGTTTTTCATGCAGAATTATCAGATTTCGTTAAAATTTTAGATATAGGATAATTCTGATGAGACACCTCCGTGATTAGGTGTTGGGTGTTCATTGGATAAGTATTAAGAAGGGGAACGTGCCCTATTAATGCCCTTCCCCTTAATTTATATAAATGAGTTTTTCATGCAGAAATACCAGATTTTGTTCAAATCTTAGATATGGGATCATTCTGATTAGTTGCTTCCGTGATTAGTATTGAGTGTTCATTGGATAAGCTTAAACAGGGTGAATGGGGCGGGGGGCAATCTCCCCTCTTAATTTAGGTTAATGGTTTTTTCACGCAAAATTTACCAATTCGCTTCAAATTTTGAATATAGATTCTTTCTGAAAAGGCGTTTCCCTGATTTATTTTTGGAATTCATTGAATAAGTATAAAGGAGGAATAGAGCGAACTGTCCCTCATAATTTAGGGAAATGGTTTTTCATGCTGAATTAAATGATTTGTTTCAATTTTTGGATGTAGGTTCATAGTGGTAAGAAGTTTCCCTCATTAGTTGTGGTGTTCTTTTATTAAGTATAAAGTCGTATGAATTCCCCTTAAGTTATCTAAATAGAGTTTCATGCAGAGTTATCCGATTTGCTTTAAATTTTGGATGTAGGTTCTTTCTGATAAGTCGAATTTCTGAACATTTTTAGAGATTTAATGGTTAAGTATAAAAAAGGGAACGGGGGACAACGCTTCTTAAATTACATAAATGGATTTTTATTCAGAATTATTCGACTTGCTTCGAAGTTGGGATACATGTTTATTATGTGATAAAACGTATCCCTGATTAGTTTTGGGGTTCAATGATTAAGTATGAAGAAAGGAAATGGAGGGGATATTTCCTCAATTAACTTGTTTTTGGAAGGGCATTATTATATAAGGCTGTAATATACAATTAGTGTGCGTAGCCTGTGAGTTCTATGTCATTAGTTCAACTGGACAATATTCTTTTTATTTTAGTTTAACTTGTGATCTTCAGTTTAATTACAGACACTGTCGAAATTTTGTTTTATTTGGAACTTTAGTACTATCACCTGAGACTTTTAAAATAATTGAATGTTAATTATAACAGTCCTGTACAAAAAGTTTAGTACAAAAACATCATCATGTGAGTTAATCATGCATTTTATTCATCCTTTAATCTTGCGGTCTCACAAACCGCTTCACACTAGTATGTTACAATTTCTGTCATATCAGTTAAAGGTTAAAATTTCTTCCAATAGGCAAAGGCCTATAGTTTATTATTTCCAGATTCGGTATGCAGTCTGATAAAAAAGAAAAAGACTGAATGAATCCCATATGTGCAGAAAAAAGTACGCCTGAGTTTGGTTCAGGGTCCAGCTCGAAAATAAAGAAAATTGATCCGAACTCAGCTCATAAACAGACCCGCGCAAAGTTCATGGGTGATTCTACGATAAGAGGTAATTTGTACGGCAATCCGTTTAAAACAGATTTTTTATTCTATATGTTGCTATTTTTTGCAATGAATCGCATCATCTTAATATACTTTATTAAATAACATCACGATTGAATGCCTAATTTAAACACATTTTTCTGAAATTTCTTACAAAGTCTAAAAAGTCCCCTCCCCTGGCATGTCCCCTTGCCGGTTTTAATTTAACTTTCAAACAATACATATATTTTTTCCGCCAGATGCTTAGCTAAAGTATGTTTAACTGGAATTTAAGTAATTATACTTACGTATTATAAAATAAAAAATAAAATAATTTTGTTAATTTCAAATAATTTTTAAAATTAACTTTTGTCCCGCTTTTTTTGTGTCTCTCCCCTGTCAAATTTCGTTCCGCTGAAACAAATATAAATTCAAGAATGGCTATATTGGAAGTAGTGCTTAAGGACATCTATTGGCTTGAAGTTAGCAATACTAAACGCGCAAGCCATTTAAGCGTCGCCATTTTTAGTCGTTGCGACGCGACCGTGTTTTGTAGTGGTTTCGCACGGTGATCGTGTATCTCCCCTGGTAAGTCATAAAACTTATAATATTAATTTAATTCAATTGCATTTACTGCCCTAATTAAACAATACGATAATACTTAAAGTGAAATACACAATTAACCAAAAAACTAATTTAGTCAGTTAAACAATTTGAATTTACACGAAAATGTCTCTCCCCTGCCGTATTTCCCCTGGCACGATAACTGCCAGGGGAGTGAGTCACTGACCAGAAAAAGTTATAAAATATGTATAAAGTGACTTGCCCTTATATGAAAAAGTAAATAAACGGGACAAAAATCATAATTTAAAGGTTTTTGATCAAACTCAAACTTTTCTTTTTGGCCGAATTCTCCATGTTTTTGAACCTCTTATCGTAGAATCACCCTCATACAGATCACTACGGAGTTTTAAATACAATATTCAAGTAAATATTGCGAATGCAGTTTCAAACTTAATAAGACTGAAGTAAAACACTTCTATTTATGTTTAGTCTTTGCATCAAACTTTTCTGAATAGGTCACTCACTTGATTGATCATTGACTATAAAATCAGTAGGTTTACTACTGACTTTGTACTTGCAATGAAATCGTCAAAACAGCTGAGTATAGTTGTGATTGCTATAGTTTTTCATACAACGTAGGCTCATCAATTAATTTTAATCGTTTAATTTTTTACAGTATCATAGTTGTTATCCTACAATTTTTATCCATAGATTCATTTTCTTGTAGGCATGGTCCTCGCTGGTTTTTGACCAACGTTAACGATTTGGCGAATGAAAATAAGAAATAGTCGCCAAATGAAAGAAAATATTAGCAAAATAGATTCGGCGTGAAACACTAAAAAATCTATCTTTAACCCCGCATTGTATCCGTTTTTTACATTATGTTCTGAAATAGTTTTTTGCCATAGCTTATAAAATAAAAATTCTACTATACACTACAGAAATTATTAAAAACAAGTACCGTAATTTCGGGTGTATAAGCCGCAGATCAAACAATTCTTTTTCGACCCAGAATTTTTTAAGAAACAAATATAACTAGTTAAATTGCCGTAAATATTTGTCTTCAATCACTAAATAAGATTTCTCAAAAAGAATTGTTTGATCTGCGGCTTATACACCCGAAATTACGGTACATTCTAAATGCGTAAATGTTTCAATCATTCTCTTAGCGGTAAATTACTATGAGATTTCGACTATAACCGATAGAAAAATTGATGATTGGGCAATGATACTTTGCATGCAACTAATAAACACGGTAAATAGCAAATTCAACGTCGCATTTCAGCAAAATTTTCTCGATTTAGCGATTGATACGAGTAATTCTGTTTATGATTTTACCGACCCAAACATAGTGATAACCTGACAACAGAGAAATACTTATAATAAAATCATTTTTGTGTCTTTGGCTGTTCCTAAACTGAATTGGTGAGAGTCAGCATCTCTATAAATAATTATGTAAATGGCATGGTGCAATTGAAGATGAAAAGGGAGATCAGTCGTACAGTACAGTGGATAAGAATCTCAACTGTAACCACACACGCATAAAAAGAGCAAAAATTGAGCACTCGCAATTTGGCGAATCTGATTATTCCTTTCTTCTCCAAATGAAGCGTTTTGTCGCAATTTTGCGCAATGGCGAGCGGCAGTGAGAACCCTTCTTGTTGGTTACTTTTACAAAAATTATCAAGTTCCTCTTCCTGTCGAGCACATAAGAGGTATTCTTACAAAAATTTAACTTTCAGGATTCATCAGGGGAAATTAAACCTAATAAAATAACATTTTAAACTTATAGACAAATATCTTAATTATAACAGAAGTAATTTATTCCATTTTTCAATATTGGGTGAAAAAAGTTCGGGCCAGGATTCGAATCAGGGATGTATTGGCTGAAGCCGCCAATGCTCTACCAACAGAGCTATCCCGGACACGAACACTGGAGGACTATTTCACTCAATTAACTTCAACGATTCAGCCAATACATCCCTGGTTCGAATCCTGGCCCGGACTTTTTTCACCCAATATTGAAAAATGGAATAAATTACTTCTGTTATAATTAATTTACCGATTGAACAATCGTGTTTAAAATTAATCTAAATATCTTAATTATTCAAAATAAAGAAAAAATGGTCAGTAGCGACGATTTTTTTGTTTAATTGAGGTTTAGGTTAAACTCGTTTGTTTAATTTTTCTTACTGTCTCCTTGACATTTCACTTATCTAACTTTTCATTTTCTTTTAAATTTTTAGTTATAATAATTTGCATAATATAATAATTACTTATATTAAATTTGCATAATGCACATAGAACAGTTAAATAAGAAATAATAACAATGTTAAATTTTTACTACAGAATTTTCGTATACTAACGCTGTCTTAAAGGGACGTTACGGATGGGACGATAAGGAAAGTTGCCGTCTATTTTTAGGTACATCGTGTTATTAGGGGCTAATCCCTCAGTTTCAGAATTCTCCTCCGTAATATTAAATCTATGGACGTTTAATGTTTGTGTATATTTAAAATATCTTTTGCGAAAATTAATATTTTTAACTTTTTTTTTTTCTGTGTACACTTCTTAAAGGATATATCTGTTATATCTTATATATCTTTTTTTCTTAGTTTTCAAAATATTTCTAAAACGTATGGCGAATTCAATATTTTATATGTTAAAAGCTGACTAACTGTGAGTAAAATTTTAACTTTCTATGAAATTAAGTACATACTGTAGAATTTTTTTTTAAACTAAAAAAAAAAAAAAAAAAAAAGTTATATTTTTTAAGAAGTATAAACAAAAAATAGAAGTTAAAAATATTAATTTCCCGAGGAGATATTTTAAATATACGAATGCATCAAACGCCCATACACAAATTGATACTTAAATGCTGATTTAGATTCGGCAGTAAATTTCCTGTCAAAAATTTTAGCCATTCTTTCTCGAGCATACTTCTGCATATGAAAGAAGTTGAAAAAAAAAATCTACAGCTGCATCCTGAAGTGATTTTTCTGTATAACATTAGCAAAAGGAACGGTAAGGAATCTAAAATCAAGTTACAAAGTTCAAAAAATAATAATCGTAAAAATGTGTAAAGGTTAATTTTTTGCCACATATTTAAATTAAACAATAGTCCCAGTTTTACAAAACATTATTTCAAATTACTTTTATTGAAAAAAAAATGTATACAAAAGTGTCAAAACTGAGCCTTACTATTCTAAAACGAAAGTTGCAAATTTTAGTAGGGAAATACCCTACTTCCCCTATTTTAAAATTTGCATTCATATTCGAAAAAAGCACCATTCTCTGTTGAATGGTACCTCTAGGATTTATCTGCGACAATCTGGCGATAAAATAGTAGAGGGTGTTGTCATTTATCCTCTTTAAGCCTCCCCCCTCTCTTTTTTACGACTGCACTTTCTCAAAAGCATAAACACTAAACCCTTTAATTAGGTTAAACCAAAATTTCTGTCATCATTAAAAAATTTATCATATGAAAAACCGAAAGAAAATATTTGTAATGTAATAATGTAATAAATAATAAAGGTCTTTTAAAACATACCTCAGATCCAAAATTCGAAGGTCAACTGCTGGATCAGGAAACATTGAACGACTCAGCTCGCTGATCTCATTATTTTTCAAGACCATCAATCTGATGTTTTCAAGCCCTTGAAAAGCATCTTCCACGATGAAAGAAATATCACCTCTTGATATAGCGAAAGCTACCAAAGCGTTCAGTTTTGGCAAGGGCTCACTGATTGAACCCAAGGAAACCATGTCGACATCAATCAGTTCCAGTTTATTCAGGTCTCGTAAATTACTCCAAGACCATTCTGTGGCATAGTGAGCATCCATAACACGGAATTCTTCAAGAGTTTCTTCCAAGCCTTCAAATGCAAGATCCTCTTCAGCCAAAGACATGAGCTGTGTTCCAACTAAACGAATCTACAGCGATATTAAAATGGAACCCTTTCGCAGTCACATGGATGATGACTTGTCAAGCATTGATGTGTTTTTCGTTTAATACATTCCGTGCGGGTGAATTTTAGAAAATCAGCGTGAAATATATTTGTACAGAAATCATTATAAATTGAAACCTGTTCACAACTGATTCGAAGCAAAGACAATGAACATTAAATTGATTTAAGGGGCTCGTTGATCGACAACTTCATGCCCTGGAAATGAGAAATCGCATCTAACATTATTAGGAGCCAAGAAACTAATCTAACAGTAGTACTGAAATATGTATTACAATTGAAATTTAAAGACATTAACAGGAGAAGGAAAAGTCAACAGTACTGTCTAATACTTAGAGTCAGATGAATGCTGGTAGTGGACAAGATTAGTCTTGAAAAACCGATTCACATAGAATGTGAGCAATTCAAAGAAGCAAGCAAGTGTACATTGTTTTATATCTTATTTTTTCGTCTTTACAAAAATTTCACTACAAGCTCTAATTTTTAGTATTAATCTATATAAAGCGTATTTTTACGTTTCCCGCATGCAATGTGTTAAAAAATTAAAATGGCAATCCAACTAGTGTCATTGTAATTTACAAACTCATCAATGCTTAACGAGTCATATTATGACTAAAAAAGAATAAGAATCATTAATCACAGTCAGAATTAGTATTTTAAACTTTTATTCGTGTAATTTGTTCAAAAACAGTAATTATTACACAGAGATCTAGCAACCCATGAGCCATTTCAGTTGATCTAGGGCTTCGATGAGATAAATTATTTCATTATGTCTTTTTTAGTAACATTTAGCTAAATTGTTTAAAAAGAATTGAGATTCACCATATAAGTCAATAAAAAAATGCAGTTTAAACTGTATGTGAACTATACACATATGATCAATTATTATAAAGTTTATTTCGCAAGATCAGGTTTACTATTAGTCAGTGCCACATTATCGTGCCAGGATTCTTATTGACTTTTGACATACCTTAGCAATTTTGTTAATCAGAAAGAATAAATTGTTAGGAAAATAGAAACAACGTGAAACATTCATTGTTCATTTTCCTCCACTTTTAATAAGATTTGGCATCTGATGCCAATGCCAGAGTATCGCCCAAGCAACCTTCACTGCGGCTTTGGTTGATGCCACAGTGAAGTGATGTTCAGCAACATAGGGGCCGTCCATTAATCATGCGAGGCTCAAGAGGGGGGGAGGGGTCCATAAAAAAATCACGAAACATCACAAGGGGGGAGGGGGGGGTGTTGTAATATATCACGAGTATTTATTTTTTCGGCAAACGCGCGATACTGAACCGAAAAGCGGCGTTTCGTGTATTTATTTTTTCGTCAAACGCGTACAAAGTCGAAAGCAGCTTGTAGTGTGGCCTTGATTTACCGTTGCCAGATAACGAATGAAGTGAAGTTCCCGCAAACCGCGACAAGCGCCTGCCGGACTCAGCTTGTCAGTGTCAGTTATTCTGTTGTTTTGGCACTGAATACATGCGTAAATTGTTTAACCTTGTACGTTTTGCATTAAAACAATGTCTAAAGTAGGTGATCTGTATAAAGACCTATTTGCAGAGTATAAGAAGGGGGAAAAAACCTAGTGTAGCTAAAAAATAATTCAATGAATTGTGGGCTAACGCGAAACAAAAATATACTATCAAAGAAGAATTTATGAAGTGGGCGAATGATCTTTAACTAGATTACCGCCGAAAGCACCAAGCAAAGAAATCATCTAATATCCTCTTTTATTGTTCTAATACTAAAAAGGTAAGTTAAAATTTGTATGTAACTATATCTTTTATGGTCACTGTTCTAATAATAATACTCGAACCTGTATTTTATAATAAATATTCTAAAAAAATTGAGATTCTTTGTAGGTACTAAAAAATACACGTGATATAGGGTAGGGGGGGAGGGGTAGTCTTGAACCTCACCATGTATCACCAAGGGGGAGGGGGGGGGGCTAAAAATGCCGAAAGAAAACATCACATGATTAATGGACGGCCCCATACCTATAAAGAAAGGCGAGAGCAGCCAAACTACATTTTTTTTTATTTTATGTTCCCTCTCATTAGATATACTTTTTTTTTTTTTTTTTTTCTCTCGGACACGCATGTCTTTCCCACTCACATTCACTTGTTGACGTGAAAATGACATGTAATACCATTCCGCGTTTCGTGGAAATACGGTCTGAGCTTTCAAGATCAAGAAATCGCAAGTTCGCAGGCGCCTGTGTTAGTGAAAAGAAGTATAGTAATTTTCCTTAAAAAAAAAAAAAAAGTGACATTAAGGGGGGATTATTTGTTGGAGAAGGAAAAAATAGAACCTCATGTTATCCTATGGAAAAAATACGTACCCTTCTTGTTCATTGAAATTTGGAAATTTCAACAATATTTGTCGTTTTAGCAAGTCAATATAAAGGTTCGTTATCTCTGCGTAAGATGCAAATTTTTATGTCTTTTTCCAGTCCAAAGTTACTAATGAGTAAGAAATACTATTTTATATTTTCCGAATTTTTTAAAACTTTAACGCAAATTTTGAAATACTAATAATTATTTTAAACACATTTTAAGCTTATAGAGAGATAAAGAAACTTCCTATCTAGGTGCTGAAAAAAATATTGCTAAAAAGTTTAAAATTTGAATGAACATGAAGGGTACGTATTTTTTCCATAGGATAACATGGGATTGCACTTATTTTCTTCTTTACCAGATTAAGTCCTCACAAGGAAAAAGATTTAAAGGACGGATTATTTATTATTAATGAAACGAAACAAATCGAGAAAATTTAATAAATAAAGAGTTTTAAAAGTTTTAAACTTCGTATGCTTGGAAGAACAGCGGAAAATCGGGAGGGTGGGCAGGAAATTTATATGATTCGATATTCCACGATAGAACAAAGTAACAGAAATAGAAAGTTAATGTAAATAAATTAAGAAACCGTTTTAAATATTTTGAAAATTGAGAGCTGGAATTTGGGGGAGTAAATAAAAAAAGGAGAATTATATATATATGTATGTATAATTTTATTTATGTATTTTCTATAAAATGCAAATAAAGCAGATAAAATAAAATTAAACGTTTTAAAAATGTTTTAATATGTGCCAGTGCTTGAGGGAAGGTAGAGGCATAACTAATTGAGTGTTCGTGGTAGTTTTTCTTGTAACATATATACAGTGATGGTCAAAAGTTTCCGGACAGTTAGTTTCATTGATTTGTTATCCAGAAGGTTTCAGCGAAGAAAAAGCGCAATTGCTCCAAAGATTAGGGATATATAAATAACCTCTGACCATTGATCATTTTGATTGGATACTGAAGACACTTGATGTAAAGGGGAGGAAAACGAAATTCCTATCCGCAAAAGTTTCCGGCCGTTCGTCAATCGCTAGTTTTTTTTGCATTGTATTTTTTTTTTTTTTTTTTTTTTGGCCATTTTTGAGATTTAATAAACATGAATAGCGTAGTTGAAATTAGAGTTCAACAATCATTGTTCGTAAATGAATGATTTGTTTGTCGCTAAAAAGCTAATCCTGTCGTAAGATTGCGGAAAAGTTATCGATCGAAAAATCTACTTTGAACAATATTTTTTAAAAATATATAAAGACGACCATGGCCTTCAGAACTTACTACTATCCGGGATACCCCGAAATAAGACTATTCGTGTAGACAGAATTATCTGGAGAAAAGCATTTAATGACCCCTATAAAAATACCGTTGCAATATCCCGCGATTTATGGAATAAAATTATTGTTGTAATAATTCGGTCTACCGTGTCAAGTCGCTTGCGTGAAATAGGACTTTATGGAAGAGTCTGTGTTAAAAACCTTTCATAAGTAAAAAAAAAAAAAAAAAAAAAAAAATCAATGAATCCGACTGGCGTTTACAAAGAAACGCAAAGTCTGGTCAAGTGAAAACTGGAAAAAAGTAATATGTACGGCCTTAAAAAATTCAGTCTTTTGGAGACTGATGGCATGCACTACGTCTGGCAACCTAAAAACAAACGATACGATTCGATATGTGTTATTCCTATAATGAAGAATAGCGAAGGACCGTTCTGGGGAGTATTTCTAAAAAAGGGTGTCGCCTTGATGGCTGAAATTCGCGGATAATGCTACGTGGATAATGAATAATGCAATGCATAAGAATATCTTATAAAATTGTTTTTGCTCATATGATTGATTGATTTGCTGCTGATTGGAGGAAACATTGAGGTCACAACCATTTTTAGGTGCGTTCGTAATTATGTAAATACGTAGCACCTATTGTTGTCGCTCAGTCCGTCCGTCTGTCTGTCTGTCCGTCTGTCTGTCTGTCTGTCTGTCCGTCCGCATATAACAACGCAAAAACTACCCGACCGAATCGTTTGAAATTTAAAATACATAATTATTACATAATTTTGTCGAGTCATTTCAAATTTTATGAAAATCGGATGGATAGATCAATTACAGGGACAATCAAAAGGATTCCGTTACATTACGGTCATTGGGGAAAAAAATTTCAAATGCATTTTAATCGTTTGAAATTTAAAACGTATATTTATTACATAATTTTGTCGAGTCATTTCAAATGTTATGAAAATCGGATGCATTGATCAATTACAGGGACAATCAAAAGTATTCCGTTACATTACGGTCAATGGGGAAAAAAGTTTCAAATGCATTTTAATGGTGTTACACTCATTTGAATATAATAGAATCGACATGAATCTATGAAATATGTACTAAAAATACATTTTGTATAATCTGTGATGCAAAGAATATTTATTATTAAATTACAGGGCCACACAAATGTATTCCTCTAAATAATGTTATACGGGTAAACATTGTTTGGGGGGTGTTTTAATTATATTAAATTACTTCACATTTTATGAATAAGATATACGTTAATGAAGTATAATAAGAATTACTCCCTGCATATTTACAGGAACACAAAGATTTCGACCACTATACTGTATCCAAAGTACGCTCTGCTATATCAGCAAGATCTGAATATTTTAAAACTTCGTTATCATCGAACGCACCTCATTTGCTATGCTTTACGTGCAATTTCCAACTTGTTTTAGAGCATGATAATGACTCAAGGAATGTCTGCAAGTTCACCAAGCAGTGGCCTTTGAAAAAAAAAAAAAAATGATTTTGAAATGGCCAGTCTAAACGACCGATATGAATACGACAGAAAATCATTCTAATGAACTTGACAAACCGTGTACAGAATTATAAATATTCCAATTCAGCAGAAATTTCCAAAAAATTGCAAGAGAAATGCAAAAAACTTACCACAGACTATCTTCAACTGTTCACTGAATGGATTCCATATGCTACGTAGCTGCGCCGTACTACATGTTGCTAAAGCTATGGCGATAAAATACTAATTGCAAATATTGTTCATCACAGTTATTTTACCTTATAAAACCATTTAAAAAAAAAAAGTTACCAAGGTGATGGGAAACTTTCAAGATAATGCATTTTTCTTTGCACTTGTCATTTAAATTTATTATGGGTCATTTTTATCATTCGCTTGCATTTCAGAATTTTATTTATTTTTATTTTTCAAACTTAATAATTTCTTTTAAAAATAGAGACAGATGTTATGGTAAATGTTTAAGATACATGAAAAAGTAATTGGTCGTGCAACTTTGCCCTTATAATATAATATGTAAATGCTATTTTAATGCTGGCTTGTAAGGTAACTTGTTAAGTCTGTTACCATACAAAATTCCTGAAAATACTCAGCTTTAAATTTATTAAATTTTCTAAAATCAACTTACTTTAAAGTGACTTACGTCCTTAAATATCAAAACATGATATTTATCAATAATACTTAAATAAAACTGAAATGAGAGTCAGTTATAGCCACAAGATTTTGATCACGTTGAAAATTATACAAGAACTTTCTCTAATAACTACAGTATATATTCATGTAAATTATTAAACTTTAAGGAAATTGCATATTTGTTTTTTAGTTGAATAAAAAATATAAGTAGAATGGTGAAGAAATGATATTATTATTAAAATATCATTAAAAAACCATGTGGTAGCAGACTCGACATTTGGTAACGGATTTGACATTATGTTATCATATGTCTAGTCTATTACGGCACAGTTTTTAGCTCACAGGCTATCATAGCCTGAGAGCTTATGTGCCCGTCCGTTCTGTATGTATGTTCGTATGTACGTAACGCGATAACTCATGATAAAAATATCCGATCCACTTGAAATTTTGTATGTAGGTATATCCTGACAAGGCGCTTCCCTGATTAGTTTTTGGAGTTCATTCGATATGTATAAGAGGGGGAACGGGGGGCTCATGCCCCCCGTTAGTTGATATAGATGGGATTTTCATGCAGAATTAAGTTTTCAAAATTTAGATTAGGATCATTCTGATGAGGCGATTCCGTGACTGTTATTAGGTGTTCATTGATTAAGTATAAATAGGGGGAACAGGGGTTCTAATCCCCCCCCCGTTAGTTGATATAAATGGGATTTTCATGCAGAATTAAGTTTTCAAAATTTAGATTAGGATCATTCTGATGAGGCGATTCCGTGACTGTTATTAGGTGTTCATTGAATAAGTATAAATAGGGGGAACAGGGGTTCTAATTCCAACCCCCCCCCCGTTAGTTGATATAAATGGGATTTTCATGCAGAATTAAGTTTTCGTTCAAAATTTAGATTAGGATCATTCTGATGAGGCGATTCAGTGACTGTTATTAGTTGTTCATTGAATAAGTATAAATAGGGGGAACAGGGGTTCTAATGCCCCCCCCCCGTTAGTTGATATAAATGGGATTTTCATGCAGAATTAAGTTTTCGTTCAAAATTTAGATTAGGATCATTCTGATGAGGCGATTCCGTGACTGTTATTAGGTGTTCATTGAATAAGTATAAATAGGGGGAACAGGGGCTCTAATGCCCCCCCCCCGTTAGTTGATATAAATGGGATTTTCATGCAGAATTAATTTTCGTTCAAAATTTAGATTAGGATCATTCTGATGAGGCGATTCCGTGACTGTTATTAGGTGTTCATTGAATAAGTATAAATAAGGGGAACAGGGGTTCTAATGCCCCCCCCCCTTAATTTATATAAATGGGTTTTTCAAGCAGAATTGTCAGATTTCGTTCAAATCTCTGAATAGTTTTGGAAGTTTAATGGTTAAGTATAAAAGAGGGGGATAACTCCTTTTAAATTATATAAATGCTAAATGGGTTTTTATTAAGAATTATCTCATTTGCTCTGAATTTTGGATATAGATTTTTTATATGATAAAGCATGTCTTTGATAGTATAGGAGTTTCAATGATTAAGTATAAAAAAAGAGGAAAGGGGAGAGCTGTTTCCCCTTCTTAATTTTTTTTCGAACGGAATTAACCCTTGAAAATATAAGGCTTTAATGTACAATTAGTATTTGTAGCCTGTGAGCTCAATGCCATCAGTTTAACTGGGCAGTATTCTTTATTTATTAATATCTTCAACTTTACACAAAAACTTTATTTAAATGGTACTTTTCTGTCAAATATCATATAAAAAATTATTTCATTTTATATTCAAATCTTTTTATTGTATATATTTTTATTTATTTTAAGACATTTTAACATTTATTTTTCACATGGTAACAGCAGGGTTACAAAAAAACCGGCTAAAATTTAAAAAAAAAAAAAAAAAAAAAAAAAAAAAGCGAGGCCGGTGGCTTTTATTGGTTTTAACCGGCTTTTTTGGCCAAAAAGTGGCCTTTATTGACAAGAATTGGCTTTTAATACAGTGAACTATTTTAATTATAAGCTGCACATTTGAGTTTAACAAATTTATTTATTAAAATGAAAAATTGGGATTTTAATTATGATTCATTATGAGAAATCGGGTTATAACCCAATTTTTCAATAATATTAGAATAACACATTGATAGAGTTGCTAGTGTTTTATAGTCAGAATTACAAGTATGCCAGCTAAATTATGAAATGGCCATACCAAGTGCTTTTTCTAATTTACATTGACCTTTAATCCCACCCTTGTTTCTCCATTTTTACTGCTTTATAAAATTAAAGAAGACAATGGTTACTTAGTTACACGTTTTATTACTTAACTACTTTTAAGAGTTATTAAAATGTCATGTTTACATTTAAAATCATACATATAAAAAAAAAAAAAAAAAAACATTTCTCACTATTGAAAATAGTATTGTAAATTATGCATATTTCATAATATATTATATTTCACAATTTATTTCAGTATTCTCAATTAGCATATGCATGAATATATTCATGCAAGAGGGCATATATGCACTTTAGAACAATTAAAAAAACAGAACAATTAAAGAACAATTAAAAATTTTAATTTCACAAATTTTATTAGAATATTTGTTGTTGTTGTTTGATTTTATATAATTATGTATTAAACTCTCCTCAAATACTGAATCCTTCCTAATTTTTTTTTTCAACATTGTTCATTCTATGACTTAATTTTTACATATTGACCCGTAAAATGTTTCCGTAAATGCTTTGATATGTTACATTTTGTCATAATTCAATTAAATATAATTATTAAGAATGTGTAATGTAAGTAGAATTATGAAATATAGAAGTTTAAAATACATTTTTTGAGTTATTTTGTTTTTCCAAGATTTATATATTTTTTCAGACATAATGCCTTCATAGTTGACTTCTAGCGGTTATAAAGATTTATTTATTTGAAAAATTAAATAGGAATTTATAACTTTTTTAGTAGTAAATAATTAAAAATAAATCAATCCAAATTTAATATGGATTTGATACAAATTAACACTTAAAAAATAAAAAACGGCTTTTTTTAATTGGATAAAACAAAATAAATAAAAAAAAAACTGTCCGGCTTCTTTTGGCCCGGCTAAAAGCCAAACGCCCTGGGTAACAGACTTGACAAGTAACGGACCTGCCATCTATAATAATAAATAGACAAGTATGTTTGTCTGTCAGCGCTGCTCTGAAAAGACCGCTGCATGTAGAGTTACAAAATTTGGAGGGAAGGTACTTCTATACATATAGTTTTGCACCCCGAAGCCCGATTTTTGATTTTTTGATTAGAATTTTTTAATATAATTTTTAATCGATTTTTAGCGCTCTTTTTATGTTTCGAGGCGATTTTTTCATATTAGTGAAAGGAATACGGCTTCATTCTTTTCTTTCAATATAGTAATTTTTTTCTCTTTTCAATAAAGTTTATTCGAAATTCGTGCGGCCATTTTTGGAACTTTTAACGAATTTTTTAATGCGATTTTTAGTGTTTTTTCACATTTTGTGGCTATTTTTTGACTATGATAAAAACAAAATTGATTCAAACCTTCAGTCTAATGGACTAAATTTTGTCTGCTATGATTTTTCAATTTCTGTAATTTTCAATGCGATTTTCTATGTGATTTTAGCGATTTTTAAATTTTTTGTGCGTTTAGCATCGATTTTTTGTCATTTTTGTCAAAATTATAGTTTTTTGTATGCATCATGATCTTATCTATTCTCGAATTGCATGTAAAAAAAGCAAAAAACATAAAATTAACGAATGAGCAATAAAGTTATAAATTATGATAATCACAGTAATCTATAATAATAAAGAGACAAGTATGTTTGTCAGTCAGCGCTGTTCTGAAGAGACCGCTGCATGTAGAGTTACAAAATTTGGAAGGAAGGTACTTCTATACATGTAGTTTTGCACCTCGAAGCCCGATTTTTAATTTTTTGATTAGAATTTTTTAATTTCATTTTTTAGACGATTTTTAGCGCTCTTTTTATGTTTTGAGGCAATTTTTCCATATTAGTGAAAGGAGTACGGTTTTATTCTTTTCACTCAATTTAGTAATTTTTCTTCTCTTTTCAATAAAGTTTATTCAGAAGTATTGTGGTGATTTTGGAACTTTTAACGAACTTTTTTATTGCGATTTTTAATATTTCTTCACATTTTGGGTCTATATCTTTAGAATCATAAAAATAAAATTGTTCCAAAGCCTAATTAACTAAATTTTGTCTGGTATGATTTTTCAATTTCAGTGATTTTTTTCATTTCGATTTTCAGTACGATTTTCGATGTGGTTTTTAACGATTTTTTTTGTGCCTTTAGCATCTGTTTTTTGTCAATTTTGTCAATATTACAGATTTTTATACGCATCATGGTCTTATCTATTTTTAAATTGCATGTAAAAAAGGCAAAAACCATAAAACTAATGAATTAGCACTAAAAGAATTCTTTTGAATATCCACAGTAACCTACACTAATAAAATAACTAAACGCACTGTCTGTGTGCATATATGTTTTTGTGCGATAGCTAGCAAAATCTACGGCACTTACGAGGCTTAAAACTTTCTTGGAAGTACCCCAAAGTCCCTCCTGATGTATCTGACATTGAGATTTTCAAAATTCTAATTATTATTACTTCAGTAGTTCCTCTACCGTTTCACATTGCAGTCCTTTTGAACATTTTTACCGCTAAATATTATTTGTTCATTTATTATACCCATTTCTCACACACTCAGTGGCCGTGTATTTAAGACAACGTAATTTCACATATTTCGAGTTAGAGAAAAATCACAAATTTCATGTTCCTTTAATATTATTATTTCGGAACCGTGCAACGCCGGGCGGGTCAGCTAGTTTTAAATAAAACTATTAGAAATGAACTAGCTTATATAATTTCTAACTTAAATAATAATACGCATACCTTCTAAAACCATTTAGTAAACATTATTTAAATACAAAGTACAAAAATTATTATTTTAATATTAAAATTTATGGTAACAGACTTGACACTGAAAAAAAAATACCAACTTTCAAGAAAACTAGTTCTTGCCACCATTACATTGCTTCACATTTGAAGAGTAAAAAGTGACGAGTAGTAGTTGCGTAAACAGTTTAATTATATCACTGAATATTTAGGTAGAATTAGAAACCTATTTTGACTAAAATAATCACAAGGTAACGGACTTGACGCGAAGTGGAGGACAAAAAAGTTCTGGTAATTTCTTAAAAAAAAATATCTTTTATAATATTTTTTTTTCATTAATATGGAACACTAACAGTTCATATTTAAAATAATTAAACTTTTTTATTTAAATAAGTTAAATTAAATTAAAAAAATTACAGTTAATTTCATAAAAGTTGAAATGAGACAGGCATTTTTGCTTAGAATCACAGAGTTGTATCTCAAAAATTTTTATCGATTTTTTTTTTAAGTTTTCATGTGAGAAATGTTCAATATAATCTTTTTTAGCTAATGCATAGCTCAAATTAAACTTTAAATATTAATTTATGTTTGAATTTTCTTCTTTTTACTATTGGACAGCATATCTAAATGAAATTTGAAAATGGCCCTTATATTTATTTGTCATTCCATAAATTAGTTCCTAACTATTATGCCAATAAAATGCATAAGTATCACTTTGAGATTCCTCTTCATATGGGTATACTTACAAATTAATTAAAAAAAATTATGCTGGCCGGAAACTTTTGACCGCCACTGTATATATTTTCTAAATATAACATAAACCTTTAACACATTTTGTTTTGTAATTCGATGATGAAAATTTCCGAATTGCCTTTATCGAAATAATTGAAATAAGATGTTAAAAGAGTGCTACTATTTGAAAATTTAATGATGGTGCAATTACCATATAGTATCTTTATACGATAATTTGGTGATAAAATTAATAGCATCCAGTGAGGATTTTTGATGTGTACTGTGGTTTAATAACTGGTAAATATGATTACTATACAATATTTATCGTATTTACCGAAATACGTGGTTATTACAAATAATAACCGAATTTATTAAATTAACCGTAACACATATATATGTAGATGTATGTGTGAGAGAGAGAGTTGGTAAAAATAAGTAATAAATTATTAAATTCGGACTGCCAATCTGGACTCCCCGACTATTCGGCAAAATTTAAAAGTTTTATAAAGGATAGTTAATTTCAAAATTTTTTATATAAACTTGTGGCACATAATTTATTAAGTGTACACATTAGATTAGACATTAAGTGTATAAATTACCATATAATGTCCCATTAAAGTCACATTGTAACTTTTCACTACTTTTCACAGTGATTACTTCACAGTAGGGTCTCTGTCACCATTTGACAAAGTCTTGTCATAGAAAGTCACCATGTGACTCTAATGTGACATTATTTGTGGTTTATCATAATGCAACATTCACAATGACTTTGAAATTGAGTCTCCAAATAACAGTCACATGAGAGTCTCAATAAAACGATATTGTAAAGTCACCTGGTGACCTGACACAAAGCAGCAGTCACAGGGACCTGTCAGCGGAGTCACATATAGTAGTCATTTGAGACTCGTAAAAAAGACATATGGAATTTTCTATTTTTTGTTTCGCCGTAATGACTGTGACTTTTGTGACCATGTGTGACCTGTTTGAGATGTTATATGGACTAGCTGTTATGCAGGGATAGTAATTGTTCGAATTATATTACTTCCTTTTGAATATTCGCATGAAAATTATCGCTCGAAAATCCCTTGAAAATTGGCATTTTGGGACTCGTCCTTAAATTTTGCACACTATTGAATGTCCATGACTAAAAGCGCTGTAGAGTCATACTTTTAATAAAGATAATTTATTATAAAATTAAAAAAAACTTCAATATTTAATTTTAATGTTTTGTGAAATCTTCAGATTTTTTTTTTTTTTTGGGGGGGGGCTAATTATTATTATTATTTTAATAAATACTGCTATTTGTTTTGAAATTAAAATTTGTTCATTGTATATATATATATATATTGTATATAAAATTGTATATATATATATATATATCCTCTGGGCTGTTTAATAGCCTCTGCTTATCAACCAGGAGAAGACCCTTTGATTGCCTTCTAGGAGGACTTAAAGGAATCGACTGGGAGCAGAGACTTAATGTCCAAATCGCACCTTCCATCGGTACAGCCTGTCAGTACTCTTGTCTAGTGCAAGGGGAATGAACGCGGATGGGCTTCCTCCAACCCGCTTGGCCAGCGTGGAGGGATTTGGCCGCAACCCCCCTTATTTTACCATGAATACACAAAACAAATCACGGCCTCAGTTCCCGGTAGTCTGCATGTTCCTGGTTACGGCAGCGATCAGACAGACATGAAGACAGAGGGTGCTAAGAATCACCGGGCTCGGCTTGGCTGCCATATGTTGATGACCTTGGCTACGTACAATGGGCGTTCCCTATCTTCTGAAAACGTTTACAGGAACTTGAAGAAGAGTTAGATAGGATCAACTGGGACATTTTAGGATTATGTGAAGTAAGAAGAAAAGGAGAAGAAAAGATTGATCTTGCGAGCGGACATGTTTTATACTACAGAGGCACGGAAGATGGAAAAACAAGTGGTGTAGGATTTCTGATTCATAAAAAGTGGAAGAATCACATTGTAGATTATGATAGTGCATCAGATAGAGTTGCAAGATTAGTAATACAAGTGTCCAAAAGATACAAGCTGCAAATTACCCAAGTTTATGCACCAACAATTAGTTATTCTGATGAAGAAATTGAAGATTTCTATGAAGAAGTAGCTTCAATGCATCAAAAGGGAAATTGCTATATGAAATTAATAATGGGAGACTGGAATGCTAGAATTGGAGAGAAAAAGAAAGGTGAATTATCTGTAGAAAATCATGGATATGGTATGCGAGATGAAAGAGGAAACAGATTGATTGAATTTGCAGAATGTGAACAGATGTACATCATGAATTCTTTTTTTCAAGAAAAAGCCACAAAGAAAATGGACATGGCGTTGTGCAAATGGCTCAACAAGTGAAATCGACTACATCTTGACCAACAAAAAGTATCTTATTCATGACTGCAGCGTTCTCAATAACTTCAATACAGGAAGCGATCACAGATTGGTGAGATGCAAACTGCTGTTAAATACTACAGTGGAAAGAATGAAGCTTTTGCTACACTCAAAGAAATCAATCGATATTATAAACCTCCAGAGACACTAAGAAGAATTTCATTTAGAACTTCAAAATCGTTTCCAAGTACTTCAATCAACTTTAGAAGAAGAGCAAGATGTTGCGATAGTGAACAATAAGCTAACCAATACTCTACAAGAAATTGCAAAGGAGATAGCCGGTGATGCACAAATAAAACAGACAAAGAAAATAACAAAAGAAACAAGAAGATTGATGAAAAAACGCAGAGAATTTAAAATGAAGAAAAATGATCCTAAATCAAGAATTGAATATGCTGAATTATGTAAAACAGTAAGAAAATGCGTTACAGAAGATATCAGAAAATTTAACTGTGATCTTGTTAAAAAAGTTCTGGAAGATAACAGAAGTTTAAAATCAGCTAAGCGCAAGTTATGTGTTGGAAGAAAAGGTATTTTTGCACTGAAGAGAGCAGATGGAACAATCACCAAAATCAGCAACGAAATAGTACACATTGTTGAAAAATTCTATAATGATTTATATAAATGTGAAGATCAGAGGGAAATCAACGTACACGATCAACAAGAAATCTTAACAGAAACTGAAGAGATAATCCCAGTGATGACAGATGAAGTTTTACAAGCTATTAGATTTATGAAAAAAGGTAAATGCCCTGGAGAAGATGGAATTACAATTGACCTTATCAAAGAAGCAGGAGAAGAATTTGCAAAAAGGCTATCCTTACAGTTTTCCAAATGTCTCAAGAAGTCAGATGTACCTGAAGATTGGAATAATGCTGTGATGGTGCTACTTTATAAGAAAGGGGAGAAAGAAAACATTAAAAATTACCGTCCGATCAGCTTACTGTCAGTAATTTATAAAATTTTCACCAAAGTTTTAACGACAAGACTTGAATCAGCTCTGGACTCAGCTCAACCTAGAGAACAAGCAGGATTCCGAAGTAGATTCAGCACAATGGATCATATCCAAACAGTAAGGGAACTCATAGAAAAACATAAAGAATATAATTTGCCGCTCTGCCTTGCCTTTATTGATTATGAAAAAGCATTTGATTCCGTCTACACATCAGCAGTAGTAGAATCTCTGGAAGACATTGGCATAGACAAACCTTACATCAATATCATAAAGAAGATTTACAAGAAAGCATCAGCAACCATCCGTTTAGATAAAGGAAAAGCGGATATCAAGCTCGGAAGAGGAGAAAGACAAGGAGACACCATTTCACCTAAGCTTTTTAATGCTGTTTTAAAAAATATCTTCAAGAAGCTGGATTGGGAAAACAAAGGTATTAGAATAAATGGGGAATATTTAAGTCATCTCCGGTTTGCTGATGACATTGTAATTTTCAGTAACAGTCCTGAAGAATTGGAAATTATGCTAAAAGAACTTGCAGAAGCTAGCATCAATGTGGGATTAAAAATAAATTTAGAAAAGACTAAGGTGATGTTTAATTCATTTACACGAAAAAGGAAAATTGTCTACAAGAACACTGAGATTAAAGAAGTGCAAAGTTATGTGTACTTGGGACAGGAAATATCATCGGATAATAATATCATGAATGAAATCAACAGAAGAATAAAAAATGGGTGGAGTGCTTTTGGGAAGAACAATATTATTCTGAAGAGTAATATGCCTCTTTGTTTGAAAAGAAAAGTGTTTAATCAATGTATTTTACCTGCATTAACTTATGGAGCAGAAACATGGACACAAACAAAACGGATGATACAAAGACTACAAACAACACAGAGAAGTATGGAAAGATGTATGCTAGGCATAACTAGAGGAGAAAGAAAGAGGATAACCTGGATAAGAGGTCAGACAAAAGTTTTTGACATCCTTGAAAGAATCAAACAGTTAAAATGGAAATGAGCTGGGCACATTGCAAGAAGACAAGACAATAGATGGAGCACAAATATACTACAGTGGTATCCCAGAGGTGTAAAACGACCAAGAAGACGACCGCAAGTAAGATGGAGTGACGAAATTAGAAAAGTGGCTGGTGTACATTGGATGACAAAAGCACTTGACAGAAAACATTGGAAAAATCTGGGGGAGACCTACATCCAGCAGTGGATCGAAAACGGTTGATGATGGTGATGAATTATATCCTCTGGTATTTTAGTATTTTACGACCACACAACTGGTTTTAGAATGCCTGGAATAGATAATATGAAGGATGATGTTTATTGGATTTCCGAAGCATGGAAAGGATTTAAACCATCTAATTTCTGTAAATTTGGTTTTTATACGAGTCTTTTGTTTGTCTGATTTGAACTTGGTCCATATTAACATGGGTATTGGACACTCCACTATGCTTGGCAAAGATTCTCTTCACAAAGATTCAAAATGGCTCAATTTTCCATTCCAGGTATTAATATTATTATATTGTTGGTTAAATAAATTTTTATTTTGTAACTAACCATTGTAAAAGTTAAACAATCTCGTAGTGATTAACATTTTGAAATATTTAAATGTTTGTTTAAATTTATTGCGTTTATTTCTGCCAGATTCCATACTTTTTGTTACAGGTTGTCCAGCAAATAACACCCTGATTTCAAAATTAAATTTCTCAAAAACAAAGATCAATAGAATTATGCAGTAAACGGGTTGTTTATCAGATAAGCTGTAAAAATCTTATACAAAAGTTTCGAACGGTAAATATTTTGAAAAGATTGTGTTCTTTTTGCAAAGAATGCTTTGTCTTGCTTTAGATTGTTGCCAAAGAATGTGTTTTTCGGCTTAAAGTGCCATATTTCATAGTTTTTTTAAATTAAATTTTTGAAATTTCGAAATTCTAAAAATTTACTTCGAAAAATCTTTAAAATATTGTAAGCTGAAAAATTATTTCTTTGTAGGCAATCTAAAACAAGAAAAATGTCAAATCAAAGCATTCTATGCAATCAGAACGCAATTTTTTCAAGATATTCACTGTTTGAAATTTCTGTATAAGATTTTTACAGCTTACCTAATGAAAAAACCGTTTACCGCATATTACTATCGATCTTTGTTTTTGAGAAATTTAATTTTGAAATCAGGATGTTATTTGCTGGACACCCTGTATTTATTTTTAAAATTTTAAGTGCTTAAAATCTCGATTTGGTAAAATAAACATCTGGCAATCTGACTCAATATACGGAAATATTTTATCGCAATTGTGTGTTATAAGTAATGATTTTAAATTTGCATTACTTACTTTCTTGAAATTAGTTCTTTTAAACAACTTGCTGGGAAAGTAAAGCAATGAAGAGTCAAATAGGGCGATCGAAAACATGTTATGCTTTTCTGTTGCCTGTATCGGGGGTATAAGATCGTCTGGACTCATCACGTTGCTGCATAACATCATGGGTCCATTTCCAAGATCCTTACAAATGCACAATGGCGCGATGTATTCTGTTATAGGACAATCGTTATTCAAAGCATAATGTAGAGGCAGCAAAGCTAAAAAGAACACTGTGAATGATGTCATTTCAGTTCCTATAAAACAAATAAGATAAAGGACTTCTTTTTAAATAATATCTTAAAAAGCAATAGTTAAAAAAATGTATAAAAAACTTTTAGGTAAATTAAAATACATAGTAAATCTATAAATATCAAAAGATCGATTGCATTTTTCTAAAATTAATTTTTGGCAATATTAATTGCGGTTTAGTACTTTCATAAGCTCGTTTGAGAAAAAAAAATAAATAAATAAATAAAAAGTTGAACTCATATTTAAGTACAACGTACAGAGAAATCCTTAAAAAACTCACTTAGCTATCCTAAAAAGATTTTTAAAAAATCTGCGAATTGAAATTAATTTTTGTTACTTTTTTTTCACTTTTTTAAAACACGGAAATTTCCGTTTCTTTTACCCTACTTCTTTCCCCAATGCAGCAAATTCAGCAATCTAAAGTAAAAATTCGTGAAATCCTGTAAACGGAATCTGCATTTTCGGCGAGTGCTGCGCATTAATTATTCATATTAGAAATATAATTTTTATGTATTACCTTCAAAACACAGTATTAATATTAGTAATAATAATAATAATTGAAGCAAGAAATATCTCCAGCCGAAAGTCGGAAGTTTCATCAAATATCGGAAAAAGCTCTTCGAATCACAAGGGCTGCTTCGACAAATGACTGCTTGTGCTTTATAAGTTTTTGATGAAATTATTTTTGAGAGTGCATGTGAGGTCACTGGTTTGAAATTCTGGTTTCTTTGATATTTGAAACTAACATTCTATCCAGTGAAATGAATGGATATTATCTAGTATTAAAAAAGGTTTCCCTCTCAAAGTCTTCAATAAGTCTCTGTGTTTCTTCACCTTATTTAATAACTTATATTAATGAAATCTTCTTATTTAGTTAGCAACGAAGGCTTTGTCAGACAGTTGTCAGTATTCCCTTTCGATCAAAGAAGAAAAGATTTCAAAGGAATTCAAAAAGGATTAAAAAAGGAATAGGTTAGCAATTTTTTAGCTTTTTTTAAAGAATAAAAAACACTGATATAGAAAAATGCTAAAACATGGAATATTAAAATTGTCTAAGATTTGGGATTAGGACTAAAATAGCATTTATAGCTAGATATTATAACTTGGGGCTAAAACCAACGAGAGACATCAGAACAGCAGATGAGTTTATAGTGTCGAGCAAAAATACCAGCTCTGTGTTACAATAGCGAACAAGAAATTAACCAATACTCTGCAACAAATTGCACAGATAGCCAGCAATACACAAGTAAAATAAACAAAGAAAATAACAGAAGGAATAAGACAATTGATGAAAAAACGCACAGAATTTAAAATGAAGAAAAATGATCCTAAATCAAGAGTTGAATATGCTGAATTATGTAAAACGGTAAGAAAATGTGTAATAGAAGATATCAGAAAATTTAACTGTGATTTTATAAAGAAAGTTCTAGAAGATAACAAAAGTTTAAAATCAGCTAAGCTCAAGTTATGTCTTATAAGAAAATGTATTTTTGCACTGAAGTTAGCAGATGGAACAATCACCAAAATCAATAATGAAATAGTACGCATTGTTGAAAAATTCTATAATGATCTATATAAATGTGAAGATCAAAGGGAAAGGAACCTATGCGATCAATGAGAAAACTTAACAAAAACTGAAGAGATAATTCCTGTAATGACAGATGAAGTATTACAAGCCATTACATTAATGAGAAATGGAATTACAATTGACCTTATCAAAGAAGCAGGAGAAAAATTTGCAAAAAGGCTATCCTTATTGTTTTCCAAATGCCTTATGAAGTCAGATATACCAGAAGATTGGAATAATGCTGTGATGGTGCTACTTTACAAGAAATGGGAGAAAGAATACATTAAAACTACCATCCGATCAATTTACTATTATTTAACAATTAAACTTGAATCAGCTCTGGACTCAGCTCAACCTTGAGAACAAGTAGGATTCCGAAGTGGATTCAACACAATGAATCATATCCAAACAGTAAGGAAATTCATAGAAAAACAAAGAATATAATTTACCTCTCTGCCTTGACTTTATTGATTATGAAAAAACATTTGACTCGGTTAACTCATCAACAGTAATTGAATCTCAGGAGAACATTGATATAGACAAACCTTATATCAATATCATTAAGAAGATTTACAAGAAAGCAACAGAAACCATCCGTTTGGTAAAGGAAAAGCGAAGATCAAATTTGAAAGAAAGATAAGACAAAGTGACACCGCATTTCACCTAAGCTTTTTACTGCTGTCTTAGAAAATATTTTCGAGAAACTGGATTGGGAAAACAAAGGGATTAGAATAAATGGAGAATATTTAAGTCCTCTCTGGTTCGCTGACGACATTTTAATTTTCAGTAGCAGCTCTGAAGAATAGGAAAATATGCTAAAAGATTTGCTAGAAGCTAGCATTAATGTGAGATTAAAAATAAATTTGGAAAAGACTAAGGTGATGTTCAGTTCATTTACATAAAAAAAAAGAAAATTGTATACTAGAACACTGAGATTAAAGAATTGCAAAGTTATGCTCACCTTGGAAACAGGAAATATCATTTGATAATAGTATCACGAATGAAATTAATAGAAGAAATGGATGGAATGCTTTTGGGAAGAATAATGTTATTCTGAAGAGAAATATGCCTCTTTGTTTGTAAAAAAAAAGGTATTTAATCAATGTGTTTTGCCAGCACTAACTTATATGGAGTAGAAACATGGACGCTAACTAAACGGATGCTACAAAGACTACAAACAACACAGAGAAGTATGGAAAGATGTATGCTAGGCATAACTAGAAGAGGCAGAAAGAGGATAACCTGGATAAGAAATCAGACAAAAGTTTCTGACATCATTAAAAGAATTAAACAGCTAAAATGGAAATGGGCTGCACATTGCAAAAAGACAAGATAATAGGTGGAGCACTAACATCCTATAGTCAGGGCCGTAGCAAGGTTTTTTGAGCCCCCCCCCAAAAAATAATACTTTGCTCCCCCCCCCCCCACTTTAAACTGAGTTTTTTGAGAAATATTTAAAGTTATATATTAAAGTTTCCATATGAGTTTCAAATTATAGAAATGTAATGAACAAATTTAATAATTAGCATAAGTATTTGAAATCATTATTAAAATAATTATAATTTCCAACACTCTGCAAAAATAAGGAATAAATATGCATTGCTTAACGATCAATTAATAACGTTAAAATAAAATTTGTCTAAAACAATTTTACAAATAAGCACATGACGATAGGATTTTATTACAAAGTATAGGAATTAAATAGATTATATAAACACATAATTCCAGCAGTTTGCTATTTAAAGGGCTACTTCAGTTACGCAAAAAGACCCATTCGCTAATGCATGGAAGAATGGAATATAGAATACTATGCAGGCATGGGATTCTTCCGCAGATTCGCGGTTTCCTGCATTTTTTATCATTCTCCGCTTTTCTGGTTTTTTATATTTTCAAAGGATTGCAGAAAAAGCACGACTTTCGTCAAAAGATCGCGAAAAAAGGGCGAACTTCATAAAAAAAATCGCGGAATAAAAAAAGATTTTCGTCGAAAAATCCCCAAAAAAACATTATTTTTGTCAAAAGATAGCAAAGAAAACGTTATTTTCGTCGAAAGGTAGCGAAAAAATGCTATTTTTGTCAAAATACCGCGAGAGAAAGAGATTTTTTGTCAAAATAACGCTAGAAAAGCGCAGTTTTCGTGCAAAAATCTTGAGAAAAACACTATTTTTGGCATAAGATCGTAAGTAAAACAAGATTTTCGTCAAAAGATAGCTAGAAAAAAGAGATTTTCGTTAAAAAAATCTCGAGGAAAACGCAATTTTTGTCAAAAGATCGCCAGAAAAACGCAATTTTCGCCAAAAGATCGCGAAAAAAAGTGCTATCTTCATAAAAAAAATAGCGGAATAAAAAACGATTTTCGTCGAAAGATCCCGAAATAAATACTATTTTTGTCAAAAGATCGCGAAAAAAACGCTACTTTTGTCAAAAGGTCGCGAAAAAATGCAATTTTTATCAGAGAGAGACAGCGAGAGAAATGCAGTTGTCGTCAAAATAATGCTAGAAAAACGCGAATATCATAAAAAAAAATCTCGAGAAAAACACGATTTTCATCATAAGACTGCGGGGAAAACATCACTTTCAACGAAAGATTGCAATAAAAATACGATTTTCCTCAAAAAGTCGCGAAAAAAATGCTATTTTTATCAAATTACCGCGAGAGAAACGCATTTTTTGTCAAAATAACGCTAAAAAAACGCGATTTTTCATAGAAAAAAAATCTCGAGAAAAATGCGATTTTCACCATAAGACCGCGATGAAAGCACTACTTTCGTCAAAAAACCGCAATAAAAATACGATTTTCGTCAAAAGATTGGAAGAAAAAGGAGATTTTCGTCAAGAGATCGCGAGAAAACCGCGATTTTTGGCATAAGATTGCAAGAAAAAGCGCGATTTTCGTCAAAAATAGCAATCGGAACACGATTTTCATTAAAAGATCGCGAAAAGACCTCAATTTTCCTCAAAAAGATCGCAAAAAACGCGATTTTTGTCAAAAAGATCGCGAAAAAAATGCGAATTTTCGTCAAAAGTATTGCAATTAAAACGCGATTTTCGTAAAAAGATCGCGAAAAAATGCAAATTCCGTCAAACGATTGCAGAAAAAATGCAAATCTCGCCCAAGAATAGCAGAAAATTTGTTCCAATATTAATGTTTTCAACAACTTTTTTTCGCAACTGAGTAGCAAATTAAAACATAAACATACTAGGTTTTATTAACTAATGTTTTGAGTGAAAATATGTTAAAATTTAAATTGGACAACTAGCTGTGTAAAACATTGCATCAGAAGTATGAACTTAAAATAGAAACTTTCATTTCATAACTACTTTTAATATTTCCATAAATGGATTCCCTTTGACCACCCCCTCACCCCCAAATAAAAAATAAATAATATAAAACAGGATTTAAACAAAAATACTGACAATTTTGTTGCGAATAAAGTAAGCTTCTTTATTGTCTATACGTGCGCTATTTAAAATAATTTCTCATTTTCCGGTTCACGCGCTTTTCCTCTTTTTTTTTTTTTTATTATTATTTTTCGACAGGTCAGTATTGTGCAGTTAATGTGAAGAATGACCTATTTTTTAAGAACATAATATTCCGATGTTTCAATAGAAAGCACATTTGTCGCTAGCAGCGCTATACACAAAAACCCATGGCCAAAAAGAGAGGGGGGAAAATTGAGTAAGAAAATAAGGATTTCCAGTTTCTGCATTTTTAATATCTAAACAAGGTTTTTGATAAAAACAGCGCCCAGTTAAAGCTATAGGGGGCCTGGAGTAAACATCATTCTGTAGCCCCCCCCCCCCCCCCTCCGCGCCTTCTATCTATCTGTAGATTTTTTGTGAATAATGTAGAAGTGGCAAACATTAAAAAAAAAAAAAAAAAAAAAAAAAAAAAAAAAAAAAAAAAAACAAACAATAAAAGAGATTGTATGCATGCAAAAATTTTGGTACTCGATACGGCTCACATCTATATATAAGAGATACCAAAAAAATGGTCACAACTTAAGGATATTAATTTGATAATTATAGAAAAAATGATAAATTGGTTGACATAAATATTTCTTTGCAAATTTTTATTTTGCTTAACCTACATACATTACAAGATGTCGAAAAAAGAAAGTTCAAAATTTGTCATAATTAATGATTTTAACTCATCACGTTAGGAGGAAACATTAATAAAAAATTCTTTTAAAAGCTATAGGATACTATGTTGTTATAATCAGGACCTGACTAAGTAAAGCCCATGCAGGGCAACTGCATCGGACGTCGGGGCTCCCGATTGAGCCCCCCCCCCCCCAAGGGCAAATATACTTATATTTTTTTGTTATGGCTAACTAATAAAAAAGGCCAAAAGTCACCAAAATTCTTTATTTATTTATTTTTAACTTTATTGGGGCTCTTTTCTCATCTCTCGTCTGCTTTCGAACCTCATGCCTCCCTCCCCTAATGTAACAGTTACATCACAAGTGTATTTACATTTTAATGGTTCACATTTATTCTTATATTTCTATAACCGAAGAAAAAATGTATTCGATAGTTTCTTAAAGTTATCTTTTTTGTGCTATTCTGTATACAAATGCGAATAGTACTTGGTACGAAATTTACGTATGCAGACAATTAGTATAAAGTTTAGTTTTAGATACTTCTTTTAATTCAAGAAAAAATTTAAAAGGTAGAAAGGGGGCCTCCCCGAATTACGTTTATCCCAGGGCCCCTTACAATCTAAGTCGGGCCCTGGTTGTAATAAAATTTTAATCATTTGTTTTCTAATGATACAGTTTGTTTTCTGCGTATGTGTTGGGAATACTGGAAGCAGAGAGGAAAAGGGGAATTACACTCCCTTCTTAAATGTTTGAAAACATATGAATTTTGATCACTTTTGGCACATTTTAAGCATTTGGCATCCTTTAATGGAAATCTTGATTATTGGGGGGCCCCCTTAAAAAGAGGCACCTGGGGAAACTTCCCCGCATGCCCCTGAATAAGAGAAGGTGGATTTGAAAAATAAAAACATTACTTAAAAGAAGTATTTTCTCAAATTTTCAAAACGAATAAACTTCAGTAAAAAGGTAGATAGAATCGATTAGGGGCCCCTGGTTTTGTCGGCCCACCCCAAGTAAGGTGGCCGCATTTCTTCTTATCTCCTTTCACTCCCTTGTCAAAAATTGTCACACTTTCACGAATCCCCCTCTTCCCGCCAAACATGACATCGTTTATGGACGCCCCCTTAAAAGAATTTCATAAATGCAAAAGTCTTGCAAAAAGAAAATTTAGTGCAACTGTATTCACCTGACGGTGGAATCGTCCATCTGCTAAATTCTCAAACTTAATGTTGACTGAACAAATTTTAATTTCGATTTTAACAGCCCTATTTAAAATATCCTGGTAAAGGTATATAGCTTATCAAATCTTCCATTTTCCGAAATTCATGATAATGTATTCGGTTAAGTTTCGGATATTAAGTTTTATAGAATTGAAAGCTATATATAGCAATTCAACAGTATTTTGCAAGATTTCTGCTGCTGTGCACAGGGCCTGCTTACCTCTTAGAAGTAGGGGAAGCCCTGCGTCTTATAGGGGACCCCTTATAAATTGCTTTTTTATTTACTAAATTCATTTTTCATATTAATTAAGTAACAAGTAATTTGAAATTTTACTATCAAAATTTCAAGTAAATAACACTTTTAATTAGGGATGGGACGAATATTCGGCCACTATTCGGCCATTTCGGCCCTTTTGCCGAATATTCGGTCGGCCGAATATTGAAGGCTTTTTGACCGAATACTTCGGCCGAATACCTGTAGCCGAATATTTAGAGATATCTTGCCGAATATTTAGAGATATCTTGCCGAATATTTCTAAAATCTTGCCGAATAGTGAAAGATATCTTGCCAAATAAATTTTGGATTGGAAGAATTTCATTCTTGCATTTTTTTTCTTTAATCCAAATTGGCTACTTCATTTATGAAGTCATTCTCACTCTTACTTACAAAATATAGAGTTATTAAGATACTAAAAAATATACAGCCTTTCTGTATGGCCTATAAAAGTTAGTGATATTCTAGAAAATTCTGCCCAAGGTGGAGATTTAATTGTATGGGAAATGTCATCATTAGAGAATGATATATTACAATTCAAGATATAAAAACACTGCCTTATTCTAAAATGCTCGAATATTTATTAATGTCTGCAAATTCCATGCACATATAAAAAAGGCTCTTATGAAATTCATAACTTATTTTCTATAAAGTAAGAAATGAAAAAATTTATTCACTAAGTGTGTTAACGAAGATTCATTTTCAAAATTAAATATAATATGTAACCATTCCAAATACAACGGTACATCTGAAAGCAGAACTGGTGTCAAACTCGATACACATTAGATGACACAACTTGTTTTATGAAGATGATTTTATAAATATTTTAATATAAATTCTAAATACTCAACAAAATAATTTTTTCATTCTATAGTTTTCACTTTAAAATAATTATTTGCATGATTACTGACTTAAATATGTAACATTATTATGTACACATTTTTAATTTAATCTTACTTCCTTCATGTTATCAATTTTCTGTTTATCCTTTTAATGCTTATTGAGTAAGTGGAATATTGAAGTTGAATATTGTATGTGCCGATTCAAATGTCAAAGATTTTGTTAACATATGCATTCTACTAGAGGTCTGCACGGACCGGGCCTCAGCCCGAGCCCAGCCCGCGCTCGGGCCGATTTCCAATAGTGGCATTCGGGCCGGGTCGGACTCGGGTCTTACTTCTGAAGACTCGGGCCGGGCCTAATCACTAATCCTTTTGGGCCGGGCCGGGCCTAGTCACTAATCTTTTCGGGCCGGGCTGGGCTCGGGCCTTAATTTTTTTGCTGGAGTATCGGGCCGGGCCTAACTTTTTTTTCTTCCGTACGAAGCCGAGACTGATTCCATTCTTCCTAGTTTTCATGGACCAAAATAATCAGTTACTATTGAATCTTCCTATATGAAAATCCTTTTCTCGACTTTTTATAAATCAGTAATATTTGGCTTTGTCCAAAAATTTCTGCAAAAAAAGCATATACTTTTAAGCCGTCATTATTCTACAATTAAACATTAGAATTTATTCCTTTTAAAGAATCGTAGATTACTAGGCGTTTTAAAATAGAATTAAACACACACAAAAAAAAAAAAAAAAAAAAAAAAAAAAAAAAAAAAAAAAAAACATGATTATGACAGATTTTTTTTTTTTTTTTTTTTTTTTTTTTTTAACTGAAAACTGAAAGTTTCTTTTAAAATGTTCATTCATGCAAAATGAATACAACAATACGGGAGAAAAAAATATATTAAACATTTACATCTGTTAAGAAGGAAATGCATTTTTTTTCGTTCCAAAGCGATTTCGTCTTTGGAAATTTTACCATGTACCGCTTTTTCGATTTTTTGTCTCCATCACAGGGAATATGGATTAATAATACTAGTGATAACTGAAATATTTACATACAACAAACAAAGATACATTTAAAAGCATAAATATCGCAGCCTACGGCACTTTTGCATAAATGGAGATTATAAACATGGGAAAAAAAAAGACTAATATAATTTTTTTTGGTCAGAACTCTTCCATAAGATTAAAGATCAATGTTCTGTAGAAATTCACTCGAGCCGGGCCGGGTTCGGGCCGAAATTTAAAAATTTTTCCTGACCGGGCCGAGCTCGGGCCGAATTTTTAACTTTAAGGCCGGGTTGGGCCAATATTTCTTTCGTTCGGGCCGGGCCGGGCCCGGGCCTGGAAATTTCGGTCCGTGCAGACCTCTACATTCTACTTTAAGCATAACCTTTTGCTTTAACGTAATTTGTAATTTAAAGCTTGGCATCTGATTTCAGAACAGTCTCATTCTTACAAATTTGCTTATCACTAGGGACACAAACTCTAAATGATCAAATTTACTTCATTAAAGGTTATTTCAGAAAATATGTCCATGTGAGTTCTGAGAGAGAGAATAAGAATATTATTGATTTTGGATGCAAGAAGTATCAATCGATAGTAAAAGTGAAGTACATTCTTCATATTTTAATGGAAATATTTTCCCATCTTGACTTATTGAAAATCAATTTGATGTACATTAGAATAAATGATATAATGCAATTTCATAATTTTTTTTGTTAAAATAAGTTTTTCAAATTTAAAAATACATTTAAAAGCACATTTAAGAGTAATAATTATTAATAAGCCCCTATTTTTTAAATTATATATAATAAAATTTTATTTTCTTTATTGGAAAAAAATTTCACTATTCGGCCGGCCGAATATTCGGTATTCGGCTATTCGGCCAAATCACTATTCGTCCCATCCCTACTTTTAATATTATACTAAGACTAAATGAAAAAGTTTTTTGCTTTGCTCTTAATTAGACATAACCAATTAATTTTGTAAATGACAAATAAGGAACTACAACTGAGAATATTTGAATTCCAAACTATCTTTTGTGAATTACAAGTTGCTACATAATAACAACAAAAAAGTTTCGTAAGAAAAAAAAAATACCCTGCTTAAATACCCCTCTCCCCCCCCCCCAAAAAAAAAAAAATTGAAAAGTAAGTTTCGGGGTCCCTTTTTATTTCAAAGGGTAAGCACGGACTTGAGTGGCCTATTCCGCAAATAGGCCCTATATGTGCTACAACTTGACTAGATTGTGGGATCCAATGTCCAATCATTTCTTATATTTCTCTAATTTTTTTAGTATTTTCCAATTTTTAATTCTAATTTCGTTATCTAAATAGAAATTTAATTCATATTTTTAGATAGCCATTTTTATCCCTCGCTGCCAGATTTTTAAAGCTCAAGTAACAACATTTCAACATACTGTATTTTAAAAGGAAATATATATTTATATGTGAGCATCGAAAGCGTAAGAAAATTTTAAAATAATTAAGTTATTACGAGCGGAAAGTATTTAATGATGAAAAGTAGTACGTCATATTTAAAACAATATATATAAAAAAAATAAAGCGTCTGAAGTAATTTGTTTTTCTAGACGTTGTAACAGTCTGGGAATCAGAGATACTTTCCAGTTGGCCATTTATAGAAGCTGATTTTCAACTCTGTAATTTCGATTACAATGTCATGATATTTTCGATTCAAACGTTATTTCGATTATAATTTCAATAGAAAAGTTTGCTGTTTCAGGGGGGGGGGGGTGCAATTTAACAAATTACAACAACCATTTTGGAAAATGATATTTTCAAAAACTAAAATTTTAGGCTTATAAATAAATTCTATATTTAAATATAATAATAATAATAATAAACATCATTTTTATGATGATCAAAACGTGGCTTACGTTTATCAGAGTCACATATTACGTACGCCATGGATTAAACGTTAATATTCCTGGACCAATCATAAACATTTTAAATGAAATTTCAGTTTTATAATTTTCAAACTTGTAAAAATCGCATATTTTCAATTTTTACACTGTCATATAGAGAGAAAAGATATACTTTTAAATGCAATTTGTTTGAAATCTGTATCTTAATTTGTTTCTGAGATAATAATTTTTTGGTCATCGTGGCAATAGAAGTATTCCATTTCTAGACATTAAACATGGACCAATCAGAAAACGAATAAAACCCGGACATCACAAGGATTCAGATATGTCTCGGATATCTCTAGACCGAAAGCAAGAACCATTTGTCTTGCATTATTTATTTATTTATTTATTTAAGGGAGTGAAGAACTAAGTTGATCATTATATTTTGATACTTTTCATAGGTGATTTTTTCCCTAAAATTAAAATGAAAAGTTTAGAAGTTACGCAGCTTTAATTTATGAATTATAAGAATTTTTTCAGGAATTTTCAGCGTTGTTTGTCTTTTTATACCTATAAAATTCAAAGATATGTCACTATTTCACAGAAGAGAACGCATGTAATCCCTCAAAAAACCCATCATTCAGATTAGCTGATTTCAATACTCTTCAATCGGAGAAAAATATCGAAAATAACGATTTTCTCATTTTTTTGCTTAAATTATACTTTATCATTTCTAATACATTCTGATGAAGTTTTCTAAAGATCCAAGTATTACAAATGCAGTTTAAAACGATTTTATTACACAGTTGTCCTTTTAAATGACACAATCCACTTCATTTAAAAGTGATTTTTCTCAATTTGCGTTTTTTCGACGAATAGGCATGTTCAGAGTGATAAAACTTTAATGTATATTTTTCAATTGACTCGATTTTTTTTCTGTTCCTTATGATTTGTTTGATAAAATTAAGTATCGGATTTGCAATAAAGTATTTTTTTTTTTTTTTTTTTTTTACACATAAAAATGTAAAATAAAATAAATTTTTACTGTAATTGTACATGTATTTGCCAATTTTATTTTTTTCTTCCTAAATTAATTAGCTTATGATAAATCCGATGCTTAAAATTATACAAATACTTTTTAAAAAAACATTAAATGAAAATCTTCAAAACTGTACGAGAATATATGTAGGATGACACATAAATACTGTGACGTAATAAAAAAGACATTTTAGTTTAATGATTTCTTTGCATTTTTGAGTCAAGCTATTGCTTTATTCGTGTTCCTCGTTCTTTTTTGTTGTCTAATTGCTATTTCTTTTGATTTTCTTCTCTTTCGAATGGTGAATAAAATGGGCTTTTTTGTTCCTTCTTTTAAAAGTTATGATTTTTTTATTTGCGTCATAGTATTTATGAGTCACCCTGTATTTTAAAATTTAATTACAGTTTTCGAATTTAGATAGGGAATTTGAACAATTTTTTGATAGAATCATTTTCTGGCATTGAGACTTTTATTATTATACCAAAAAACGTGCTTTAAAATCCTTAATATATATATATATATATTTCAAAGAGTATCGAGTTAAATGTTAAAATAAAATTTGCACTCTTCTGATTTAGTCGAATGAAGAAATCCCCAGTGTCGCAACTTTGCCTCTTATTTATTTATTTACTGTATTGTTACATTTTCGATTCAGAGCCAGCAGTTCTTTTCACATCGATTATTTCGTGGGTGATTAAGGCTGTGCAGAAAATTAAACATTATTATCATTATTATTATTATTATTATTGCCATTAAAAAAAACCAAATGTGTATTACAATTATTTTTGAAAATATTGTTCAAGTAGTGAACTCATTGCTTTTCAATGTTCAACTTAATGTGCATTTTGGAAAAAACTGCATGTTTAATTAAAAAATGTAACTAAAAAGGTATTTTTAAAATTTTTTACTACTTTTTTCATTATTATTATTGTTATTATAATTATTTTTTGCCATTAAAAAATCAAATGTGTATTACAATTATTTTTGAAAATATTGTTCAAGTGATGAATTCATTGCTTTTCAATGTTCAATTTAAAGTGCATTTAAAAAAAAAAAAAAAAAAAAAAAAAAGAAAAAAAGAAAGAAAACTGTATATTTAGTTAAGAATTTAACAAGAAAGGATTTAAAAATTTTTTTTACCTACTTTAATTAGTTTATGATAAATCCATTACTTAAAATTATTCAGCACACATCTACGAATAGTTTGAAAAAAAAAAATTGCTCAAAATCTTCAAAAATATACGAGAAGATATATTTTAAAATTTACTTACATTTTTCGAATTTTGCAGGGAAATTGAATAATTCCTTCTTAGAATCATTTTCCTCCATCGAGTCCTTTATTATTATTATTATACGAAACATGTGCCTTAAAATTCTTAAATAAAAGTTCAAAGCGTATCGAGTCTTCTTTAAGTGTTAAAATAAAATCTGTACTCTTCTGATTTAGTCGAATAAAGAAATCCCCCAATGTCGCAACTTTGCCTCTTATTTATTTATTTACTGTATTGTTATATTTTCGATTCAGAGCCAGCAGCTCTTTTCAGATCGATTATTTCGTGGGTGATTAAGGCTGTGCAGAAGATGCTTTTAATGGAGTAACCAAAACTCCTTCAGCTCATAAATCTTGGAAAATGGGCGCGTATTTTTTCGACACTCTTCACTTGTTAGAAGTGTACAAAAACATTTTCATTCTCTTGCTAAGAAAATTTTGGCATGGAATCATAGTTCTATCAAAATCAGCGAATATGCTTATTTCTTTTCTTATGTAAGTCAAGGTTATAACCATGGTATTCTATTTATTTATTTATTTATTTTCGTATTATTTTAAAGTTGAAAAGCAAACCCCCTTAAAGAGACAGTTTACTTTTCACACTTTTTTATTTTTAAAAATATTGTTCAAGTGGTAAACTCATCGCATTTTAATGTTCAATTTAAAATGCATTTTGAAAAAAAAAATAATTATAACTACATATTTAGTTAAAAAATTAAATAAATGAATTTTTTTTAACCTTTACAATTTTTTATATATAAATATTTTTGCCTTAAAAAATCAAATGTGAATTACAAAATTCTACAACAATGGATTTTTAGATTAATTTGATATTACATTTAATGTAATTTTTTTAACTGATATACATAGTGTAAAGCGATGAAATCTAACACATCTTCATAAACGTTTATAGTTTAAAAAATAAAAAAATAAAATCTTAAGGTTTATTTTATGCGGATATTTATCATATATATATATATCAAAGTACACTGAAAAAAAAAAGCTGTAAAGTTACTAAATGTTTTCTAGGAAACTGGACTTCTAGAACTTTTTATTAATTTATAACAGCAAAAATTCATGTAACCGATTCCATTATATGAATTTTTACTGTTACCGTTACATACAAAGTTCGAGAAATCTCAGTTTTCTAGAAAAATTTTAGTAACTTTACATATATATATGTATATATATATATATCTCTAATTCAAATACGGAAAAAGCCTTAGCATTTTTAAAACATGAAAGTAGAGTAAATATGAACATGGAGATAAAGCCATTTAAAGTTTTAAGCTGTATGAGTAATTGCGCTAGATGCATTAACAGAATTTTCAATATCTCGCGACACAATTGCTGTATAAGTAAAAAAAAAAAAAAAAAAAAAAAAAAAATGAGGGATCAAAATATTCAAAATTAAACAGGCTTTCATCTAATATTTAAAAATGAAATCGGCTTTTCGAACAATTTTGAGACAAGCTGTCTTTTTAAACATTACCAGCATAGTTGAAAAGAATTTGTGAATTCGGTTTGTCAGTCCGTCTCTCTGGATGTTTGTCCACGCTCGAATTCACGTAAATATAGTCAGATTCTTATGAATCTGACAGATTTTCATTCTCTGTCAGATTTTCATAAATCTACCTATTTTTTATTATACAGCTTCAAAATTTATAATGTTTTAGCTTTTTTTTTTTTAATTCTAAACTATATTAACTTTTTAATGAATCCTTATTTGAATGTTAAAAGTCTAAGAATCTGAGTAATCATTAATGTTATTACTGTGCATTTTTTGTAAAATATGCTGCAAAATCATCCCATAAACATGTATGCACTATTCTTTAAAAAAAATCTTAAGAGCCCACACTACTCACTGAAAAGAGACCCGGATTATAATGTTAAGTCTATGAGAGCGTTCTTTTCAAATATCTCGCTCAAATTTTAATATTTTCACATGACCTTCTTTTTTTTTTTTTTTTTTTTTTTTTTTTTTTTTTTTTGCTTAGAATAGCTGAGGACGATCCTCAATCAGGCTAGCTTTTACTTTTTCGATTTTGATTATACTTTTTTTTTATATTAGGAGAGTTTCAATTTCACAACCAATTCAAACCAGTTCTAAAAAGTAAAGTGATTGAAAAAAAATCTGAAACCAAAATCCAAAAAGTAAAAACTAGCCCAATTGTAGGTCATCCTCAACTATCCTATGAAAAAAAAAAAAAAAAAAAAAAAAAAAAAAAAAAAAAAAAAAAATCACGTAAAAATATAAAAATTTGAGCGAGATATTAAAAAAGAACGCCCCCATAGAGTTAACATTATCGTCCGGATCTCTTTCAGTCAGTATACTGTGGCTTCTTAATTGAATGATAAAAATCTGAACTTTTTCAAATTAGTAGAAATTTTTACGCGCCAGATTGGGCCGGGCCTTTTTTCACAGATTTCTGTACGGACCGGGACTAGAAATGTAAAAATATAAACAAACCGGATCAGGCTCAGGCCAAACTTTTTATTTCTACACCGGGTCAGCCCGGGCCTAGAAATTCCGGCCCGAGCAGACCTCTAATCTATATACATAAGAAAGAGCTTTCTATACTCAAATGTATCGATATTAATTTTCAAAAATCTGTTGTATAACTGAAGATTTCTCTTTATTATAGATGTTTATGCTGATTTAGGGTTAACGCTAAATTATTCAGATACTTTTAAACTCAGGTCTATCATATCGCGCAGAAAAAAAAAATATGTAAGCAAGCTGCTGCCAGGAAGTTATGAGACCCATCTCTCTTTATACCACTGATTAAGAGCGATGAGTAGGGTGGAGTTGTTTTCCGAACTGCTAATTGAAAATCATTTCTCGTGATTCATTCATTAAAAGGATAACCATTGAAATATGCATAAATGCGAGGGTATTTTTAAACACTGACTAATAACGCTCATTGTCAATGATAATTTGCCTGTTGCGAAGCATAATTTTATTAAATCTAGATAGTAAGGTTTTTCATTTCTGTAATGACAGCTGTGTATTTTTAGAAATTTATAATAAAATGAATGGTAAAAAAATGCTGAGGTGATATAAAAGATTTTATTTTGTATGCATACGTAAAGAGCAGACTCGCGATCTTACGATTCCCGATTTAGCGACCCCTCGCCGATTTAGCGATCTTAGGATGAGGTCCAAACCATTTACCAATATTTACAATGTATTTCTTCGCTCATTTTAACGCTCCGCAAATAATCCGAATTTTGATTTAGAGACCTTTTCACAATCTCCATATTATCAAAGCTAATACTGCATTTATTAAGCCGAACTTTGCTCATCTAAGCTCTTCCATATTGTCAATTATTTTTAAAGGTTTTTTCAAATTTATGTGTAAAAAACAATTTTTACTTACCGTCCTAGGACATGCATCAACACTACGTTACCTGAGAATAATAAGTTCTATCTGTGTTTTTTAAAACATTGACTTATCGATATACATAGGTTCTAAATGTATCTATGAAGGCTATCTTGCATCAAAATGATGTTATATTTAATTCACATATGACCTTACAATAATAATATGACATTATTTTAATCGAGAAACACCTTCATAGATACAAATAGAATATTTCTATACCGGTAAGTCAATTTTTTTAAAAACACAGATAGAACCTTATTATTCTCAGGTGACGACTAGTCTATCATAAATAACATTATCGCAAAACCAACACGTTGTCCATGACGTTTCCGAGAAATTTTTTCATGTATATACTCATAATTAATTTTATTAAATGGATAAATCACAATCCTGCGCGATTTTTTTTTTTTTTTTTTTTTTTTTTTGCTTATTTTCATAGATTTATTTACTCTTCCAAATTTTCCAGTAGCTTTAGAATCACCAAGTTTGTTCTCCGTTTCTCATTTAATTAATACTGGAAAACGAAAGGGAAAAAAATGAGAGATAATATTTTTCACAGCTTACTCATTCATATACAAGCTTTATTTCAAGCAGGAAAAATAGTAAAGTACTGAATGTGTTATTTAAAATGTCCTTAGCATCTAAATAGATTAAGACGCACAGCTTACCTTCGTTTTCGCACAGAAATTATAATCTCATTAAAATGTTTTTATCTTGCTTAAAAACTTATTCATTTTTTATATATAAAGGGATGCAACTGAATTAACAATAAAATTTGTTAGAAAACTCGTGCTCAGCAAAGAGTACTACATTGTAACAAAATAGGCAAAAGCAATTTAAAAAATATAAAATACAATGAATGTTTAAAATTTATAAAATGTTTTTCTGGAAAATAACAATAAAAATGAAAACGAACAATGTATATCTGCTTTAAAACTTTTTTCTTATAAAAACATAATAACAAAAATTACTACCTGTTTTATTCAAATTTAAGTTGAAAATCTATCGAATGTGATAAATAAATAAATAAATAAATAAAAAATAAAAATATAAGTATCAGAATTATATAAGAAATATCAGAATTATAGAAGAAATATAAGTATCAGTATTTTTTTATTACATTTGCTTAAAAAATGTAATTGAAAATTCAGTAAAACTTGCGAAATGCTTCTGTAATGAAATTCTATCTTAAAGAGAAAAAATTCATATCTAAAGAAAATTGGTTGAAACGAATTTTTTTCTGGTTCCATATAATTTCGCTTTCACGCGTTTTAGTGTACGCGGGTGGTTCAACAACTATTGATATTAGTGTATTCATTAGTGTATATTATTTGTACTAAACTGCATAACGTTATTACACCATTTATAAAAGTGAGAAATTGTAAAATATATGATGCATTTTATGTTTGTAGCTAACCCGTAAGTTTTCCAAGAAGAAAGAAGAAAATCCATAGAAATTCCAATATTGGAGGTATGGCGAACCGATAGCACTTAACAAAATATTTTGTGGAGAATACCGAAGTTTTTGGATAAGAAAGAAGAAAATATATAGAAATTAACTATAAATATCTTTATCTGTTACCGGAAAATCACAGCAGTGACGTGCAAAGAGAAAATTGCACGTGGGACCAAGTTTAAATTTGACGCCCTTTCTCTCTCTCTCTCTCTCCCCCCCCCCCCCCCACTTCCCAAACACACACATCACCATTTTTCTTTGTGATTTGTGTCACAAAATTCAGAAGTGTAAAAACATAAATAAATTCTATTGATTTTGAAGTGAAGAAAAGTGCAATCCTTTAAAATCATTGTTTACTGAATTTAATTTTTTTTCTTTTTCCCTTCTCCCTTTTTCCTTTTTTTTTTTTTTTTTTTTTTTTTTTTTTTTTTGTTGTTGTTGTTGTTGTTGTTGTTGTTGTTTTCTACGCTTTGTCCCCAGTTCCGCACAGCGCTGGATAGCAACGTAAAATGAATATTCATTTGCTTAAAATGAAGGTTCTTTTCGGAGTCCATAGATTTTTCACTTTTCAAAATGGCTAAATGCAAAAAGTAAATTTATTTGTGTTTCTTCTACCAAGGATTCAAATAAATAAGTCATAATCTTACTTTGTAGACTTTTTAAATTGTGAAATTACTTGTTAAAGCCTTTTTATGCAGTTTTTTAACTTACAGAATATAAGAGGCTAAGCACAAACGGGTGTATATTTTTATTGGCCCTTTTTGGGAACAGTTTCTTATGTAAAGTCATTTTCAAAATGATTATAAAACAAATTGTTTTTAAACCTCAAATATAATTATTCTTAGTTTATTATTACTAATACTTATAATGTTATTAGTCTCTGTAAAGAAATAAACTATTATTTCAGCAATACTATGTATAGTATGTAATATAGTATTTAAAAGTTTATTTTATGTAAATGTAGACAAAACATATAATTATGCATATTATATTATTGCAAATATTATGCATACTCCCACATTTAGTACTTTTACATTTTACCAAACAAGCACAAAAATTTTAGCTTAATTATTTTTAGTATATTTCAAGCTCATTTTGAAACATTTTAAAGTAATTTTAACAACAAATTTGAGGAAGCAAAAATTCAGACGTAAATGGGTTAATTAAGTAACATATAGAAAAATGACGCTTACATTGAAAAAAAAATAGTATTTTTTAAAGTTTATTTTGAAACATTTTAAAGTATCAGTTTGAGGAAATAAAAATTTAGGCACAAATGTGTTAACTCAGAATTTCCGAACAACTAAATAATATATGAGAAAATGGGTGTGGGAAAATGCATTTTTCAAGAAGAAAACCACAAGCTATTTTAAAAGTCCCCCCCCCCCCCACACACACACACACAAATATAGAACGAAAATTTCAGACTCAGAAAAGAAAAGATTAACAAAAGCCATTAAAACAAAGTCCGAAAACAATTTTTAAAAAATAAGGAGATTGTCGGAAATTTGTTTTTAGGTGTGGGCTAGAGACGATACAATCACTTTAAAATGAAAAATGTATGTATTTTCATTAAAAAAAAGTCCCGATATATATTATATATTTAGATTGCATATTTTAAAAAATGTAAAGCAACTTAAATTTAGCGCCCCTTCAATTTTCGCGGCCGGAGTGACCGCCTTCTCGCCCTCCCTTCGTATGGGCCTGCTGATAACTCCAATTCAGATTGCATCCCGTTAAAAGTGACTAGATAAGCTCGTTAACCCAAATATAGAATTTATATATGGGACTGAAGAAGAATATAAGATTGCCATGATTCAGACTGTTGATTTTGAACCGGTCAAAAGTTCGGTCTCGACAACTCAGCTAGAAAGAAGCGCATTGTATTTTGTCCTTCATTTATTTAATAACAAATCCAAATTAATAATGAAGCCGAAAAAATTACGATTCGCAAGAAATATAAAGAAACATTTCCAAAACAAAACGAAAGAATTAAAGAACAACCCATACCCATACTATCCTGTTTTTTTACAATCTATCACCCACACTCTAAACATCAATTGCAAAAAAGTGTTTTTCATTCATTCCGTTTATTACTTACTACAATTTACGTCACTGTTGACGTACTTATTAAAATGAACTCCCTTAAAAGCTGAGACCTATGATGCAAAACGCTCCCCCCCCCCCTCCTCCAACAATTTTTTTTTTTTTTTTTTTTTTTTTTTCACGCGGGGCGGTTACCATTCCCGGTGGTCTTGCGCACACGCCCTGCTAAGAGGGGGCGGTGATTGTTTTATAAAGATGACAAAAAGTTAGGAGTGAAAATCACCTGGGCAATGACATCGGCGTCCTTGGATCAAACGTTCAACAGGTAAGAGCATGATTTTTTACAAATTATATAATATAAATTGCATTTATCTTTTGTATTTGTAAATGAATTATTAATAATTGTAAAGAGAGACTTCGTAATGAACCAATTCATCATGAATTAAAGGCATTAAGCATCTTAAAATTCTTTTGCATTTATTACGGAAATTGATTCCAACGTTCAATTAAATTGGAATACCACAATCAAATCTTTAAAAAAAATAAAAATAAAAATAAAAATACTTATGACAAAGTAATATTTTAAAGTAAAACTTAACATAAAATTCCAATAATTATGCTGTTTGTGACGAAAAATATGTCAGGTATTCTGAATGTAAGCAATGAATCAAAGAATATTTTAGTTTATTTCAAAATGTTTTTAAAATGTTTTTTTTTTCTTTATTTATTTATATTTATTTTTTTTTTTTTCAAAATGCGGACAAAATTTTTCCAGTCACTAAAAAGAAGAAATGTGCACAAACTTCGAAAAAATATGCAACACTTTCAACTTTATTTAAAAAAAAAAAAAATTCTAAAATTTACACAAATATAGGTTTACTTTTATGATATAGATTTAATCTATAAATCCAAGAACATAGCATGCAAAAATATTAAGTATGTTCAAGATTAATTAGTTTTACCTGCAATTTGGTTAAAAAAAAAAAAAAAAAAAAAAAAAACATTTAAACATTTTGCGATAAACCATAATAAAGTATACTTTTAACAATTGCTTATATTGAGAAAACATAACACATTTTTAGTTCTAATTGGCATAAATATAGGAATTTTTTGGGCAGTTTGTTTTTAAATACTCAGAAAATATTGCTCTCTCATAAATACTTTCATATATACGTCATACAGAATGTCCAGCAAATAAGACACTGATTTCAAAATTAAATCTCTCAAAAACAAAGATCAATAGAATTATATCAATTAAGTTATATTAATTATAAATTTTATTATGTTTATAATTATAATTTTATAAAAAAAAATTAATTTTTAATTAATTTAATAAATTTTATTATGTTTATAATTATAATTTTATAAAAAAAATTAATTTTTAATTAATTTAATAAATTTTATTATATTTATATTTAAGATTACTAGAATTATAATTTTATTAGTTATATTACAGTCGGCCCTGCTTAAACGAATATTGACGGTTCCAGAAAAAATATTCGATTAAGCGGGGTATTTGATTAAACGGGGAGGCATATAAATGTAATATTTAAGGTGTAATTAAATGACAAAATTGTTAAATACAGTATATTTAATTACCAGAGTAAGAAAATCGTTAAAAACTTTAATAGAACAATGCAAACTGAATTAAAAACAAAATAATTCAAGTAAATACGCATTAGTTCAATCTCAGTAAGCACCCATCATGCATTCCATTCCATTTAATGCAGATTGTGTGAATTGGGTCCAAATTTTGTTATTAGAATTTAATTTACGTAATTTATATAGGTTTAAAAAAATAAATGAAAGTGGTTTATGTGAAATTTTAGAGTAAAAAATGGACGAGTTATTTTTCTAATGGTATCATAATTACCATCTTGAGCCTCTAACTGACAACACATTATTATTATAAGGGGGCTACTTCAGTCTCGCGAAAGGATCTGCTCGCAATTTTATAGAAGAAGTTTATAAGTGCATATTTCTGCCACATTTTAATATTTTTAAATGTACTTTTTTAGCAATGGATAGCTGAGATCGATCTGTTCAAAGGGCGTCGTCGTTTTTAACTTTTTCGATTTTTATTGTTGCTTTTTTTAATGATGATGATTTCAGTTTCCGACCTGGTTTTAAAAATGAAAGTGATTCCATTAAAAATACCTTTAAAAAATGGAAAAAGTGAAAAAAATTTCCTTTGACAAACGAAAGTAAACAAATTTGAAAATTGATCGAAATTACTGTCCAATTTATTTCACCATTTTTAAAATTTATTCGGAAAAAAAAAAAAAAAAGAACAAGGAAAGGAGCTCACTTGACCAATCCACTGTACTCTTTCCAGGCGAAAGCCATGCTGAAAGTTCTGGAAATTTGTTTTTTGCGTAAGAACCGAAAATGACAAAAAGTGTGGAGGAAATTCCAATTGAAGCATGTTTTTCATATCCATTTTCAAATTGTCTCACTCAGTTGTTATTCGATTAAGCGAGGACATTCCGTGAAATAGTATTCGGTTAAGCGGGGAAAATAACATTAGCTCAATGGGATTAAATTCGGTTCCGGGGGGTTTTATTCGAATAAGCGGGGTATTCGATTATCCGTTACCCGATTAAGTGGGGAGAACTGTAATTATAATTAGGTACGCTGTAAAAATGTTATGCAGAAGTTTCAATCGCTGAATATTTTGAAAGGACTATGTTCTGATTGCAAAGAATGCTTGACTTGTCGCATTTCTCGTTTTGGATTGCTCGCAGAAAACGAGTTTTTTGGCGTACAGTGCCATATTTTAACGCTTTTTGGAACTAAATTTCAAAATTACAAAAATTTAATTCCAAAAATCGTTAAAATATGGCACTGTGTGCCAAAATACTCGCTCTGTGCAAGCAATCTAAAACAAGAAATGCGTCAAGTCAAGCATTCTTTGCAATCAGAACACAATCTTTTCAAAATATTCAGCTATCGAAATTTCTTTATAATATTTTTACAGCTTGCCTAATAAATAAACCGTTTACCGCATAATTCTATCGATCTCTGTTTTTGAGAAATTTAATTTTGAAATCAGGGTCTTATTTGCTGGACACCCTGTATATACAGGGTGTTTCGAAAATGAACGGTATATTTGAAAAATCTATAAAAACTAAACGGGCAGCGATAGAAATACACCGTTTCTTGCAATATGCTTGGGACAACAGTAAATTTTCAGGCAGACAAGCTTTCCAAATTAGTTACAATTTTCAACAACAGATGGCGCTGCAGGTGATTTGAAAGATATAGAAGAAAATAAGTCTGTGAGTTCGCCATTCTGTAAGTCGTCTTTCTGCTGTAAGCGTGTGCTGTTCACAGATTGCAAGTTTGCAGTGAAAAAAATGGTTTATTCTCGTATGTAAATATCGTGCTTTAGATTTTTCCAGGCTGCAGCGCCATCTGTTGTTGAAAATTGTAACTAATTTCGAAAGTTTGTCTCCCTGAAAACTTACCTTATGTCCCAAGCAAATTGCAACAAACGGCGCATTTCGATCGCTGCCTGTTTAGTTTTTATTGATTTTTCAAAAATACCGGTCATTTCTGAAACACCCTGTACTTTCCTTTAATAACCAAACCTTTTGAAGATGTAACAGTTGTATAACTCCCTAAGAGAAACAGTCTTGAAGAAAGTTAAAGAACGAACCATTTGTCATGAGTTATAGTCATTAAATATCATTGATAACTAGCCTATAACAATTGTTTTGAAAATTGGATGCAAGATTGAATTAAAGGGAAATGTCTTCATAAAGACTTCAAAAAAAAAAAAAAAATCACGAGTTATCAATTATTGCATAATTAATCTATTTATTGTATTTTTTTATATAAAAATTGGATGCAATGTTGAATTATAATATGAAATAATCTTTAAGAAGATTTCAGAATTAAAACGTTTAATCATGAATTATAATCATTATGTATTTTGCATGATCTATTTATTGTAGAGTTATGAAAACCGGGTATAAGATTAAGCTAAGGGAAATAGTCTTGAAGAAGACTTCAGAATAAAAACTCTTATTAAGAATTATAGTCATTAAGTATTTTGCATAATTAATTCAGAATGAAAACTTTTATCGCAAGTTATAGTAATTGCATTATTAATCTTTTTATGAATTTGTTATGAAAATTGCGTGCAAGATCAAGAATACTTCAGAATGAAGACGCTCATCATGAATTACAGTCATTAAATATTTTGCATAATTGATCTATTTATTGCATTTGTTATGACAATTGGATGCAGGATTGAATTAACTGAAATAGTCTCGACGAAGACATCTAAATTAAAACATTTAATCATGAATCATAATCATCAAGTATTTCACATAACTAATCTATTTATCGTAATTGTTAGGAAAACTGTGTGTAAGGTTTAACTAAGGAAAATAGTCTTGAAAAAGACTTCGAAATAAAAACATTTATTTTGAACTATAGGCATTAAGTATTTTGCATAACTAATCTATTTATTGCATTTGTTATGAAAACTGGGTGCAAGATTGAGTTAAGGGTGTATTTCGCTTCAAATTGCGTATTTTCCGATTTATTTTTAAATTTATTTTTGCTCTTAAATGCACCAAACTGGTAAAGTATCTTATTTAGAAAGTACACAAGGTACCGTGATGGTCGATTCTTTGATAAATTCAGAAAATATTGCAAAAAAAGCAATCAAAAACGGATTTTTCCTAAGCGGGAGATTCGGGAACGAAAAAAAGGGTCATACTGAGAAGGTAATTGCTTATAAATCAAAGTCTAATGAATTGAGCACAAAATGACATCACACGGCACCTTATATATCTCTTCAAAAATCCCCTCAGCAAGTTTCATGTTTCTATTTTTTAAAATGCGTCTGAAATTGTATCAGAAAATTTCGAGCTGTTGAAGGTGGAAAAGCGTTTTTACGAATACACCCTTAAGGGAGATATATTTGGAGACTTCAGAATTAAGATATATATCATGAATTATAAATATAATTCAAAGTCACTAAAAGTCACTAAATATTTTACATAATTAATCTATTCAATTTGTTATAAGAATTGGATACAAGATTTAACTAAGTGTCAATTTTATACCTTTAAATACTAAAAAAAAAAAAAAAAAAAACCCTCATTTTTCGACTTTATTTGCCTTTATTCATTAAATCTTTCATTCATGAAATTTAGTTTATAATATTTGAAACAAAAATCGAATTCAAAATTTTGCGGTAGAAAGTTACAGTAATTAGAACCAAGTAGCAAAAAGATAATAAAAGTATGATAGTTTTTAATATAGTAAAAAGATGAAAAAAAAACTACTTTTTCTGTTGAAGCATATTTGATGAAAGCAATTTTCATCTTTTTGCATTTTGCGTAAAACGATTATTTTATAATTCACGAACTTGGCTAATCTCATCTTGATGCAATTACAATGTATTTCGGAACATAAAATGACTTAAAGTTTTGATTCTTTATTCTCAAAATATGTTTATTTTATGCATTTGAAAAGTTTCCAAATTTCTTAATTTTGTAAAATATTTATTTACTTTTAACACTTTCCTACATAGTTTAAAGGTGTTCATGCATTCGGTTTGTCTGCCGTCTGTTTGTCCGTGCGCCCACAAAATTTGTGTCACATACAGACAATCACAGACTCAAACAGAAAATTTCTAAACACATGTTTATATATATATATATATATATATTCCTAAAATGTGTAAATCCATCGAAAACCGGAAGTCGAAAATTTTCACGAATCCAATACTTTTTTCTCGCAAAGATAGAAGAAAGTAAAAATATCATATATGAGGACGCGAGTTTCAAAACTCACTTTATCCAAAATTTAAAAAAAAATAAATTTTCTCTATCAGCCTACGATATTGGTGAATCTGCACCTAAGAAACACTACAATCTGAAAATTACATTTTCGCAAAGATTTTTTCCCAAAGGAGTCCAGGAGTGCCATAGGAGACCGTAAACAAATTGAAAATAAAAAATATCTTTCGGGTAACCCTACCGAAAATAAGCAGCAAAAACATTCAAACTGCAGATTATGATTAAGTGGCTTATTGAAATAAACTGTGTTCATTTTTATGAGAAAGCAGAAAGACTCGTAGAAATATAAAGTTTTTATAAAAACAGTTCTAAATTTTGCCAACTTTTTTGCTTATAATTCACAAAGAGTTCTTAACATAAAAAAAAACTTCCTTTTCAGAAAATGTGACAAACAACACTATGCATAATACCTTTTAATCAAAATTAAAAATCAATAAAAATTGTATGAAAAATGAACAAGTTTAATAAATAACGTTTCACTGTACCTGCGTGAAAACAATTAAAATATAATTTGCATAATGTGTTAGCAAAATGATTCTATTAGCAAAATTCTGAAAATTATTATCGATAGAATAAGCTCAAAATCTGTTATTCCCAAAATAAAATAAAAAGATGAGGGATTGTATTATATCCATTCATTAGTATCAATATAGCATACACAATATTGCACGTACTACTATATTTGGATACAGCCCCTCATCTTTTTGCTTCATTTTAATAACGGATTTTGAACTTATCCTATCGAAGGTAATTTTCAGAATTTTCAAGCTATGTTTTTGAAACTTTTACAAAAGTTGCTCTATATATTTAAGTGTTATATTATGTAAATTACATTTTTATTGCGTTCAAGTATTCACAATGAAACATTAGATAGTAAACCTGCTCATTTTCATACAATTATTTTTTTTTTTCAATTTTAATTCTAGAGTATTATGTACAATATCGTTTGCTATATTTTCTAAAAAGAACATTTTTTTTAATAAGAACTCTTCAAATTATAAGCAAAAAACTTGGTGAAATTTGGGACTATTTGTACAAAAAACCTTAATTGTTCTACGAGTATACATGCTATCTTTATAAAAATGAACACAGTGTATTACAATAAGTCACTTAATCATAATCTGCAGTTTGAACTTTTTTGCTGCATTAGTTTTGACAGGGTTATCCAAAAGATTTTCGTTCTTTTTCAACTTGTTCATGGTTCTATGGGACTTCGGTAAAAAATCTTCTCGAAAATATATTATCTGCACTAGTTTATTCATGCACCTGGAGTTTCAGACTATTTCTCCGTGTATTCTTCAACATATTAAACAAAACGTCTAAAATCGCAAGTTTCCGGTCATTAATGGCCGTGTAATGTATATTAGCTCATTTTTTAACAAAATTGTCAAGATTGAATACGCGTTTGAATTGCGAAACAGACTAACGGAAACCAAAAACTCTTGGTTTCACCATATCATATTAATCCTTCACTGACATGATTTCCGCTGGTAAGTTTCATTTTGATACTTATGCAACTTGTTAAACAAACAAAGTGAATTGTTTCTATAATCCAATATAACCCTGTGTTTTACAAATAAATCAGTAACTAAGCTTAGCCTAAAAGATGCATGATTAATTTGGTAAGCCATATACTGTACATACTACCTGAAAAGAAGAGAGGCACAAAGAGAGTTGGATTTTCGATATTTTTTCATACGTCTGCATACTCGTAACAGCTGCAAATCTAATTGCTTCGTAGTTATACTTATTTTAGCCATATTTATTTCGCAATAAAATGTCAAAATCAATTTGTGAGTTTTATGAAGAATTTTCCAAGATAGACAATAACTTTAAGGCATACAAAGAAAGAATAAAAAAAGTATCATCGATGTTAGACATCAAAGTAACAGATGAATTTTTGTTTTATAGCTTTTGAAGGCTTCTTCAAAATTGAATTCACTGCTCACCTTTGATCTATATACAGAAATATATATTTCAACTACAAATGTTTTTAATCTTCCAGCTGTTAATTTCGGTACTAAATATAGCAATAAATACAGCCGAAGTATGTTTTTTATTTAACCTTTTGCACTCGAGAGATGATTTTCGCTGATCACTAGTATCCCGCTTAAATGGGTGCTCCAAATGCTCTGGACACCAGTATTCTATACTAATTCTCTTTGCCTTATCTAATGGCCGAATAATCTGTGATAAAATATGGCGATATAAGCTGTAAGAAATTAGTGGTGTCCAAAGCATTTCGCGTCCCGATTTACGAGGGACCACCGGACAACACTAGTGATGAGTGTGTGTCACCTTTCGAATGCAAAGGTTAAGGGTCATGTCACTATAAGCGAAGACATTTGAGAGCTAATGCTGTTCTTATGGGGAGGTTATTTTCTAATAACTCATTTGCATTTCAAAATTTTATTTATTTATTTTATTTTTCTTGCATTGGATAGCTGAGGTCTTTCATTACCAGTGTTGAATTCAGGGAAGGTAAAATGAAAAATAGCATATTACTATATGCATATATACACTATATGGCCATTGATTATTGGACACTTGCGATTTCAGACATTTTGTTAAATATCTAGACAAACACATGAGAAATCATCTCAAAACTCTTAGTGTATAAATATAATAGTATAAGTCATACATCTCCGTGAAGATTTTTTCCCGAAACTCCATAGGGGACCGTCAACAAATTAAAAAAGAATGAATATCTTTTGAATAACCCTGTCAAAACTAATGCAGCAAAAGCGCTCAAACTCTAGATTATGACTGAATGCCTTATTGTAACATGCCTTGTTCATTTTTATGCAAATAGCATGCATACTCGCAGAGTAATTAAGGTTTTTATAAAAATGGTCCCAAATTTTTCCAAGTTTTTTCTTTATAATTTTCAGAGTTCTTAATATAAAATAATATTTTTTTCAGAAAATATGACAAACAACATTGCACATAGTATCCTGTAATCAGAATTAAAAAATAATGAAAATTGTTTACAAAATGAGTTGGTTTAATAAATAATTTTTTACTGCGCATGCGTCAACGATATCAAAATTTCATTTGCATATTATGTTAGCTAAATGTATAGAGCAACTTTTGTGAAAGTCACAAAATCATAACTTGAAAATTCTGAAAATAATCGTCAATTGAATAAGTCGAAAATCCGTTATTCTCAAAATGAAGCAAAAACAAAAGGGGTTGTATCCATATATTCATTGATTTGTGTCAATATAGAATACACAATACAGGATGTACTACTACATTTGGATAAAATCCCTCATTTTTTTGCTTCATTTTGGAAACAACGGATTTTGTCCTTTTTCTATAGACGATTACTTTCAGAATTTTCAAGCTATGATTTTTAGACTTTTACAAAAGTTGCTCTATACATTTAGCTAACATAATATGCAAATTAAATTTTGATATCTTTGACGCATGCGCAGTAAAAAATTATTTAGTAAACCTACTCATTTTTCATACAATTTTTATTATTTTTTAATTCTGATTACAGGGTACTGTGTGCAACTTTGTCATATTTTCTGAAAAAAATATTATTTTATATTAAGAACTCCGAAAATTATAAGGGAAAAACTTGGGAAAATTGGGAACCATTTTTATAAAAACCTTAATTACTCTGCAAGTATGCATGCTATTTGCATAAAAATGAACACAGTGTATTACAATAAGGCATTCAATCATAATCTAGAGTTTGAGCGCTTTTGCTACATTAGTTTTGACAGGGTTATTCAAAAGATATTCATTCTTTTTTAATTTGTTGACGGTCCCCTGTGGAGTTTTGAGAAAAAATCTTCACGAAGATGTATGACGTATATTATTATATTTATACACTAAAAGTTTCGAGATGATTCCTCATGTATTTTTCTAGATATTTAGTAAAATGTCTAAAATCGCAAGTGTCCAATAATCAATGGCCATATAGTGTATATATATTCCATCAAGGGTGATACTAAATTCTGGAAAAGCAGAATCCCTGTTTTCTAGTATATTCTTTTCAGTCTTAGATAGCACCAAACAATAATATAACACCACTGTATCCAAAAACTTAGAACAATATGTTGTTTAAGAAATGACTTTTTATGAAAATTGTCCTAATTCTGTCTTTTCTATCCTATATAGTCAGGGAGAATGAAAACTCTTTAAATGAACTTTAAGGATTGGTACAGCATACTACAACAAACAATATTTGTTTATGAAAACATAGTTTCTATTCAAATTCATTTATTCAGCCAAAATACAGGGTGTTCACTCTAATCTGAATTCAACTACTGTTCATAATTTTATTCAATATAAATATACTTTGACGAACTTTTCATCTGAATTATTTTACTTTGTATAAAAGGAAAAAAAACATTCTGAAAAGCGCTGGGAGCAGGATTTAATTTATGCCGGAGTTCACCGGGGTCGCGCTTCGGTACTTCTTTATTTCCAGTGTATATTTAAATATTGCAGGGATTCAAGCGCTGCGCCAAAAATGGCTGATTTTAACAACTAAAATTTAATAGTATTCTTTGCTTTATTAAATCTTAAAAATCTTGTAAGTAAATAAAGCGAGAAACACTTTAAAAATTTAGTGGTACCAATCGGTCATTTATGGCGCAGCACTTACATCCCTGATATTGGTCGGAATTCACAGGAGCTATAAATACTGCGCTTCGGAGTCCAATTGAACAGTATTTCTGATAAATCAAATCCTACGTTATATTTTTATATTTCCATTACCCAACCATCTAATATCTCCATTCACTTGCATTCTTTATTATGGAACCAGTGTTGGAGAGAGACACTTTGCTAGGGGAATTTTTGTAGCTTCGGAAAAAGCGGGGAATAATATTTTTTAACCATTAAAAACACAAAATCTCAAATTATCCGAGGAAACATTTTATTGCTGTATATAATGAATGCCCCCCCCCCCCGAGCCACTCCCTGAATTCAACACTGTAAGCAATGTCTTTCACATGTGGCATAGCGCAGGAGTATGCTTCTGTCTATAACATTAGTGATGTTACGAATTAATGATATTTTTGTTCTATGGTTTCTGAACGAAGAGCGCCAAAATTAACTAAAACCAAATCTGTCAATTTTACTTGGGATTGTGTTATGTTTCCACGTAGCTTGTTGTTCGCGTTTTTTTTTTTTTTTTTTTTTTTTTTTGGCTAAATAAACTTTTAAGCTCCACACTGAGTTTAATTTGCACTGAAGTTCACAGGAGCGCAACTCCATTGCTTTTTATTTTTGGTGAATTTTTATATCCTGTTAAACCCCACCGGAGCTTATGAATATTGAGCACAGAAGCGTACCGGAACAGCACCGTGTGTTGTGTTTTGCTAATTTAATACAAAAAAAAAAAAAAAAAAAAAAAAAAATCTTGGCGAGTAGGATTTTAGAATTTTTTTTACGCCTGATGTTAATGCTTTTTATCTGTTCTATATAGATCTTATTCTATATAAATGCATATAAGATGCAGCTAAAATCTACTGAAAATTTTTATTTTCTGAAGACCCCCCTTTATTAACATGTAATGGAATCCTTTTATGTAGCCCTGTAAATGAATAATAACAATTCTTTTCATTGCATATTTTACAAAATACATATTTTAGTGCACTTCGTAGATGTGTATAAACTTTGAATATGTTTGACATGATGTAACACCTTTAAAATTCATTTGAAACTATTTTTCTCCATAGGCTGTAATGTAATGGAAAACTTTTGACTGCCCCTGTAAATAAACTAACCATGGTAGAGGCTTTATTTTCAATAGGGTTCGTGTTAGGGTAAATGTCAGTAACTTCCAAAAATTTCATGGCATTTCGAGTATATTTACGAGAGTTAGAGCGCAGACAGACAGCCAAACAGCCAGACTGCCGGACAAACCAAAAGCATAAACACTTTTCAACTTTCTTGGAAAGTGGAAATAAAAAGTTTTTTGTCTAAGGCACAGGAGAGCCAACTTGGGCCGCATATTTAATAAATACGCATAATTAGTTAATAATTATGCATATTTAATAAATACGTATAATTAATAATTATTATGTATATATTAATCACTATAACACATACAATTTAATTCTTTAAAACATTCTTTCTGAACATTTTCGTTTTCGGCCGAAAATAGGAAGATCACTGACATTCGGTTTCGGCCTTAAAAATCTGTTTCGGTCGATTCTTTTCGAAAACATAGTTCCCTCCTTCTCTCTTCGTTTTAGTTATTTCACGCCATTCTACCACTTAATATAAATTTTTAGCGATTTTTTCAGACACCTATGTATTTCAAACAAAATCCGAGTTAAAGATATGAAATCATAGAAATTTGGTTCATTTAAAAATATTGGCATGGACCCGGGAAACCCTGGGTGAGTCACCCAGTTTATTTATATTATGCATGGCTGTGCGGAGTCGGAGGAAAAAATGGCCGACTCCGACTCCAGAAATTTTAACGACTTCGACTCCGACTCGGGGCTGACTAATATACTAGTATTGCTGTTGGTTAAAATTCTGAGCTAAAACAAGAAAAAATAAGGCGAAAATTTTACTATTTCGGTATTAATTCAGTTCTTAAAGCTTTAAAAGGAAAGAGGAAAAAAAAAATATTTTCCGTTTCACTAATTTTCAATTTCACGTATCACAAACCAGAAAAATCCAACTATCGAAATCTAAAGAAGAAAAAAAGGGAATTTTTACTATTTCCGATCCATGGGCTTGAAAAATGGAAACAGTTACAATTTTTATGTTAATTCATGTCCTCCAGAGAAGAGAAATTTCGATGGAAAGGAAAATAAATAAATAAATAAAATAAAGATGAAAACTTTAAAAAGTTCAAAAATAACTGGGGATCTATTTGAGTTTTTAAATAAAAAACAGCTTTCATCAACAATGTACACCGAACAGTGTATTTGGAATCTCTAAATTAGGTAGCCCGATGTAACCGCCAAAAAAATAATAATTCCTTTTATGGATTTAAAATTACAGATAATTGATTTAATTTCACTTCATATTGTCTGACAAATAAATAAATAAATAAGTAAATAGCCGAAGTCAGAGTTGGAGTCGGCTCTTCTTTATTTATTTTACTTTATTATTTTTATTTATTTATTTTGCGACTCCGACTCCAACTCTTGGGCCCGACTCCGAATTAGCAGCCGTGATATGTATGAGTGAATTTCCAAGAAATTTTATTGAAATATGTGAATAATGATGTTATTTCTGGTATGCCCTTTGGAAGTAAATTTTATAAATAAATATTTTATATCATGTTTATCATAAGACACAATTTGAGAATTTTAAATTAATAATACAAATAACTTTTATGAAATTGTCTTAATATTAGTCCTTTGCATAAATTTTTCCCTGATAAATATCGAATAAACATTATATCTGATAAAATACAGAAATGTAATTTATAAGTTGAATTAATTGTATAATCAAATATTATACTAAGATAAATTGCGCTAGATATTGGAGAAATTAACAGGCTCACAACGACATAAATCATATTTTTATTGATCTATTTTGCTGCCAAATTTTCCTTCTAACTTTCTTAAGATTTTAAAAAACAAGTTGTTTTTCTGTGAGTTTACTCAAATGGTTCTTTTCACTTCCCCGGATGAAGGTTTTCATTATTAACTGCATCATTTACTCTCGGCCTTTTGGCAACAACAAAAAGGCTTCGAAAGAATTTTACAGTCGCCTATACTGTCCTATAAATAGAACTGTACTTCTAGCAAAGATTATTTTAAAAAGGAAAAAAAGAATCAATGGAATAAGATTTCTTTCAAAATGTTCGACTATTCTCTGAACGGAAAACATTTGCATGAAATGTCAAGTAAAAAAAAAGGTTAGGCAGGATTTGCACCCATTTTATATCCTACACAATTTCATTGGAGAATTGTACAAGGAGAAAAAGAAACAACCCGCTTCATTTTTTATACTAGATTTCAAATTCTTTTCGTCAATTGTTTTGTAACTGCCTTCCATTTTAACAGTACTTTTTTAGAAAAACTTTTTTTACTTATTAGAATAGATATTCCCAAATTATGCATGCTACAAAAAAAAAAAAAAAAAAAAAAAAGACAAATGAGGAAAACTCTGTGTACATCCATTTTTTAGAATAATAATGCTTATCTACATTTTGAAAATCATACGTTATATTATTAACTTTTCCTTCGCGATATTTCCTTTTATTTTCTTTTTATTATACTGAATTATCAGCATATTCACAAATTTCCTATTCTTTAATAATATTTATCATTAATTCTATTGAATTCTCCTTAAATTAATTATTATTCAACTCACTTAAACTAGCAGGAGTGACCGAGCTAAGGTGTTCAACTGGATATAGTATTATCACTGTATCATTCACTCTGTATTACAACTGTAAAATATGTTATTTATAATAGTAGTATTTTCAAAAACAATTAATAAGAAAACTATGTTTGTATGCACATGTTGATAAATTTTACTTTATTTTAAAAATTACAACGGGAGGATATCGATCCAAATCAGTTTTTTAGCTCGACTCTGATTGGTTTAACTATGCATCTCGAATCCTATTAAGAATGTATAAAAAAATTTCTTCATATTCTGAAAGACAATATTTTTTTGCCAAATATAGCCAAATTTGGAGATATTTTTTAATTTGGCCAGAAATAGTGTTTTAGCTTTCTTAATCTTAATAGTCGATTTTTCGGCCAAGTGTCGCCAATATTTTGTCAAATATCGCCAACTTATTGACTGTTGCCATATTCTCGTAACTCTAACCCGTATTACCCAAAATGGCCCACGAATCAAATTTGATCAAACATGCGACTTAGCTCAATGATTTTCAGGTAATTAAAAACAATAAAATGTAAAATTGAATCAAAATCGTTTAAGCCATTTCTTAGGTAAAATTAGCTTGACAGCATTCAGCAATAAAACGAAATGACCCACTTATATAATTTTGTTTAACGTGCGACTCAGCCCAATAGTCTTCTCGTGACAAAAAACGTTTCGTTACAAAATTTAGGTAAAATTGATTGAGTCGTTATTACATATAATTAGAATGATCCTAACCCATTATGGCCCAAAATGACCCACTAATCGAATTTTCGCGAGCATGTGTCATAGCCCAATGGTTTTCTCTTTCCCAAAAATGATATAATGCAAAGTATAGTCAAAATGGTACGACCCATTTTCTACATAAAATTAGCATGACCCATCATGACCACAAATTACCCTTATAATCTCTCGAACATGTGACTTAGCCCATTAGTTTTCTCGTGTCTAAAAATTGTTATATACGAAATTTCGTTAAAATCGATCCAGCCATTCTTTAAATATAAATAGCTTGACCCAGACCCTTTATGACCCATTAGTCGAAATTTCTCGAACGTGTGACCTAGCCCAATTATTTTCTAGTGCCAAAAAATTTTATATACAAAATTTCGTTAAAATCGATCCACCTGTTCTTTAGATATAGCTTGATATGATCCATTATGACCCATCATGACTCTCAAATTACCCTTATAGTCGAAATCTCTCAAACATGTGAGCCCATTAGTTTTCTCATGCCAAAAAACTGTTACATACAAAATTTCGTTAAAATCGATCACTCCGTTCTTTAAATATAAATTGCTTGACCCAGACTTTTAATGACCCTATATGACCCATTAAAATTTTTTCTCGAACATGTAACCTAGCCCATGTTAACCCATTAGTTTTCTCGTGTCTAAAAAATGTTACATACAAAATTTCGTTAAAATCGATCCAGCCGTTCTTTAAATATAAATAGCTTGATCCAGACCCTTTATGACCCATTAATCGAAATTTCTCGAACGTGTGACCTAGCCCAATGATTTTCACGTGCCAAAAAAATGTTATAAGGTACCCTGGGGTAATAACGCCACGTTAAGATTCTACCAATTTTCACGGCTTAGTTTTAGATTGTATTTTTCAAACAAATATAGGATCTGATACAGCAACTCATTGACTATCTATATAAAATAAAATAATTTAAGAGATATGTATTCCTAAAATGTAATGGCGTTTTTTCTTGACCAATGCTATTTGGCGTTATTACCCACCTATATGGGTAATAACGCCATGCAAACAAAACTATGAAATAAGATGGAATAATTGCATGTAGGTAGCCCAATTCTAAAAATACAAACTCTACAAACTTAGAAATTGACAACTTGCATTCTAAGCTATTGAAAATGTTCAATTTTTTGTGAAAGTGTAAGAAAAATAAAGGTTTGGTGAGGGAGGGGGGGATGAGGCAAAATAATATCAGACCGTGAGCTTCTTTTTGCTCAAAAAGGACCGCTTAAATAGAAATATGAGAAACATTGCACAGCTTTAACTGTGTTTATTTGAATCAGTATTTAGGATGTAACTCGGCCACTGTAGGGAATTAACCGGGGTTTTAATGTCAAGGATTGGCGTTATTACCCCGGTATAGTTATTGCGTAGTACATTTTAAATTACAAATTATCTCGAGAAGATATCCAAAATCTTGAACAACATTTTAAAAGTACATGAAATGCACTACAAATTTATGTAATTAACAAAGTATTTCCGGATAAAAAGATAGTCTTCACATCACAAAACGTATCTCGCGAATTTTAGATCAAGCGTTAATTTTAGTTGTTTGTAAAAACAATAAGACCTAAAAATGAAACAAATTAACTTGAAGCTGTTTTTTGCGATTTACATGACTCAAAACCATTCTGCGCATAGCACATGGGTGTCATTTACCTGATTGTTTCATAATTATGCAAAATATAAGCACTTGGCGTTATTACCCCGCCTGGCGTTATTACCCCAGGGTACCTTATACAAAATTTCGTTAAAATCGATCCACCTGATCTTTAGATATAGCTTGACATGATCCATTATGATCCATCGTGACCCACAAATGACCCTTATAGTCGAAATTTCTGAAACCTGTGATTTAGTCCATTAGTTTTCTCATGTCAAAAAACTGTTACATACAAAATTTCGTTATAATCGATCACGCCGTTCTTTAAATATAAATAGCTTGACCCAGACCCTTAATGACCCAATATGACCCATTAAATTTTTTTCTAGAACATGTTACCTAACCCAATGGTCTTATTGTAATCCAAAACGATACAATATAAAATTTGGTCAAAATCGTTGGAGCCGTTTTTTAGATAAAAATGGCTTGACCCATAATGACCCAAAAATGACCCACTAATCGAAATTTTTCGAACATGTGACCCAGCCCAATAGTTTTCTCGTGCCAAAAACCGATTGGATACAAAATTTCCTTTAAATCGATCCAGCCGTTCTCTAGATATAAATAGCTTGATCCAGACCCAAAATGACCCAATAATCGAATTTTCTCGAACATGTGACCTAGCCCAATGGTCTTCTTGTGCCCGAAAATGCTAAAATCCAAATTTTTGCGAAAATCGTTAGAGGCGTTTTTGAGATAAAATTTACACACACACCCAATTTTTGCTCGCATTATAGTATAAGATATGAAGCTTTTAGTCTTTGCCTCAATTTTATCATCCTTTTTGACCATTTTTTAGCTGACAGGCTATCAAAGCCTGAGAGCTTATGTGCCCGCCCGTTCTGTATGTATGTACGTGCGTACGTACGTAATGCGATAACTCATGATAAAAATATCCGATTTACATGAAATTTTGGCTTTAGGCTTATTATGATAAGACGCTTCCCTGATTAGTTTTGAGAGTTCATTCGATAAGTATAAGAAGGGGACGGGGGCTAATGCCCCTCCCCTTAGTCGATATAAATGGGGTTTTCCTGCAGAATTAGTATATTTCGTTCATATCTTAGATGTAGGATCATTCTAATGAGGTGCCTTCATTATTAGTGTTGGATGTTCATTGGATAAGTTTAAAGAGGGGAAATGGGGGGGAGGTAATCCCTCCATCATAATTTAGGTTTTTCACGCAAAATTTATCTATTTGCTTCAAATTTTGTATAAAGGTTTATACTGAAATGGCGCATTCCTGATTTGTTTTTGGAATTCACTGGATAAGTATAAAGGGAGGATAGGGAAAACTACCCCTCATAATTTATGTAAATGGTTTTTCATACAGAATTATCCGATTTGTTTCAATTTTTGTATACAGGTTCATAGTAGTAAGAAGCTTCGCTCATTTGTCGTGGTATTTTTCTTTTGTTAATTATAAAGGAGGGTACGGGCGATTACCTCCCTCTTAAGTTAGCTAAATAGAGTTTTATGCAGAGTTATCCGATTTGCTTTAAATTTTGGATGTGGTTTTTTTCTGATAAGTTGAATTTGTGAACAGTTTTGGAGGTTTAATGATTAATTATAAAGGAGGGTACGGGGGAAAACGTTTCTTAAATTACATAAATGGGTTTTTATGCAGAATTATTCGACTTGCTTCGAATTTTGGATACAGGTTTATTATATGATAAGGCGTATCCCTGATTAGTTTTGGGGCTTCAATGATAAGTATAAAAAGTAAAATTGGGGGGGGGATACTTCCTTCCTTATTTTTTTTCGAAGGGCATTATTATATAAGGCTGTAATATACAATAAGTCTGCATAGCCTGTGAGTTCTATGCCACCAGTTTAACTGGGCATCATTCTTTTTATTTTTATTATTATTATTCAGCGTGAATTCGAATTGTTTAAAGGAGCTATTTCTTTTTTAATTCCTTTTATTCTAAGATCTTTCGTGCGCTGGAATATTTTATACTCTCAATGTTATTACGCTTTCATTTGACAGAGCTCTTTACAGAATTACTGTCATTGGACATGACATAGGCTTCACGCATGCTTTTATTTTCTCTCATTGGCCAAACATGAGCGACGTCATGATTTGTGTTAATGAGAGACATGACCAACTTCATTAGAGGCCTAGAAAGCTCTTAGTTGTTAGGACGGAGTTCATGACATCATATCACGTGATTTAACGCCGACCCAATCGGCAGAGACAACCCTTGTTTATAGTGTCCCTTCCCTTGCTAGGACAGCTTTCTGGCAAAATTAAGTCGGCAGAGATCAGATGGTCTGACGTCATGAACTCCGTCCTAGGCCCCGTTTTAACAAACAAACACTTCTGTGGCTTCAAATAGTTGGCCGTCTGCGAGGTTTTCACAAAAAGAATATGCAATCGAGTGAAGAGCTAAATTTGTTCGATTTTTCCAGCTGCTAGCATCCATGCTGGTCTGGTAGTTTTAAGATGACAGTAGATTTCTCGTTCTAATTTCTTTTAAATTGACGATGACTTCTTAATATCAAAAACCTGATCGTTATAATGAATGGTGGGAACTGTTTTAAATGACATGCTGCAAATAAAATTTTGAAAGTATAAAATGGCTTATTATTTCGTCACGGAGAAATCCCATAATTATTCATTCCTCTGCCTGTTTAAGTTCACTTCACGGCTGTGCCAAATATCAACAAGGTCTCGGCTGTTCATCAAGTTAAAATGAGTTCAAGTAACGTCTGAAAGGAGCTATAATGCATTGTAGCTCCTTTCAGTCGTACTTGAATGCTTACGCGCCACATTTGCTGCAATACGACATGTATATATGTAGATGTCGAATGGTACATACAATTGATTATTTGAGAAAAAATCACATTTTTTTAAAGTACATTACAGAAACAGCGTTTGCATTCCATTACGCTTTGAGATTTCACTTAAAATCTTTGAGAATAGGGACGAAAAAGGAGATAAAATCTAATGTCACATTTTCTAGGATTAATATAATAATGCTCACAGTAATTAAGGCAGAAGGGCGGGGACAGAGCAAAAATGATATTAAAGACCTATGTAAATTTTATCTAAAAAATGACTCCAATGATTTTTACTAAATTATGTATCCTACCGTTTTGGGGTAATTGAAGACCATTCGTCTGGGTCACTTGTTTAAGAAATTTCGATGAGCGAGTCATTTTGGAGTCGCTACAGTTCAATGCATTTCAATGAGAATGGAGATTGAAACTGTTATTGAGCTACTGGCTGTAAATAAAGTCGCAAAGATGGTGACAATTCGCCAAATTTGGCAAAAATCCTTTCAGCATTTGACGGAATTGTCTAAAAATTTCCAATAGGAGACCAGATACCAGATACAACCAGAGTTCACAGAATGTTCTCGAACATATAATTCAACTAATCAAAATACATGGAATTTTCTAGCAATTATCCATACTTAACATAACGAAGTTCTTAGGTCGAAACTTAAATCTCTAAAGTTGGACAATGAATTTTGTGATTACAACTGAATATGTATAAACTGATTAGGATAACATTTAGAGATATGTACATAGTATTGATATAGATATTTTCTGTAAGTAATAATGTTATAAAATACAAATCTGTATTAGCAATAAGACAACGAGAAATTATCGCTGTATCGAGTTGAATACGAAGCTAATTTTCACTGAGTGGTAGTTCTGTCTTTTCTACTGGCTTTGACGTTATATTTGATGTTTTCAGTAAATTTTACCTAAGAATACCAAACCGGAATGCATAGTACATACAAATGTCTCGCCCGAGTTCGATGGGTAGCTTCATCCGCCATCTTGTTTCAAAATGGCGACATGAAGAAATTATTTAAAATATAAAAAAAACGCTGCGAATAAATTAAAAAACTGAAAAATATATTTTTCTTAAGAGTTTGACCCTAATACAAGGAATCCGGAGCCCGTGACATATTTTGTTCTGCCTTTATCTTAAAAAATGGCTGAGATATAGCAGTTTGAATTTCTAGGGTGGCTGACATTTAGAAACAATCTGATTTTCGCGATGCTGTAACTCTCGCATTTATAAACTAATTTAGATGAGATTAATTTTATGCATAGAACATACCAATGTCTCGAACGAGTTCGTAGACCAGCTTCATGCGTCATCTTGTTTCAAAACGTTGTTCATTTGCATCGTGCAGTGACACGCAATGTTTAAATACTACATTACCTGGCAGGGACCGATTTACAAATTTGGGGGCCCTGGGCACAGATGCTTACGGGGGCCCCTTTCCACCGATACTTACAGGGAGATTGACTAAAAAAAGTGGAAAAAGATAGTTATTATAGTAACCATTATTGACTTTATTAATTATAATAATTAAATATAATAATCAATAACTTAAAATTTTCGGCAACACAAAAACTTCGGTTATTTAAAATATTAGGCCTCTAAGCTACACTGATCAACGTTCCAATAATCTGACAATAACAGGAAAAAGATTAAACAAGAATTAAAAACATAATATATTTTTAAAGTGATAAAGGTAGAATAAAATATTCACTATAACAAAGTAATAAATGGATGTTTCAGAGAAAATATAAAACATTATAAAAATACAATATGAACATAATAGAATGAAATGTAAAATTTCATTGGATATTATAACTACATTAGATTTTGGACAATAATTCAGCAACTTTCAGCAGCATTTGGGGGCCCTTGAAAATCAGGGCCCCTGGGCCTGTGCTCCGAATGCCCTGCCATAAATCTGTCACTGCTACCTGGCCATTGATGACCGTCCACTTGCGATTTTAGACATTTTGTTAAATATCTAGAAAAATACATGAGGAATTATCCCAAAACTCTTAGTGTAAATATATAATGGGACAGGTCATATATTTCCGTGAAGATTTTTTCCGGAAACTTTATAGAGGACCGTCAACAAATTAAAAAAGAATTAATATCTTTTGGATAACCCTGTCAAAACTAATGTAGCAAAAGCGCTCAAACTGTAGATTATGATTAAGTGGTTTATTTTAATAAACTGTGTTCATTTTTATGTCGATAGCATGTAAAAACATAGAAAAATTAAGGTTTTTATAAAAACAGTCCCAAATTTTTCCAAGATTTTTGCTTATAATTTGCAGAGTTCTTAATATAAAATAATATTCTTTTCTGAAAATATGACAAACAACATTGTACATAATAGCCTGTAATCAGAATTTAAAAATAATAAAAATTGTATGAAAAATGAGTAGATTTACTAAATAATTTTTCACTGCGCATGCGTCAACGATATCAAAATTTCATTTGCATATTATGTTAGCTAAATGTATAGAGCAACTTTTATTAAAGTCGCAAAATCATAGCTTGAAAATTCTGAAAATAATCGTCAATAGAATAAGTTGAAAATCCGCTATTCTCAAAATGAAGCAAAATAATGAGGGATTTTATCCAAATGTAGTAGTACGTCCCATATTCTGTATTCTATATTGACACTAATCAATGAATATATGGATACAACCCCTCTTGTTTTTGCTTCTTTTTGGGAATAAAGGATCTTCAGCTTATTCTTTGATGATTATTTTCAGAATTTTGAAGCTATGATTTTGCTACTTTCACAAAAGTTGCTCTAACATTTAGCTAACATAATATGCAAATGAAATTTTGTATCGTTGACGCAGGCGCAGTGAAAAATTATTTAGTAAATCTACTTATTTTTCATACAGTTTTTATTATTTTTTAATTCTGATTACAGGGTATTATGTACAATGTTGTTTGTCATATTTTCAGAAAAGATTATAATTTTATATTAAGAACTCTGCAAATTATAAGCAAAAATCTTGGAAAAATTTGGGACTGTTTTTATAAAAACCTTAATTTTTCTACTTTTATACATGCTATAGACATAAAAATAAACACAGTTTATTACAATAAGCCACTTAATCGTTATCTACAGTTTGAGCGCTTTTGCTACATCAGTTTTGACAGGGTTATCCAAAAGATATTCATTCTTTTTTAATTTGTTGACGGTCCCCTATAAAGTTTCTGGAAAAAATCTTTACCGAAATATATGACCTGTACTATTATGCTTTACACTGAGAGTTTCAGGATAATTCCTCGTGTATTTTTCTAGATATTTTACAAAATGTCTAAAATCGCAAGTGGACGATCATCAATGGCCAGGTAGTGTATTAATATCTGTTCTTTTCAAATACTCGCCAAACTTAGCAAGACTTGGCAAAATATTGACAAATTTGGCGACAAGAAATAAGCAACCATAAATAATGCCAACTTGGCTATAGGTTACTATTTTAGCGCAACTGTCATTCAAATTCAGTATTGACGAATATTCTTTTATCGGATTCGTCACATTTTAGCTTCTTAAAAAGCGAGTAAAATTAGCTTCGAGTGAAACTTCGAAAATTTTAAAACCAAGAGATATGAAAACCACTTCTTCCTCTCGGCACTGGCTGAAAAGATTTTTTCATTTGCATCTTTTTCTTTCTTGATGTTAAAAGATTGTGGAGGAAATATTTCAGTTACGTAATATTTCTATTACTTACCCATCATACGTAGTATAGGGTAAGTCTTGCAATCGTTTTGAAAATCGAAAAAAAAATTTTGACGGATTTACACGTTTTAGATAGTGGAGATTCCGAAAAACATATTTTTAGAAAAAAAATTTTGCCGTCCGTCTGTCTGTCTGTCTGTCTGTCTGTAAACGCTCTATCTCCCGAACGAATTGAGATGGAGACTTGAAACTTTCTATGTAGTTAGTATGTAAGAATGGGACGAACCCTATTTAATAGCAGCAACCTCGATTATCCGGAACTATTTCCTTCGGACTCTCGAAAAATTCGTTCTGATGAAAGGTATATAAAAATTTTCAAATTTTTTTGTTCTAAGGAATGGACGTAAAAGGCAATAAAATAACACACATTTTGCATATAGAGCGAAGTCAATCGGATTATTAGTTGCCGAGATATTTGTAATCCTGTTTTCCACATTCTTCGATTTTTCATGACCCTGTATTTCATTCAAATTTCAATTCAGAGGTATATTTTAATTGGACATAAGACGCTTAATCCGATGCAGTTAATTGTTAGTTAATAGAGTCATTATTTTTGGAGTTATAAGGATGTTTCTTTTACGCAGTTCGGTACTACTTGAGTAGTTTGGCGTTTTATATAATTTGTCGATATCGGTAATCAGCAGTTCTTTAATAGAGAATTACTATGTATATTAACAATATTTAAATTTTGTTTATGAATTGCAATGCATTGTATAAATAGTTTTCACATGTTTTATTTTCATATACATATCCATGATGGGTAAGTATTACGGTGGCCCCCAACGACTAGTTTTTCTATTGTGAGAGCATTCTACGTTTCCTAATTTTTTAAATTACTACAAAAATTATCTTAAATAAAAGATTTGAGTAGCGTTATAAATACTGCACAAAATCCCGATAAATTAAAATTTAACTATTAATTTTAATTGGTAAAATCCTTCGAAAATTTATTAAATTATTCTATAAATCACCTAATATAGTTTCAAAAATTTATGAATAATGCTTTACAAGATTAAATTTTCATGAATTACTAATTTGGAACATAAAGAGTTAAAGTACCACCAGCATTGCAGTCCTGTTTTTCAAAGATTAGAAATGAATTTACCATTAAGAATTCCAAACATTAAACCTTCTTAATTTGTAAACTACAAGACCGAATGACTTCCCGTTTTAGTATTACAAAGGTAAAATTTAATTAATCGCTAAAAATGACGGTAAAATCGGATGTTGGTATATAATATTTCAATATTTGATATCATTTTTATTTGAAGATAATCCGCTATACACCTAAGCTGATATTTGAAATATAAATTGAAGGAAGAAATAATTTGAAGTGTAATGTCACTACAGAGAAACCTTGATTATCCGAATTAATTGGGACCTCTAGTACCTCGGATATCGGAAATCTCGGTTAATGGAAACTGTGTATAAAAACTCGCCGAGCTCGCGAATTTAACATCTCTTAGAATAAAAAACAATATAATGTTTTTTAAGCGATAAATATAAACATATACGTATAAAGTTAGATTCCACAGCTGAACAAATAAAAACCGATTTCTAACATTCCATTAACAGAAGTTTATTACGCTATTGATATTTTTTATAAAACATATTGATGTCCTATAGACATCCTGAGAACAATTAAGTCCAGTTCTGGTCCAGCTCGGCTACTTAGGAAAATAATGCAGGCCTCTTTTCGGCCTGGTACAAGTCTGCTAAAAAATTAAGGCTGGACTCGGACAAAATTTAATTGACCGATGCATATCGCATTCTATATCGATGTTCTCAAACTAGCATTGGTTCGTGCTGCGCATTTACACTTATTTGCACGAAAATCATATTCATTGAAAATGACTCCTATTTAATTGCTTTCGCTTAAATTTTTATATCAGGCTGGTAGTTCCGATTAATTTTTAATTAGCTAGGCCTGTTTATTTTGTTTACCGGCCCGGCGCGTTGAAAAAAATGTAATTCTGCCGGGCCAGAAACGGGTCTCGGTCCGAACCCGGGTTCGTTAAGGCTTTTAAAGGAATTTGTAGTATGAGAAGTGAACTAAAAAGAATGGACTTTTTATAGGCTAATTCACACACACATAAAAAAGACTTTGTTACCGGCTCAGTTAACAGAAACCTCGATTAATCGAACCTCGGTTAATCGAGGTTCTAGTGTGTTCCCGTTTTTTGTTTGTTTGTTTGGGACAGTTTAAAGTTAAAATTCATCAGGAGTGCTCTCCCTTTCTCTCTCTCTCTTTTTTTCTTTTTACTTGGCTGGCTGAACATACAGTAAGAGCACGTGTTTTACAGCACACCAAGTCACGTGTTTTACAGTTTTTCTAAATATTTATGGTGTTTTAACAATGTTATACCCCAAAGTTAAACAACCATGCTAGAATGAACATCTAGAAAATTAGAAAATAATAATGCATAGTTTATGCTTTAACAACTTATAAGTCAATAGATATAAGTATTTATGTAAGTGTTTGCGCGCAGATCATTTTGTCAGTTTCCCTAGAAATAACCTTAATACAGCAGATTAGTTAGATCTAGGATTTAAAATGTGGAGGTTATCATCTATTGTTTCAAATGGACAGCTTAATAAGGTCTAGTTGTTAAATTGTGGAAATTTTTAAACCTATTAAAGGACCATTCCATATCAGGCGTGGGAGATCTCTTCTACATGTTACTACTGTTTTAACAATGCTAATGTTTCCTTAAAGGATTTGTTAAATTGTTTGTTAATTTTAATGGTCTAGTTTATATTTTAACTATTTATAAATTAATAAGGTACTTGCGTATTAACGCCACCACACTAGGGGTCTGCACGGGCCGGAATTTCCAGGCCCGGGCCCGGCCTGGCCCGTAGGAAAATTTTTTGGCCCCACCCGGCCCGTTGTAAAACTCAAAAATTCGGCCCGGCCGTACAGAAATCAGTGAAAACAGGCCCGGCCCGGCCCGTTTTGGCCCGTTACAATTTCTACGATTTCTAAAAAATTCAGATTTTTTTTCATATAATTAAGATTTTTTAAAAGAATACTGCATATATTTCTATGGAATGATTTTACAATATATTTTACAGGAAATACACATTAGCAACATTAGTGATTACTAAGATTTTTAGGCTTTCAACAATCAAACTAGTTGGATGTGTCAATTACAAAACTTTCTTCTATCTCACAAGTACATTTTAATATTTAAAAAAAAAACGTGGTAACCCCAAAGTTACCCACTATCGAATTTCCTCGAACATTTGACCTAGCCTAATGAGATTCTGGTATCCGAAAAGCCTAAAACGCAAAATTTAATTAATATTCTGAGAAAATGAGCTTAGTAGTGCCTCATGTTGGATAATTTATACTGAAACCTAATAAACATCTATTTATGTCAAGACCTAACAGAATCTGAAATTTGATGGAATTTCGTCCGTTAGTTCTTGAGATATAGTTATAACAAAAAGTTTGCAAAACATAGCACAGCAACACCATATCTTGGACAATTTATGCCAAAACGTAAAAAAGCGTCTAATTATGTTATGGTGTAAAAGAATCTGAAGTTTGATGAAATTCTGTGCATTAGTTCTTGAGATATAGCTAGTTTAAGAAAAACCGTGTAAAATATAGCACAGCAGCACCATCAGTTGAAGGATTTATAACAAAACGTAATCATCGTGTAATTATGTTATATGTCATTTTGTAACAAAATCTGAAGTTTGATGAAATTCTGAGCGTTGGTTGTTGAGATATAGCTATCGGAAAAATCTTGCAAAATGCAGCATAGCTGCACCACCTGTTGCAAGGTTAATACTAAAATGTAATCAGCGTCTAATTATGTTTTATATTCTAGTGTAACAGAATCTAAAATTTGATGAAGTTCTCTGCATTAGTTCTTGAGATATTCGCAAAAATCGTGCAAAATGTAGCATAGCAGCGCCACCTATTGGGCAGTTCACACCAAAACCTTATCAGCGGCTGTGAATCTCAAGGTATCGCGAAATCTGAAGTTTGGTGAAATTCTATGCATTAGTTCTTGAGATATAGCTATCATGAAAATCATGAAAAACGTGGCATAGCAGCGCCACCTGCTGGCCAATTTACACCAAACCTTAATCAGCGTCTATGTATATAAAGGGGTCACAGAATATAAAATTTGGTGAAATTCTGTGTATTAGTTCTTGAGATATAGCAATCTTGAAAATCATGAAAAACGTAGTATAGCAGCGCCACCTGCAGGCCAATTTTCACCAAAAACCAATAGGCACTAATTCATATCAAGGTCTAACTGAATATAAAATTTTATTAAATTTCGAGCATTAGTTCTTGAGATAGAGCGCCCACAAATTTTTTGTCACATACAGACAGACAGACACACAGACAGACAGACAGACAGACAGACAGACAGACGGACAGACTCACAGACAGACATTTTCTAAAAATAGTCAAAACGTGTTCAGAACCTTCTAAAACGTATAAATCCGTCGAAAACCGGAAGTTGAAAATTTTCATGAATCCAATACTTTCTTCTTGTAAAGATAGAAGAAAGTAATAAAGATTCATCAAAAAAATTAATATGGCTTAGAATAAAAGAAAAAAAAAAGAAAGTTAAAAACATCGTAACTTTTGAGGATGTTTAATAAAAGAAGATTTAAAAAATATTTCTATATCATTTTATTAAAGATTTTAAATCCAAATTCATTCGTTAATTCAAATATCCGCCTTTCTGATACATTTCTAAATTCATTTTTCTTCTCAGAAACGCATAGCAGGTATCCTTATTCAGAAACTATATAATCAAATGGCATTATCCATTTTTTGATACAAGCAATTTAAGAATACTGAAAGGAAATAAATTATTGTTATAGTTAGCGTTTTCAATAGAATTTCCGGAAGCGATAGCATGGGAAGGGAGAAAAACCTGCAAAAATTTGAGAAACTATTGTATCTGAACAAGGTTATGCAAGTATTTTATTCATCAAAAATGAAAAATGCTATTCGATTCCAAATGCCTTAGTAGTCAGGCTTATCACTTTTATATTTTTACAATTAAAAATTAATCTGAAAATGTGTCAAACTTTCGCATTATTGAGAAATTAATTTAAAAACCATGAAACTTTCGCGTTATTGAGAAATTAATTTAAAAACCATGAAACTTTCGCGTTATTGAAAAATTAATTTAAAAACCATCAAGAAGTATATATATCCAAAGATTAATCTAACATAAGTTCTTTATCGCTGTTAATAATTTTACAAATCATGTTGTCTGCCCTACAGATCTTGAGAACAAGTAAGTCTTTTTTCGGTCCGGCAAGTCTATATGTAGAAAAATAATGCAAGCTTGATCTCGGCCCGGTATGAGTCAGCTAAGAAAATATTAAAACGGGTTACAGACAATTTAACTGTCCGATGCCGATCTCACACTGTACAAGTTACATTTTTATATTGATGCTGTCAAACTAGTATGGCTCGTGACGCACACTTGTATTTATTCTCGTTAAAACCATTTGCGTTGAAAATAGATCATATTTTATCGTTTCTGCTTAAATCTTCAGAATGGGCCGGCAGGCCCAAAAATTTTTTTATCGGCCCGGTCCGTTTATTTTGTTTGTCGACTCGGCCCGGCCCGTTGAGAAAACTATTCTGATTCTGCCGGCCCGGCCCGTTAGAAAATTTGAAACGATTCCGCCGGCCCGGCCCGTGCAGACCTCTACACCACAGCTACAGATTTGGCGGTTTGTAAGCACCGCCAATCTACACCTAAAATTTTTGCGAAAAATCATAAAATAAAACACTTTATTTAAAATCAAAACACTTTCAAAATTTAAACACTTTATTTAAAAACAAAATAGTCAATCGGATTTCGGTGGAAAATCGGTCGATATAGAGTTTAGCATAGATTCAAAACAGTGTCTATTTTTTTTTTTTTCACCTGATGCTGTCGCCATATGAACTCTGATAAATAAGATTCCAAATGATGTCTTGCTATTCCTCTATGTCTCTTGTTTCTTAACTTAGCATTGCCCCACATTCTCTCAACTGTTTGTTTATGAACGTTTATATCAGGAAGGAACAATAAAATTGTATTTATGATTAACTTTAGCATGTAATAACTCCTCTATTTCTATTCTATTTGTTTGGTAACCTTCCAAACTGCCTGAATAATTTGTGCTACCATCTGCAGTGTTTTCAATGATTTTATCAAGAAGGGTAGACCAGTTCTATTAGAAACAGTGACAACAAACGAATCTTTTGTTTCTTTACATACATCACCAAACACCCACTGTTCAGGTAATACTCAACCACAATCCACAATTATTTTTACGTTCGCTAAACAAATTTTCATCAATTCCACAATGCAGTCTGGACTACCTACTTTCTTGTTTGGTTTTTCTTCATAGTAAGACACATAATTCACGCATGTAATTGTAACAATTTATAATAGTTCTATCCGATAAATCAAGTTGTTTTTCACAAAATTTAATCGACGTCAACTCCTCGCAGTATATCTATATTATAAAGGCCAAACGTATCTGTGCGTAACGCATGCGTCATTTTGCGCATGGCAACACTTTGAAATTTGAAATGAAATTTCGGTTTTGCAATTTTTGCTACTGCAAATTTTTAAACATCTAAATATCCCCACATTTTCAATTTTTACACTATTGTTATAGGGGAGAAAAATGTGTTTTTAAATGCAACTTGTTTGAAAACTGTATTTTAATATGTTTTTGAGATTTTTTTTTTTTTTTTTTTTTTTTTTTTTTTTTTTTTTTTAATACCATTTTTGTAATTGTGGCAACAAAAGCACTTCATTTCTATGAAAAGTAAAGGGGAAAAAAAACAAATCATTGTATATTTTCGTGGCCATTTTCTCATAAAAAGTGAAAAAAAAAAAATGAATTAAAATGTGTGCTATGTATGCAAGAATTCGAGTTCGAGACTATAAAAATAGTTATTTTACCGTATATGACGTCACAGGAATATTATCTATCTTATTTATTGCACACAGATTATTTCAAAAATTTTCATTTACACTTAAAAGAATATAAACAGGTTATGATCTGTTTCTAGATAATAGCAATCGAGACTTCAAGTTTTGAATTTAAATGATTTTAAAGTGATATAATTAAAATACCATTTTTTATACAAAAGATTAATACACATATTAGATTTTGAGATGTTGAAAATGATATACGGTCTAAATTTCACGGGGAAGAATGTGTGATGGTGATACTATATGGTTGAATCAAAGTGGAATAAATTTTGCTGTTTTTCATTTTGGAATACCAAGCATAACAGTCTTAATTTAGAGCTTTCTCATAACAGACCTTTATTATATTTAACTGCTTACATTACGAATAAAGTTAAATTTTAATAATTTCTAAAACTGAGTTTTATGGAAATAGTATTTTGTTAACTTAAATATTTTTGTTTAAAAGTTAGGCTTACCAATATAAGGGGCTTTTTTATTGTAACTAATTTTGTAGGCTTATTATAAATTAATGAAACAGTTTTTTCTTAAATATTTTCTTTAGTCGAAATTCGACGGGTTTTACCTCGTAAATCTCAAAGCTGAACAAAATTAAATTCTGCTTCCTTCAAATCAGATGTCTTTTCTAACTCACACTTGCTTATCATACAGTCTTAAATTACATTTCCAAAAATCACGTTTACCAAAATAAAGTTTCATGCCATAAGAATTGGTACTTTTTTTTTTTTTTTTTTTTTTTTTTTTTTTCTGGTGAAATATTTTGTTCCTGAAAAAAATAAAATTGCATCTTGTTCTATTTTTGGCAAATCCCAAATATGCATTTACGTAGCACTAAAAAATGGCATCAGAAATCAGAAAAAAAACAAAGCAACATGAAATCCAAAAGATAACATGCGTGTGCTTGCGAACAACAATATTGCTCTTTATAGGCGCACTAGCGCAATTTCTGCTGCAGGGGCGTTAACATGTAAGTACAGTTAATAAATACAGACATTTATGTAATCGGAACATTTTGACCATTTCTCATGGAATGGTCCAGATACAGTTTGCTCAATGAAAAGGAAGTATAAAGCACACCGAACATCGTAAAGTTCCCGCAAGATAGCTATTTTAACTTGCCTGTAAAGAAAATTGCAAATTTAAATACTCCTTACGCAAATGAAACTAAACACCTTTAAAATATATGACATGCATAAAGTGCGTCCTGTGGTAATAACACATCGTTAAGGTTCTACCAATATTCACGTCTTAATTTTTAACCTTTTTTTTTTTTTTTCAAAAAATATAAGATTTGATGCAGCAGCTTATTAATTATGTATACAAGTAAGAAAATTTTAGCAGATATGTATTCGTAAAATGCAATGGTGCGATTTCTTGACCAAAGCTTTTAAACATTATTACCACTTATGTTAATAATAACGCCATGCAAACAAAGCTACAAAATAAGGTGGAATAATGGAATGTAAATTTTCAATTCTAAAGATACAAACTCTCAGCCCTAGAAATAGACAAAAATTCTCTTACTTACCATGGATATTATTAACAGTCCAAATTTTCTGTGACACATTAAAAAACATAATAGTGAAATGGCGTTCGTATCATTTCAGTATTACGGAAAGATAATTACAGGTAAAGAGTCTGTTCACTGACCCTTAACTTTTGGATTACAGTGTATATTGAATATCTTTCTATGGTGTTATTTACCAAATTTTATTGTAAATAATCAACTAAAAGAATTGGTCCTTAATAACTCAAGTTTTGTCTGCACATTGTACAGTCACCGCCAAAAAAATCTTGACACTTTCGATTTTTGATGTTTTGTTAAATATCTAGAAATATACACAAGGAATTATTCTGAAACTCCTGGTGTGTAAACAAAATAGTACACGTCATATATTTTGACAAAGATTTTCCCCCGAAATCTAACAGGGGACCGTCAATAAATTGAAAAAGAACGAAGATCTTTTGGATCACCCTGTCAAAACTAATGAAGCAAAACAGTTTAAACTGCAGATAATGATTAAGTGGCTTATTGTGATAAGTTGTGTCGATTTTTATGAATATAGCTTAAAAACTCGTAGAAAAATTAAAGTTTTTATAAAAACGGTCCAAAATTTTTCCAAGTTTTTGCTTATAATTTTCAGAGCTCTTCATAAAACACAATAATCTTTTCAGAAAATATTACAAACAACATTGCACATAACACCCTGTAATCAGAATTAAAAAATAATTAAAAATGTATGAAAAATGAACGGGTTTACTAAATAAATTTTTACTGCGCATGCGCCAACGCTATTAAAATTTCATTTGCATATTATGTTAGTTAAATGTATAGAGCAACTTTTGTGAAAGTCTCAAAAACATAGCTTGAAAACTCTGAAAATTATCGTTAATAGAATATTGTCAAAATCCATTATTCCCAAAATGAAGCAAAAAGATGAGGGGCTGTATCCATATTCCATTGATTAGTACTACCTACACAGTATTGCACGTACAACTAGATTTGGATACAACTCCTTATCTTTTTGCTTTATTTTGGAAATAACGGATTTTGACCATATTCTATTGACGATAATTTTTATAGTTTTTAAGCTATGTTTTTGAGACTTTCACAAAAGTTGCTCTATACATTTAACTAACATAATATGCAAATGAAATTTTAATAGCGTTGACGCATGCGCAGTAAAAAATTATTAAGTAAACCCGTTCATTTTTCATACATTTTTTATTATTTTTTAATTCTGATTACAGAGTGTTATGTGCAATGTTGTTTGTCATATTTTCTGAAAAGATTATTGTGTTTTATGAAGAGCTCTGAAAATTATAAGCAAAAACTTGGAAAAATTTTGGACCGTTTTTATAAAAACTTTAATTTCTCTACGAGTTTTCAAGCTATATTCATAAAAATCGACACAACTTATCACAATAAGCCACTTAATCGTTATCTGCAGTTTAAACTGTTTTGCTTCATTAGTTTTGACAGGGTGATCCAAAAGATCTTCGTTCTTTTTCAATTTATTGATGGTCCCCTATTAGATTTCGGGGAAAAATCTTTGTCAAAATATATGACGTGTACTATTTTGTTTACACACCAGTAGTTTCAGAATGATTCCTTGTGTATATTTCTAGATATTTAACAAAACATCAAAAATCGAAAGTGTCAAGATTTTTTTTTCGGTGACTGTAGAATATAAAAGCGTAATGGCATTTATATCTTTTACAACAATCCGAAAAAAAAACATTAAAAAAAATATCTATATAACTTTTTAAAAAAAAGGGCATTTTGCCGATATATTTTGTTTGATTCAAGCTTCATTTGAAGAAACCGGCCAGGATAGCAAGCAAATTTTACTTGTATCGCGATCTAAAATCTATTTTTATTCTTGTAAGTTTGGTTTATCATACAAGATAAAACTATATATATACATTTAAAACCATTATAAACCAACACAAATGATTATTTACAGTTATGAATATATAAAAATTAAAAATGTAGTTTTATCTCTCGTGAAAAATTCCAAAATGTGTTATTTTATCAAGCGAGACAAGGTATTGAAAATACAGTTAACACGGTATATTTTAAAAAGGTATCAATGCAGAACCGCCAGGTCCAAATTATTATAAGTTCCACAAATAACATGTAGGATTTCCTTCCTGTATTAGCTATAACAAACTGAAGAATGCAAAATCTGGGCTATCATGCACAATAAATCCAGAAAAAAGAACCCCAAAATAATCCAAAAATAACGAGAAATAAAACAATAAGATGGATTAAGGAAAACATTTACCTCATGAAGAATTAGCAAAATCAATAAAGACACAATAGATTTTTAAAAAAAAATAGTAACAATATTATTCCTGGCAACATGTTGCAAATCATAAGTACAACATACATATAAGTACATATTTGTAAGCCATTTCTAAAGTACTTTTAATGATTTTAGCAGTCTGTTTCCTTTCAATCTTCATTCGTTTCAGGTAACCATGGGCAATCCCCTTCTAACGCTCCGCAGCAGCGCCATACTCTGTCTGTTATGGCTCACGATTGCTGCAGAAATTGACGTAGACCCAGCCTGGGAGAACATTTTTAAAGCAAGGTAAGAGTAGTACATGCTGTAGAAAATGACTGTATTCTTTTTCTTAAAATAAAAATCAGAAACTTGACACTCATTAAATAGGCTCATGTAGATCTATAAAACCAGAAGACTCTTTGTCAAATTTTGATGATAAATCGACAGATGGTCTCTGTAATCTTTTCACTTTTTCTTTAAATTTTGCGTATTCATTTGAATTAATGAGAATGTTACTTTAAAGTAATAAAATAAACCTTTTTTTTTTAAATGCTGTCTTTAATAGAATAAGAATACAAATTGCTATTTAGCAGACAAATTTAATTAGATCAAAGGAAAAGCTCAGGTCGTGACACCTAGTCTTAATTTTAAGTTTATCGTTATTGACAGAACGATGGATATACTCAGGGAATCTATGTCCAAGACAAAGCAATGCACAGTCGTGGAGGGGGGGGGGGTAAACACCCCTGCTAACTCTGCAATAAATCTTTGTAAAAGAAAGTTACTGGTACCAAATGATTAGAAATAAAATCTAGTTTTAATTGACATGCATAAAATTTGCTTAGAGAGTCATCAAAACGAAACCAAACTTCTTTTTTTTTTTCCCCCAGTAGCAATACCCAAGTTTGATATAAATAAATCTTACATCCTTAACCCGGGAGAACTCGCTATGAGAATTTCTCTCACGGTGTCCAGTTCTTTTCTTTTACTTTACAGTCACTTAATATCAAATTTTTTGTTTGGCTTAGTACTTTTATTCAAGAAAGAAGTAAAGTAATCGAAATCACGTTTCGAAATTTTATTAAAATGAAAAATAGTCTTAAAAAGGGTACGATGGAGAAAGAAAATCTCATGCGCGAGTTCTCGCGGGTTAATTAGCCTAAATCCAAAACTTCGTTAAATTCTTATTAGTTTCTGGGAAATTAAATATTTTAAAACAAGCCTAGTTTAGAAACTGTATCCGAATAGAAATTCGGTACCCGATTCTTGAAATGTTACAGAATGACTATGTCACATCTACAGGATGTCTAGCAAATAAGATCCTAATTTCAAAATCAAATTTCTCATGAACAAAGATCGATAGAATTATGCGATAAACGGTTTGTTCATAAGGTGAACTGTAAAAATGTTATACAGAAGTTTCAAACGGTGAATATTTTGAAAAGATATTATTCTGATTGCAAAGATTGTTTGACTTGACATTTTTCTTGTCTTAGATTGTTGCAGAGAAAGAGTTTTTCGGCATACAGCGCCATATTTTAACGATTTTTCAAACGAAATTTTTTGAATTTCAGAAATTCCAATTTTTTTTTATTTATTAGATGATTTAGTAGCAGCTGAATGATGAGGGATTCTTATTGATGCTTTGATCTTCTTGGATAACTACCAGAACGAATCTATTCCATGATAAAAAGAATAATCAAAATTGAAGATTTTTTTCTAATTTCTACTTATTGATTTTTATTATATACTAACTTTTCCCTAAAGGTCAGTTAATAAAAAAATGAAAGTTTGTGGAAAATCCCTATCAGTCAGCAGTTTTTTTGAGAGTAACTAAAAATCAGCTAAGTTTATCAATGATATCTTTTTGATTTTTCACAATATTTGTCAAGATTTTTTTTTTAATGAGTTGTTCCATAGAGTTGACTGTTAAATTTTGTAAAAAGATCGTTGTTACCGTTCGCGCATGCGCAGATAAAAAATATTTTATACTACTGCTCATATTTTTATTTCACAAAATATTTGATGTATTTATATTTCAATTTGCATTATATTGTTTCTACTACATTTGCCCAAATTTTCTGACACTGGCTTTAAATTTGGTTGAAAACCTTGCACGATATAAACTAAAAACATGACAGAATTTTCTTAAATTTTCAAATAAATAAATAAATAAAAATAAAAATCACTCAATGAACATTTGTGCTGTTCTTACAAGAATCAGTGAATATGCAATCTGGATGGGTACCCCATCCAGATATGTTTGTTTACTTTACATACTTTGTATATTGTTTTTCTACATGTTATTTCTCTACTTTTGTTTGGCGCAGCATGTCCAAATTTGGACTTTGTGCCAATAAACCCAACAAACCAACCAACCAACCAGTGAATATGCTATATAGTATCCAGACGTTTGTATTTTTGCACGTTTGTATAGATCCTTTTTTGTATTTTAATATACAAGGTGATTCCAAATATTATTATTTTTATTTGATTTTTCGTTGGCCACCTTACTGCCTCGCTTATCAAATCGATATCGATAAATTTGAGTTCAAACATATTCTTTATATTCTTGAAGTTCCAAAAAGATTCGACAGGTATTTTTAAAAATATCTGAAATGGTAAGTGTCCTGTGATCAAGGGTCATATAGTATACATATATAATATCACTTTTTTGTGATATTATATTTATGTTATATTTATGTTATGTTATATTTGCGACAACTTACAAAAATTATGCACAAATCTCTTCCAAACTGATACATAAAATGAAAGGGCATAAAATCTCAGTCTTATTTGTTAATTCGCAAAAATCAGACCAAGCATGTGCAAATAGAGAATGATTTTGAGAGAATAGAAAAAAAAAAATCATAATTTCTTAAATATAATACATATCGAATCAGTTTAAAGTTATTATTACTTTTTAAAAAGGGGCTGAAAATTTATGTATGACAGATTTTTGATAAAAATGGTGTTGAATTGTCAGTTAAATAATTTTTGTCTATAATACATTCTTCTACAATTTCTTTAGTTATAAAACTATGGGGGAAATTATGTAATTTAGTGCACCCGATTATGAACGACTAGCTTTCTTTTAACTTCCAGGAACAGATTTTAATGGGATTGATATTATTCGTTAAATAAATTATGATTAGGAAAAAAATGGTAAAAATTACATGTAAAATCTGTATTTCCAGTTTCAAACCTGCCATTCGAGCGAAGCCGCATTCATAATAGAGCGGGAGGCGGTAGCACAGAGAATCACCTCGTCGTGTTCACTGATGAAAATTTAGGATTAGTTAAATCTCGATTCCTATATTAAAATGAAATCGGTCTGCCAAGTCCTATCTTGATGGAAAACAACTAAAGACCCGATTTTAGCTGTTGACTCATAGATTTACCATTATGTTTTCCGACTCCCAATCCTCCATGTTTTCATACTTATGTTTGGAGGAAAGCGTAATGATAGACCTATCAGTCAACCCCTAAAATCGGGTCTTTAGCTGTTTTCCACCAAGATGTGATTTGGCAGACCGATTAACATGCGAATTGACGTTTAACTAATCCAAAGTCAATGATCTAGTCCTAGATTTTCAGCCATGAATTCGATGAGGTGATTGTCTTCCCGGTCTATAAGCTAGTAGAGAATAAATAAACTTTTCAACAAAAAGGATAATTCGCAAACACATAATTTCTTTCTTGTTTTCCTGCAGAAGCGAAGACGACTGGCGTTCGGTGTGGCACACGGAGCGCCATCGCCGCTGCTACCACGACCTCTTGCTGCACATGAACTGGGTGTGCGAGAAGGACATCTATGCCGTCCGGAGGAAGAAGAGGAACACAGGTGAATACATGTCAAATATATTAGTAGTAGGGCCTGTAGCGATGCGTATTAACATAATTAATAAATTCACATTCTTAAAAGGACTGTATATACTTTATTTAACATACTGCGATACATTGCGTGCCCTTATGGCAAAAAACAATTAGAAAAGAACAGACGATTTACGTTTCTATGGTTACATACATTAGCGAACAAAGTATGATGCCAGATCCGAACATAAATTAACAATAATTCTAACAGGGCCTGATTATCGCACATTCCAAATAGGCCGTGGTCTTCGACTCACTCCTAGGGGGGTGCTAAATTTAATAAAATAATTCAGAAAAAATGTCTTATATTTCAGTTCCTTGCAATAATTTTCCCAAAAAGCAAAAACGATTTTGTTTAACTTGGCAACCGTATGATAATCTAAAAATAACTATGGAGGAAAAAGATAGATGGTGGTGCAATATGCCGTAAAATGGGCTTGGAATATAATACGCGATATTGCTTAAATTTAAATGCGCTTATTCGGCCCAAACAAAACAATCACGTAAAACAGGGGCCGAATTCTTTGATATCAGACGTGATTTTTTTCTCTAAATGAAAATGATTTACTTATATTTAGGTATTCCAAAGAGGCATTTCGTTGTATTATATGAATAAAAATATGTATTACTAAAAGTTGCCTTCTTTCTTTTGCGAAAGCACATGATTGTGTTTGGGCTTAATGTAGCGGATTTTAGGGTGATATTTTTGGCATCAACCCCAGTCACTATACTTCATCTCTATTCTTTCTTTTTACTCTATGTATAACAACCCTTTGAATACATCTGACGGGGGGGGGGGGGGAATCTAACTTCTATTTTGGTGCGAGGGGGCCCCAAAAAAGTGCTGGGCTTGGGCCACCTACAACTTCAATCGGGCTCTATTGCTTTATATAGTAGAGTCCTACAAGTCCGAACTAACTGGGACTGAGCACTGTTCGGTTTAGCGGGAATTCGGAATAGGCGGATTTCATTAGCAATAATTAACTCATGTTAAGGCCTAAATTAAGTACGGAGACATCTGCTAGCGTCAGCTCTATATAGCGTTGATAGGCTCGTCGTGAACAGGTTCTGTTATTTCTAATAACTTAATTTAAAATCCATTGGTTATGTATAGTAAACTCTTCAAATAAAAGCTACAACTGTAGTATCATAGCGGTAAATACGCTTTTTCTCGACACATAAATCTGAGTCAACGATGAGCAAAAGCAAGCTACATAGTAAATTCAGTGCTCACCGTCAAAAAATAAATAAATAAATAAATAAATAAATAAATAAAATAACGGACTTTACTTTTTAAGTGTGTGTAAATTAATTATTTTTTATATTTAGCAGTGATTAAAAATGATCCTACAGAAATGCATAAATGGAACCGACATGTACTGTAAGCAGTCTTCTCGCTGACATTTCACCAACGTTAGTAATTTGGCTAATTAAAAATGAAAAACATTCGCCAAATGATAAAAGTATTAGCAAAATAGATTCGCCATGTAGTATTAAAAAAAAGTTATCTTTAATCCTTTAATGTACCCCTTTTTTTTCAATATGTTCTAAAATAACCTAAATTTTTACAACTGCGACAGCGATTGTTATTAAACTAATTTCAACTATCCGCTACAAATATATGGTACTACTCTGTTATCCCGTCGACCGATTTCGCCAAATTATTCACATTGACGGAATTTTTATTTTAAATAATAATAATTAAAAAAACAAATAATTTGTAGAATATTAATAAAAATACAGATAACAAGATAAAGTAAAAAAACTAAAACCCAACTACGACAAAAAACTACGCTGAAAAAGTATAAAAGTACCCCATGAATACAGGTAAAGTCACAAGCAAATGCTAGTAATATATAGATATATTCAAAATGTACAAGTACAATACTTTTTGTCCGCTAGAGGGCATAATAGTAAATTTGGTGACAAACTTTATAGCTCACAACCAACAGAATATCAAGATCAAGACCCTTCTAATGGCACTGCAGTGGTCTTATTCTGATTACTAAGTACCAAAGAAATTAAGAACGAAAAGATGTGAATTATATGCAATTAGCCCATAAATGCAAGTAAAGTCACAAGCAAATGCTAGTAATATATATATATTCGAAATGTACAAGTGAAGCGCTTTAAAATGATACCAAACACGGCATATCTAGCTTAACTTTATTTTTTTACTCTGTATATTTTGTCCGCTAGAGGGCGCCACATTGAATTTGGTGAAAATCTATATAGCCTATAACCAGCGGACAATTAAGACGCTTCTAATGATATGTCATTTGTCGAATTCTGATTAGTGGTTTAGAAGTTACGAGGGAACAGATGAACATACATACATACATACATACATACATACATACATACATACATACATACATACATAGCCTGTCAAAATCATAACCCTCCTTTGGCTTTGCCGTAGTCGGGTAAAAAGTCGAAATAAAAATCACTTAATGACCTTTTAAACACGTGTATCGTATTTAATTGACATTCACGATCCTCCATTATTGATCTTTAATCTTATAATTTGGCAATAGTATTTTGGTCGACGGGATAACAGAGTAGTACCAAATATATAAAAATATATATATCATGCATATGTATATGTATGAAAAACGAAAAAGAAAAGAAAGAAAAAGCAAACATTGAGCATTAGCAATTTGGCGAATCGAATCGCTTGTTGACTCGCCAAATGAAGAATTTAGTCGCAATTTGGGGCATTGGCGAGCGACAACGAGAACACTGACTGTAAGTAACCACCTTTCATCGCAATTTGGTTTCAGGCATTTTCATCAAGTTTAGGCTGTGTGTATTCTGTTTAACGTCTTTGTATAACAATAAGTATACTTTTTTTCATGCACTTCTTTTTAATTATTTCCTGTTTTTATGTTTAAAAAATCGTTATTTTTTTCTGAACTGTGTTCAGAATAGATGTAGGTGTATTTTCGGAATAGCATGACTATATACTGTATGTGCAAGGGGCATAAGAAAGTCTTTTTATACTGTAATATCTCTCCACTCCAACGGATTAATCTAGAATTGTAAAACAAGTGTCTTACCTACTCTAGAAATAATAATAAACTAGTTGGATGTGCCAATCCCAAAACTTTCTTCTATCTCATACGTACATTTTAATATTAAAAAAAAAATAGTTACTCATTTTAATGCTTAAATAATTTTAATTCAATACCATACCAACTTTGATTTTCATCTTAAATTTCTGCTTCAATCAATTAATCGGAGTAGAAACGAATTTCCGTCTCTGCACGAACCGATGGACAATAGAATGATAGGCAGATTTTTTTTTCAAATTCAGGGAGGACCTACTTGTCTTACCAAAAAATAATCATATACAAAAAATTTAGTTCAGTTCTAGAACTAAATTCATACACTTTTATGTGGTGCAATATTGAAAATGGCATAAAATTCGCTATTGCAGCGCCCCCTTCCGGCGATTTTTTTTCAGTTTCAGGGCGATCCAACTAGCCATAGCCATAGACTTACACAAAAAATTTCGTTCAATTCGATGCATAACTTCATGTACTTTTGGTCGGTACAATATTGAAAATGGCACAAAAATCGCGATTGCAGCGCCCCCTTCCAGCGGATTTTTTTCAAATTCTAGGAGGACCAACTAGCAATAGTCATACATATACACAAAAAAAATGGTTCAATTCGATACATAACTTAATATACTTTTGGTCGGTACAATATTTAAAATGGCACATAAATCGCGATTGCAGCGCCCCCTTCCGGCGGATTATTTTCAAATTCAGGGAGGACCAACTAGCCATAGTCATACACATACACAAAAAATTTGGTTCAATTCGATGCATAACTTCATATACTTTTGGTCGGTACAATATTGAAAATGGCACAAAAATAGCGATTGCAGCGCCCCCTTCCGGCGGAATATTTCAAAACTGAAGGAGCACCTGCTTGCCACAGCCAAAAACATTCACAAAAAATTTGGTTCAATTCTATGCATAACTTCATACACTTTTTGATGGTAGAATGGCGACATACAGACACACAGACACACACACACACACACACACGGACACACACACAGACACACGGACAGACAGACATTTTGTAAAAACATGTTTTTTGAAGTCTCTGTCCCCTAAAACGTGTAAATCCGTCGAAAAACGGAAGTCGAAAAAAATTTCGATTACAATACTTTCTTCTATTGAAGATAGAAGAAAGTAAAAATACAAATGTAGTTTTTTTTTTTTTTTTTTTTTTTTTTAATTTACGAAAATATACAATAATTACAAACGCAAATGTACAATAATTAATCTCTTCCGAATCACGCAACGTGTTCCTTTATCTTTAAAAACTCAGAAAACAATTTATGTATTTTCATATATATATATATATATATATATATATATATATATATACTATATTGCCATTGATTATTGGACACTTGCGATTTCAGACATTTTGTTAAATATCTAGAAAAATACATGAGGAATCATCTCGAAACTTTTAGTGTATAAATATAATAGTATACGTCATACATCTCCGTGAAGATTTTTTACCGAAACTCCATAGGGGACCGCCAACAAATTAAAAAAGAATGAATATCTTTTGAATAACCCTGTCAAAACTAATGTAGCAAAAGCGCTCAAACTCTATATTATGATTGAATGCCTTATTGTAATACACTGTGTTCATTTTTATGCAAATAGCATGCATACTCGCAGAGTAATTAAGGTTTTTATAAAAATGGTCCCAAATTTTTCCAAGTTTTTTCCTTATAATTTTCAGAGTTCTTAATATAAAATAATATATTTTTCAGAAAATATGACAAACAACATTGCACACAGTACCCTGTAATCAGAATTAAAAAATATTGAAAATTGTATACAAAATGAGTTGGTTTACTAAATAATTTTTTACTGCGCATGCGTCAACTATATCAAAATTTCATTTGCATATTATGTTAGCTAAATGTATAGAGCAACTTTTGTGAAAATCACAAAATCATAACATGAAAATTCTGAAAATAATCGTCGATTGAATAAGTTGAAAATCCGTTATTCTCAAAATGAAGCGAAAACAAGAGGGGTTGTATCCATATATATTCATTGATTAGTGTCAATATAGAATACACAATACGGGATGTTACGACTACTTTTGAATAAAATCCCTCATTTTTTTGCTTCATTTTGGAATAATCAATGAATATATAATCAATGAATATATATATAATATATAATCAATGAATATATATGGATACAACCCCTCTTGTTTTCGCTTCATTTTGAGAATAACGGATTTTCAACTTATTCAATCGACGATTATTTTCAGAATTTTCATGTTATGATTTTGTGATTTTCACAAAAGTTGCTCTATACATTTAGCTAACATAATATGCAAATGAAATTTTGATATAGTTGACGCATGCGCAGTAAAAAATTATTTAGTAAACCAACTCATTTTGTATACAATTTTCAATATTTTTTAATTCTGATTACAGGGTACTGTGTGCAATGTTGTTTGTCATATTTTCTGAAAAATATATTATTTTATATTAAGAACTCTGAAAATTATAAGGAAAAAACTTGGAAAAATTTGGGACCATTTTTATAAAAACCTTAATTACTCTGCGAGTATGCATGCTATTTGCATAAAAATGAACACAGTGTATTACAATAAGGCATTCAATCATAATCTAGAGTTTGAGCACTTTTGCTACATTAGTTTTGACAGGGTTATTCAAAAGATATTCATTCTTTTTTAATTTGTTGACGGTCCCCTATGGAGTTTCGGTAAAAAATCTTCACGGAGATGTATGACGTATACTATTATATTTATACACTAAGAGTTTCGAGATGATTCCTAATGTATTTTTCTAGATATTTAGTAAAATGTCTAAAATCGCAAGTGTCCCATAATCAATGGCAATATAGTGTATATATGTGTATATATGTACACTATCTACCAAAAAGTATTTGTACACTTTCAGTTTTTGACATTTTGTCAAATATTTAAAAATATACTGGTCGGATTCTTCTGGAACTTCAGAAATATAAAGATTATGTTTCACTTTATATTTATTTACATTCATTTGTTAAGCGGGTAATTAGGGGGCCGGCAAAAAAACAAAGAATAATAGAAATATTTGGGATCGCCCTGTACATGAAAATGCACGAAACGACTTATCGCTTTAGAATACAAATATATGAATACAGTAGAATATGTACACTAATTTTTGTGAGAATAGCATGTATATTTATGGCGATAGAGCGATTTTTTTGAAAAATTCAAAAAATTCTGGTATGTTTTTTGTTTATATCATAGAGGGTTTTTGACCAAATTTAACGCAAATTTCAGAAAAATTGGCAAAATCTATAAAAAAAAATATAGCGCAATTGCAATATAAATATATTTAATACTTTATGAAATATGAGTAGTTTTATGAAATAATTTTTATCTGCGCATGCGCGAACGATAAAAACAATTCTTTTACAACATTTAATAGTCAATTCTATGGAGTAACTTATAAAAAAAATCCAATCAAATATCGTGAAAATTCAAAAAGATATCATTATTATAAGTAAGCTGTTTTTACATTGCTCTCTAAAAACGGCTGAATGATAAGGGATTCTCCACAAATTGACATTTTTTATTGACTGACTTTTAGGAAAAAATTAGTATTTAATGTATACAATATCTAATACAATATTTCTGTTAATAAGCTTCTTGACATCTGTGATGGAAAAGAATAAAAGCCCTTTTCCTTTTCTATCACAGGTGTCAAGATACTTATTAGCAGCAATATTGTATTCATTAAATAGTACTAATTTTCTCCTAAAAGTCAGTTAATAAAAAATGTCAATTTGTGGAGAATCCCTTATCATTCAGCCGTTTTTAGAGAGCAATGTAAAAACAGCTTACTTATAATAATGATATCTTTTTGAATTTTCACGATATTTGATTGGATTTTTTTATAAGTTACTCCATAGAATTGACTATTAAATGATGTAAAAGAATTGTTTTTATCGTTCGCGCATGCGCAGATAAAAATTATTTCATGAAACAACTCATATTTCATAAAATATTAAATATATTTATATTCCATTTGCGCTATATTTTTTTTAATAGATTTTGCCAATTTTTCTGAAATTTGCGTTAAATTTGGTCAAAAACCCTCTATGATATAAACAAAAAACATACCAGAATTTTTTGAATTTTTCAAAAAAATCGCTCTATCGCCATAAATATACATGCTATTCTCACAAAAATTAGTGTACATATTCTACTGTATTCATATATTTGTATTCTAAAGCGATAAGTCGTTTCGTGCATTTTCATGTACAGGGCGATCCCAAATATTTCTATTATTCTTTGTTTTTTTGCCGGCCCCCTAATTACCCGCTTAACAAATGAATGTAAATAAATATAAAGTGAAACATAATCTTTATATTTCTGAAGTTCCAGAAGAATCCGACCAGTATATTTTTAAATATTTGACAAAATGTCAAAAACTGAAAGTGTACAAATACTTTTTGGTAGATAGTGTATATACATATACAGGGTATTTCTAAATTCATGGTCTCTCATTCTCTCTCTCTCTCTCTCTCTCTATATATATATATATATATATATATACATACAGGGTGTTTCTAAATTCATGGTCCAAACTTTAAGGGGTGATAGTACACATCAAGACAAACAATATTTAAATAGGAAACCAAGGGTCCCAAAGTCTTCCGAAGGAGATAGGCGCCATTAAAGTTTAGGGTCCAAAAATTCAAATGATTATGAAAAACAGAAAAATTGGTCGAGTCGTTTGCGGTTTTCACTAAAATTATTCTTTATGTCAGTATTGTCTTGAAAATAAATTATAAAGATAAATTTCAAAAAATGACGATAGAGGGCGCTTTAGACTTTAGAGTAACGAACAACTACTTTTTATCGTTATTTTTTGCATCTCATTAAAGGTTTCGTAAGCTTAGACTTAAACTTAAACTTTGAGCTTAAAATCTGAATAGTTGGAAGCAGTTAAGTAGCACAAACTTAACTGTGTTCAGAGGGTTTTAAATTCAAATGATTATAAAAAACGGAAAAATTGGTCGATTGATTTGCGGTTTTCACTAAAACTATTCTTTATGTCGGTATTTTATTGAAAATGAATTATAAAGATAAATTTCAAAAAATGCCGATAGAGGGCGCTTTAGACTTTGGAGTAACGTACAACTATATTTTACCGTTATTTTTCGCATCTCATAAAATTTTCTTAGAAGCTTAGACATAAACTTAAATTTTGAGATGAAAATCTGAATCGTTGGGAGTGGTTAAGTAGAGCAAAAAGAACTGTGTTCAATGGGGGTGGGGAGGTTCAAATTTCAAATTATTTTAAAAAACGGAAAAATTGGTCGATTCGTCTGCCGTTTTCGCTAAAACTATTCTTTATGTCAATATTTCCTTGAAAATAAATTTTAAAGATTAATTTCAAAAAATACCGATAGAGGGCGCCTTAAACTTTAGAGTAACCAACAACTATTTTTAAGCGTTATTTTTTGTATCTAATTAAATGCTTGCAAATGCTTAGATTTAAATTTTGAGCTTAAATTCTAAATCGATGGAGGGGTTAAGAAGCGGAAACTGAACAGTGTTGAGGAGTTAAAATGTTACCCTCCCCACCCCTCGAACATATTTCAAATTTTCGCACTTAATTACTCAAAACGACTCAACTCATTTGAATTTTTGGACCCTAAACTTTAATGGCGCCTATCTCCTTCGGAAGACTTTGGGACCCTTGGTTTCCTATTTAAATATTGTTTGTCTTGATGTGTACTATCACCCCTTAAAGTTTGGACCATGAATTTAGAAACACCCTGTATGTATATATATATATATATATATATATATATATATATATAGAGAGAGAGAGAGAGAGACTTCTTATTTATGTTTGTTTACATCTAAATGATATGAAAACAAAAGTTCAATGCTAAGCGACATTCAATTCTTTAACCCTTCCAGGGGCAGAAAAATTCTTTTCGTAAAATTATGGAATAAAATTTAAAACTTAAAAAGATTTTTGTTAAAGTAGAAACCTATTTTTCTACACTTTCAAATAGAAAGAACTTCTAATTAAAATATTTTTGGTGCCGTTTTTCAGTTTTAGTATTAAAAATAAGTGGTCATGCCGCGTAAACACCGCGATTTAAATGTTTAAAAAAACAAACTAAAATCATAATCAATTTAAAATATGACTTCGATATTTACATATTACTATACATAAAACTTTACGAATCATTTTCACGACACCTTTGAAGTTAATTTAATTGTAATTTTAAAAAAACTGTAAATGTGTAATTTTTTTTTTTTTTGTTTATTTACATTAGATTTTTAAAATGTTTATTAAAGCGCGTATCTCTGTGTTTCCATAAGAAGAAAAAAAAACTACATATTAGAACAGGACGCGAAATTGCCTTCGCCAGCTCGCCATTGGCGAGTAAGTATTTATCGTTGGAGAGTAAGTTTCATCTTTTAAAATGTTGTGCTTCAAATCAAACTATGCACAGCGATATACGGAAGTATTTCAAAATGAAGCGATGCTAATTATTTTCCAAAAGAAGTAAAAAAGCTCCGTCGCCTGTTTCTTCGTCTTTCCAACGGTGGAAGGAAATTAGCCTGTCTGCATTCATCCCCTCCCTCTCTTTCGCACTGCGCACGCGCCAATACCGAATTAGATTTGCTCTTCACTCCTGCGTGAAGAGATTCAGGTTTCGTCACCTAAGCCCATAAATGTCCCCTAAGTGTTACCTAAGTATCACTTAAGCGGCCTATATTTTTCATAAATGTAAAATATTCTGGATTTAACAGAAAGTTCCTTCAAACAGTCGTCAATTTAAATTAAATTTGTCATAAATATTTCATTTGCTGTGCAGGTATAGGGGCTGACGTTGTTGTCTGAATGAATGTAAAATAGTGGCGACGGCGAGTAAAAATTTTAGTCTGGCGAGTATATTTTTAGCTGAAATTTCATGCCCTGTATTAGAATGTACAGTTATTTACTTTTCTTTTTTATTCATTTTTACAATATTTCTAATATTTTAGCTTATTTTGCAGTATATATTATCATATCCACTCGATGTGCAAAGGAAACCGAGATAATAAAATTTAAATATTTCATAATATACAGCAGGCCTGTTTAACCTGTCAGTAAATAGGTACGGTACGCCTTTCACCTGGCCACAGATAATGAAGGACGCCATTATTCACATGAATTAAATCATTCACCGTTGTAGTGGTATATCGGTCTCTGGTTATCGCAGAGGCTAACTTCCATCAACAATTTTTATGTCGTAACCGTTACCTTATATAAATGCAGAATTTTTGTCATAAATAGGGCTAAAATGTACCATTCGAAAATACTGACGGACATATGCCCCTGCGATAATCAAGCCCTGATTATACTCTTGTACAACGCACATACACACCTAAGAGTGGTGGCCATAGTCTCGCTACACGCCATGTCTAGCTCCTAACTTCTTAGTTATCTAAGACTCTTTAACAATTATATTATAGAAATAGCAATGTTAGAACGTCCTTTGTTCCTGCACATTTTAAAATTTTTATTTTTAATAATTGTTTTGTGGGTGCATCTATGCCTTTAAAACAATACTCTTAAAAATTTTAAACTTTCGCTGCATCGTCACTCCACCGCTTTTATAGAGTATCTATATTTTGACCAATGAGTATGCTCCACAATACGATAAAAGAATCGTTTTTCTATAAAAGCGGTGGAGTGACGATGCAGCAAAAATTTCAAATTTTTAACGGTGAAGACGTGTCAAATTTTAAACGTCTATCCCTAACAAATTTTAGATGAATCATAGTTTAGAAAATTTTTAGAACAGTTCATTCCTTTTTAGAACCGCTCATTTCATATCCATTTAAATTTTGAATTTTTTTTTAGAAATTATACTTAATGAGCAATTAAAGCTTAAAAACACTCACCATGTCAAATTTTAAGTTTCTAGTCTCCGCAATATCGTATAAATAAAAAATTTAGAATGTTTTTTGCTTCGACAGCTTTTAAATTTGGAATTTTTAGAAAAATTATTCTGTGCAAGCATTTGTGTCTCTAAAGTAACTGCTATGCCAAATTTTAAGTTTCTATCCCCAAGAATTTCTAATAAATCTTAATTCAGAACGTTTTCCGTTCATTTCAGTCTTGTAAATTCGGAAATTTTTAGATTTGCATTCTCTAAAGTAACCCTTATGTCGAATTATGGGCTTTTATATACCAACTGCGTCACACAAATCGCTATTTTAGAACGTTTTTTGCTTATGCATCTTTTCGAAATTTCGAGGTTTTTGAAAATTATACCAAATTTTTAGTTTTTATCCACAAACATTCCGTATAAATTATAATTTAGAATATTTTTAGCAAGTTTTCTGCTTCCTTTCATCCTTTTAAATCCCGAATTTTATGTAAATTGTCCATAGCAAATATTTACATCTTAAATTGCAGGTCTTAATCTTAAAAGTTACCACTACAACAAGTTTTAATTTTTATAACCCAAACAGTATGACATAAATCGCAAAGAGTTTATATGAAGAGAACCTTATGTTGAAGGAGATATGGTCACCAGCATTTTGCTTATTTTTAAAATGGTTTAGGTAGTTCAGAGATTATTATCCTACAAACAAACATTACTTCTTTATAATTTTAATGAAAATTTTACAAAAAGTTACTTAAAATCCTTTAATAAGTTTGTAGTATTAATAACTAATGCTAATTAAAATTTCACGTTTTTATTTAGTATTTTAACTGCAGAGGAATTAAAATGGTTTAAATTTTTTTCTCAAAAAAAAGTGCCCCTTGTATAGTATATCACTTTAAGCAAAAAATACAACTAATAATGATTTGGGGACGTTTTTTCCCTCGCATCTACCGCATCGGAAGGTTAATTTTATTCCCTTAAATTGACAATAAAAACGGGTTGGTGCCCAACAGCCAGAAATAATTGGCATGTCTTTTTTTACCCTCGTTGGGAAATCTGCTTGAGAAAGGGTTAGTAAAATTGTCAAACGGAATATTTACGAGAATATTTTCTGATCCTTTTTGAAGAGAAATTAGTTATTTTTCTCTTCAAAGATATACGCATTATGTCTAAAGTTATTGTTTCATCCTCTCCCACAGTTTTGTTAGAAAAATACCGTAAGTTTGATGCTGTCTAATGGCTTATCCGTGGCAGCCCTGTTTAATGGTCAGGGGTAGAGTCATTAAACAAAATCACCTGTTTAATGGCGCAACGTTGCAATAAGCAGTGTTTCTCATAATGTATTGAAACATCTGTATTATTTCATTAATTGAATGCATTCCAATTATTTAACAGTGTTATTAGCCAGATTACACTAAAACGCTCATGATTAATCCAGGTGTAATCATCATGAAGATTTTCTTACGATTATTATCTTTAACATTCTTTTATTTAACTTTGTTTGTTGTTACAGTTGTTTAGGTCAAACCTTGCAAATGATTATTTGAAGTGTCCACACAATTTCAATGTCGATGAAAATGCAATATTCATGTTTTGTCAGGTGCGTACTACAGAAGCAGGGACTTCGCTAGGGGGGGGGGGGGCAAGGGGAACCTCGCCTCCAATCGTTTGCACATGCTGTTACAATTGGCAAATTTTCAAACTGAACTGGCAAATTAGTTCAAAACTTTAATAAAACACTATAATGCACTTTCTATTTCTGATAGATTTGACGAAAGTTACCAATATAATTAGAAATATTAAGCTTTTTACAAATAAAAACTATGTTATATTTTCTAATTGTGATAACTTGGTAAAATTATAAAACTAGTTGGCAAATGCCGAGAACTATTTATGTTTGCTTTTCACTGAGTTGGCAAATGCTAAATTTTGACTTGGCAATTTAGGGCTCTCTCCCCCACAAATAAAAAATCTTCGCGAGGGCCCTGTACAAAAGGGGAGGGTCCAGGGGTAAAAACATTCTTTTACGTTTTTGATCAATTCGCATATCCAACGAACTGATTAAGTTCAAGATTTGCAAAAACTTCTGATGACAATGCATTCAATTATTGATTAAGGAAGGTATCCGCACGAAGTAATTTTTTGAAATTTTGGAAATTTTCTCTTTTTATCCATTATTTATAATAAAATTCACTTTAAAACTTTGAAAAAAAATATAAAAGTTTTAGTAATTAACCAGAAACGTTTTTTTTTAAAGAGAAAAACAGTCAAAATTTTATCGAAAATTGACACTTCCGGAAAACGTGATAACTGAAAAATAAAACAATGTATTGACATTTTGTAAATTGTATAATAAACAGAATAACTTTCATTAGGACTTGCACACATATAATCGCATCTGTATCTCAGATGATACAGCAGTTAAAGTATTAATGCAATGAAAAATTCTCAAAAATTTTTTTTTCAAGTTTGTCATTTAGACCAGTGTAATTATAAGACCATTTAATATACTACCTCTGACAATAAAGTTCGGTGAATAGTCCTGTAACATTAATATAGATAAATATTAACGAAAGTTACCATACCATCCTTCGAAATATTCATTTCCCATAATTATGCACCGCTGAGATCTGTTATACATGACCTGGGAAATTTGCAAAAAGTCTTCTTCTGGGATAGAGTTCAAAAGCCTCGTCACGTTTCGTTGGATGTCAGCAACATGGTCAAATCTTTTTCAAAGAGAATTTGAGTGGTGAAAATAGGAAGAAGTCTGGAGGATTGAGATCTGGCGAGTATGGTGAATGTTCAATTTGCACCACCTCTCATGAATTTCTTTCGGTGTCTTGCAAAACTTAAAATCAAACTTTAAAATGATCTTTTGTTCGTTCATTTTCCTGTTCTCAGTTAAGAACCAACACACTAAACAAGCACTTTGTAAAGCACGTCTTACACAGAACATAAATGCCGCTTAACTGAATAACGGGAGGGGAGGAAGATGGTCAACACTTGCCTCTATGCAGATGCAGCGTTTTGTTTCCCCAGTGTTGCCAGATCGTTCGTTCTGAATTCATTCATCGAACTTTATTATCAGAGGTAGTATTGTCAGGAATATGGTATATTCACTCAAAAGACACTTATAAAAGAAGTACAGAATTTTTGTGATATTTGATGCATATTTTTTTGTTTTCTGATGTTTTGCGTATAGCTAAAATCTGAAAAACTTCATTTTGATAAAAAACTAAAAATAACTTTTAAACACAATTCAAAAGCTGTTTTAGATGTAATTTTAAATGGCTATAACTCGGGTTCTATATTCGATACAGGCACAATTTAAGCAAATTTCGATAGATAAAAGGTTCAATATTAATATTACTGCAAAAATGAAAATTCAATATTTTGATTGAAAATTACGTTTTAAAGGTGTTTTGGATATAGGATCTTTTCTTTATTAACGCTGTTTAAAGTCTTTGTGGCTAATTTTAATAACCGGAACTGCTTTAAATTTTGTAAGGGGACTAATGAAACCCAGGGAAAAAAAGATTCAAAGAAAAAAAAAAAGTTCCAACCTTCAGTAGTACGGGCCATGTGACATGTTATGCTCGGCCTCAGTCATCGAAAATGTTGTACAAAGAATGCAAGGTGTGTGCAAATAAAAAGAGCGGTGGTCACATTGAATGTGGTTGAATTCCTGTGAATGAAATGTGTGGAAAGTGAATATGATAAATAAAACATGGCATTTTATTCAAATTATTGATTTTGTCTGTTTCTGGTGTTTGCTTTCTATGTACAGCGCCAAATTCCCCCTTCTCGGCGGTGATTCGAATATTTTTGTATTTATTTACTTATTTATCGTTGGAATCTTTTTTTCCCATGGTTTTATTAATCCATTTATAAAATTTTGTGTCATTCCAGTTATTTTAAAACGAGCTACCGGCGTCTCTGAATAGCGTCAGTTTAAAAAACACCCTGTACTTTGAAAGCATGTTACTTAGAGTTTCAATTAATCTTATTTCCTTTTTTTCTTGCTGCAGAACCTTTCGTGGACGACCAAAAGGCTCATCACTTTCTCGGTCGCCGCCGGAAGCGCTCTGGACCTCAACACGCTCTCGTAAAGCGGGGCATCATCGACGAATGCTGCCACGGCAACGCAGGGTGCTCCTGGGAAGAGTATGCAGAATACTGCCCGGCAAATTCCAGGCTCCGGTCTTGATGCTGGGAGGCCTCTATGAACTGTGTGTATGAGAACTATGTGATATACTAGGTACAATAAAAACAACTTACTTACGATAACGAATAAATGAATTTTTTACTGTTTCATCCTCTCGGTGCTTGCTTTCTTCAGGCCTGTTTAATACTTAATTCAAAAGGTAACACGGTGTTCAGATAGTTATCGGACAAAGTCAGAAGGTTGTTCCCGGGCATCAACAGAAACAAAAATCGCAATAGAGCAAGGCATCACAAACAACCTATTTAGTCAAAAATACACAGTGCTCTATTTCAACTCAACTTGGGTTGACGGTAATAATTTTTAAAAAATTCACCAAAGTTTAATCAACAGCAACTTATGTTAAGTTCTCACTGAATCTGAAGTTTGATTAAAATTCGTGTATCAGCTCCTGAGGTAGAGCTATTGCGATAATTATGAATAACGCTATCTAGCAGCACTTTCTGTTGAGCGATTTACATCAAAAGATAATCAGCATCATATTGTATCAAGGACTAACGGATATGAAGATTTATGAAAATCCGTCCATTAGTCCTTGAGATATAGCTATTGCAGAAATCATGAACAAGGCATCATAACAGCACCATCTGTAGGGCGATATACATGAAAAACTAATCAGCTCCAGTTTATATAACAGTCTAACTGAATCTACAATTTTGATAAATTTTGCACATTGCGATTGCGTTCTTGAGATAGAGCGTTTACAATTTTTTTTTTCACCCACAGACTCACAAAGCGACAGACAAATATCTTGTGAAAACATGTTTTTTGCGTTCTCTAACCCCTAAAACGTGTAAATCCATCAAAAACGGAAGTGGAAAATTTTCACGAATTCAATACTTAAGACAGAAGAAAGTAAAAAAGAGACTAAAGAGAGACCAAATAAAATAGCCGTTTTTTTTCTCTTATTTTCACATAAATGTTTTGGAAACACAGACAAATATTGTGATTTAACACCATCTACAGAATGCATGTCAGTCGGTTATGAAAAATTGGGATTTTCGTCAATCGGTCGCCGGAAAATGTCGCAAATCTCGATAATCCATCGTGCGAAAAAAATCTCATGAAATTCATCAAATGATCTCGCAAAAAATCCCAAATGATCTCAGAAGAAAATCACGACCAAATGATTTTGGGGAAAGAAATTTCGTGAAATGTCCTCGCGGAAAAAATAGCTAAATTCATCAAGGTATCTCAGAAAACAAGTCACGAAATTTGTCCATTAATCTCATTAAAAAAAATCTCGAAATTCGTCAAGTGGCCTTGAACCTGCGGTAACAGTGAAATGAATCTCAAAAGAAAAATCACGCAATTCTTCAAATGGTCTTGAGATAAATATAAAATTCGTCAAATGGTCTTAAAAAATCACGAAATTCGTCACATGGATCTCGACGGGAGGGATAAATCGCTAAATTAATTTAAAAAAATCACAAAATTCGTCAAACGACCGCAACAAAATCGCAAAATTTGAAGCGTGATTACTAAAAAATTTCAATAATTTTGTCAAATTAAATTTGAAGGATCGCGGGAATAAATAGCGAACTTCGTCAATCGGACGAAGTCTTCAATATCGTGTATCTCGACTATCGGAAAATAACGAATTTCTTCAAATGATCTCGGGATAAAAAATTATTTTTTCTTATGAAATCTCTGAATAAATTTTGCGTTTTCTTTTGCCGCAACCCACAGGCTAATTTTGAAAAACTTTCTATGATATCGATTGACAAGTTTTGCTAAGTATCTGTGACTGATTACTGAATTTCGCATTAATTTCCCAGCGATAAAATACAGACATTTAAGATTTTTTCACCGCGACTAATTATTAAATTTCGTAATATTTTCCGAACCAATTTTTAAATTTTCCAATTTTCCCCGCGACAAATTGATCAACTCGACATTTTTTTCAGTGTCTGATTGAAAAATTTTGCCATTTTTAGCCGCGACCTAATGATGAATTTCGAGATTTTTGCGACGATTCACGACCGATTGGCGAACTTGATGAAACCGAGAACCGGACTTTCAAGATACTTTCTCGCAAGCTATTAACACGTTCGCTACCGCTCACGCGAAAGCGCGTGATATGGCGCCAACGTTAAGGGGCCACACACGCGCCAGCACGTGATGTCCAATAGCCAGTCACGCGCTGGCGCGGGAAAATGTTTCACTGATTCTTTGTTATAAAAAGTAAATCGGCTTCTGGGAAAAACCCACTTCTACAGTGAGGCATTAACTATCATCACCTCTTCATGTAAGCGGCAGCGAACGTGCTAAGGATTTTTTTTTTTTTTTTTTCGATCGACAGATGACTTTTTTTAATTATTTTCTTGTAACCGAGGAAATAATTTCGGGATTATTTTCATGAAACCGAGGAACTAATTTAATGAATTTTTCTCAAGATGGTTGGACGAAATTTCGATTCGCTATATTTTATAATGACCGACAGCAAACTTTTGAGATTATTTTCCTGCAATCCATTGACAAATTTATCTTTTGTTTTTCAAAATATCGGCTAACAAATTTCGCGATAAGTTCCCGTCACCGATAGATGGATTATGGGTTATTTTCTCCGCAACCGAATGACGAAATTTATTATTTCGTCCCGTAAAGGAATATAAAACTCTTTAAATTTCTTTTCAATTTTAATTTTAAAAAAATGACATCATCTGCTCTTTTCTCAGGAACATTTGAAGCAATGTTATTAAAATTTAAAACAAATTAATATTTCCATAACATGATTGAATTATATATTTACACGTAAATCTGAAGGAGAAAGAAAACTTAAATAATAAAATTAATAATAATAAAATAATAAAATTATTTCATGCAAATCAAAATTAAGGTTAAAATTAAGCCATAAATTAAAACTATGCTTTCAAAACGGTTTATTTATGGACAATATTAATTTGACGTCACATTGGGAATCACATGGTGTAAAAGTAGCACGGCTAACAAATTTGTTTCAATATATTACACGAAACAGATCAGGCACAAATGCGTCATAAATGCGTCATAAATGAATATATGCCTGCCTTGCAGGCAGCATAAATGCAGGTTACCTGCGCCTAATGTTTTCGAATTTTTCTGTAGAAATTACTATTCGATACTTCTTAGAAAATATGTAAATTGCTTAATAAATAAAATAAACAATTTAAATTAAAAAAAATAAAATAAAATGAATATATGCATGATGGTGCAGTGCATTAAAATAGAGAAAGTAATTAAAACCTCAAAAAATGTCAATATCTTAAAGTCGATCAAAACATAATATATAAGCGTAAAATTTCAATATGCAGTAAATTTTGTGGCTTTAAATATTATTAGCAAGCAGATGGAGTTTTTTAATCCTTAAATCAAACAGATGAATTTTTTTATTCTTGTCTTCCTTGCCAGAGAAGTTTGGTCATTAAATCCAAATGCCCCCAAAACTATAACAGATTTACCGCCTTGCTGCCCGCTGAAAAATGCCCTTCGTTCTTTTCGTAAATCATGCCAATATGCGTCCCAACCGTCAAGTACATCTAACAAGGAAGGTCTCCATTGGGGGCATACTCAGAATTTTTTGAAAAAAAAATACGAATTAAACTACTTATGTAGGTAATAAAGGATCAGTGAAAATTAGCGGCGGAATTACATTATTAGATATGTAAAAAAATAGTTTGGAATAATTGGCGTGAAAAGCTGAAAGCGACGCGGGATTTGGCGAGCAGTGCATTTCCTCGCCAAAAGCAGACGATTTTAACGAATCTGAAAATTGATTTTAATTGATTTCACTGTTAAAAATATGCAGCATTTACTGCAACGTCACTCCACTACTTTTATAGAATATCTCTCTTCTGACCAATGAGAATGCGCCATAGCACGGTGAATTGACCGTGACATACACTGTTAAAAACTGTTGCATTTTGTTGCAACGCACTCCACCGCTTGTATATAATATCTCTATTCCAACCAATGAGAAAGCTCCATTTCACGGCCAAGCTCCATTCCACGGCCAAGTTTTCTATACAAGCAAGGGAGTGCGTTGCAACAAAATGCAGCAGATTTTTAACAGTGTGTTTTCCAATTTGGAACAATTTTAATCAATTTAAATTGTGTTTTAAATGATAAAATATGTTAATTTCATTTTGTTATAAGCACATATAAACATATATGACAAAATTACACTTAAAGTAAAGTAAAAATGCAAAACTAAAATTACTTAAACTAAACTTATTTAAATAAATTGAACATAGAAAGTTTTTTCTTTAAAAAGTATTCGAAGCGTAAAAGCGAAATTTTTCAAAATTTTGTTTTTTCGCCAATCGGAGATAAATCGCCAAATAAACGAAATTTTTATTATTTTTTTACGGACGTTATAAGGAGGTTCCGCCGAAATTTTTTTATAAACATATATAACTATATAAGAAGAACATTCTGTAATTTTTGCAGATTTTTCTGAGTATGCCCGTATGGAGACCTTCCTTGTAAGTTTCACTTTTTCTCATCGCTGAATATAACAGGAAGCCATTTGTCCCCGTAGGACATGTGTATTTTAGCCCAGTTCATTCTTGCCTGTTTGTTATGTAATTTGAGAGACAGTTTGAGAGTCATTTTCTTTAGTTTATGATGTAATCACACTCTTTAATACATCTGTGTACACTGTCTTGGGACCCATGTACACTGAGATTATTTTTAATTTGCCGTATGGACATATTTTGTCTAGATACCAATCTTCGTATTCTCCGATCAGTCTGAACAGTCGTCATACATGGTCGTCTACATCTTGGTTTCCGCTTAAAATTATTATTACTAAGGAGTACTTGATATATATACCTCGTTTTGATCGATTTAAAACTTTTGCAAAATCAGAAGTTTTATTTTGCGATTTCAATTTTAAAACTTTCAAAATCTCCCATTTTGTGAATTCTTTACCCTTCGGCATTTTTAAAACGAGAGGAAATAATTTCTATATCTTTTATACTTTTAAAAAAGTGCAATATGATGTCATAAAACGTCACTGGATAAGGCCAATCCATGATTCTTAAAAAAAAAAAAAAAAAAAAAAAAAAAAAAAAAAAAAAAAAAAAAAAATGCGTAAAGGGTTTAAACTTTTGAGACAGCGTTTATTCAAGAAAAAATAAAAATAAATATTTTTTATTTTAACCACTCAAAATGACTTATTTTATTTTATTTTGATTAAATGTCGAGTACTTATTGCAAATTAGCATACAATATTTTCTTCTTCAATTATTTTAAACAAGATTTGCAGAGTGCTTAATCTTTTGAGACAGACTATACCAAGTGATATTTGTGTGCTATTTTTATTAGAAGAATAAAATACTGCAACGGATATTTCAAAAAGTTACTAATCAAGACCCAGTTTAAATGAAACTTCATTACTGCACTGCTTTAAGTGAAAATGAGACTTCAGAATATTAAATTACCAACACATGATTTTACATCATGGAGAAAAATAATGTATTGGGGATATTTAAAAAGAAAAAAAAACAGTTATATATTTATTATTTAAACAATAACTTTAATTTTCTAAATAAATACCAAAAAGATACTCAAAATTAAATTTGAATAGTAAAAATACAGCTTTTTCAACACTTTCCAACAGAATTGTTTGTGCACGTCTGTCCACGCTTAAACTCCCTCTACTCGGATTTATATGCAACTGATAAAGTTTATTTATACTGTCTCCATAAATAGCTAAAGATAAGATTTAAAATATATATATAGAATAGCAAAATTTGATATTATTTAGGCTTCATACCTCTTTGAACTTTTATGGTATACTCATTCATCTTTTATATAATAATACAGTCAACTCCTTCGAGATGAGAGCACTTTGCTTAATTTTTAATATTTAACCACAAAAGGTTTTTTTCAAAACAGAAGATTTTTTGTACTTAAATCACGAAAGTGCTGGAAATGGGTTAATAATACATATATTTATTGTACGGAACTCTCAGAGCGCCAGTAAAACTCGCACTTAATCTTTTTTTTTTTTTTTTTTTTTTTCTTTTGTTAGACACGAGAGAAAAAATTCATATTAACTGTAAAATCCTATACTTCTAAAATTCCATGCACAATTTTATGCAATATATTCTAAGGAATGTGGGAAAAAATCGAAGCCAACATATTCATATTGATAAAAGTAGTAAAAATTTTTAAATAGTTAAAAAGTAAAAAGGTAGTAAAATAGGTTGTTTTACAAAAGGAAAAAAAAATAATTTTCAGTATTAAGTATTGTGCCACCACTCACACTACAATATTATTCAAAACTGAAGATACGATTTCAAAGGTACTGTGTCCCCTTAAATTAAGAACGTGATTTTATGAATGCTGAATTAGGGCTAGCGGTTTATATTTGCTAGTTTTTCTTGAATGGATTTGAGATTGTAGCACTTCAACCCCCCCCCCCCTCCCAGGTCTCTGGTCCCTATGACTGAATTTCCATTTTATCTTCCAGAACTTTTATCGCTACTTCCTCATCCCTTTCAAGACTTAAATAAATAATATAATCCCCATTACATGCTAGTTTAAGTATTTGATTTTCATGCTGATTATTGCTAACCACTACACATTAGAGAGCACTTATTCACTCGCTATTATGCCGCACTATGAAATTTCCCTTAAGGGGATACAGTACCTATAAATTGGTCAAAATATCCATTTTCTTTTATATATATTAATTGAAAGCTTCTTTAATTATGAATATTTTGGCGCCTTATTTTTACCTATACGACTATTGTATCGCGAGATATTGTAAGCTTTGTTAACAGATCCAGTGCATGAAGCGCATCCCCATACAAATGAAAACTTTAATCTGATTTTTCTACTTGTTCATATTTTTACAATTTACTTGTTCGAAAAATATTAAGGATTTTTTGCTAATTTAGATAGACGTTTGAATTTTTTTTTTATTTATTTTTTTTTACTTGTTCTCCTTGGTGTATTTAATATTTTTGTCCATGGACTTAACATTCAAATTCATAGTTTTTTTTTTTTTTTTTTTTTTTTTTTTTTTTTTTAATATATTTAAATTGAGACTTTGTTGATTTTTTTTTCATTTTTTAATATACACAATACTAAAAAAAAAATCGTATGAAATGTAAAATTCCACATATCTAAAAATCCGTGCACAGTTTTATGTAGTTTATTCTAATGAATATGGGGGAAAATCGAAGCAAAAATATTTAAATTAAAAAAAAGTAGTTAGATAAGTTAGTTAAATTTAAAAAAAAAATTTAAATGTTAGTAAAATAGGTTGTTTCGCAAGTTTTGTGATTATTATTATTATTTGATTTTTAGTATTAAGTATTCTGCCATCACACATATTACAGTATTATTCAAAATTGAAGAGGTGGTTTCAAAGGTTATTGTGTCAACAGTCATAAAACACGCGAAATTTGTCGAGTTTAGTATTTAAGATAACCACTCTAGAAGAAGTGGATAACATTTCCCTGCGCACATGATATCTCATGTTAATTTCATTGTAGTATTTGCATAAACTTTATCTTAAAGATAATGCTCTGTTATATAATTTGAACTAGGATATTTGTAATAGGTGAATTAGATAAGAAGTAATTAAAATTTAATTAGAAAAAATAGAAATACTATGATTTTTTACATGCATCCAATAGCATTTTTTTTTTTTCATACTGAACACAGCTTTATAATTTTAGTTCATTTTCATGATAATATAAGTATTTATGTAAGACAAAAATTTTGAAGCTCTACTTTAAATAGTTTTTGAGATATCATGCGCGCAAGAGTAAAAAATGCCATTTTGTGAAAAAGCCATTTAAAGATTAATTTTTTAAATATAAAATAAATAATAGAGGAAACAAAACTACTAATTATATATCGTGTCGGACGTTCCCCTCAGTCCACACAACTTTGAAGAATGTCCGTGGTAGATATAGCTGCCACCACCGATATTACTAGGTGATATCGGTCACCCACTGTGAGATTGGTGTAAATGAAGACTTACGCCAGTAACCGAACACACAAAATACGCTATTTACAAATCAAGAGCGGCGCCAGAATTTGCCCGACGGGGGGCACTGTATCCCCGACAGGGGGGCCAAGCTCATAATATATATTAGAGGTCCCCGCGTACTGGTCCGGGGCCTAAAAAACTGCGTGGGAAAATATATTAGGCCCGGGCCAGACCCAGTTTGTACTAAATAGATTAATGGTCCAGTCGGCATAAAATTAAAAAAGTCGCCCTGATAACACGGTCTAGGGAATACAAATGCGTATATATATATATAAAATATTAGCACATTAAAAAAAAAAAAAAAGTTAAAATCTCGGCCCGACCCTATTCTATTTCTAAAAACGTTTATTTTTACTTTGATATCGTTATAAAGTGTTTTGCACGAAAAATTCTGATAAAAAATATATTTTTTAAGAAGTGTTCAAGGCGGCAATATTTATTTATTTTAATGAATATTTATTTGCATGTAAATGTTTCAGTTTTCATTCAGTTATCGTTAATCCTTGTTTCATGTATTGGAGACTTAAAAATCAGAAAAAAAAAAAATATCACACATTAAAATGTTCTAAGAGGGAAACGCATAGAAACAAACAAACAAACAAACAAAAAAGAGTGAGAGAGAAAGATAGAGTTATAGTAAAGTTGCCCTCGTAGCAGGTGTTGATGTATTATATTCTTTTCTCATGCATTATTGTATTCATTTTGAATCAACATGTTTTGCGTTTAAGGGGACTCTTCACTCACTTGGAAACACCCGTTCCGTCATGTTAAACACAGGCTATTTTCGAATTTCTCATGTTAATTAGAATATTTTTAAACAATAGTTTTTCTTACATAGGGCAGCTGAGCTTGCTCTTTAATATTACTTTTTTTCGCTTTTTCAATTTCAATTGCAGTATTTTTTTTTTTTTTTGATTTTTTCATTTTTGAAAAAGGTTTTAAAACTAAAAATATCTTTTTTTTTTTTTTTTTTTTTTTTGAAAAAGGTTTTGAAGCTGAAAATACTCTTTTTTTTTTTTTTTTTTTTACATCTGGAGCCAAAATCAAAAAAGTAAAAAAATATCCATATTGAATATTGAACTCACTATCCTATGCAAAAAAAATGTTAAAAAATATTAAAGTTTAATGTTAACATTACGGAGTGGCTGTTTTCAAGTGAGTGGAGATTCCCCTTAAGACAGGTTTGCGTCATAGGCAGGTTTTATTTTACTGTATTTAAATTTTATTACATAAAAATCTACTATTCTTTAAAAATAATAAATTTTAAAGTTTAATTGTAGAATAATGGCGATATAAACTTATAAATATACATATTTTTTTGTAAAAATGTTTGGAACGGGCCAAATTTTACTGATTTTTGCACGGCCTAAGTCGTTCCGAGAGCAGGATTTTCATTCGGGATGGATAGAAACCAGGATTGAAAATTTCAACCCGCTCAGGCGTAGGAAAATTAAGTCAGTCCCGGCTGCATTTTTAGAAAGAATCACGTTTTGAGCACCAGCCTTGGCGAGTTGGCGAAAGCGAGAACGTTCAGCTGGCCAAACGCCAACCGTCATTTTGTTTTGATTTTCAAATCCGAAATCATTTTAACCTGAAAAAGCTCTTTGTTTTAATCTGTTTTAATTGTAAACAACGGTGAATAACACTTCATATTATATCTTTGCTTAATAACATTTACGGAAAAACAAGTGAACAATAAGCACGATCGCTTTGCAGAAGGAAGGGTTGCTATTCGCTAGGCGTTTGACGTCACAAACAAGAAAGGGTGGCATTGACTTCATCTCCACACCAATCGTTGTTCTGGCGATAAAGTGCTCAAAACGTGATTCTTTCTGAAAATGCGTCCCGGCTCGGCATCGGAAATTTAGTTAAGCCGTGAAAAAAGGGAAGACTAGGTATGGACCGGCCCCAGTGTCGTAAAAGAAAATAGGCCAGGATCCGGCCAATGCAGACTACAGACCACTATCGAGGTTTATCCAGAAGCTAGAGCTCAGTGAAATTTTCTTTCATTAAATTTGGGTTATTCGCTAGGAATAAATAGTATGGAAACCACGCTCGCTAATCCACATCAATTCATTCTGGATCCGATAAGGAATCTCTTTTAGGTGGCATAGAATAACAACGCAGCCGCAGCCTATTGAGTGTTCGAAGCCAAAATAGAAGCAGTATTGCTTTTTTTTTTTTTTTTTTTTTTTAAGCGTAAAATTTGTGCAATTTTATATGCAATAAGTGCAGAGATTAAAAAAAAAAAAAAAAAAAAAAAAAAAACCTGTCGGCTGGGCTTATAGGCGGAGGTAGATTTCGAAGAGTGCTCATTTCAAGAAATATATATATGATTAGAGATAATATATTTTAATATTTAGTAAAATTTAATAACTTCAGTTTAATAACTTCAGTTTAATAACCCAGTTTAATAACTTCATTTGGTCGTTTATGAAAAAAATTTAATTTCATTTTTCTCCAAAAACTGGTTTTATCAGAATCATCTTAAGAAAAATTCAGCTCAAATGCCCATTTTGACAACATATTTTGAAATAAATTCTGAATTTATTAAAAAATCGACCAAACCAGTACATTATACAGTTCCTAAATAACAAAAAACTGTCAGTTGAATGCGTTTGAGAAAAAAAAATTGAATTTAAAAATGAGTCATAAAATAACCGATTTGTTGTTTGAATACATCCTTAATTCTTTAATCATGATTGCTTCGGAAAATTGTGTGCGAAATACTCACTTTGACAGCATTTTTAAAAATATATTCTATCTTTATCAAAAAACTGGCCAATGAGTCACAGTATATAGTTCCTAAATAAGAGGATCTGTAAATTGGATGCGTTTGAGAGCGAAAATGGATTTTAAAACGAGTCATAAAAAACGCAATTTGCTATGTGAAAACTTCCTTAAATTTTCAAATCGCGAAGATTTCGGAAAATTCTGTTCAAAATACTCTTTTTGGTAGCCTTTTTCAAAATATATTCTGTCTTTATCAAAAAATCGATCAATGCATCATATTATATAGTTCCTAAACAAGAGGATCTGTAAATTGGATGCGTTTGAGAGCAAAAATGAATTTAAAAACGAGTCAGAAAAAAACGCAAATTCTTACTTGAACACTTCCTTAAATTTTCAGTCACGATGATTTCGGAAAATTCTGTTCAAAATACCCTTTTTCGTAGCCTTTTTTGAAATATATTTTATCTTTATCAGAAAATTGACCAATGCGTCACTTTATACAGTTTCTAAATAAGAGGATCTACCATTTGGATGCGTTTAAAATAAAAAATGAATTTAAAAATGAGTCAGAATATAAGCAGTTTGGATTTGAGGTTTTTTCTCCAACTCCTATTTTTGTTGAATTTCTTTTTGCTATACGAATCGGTCCTATGAAAAACTTGTCAGTATAAAAGTTGTACATATTTTTGAGAAGATGTAAAATAAATTTAATCAGATTTGATATCTTAAAAATTGACGGAGTTATGGATTTTTCTCTTTTTTCGCCAACCTTTTTCTTTTCGTTTTTGATTTTTTTTCATCGGTAAATGTTGGTCCTATCAAACCCTTGTAAATACAAAAGTTTTAGATAATTTTAAGAACATTTACAAAAAATTTAGTTGGACTTGATATCTTGAAAATTGACGAAGTTATGATTTTTTTCTCGCAAAACCCCTGTTTTTTTCGCCCCTTGAGCCCACTTCTAAATTTATCAAAAATCTGTCATGCATAAACTTTTGGTCCAATTTTAAGAAGTAATATAAACTTTAAACCGATTCGATATCTACTTTAATTAAGAAGTTATGGCGTTTTTTCGGTTTTCACAAAAACGCCCCCTATTCCGACCCCCTTGGTCCGATTTTGCCCATTAACGAACTTAGCCGAGATTTTAACCCCTTTGATTTTATGTACCAGTTTGGTGGAGATCGGTGAAGAATTATAGAAGTTATCGTGTCCATAAAAAAGTGAGATATATATATAGATAGATAGATAGATATAAACTGGTGTGATTGCAATAGGTAGTATTTCATACGAAATCTACCTAAAGAAAAAGGAAAAAAACACCATCTGTAGGGTGATATACACCAAAATGTCATCCGTACTAATTGAATGTAATGAAGTTTGATAAAATTCAGTCTTTAACTTCTTGAGAAATAGCTCTCACGGTCTCACGGCACACTTGCCAACTTTAGATTTTTAATAATCAAATAAATGTATTATAACAGATAGAAAGGTAACCTTTTACGTGGTACTTATTTCATTTCAATTCGATTTAAAAATATGATCATTTTGATTTTTGAAAAAAAAAAAAAGTTTTGCGTGCATGTCACTGTAATTATTAAAAACAAAGCAAAACAAAAACACTGTTGAGTGATGCATAACAAATTTTAGCAGCATTAATTTATTTGAAGGTTTAAAAATCTATGGAATGGTCTATGGAACAAAATATTAAGCATAGCAACAGTACTTGTTGGGTGATATTAACCCAAAGCTAAGTTATACCTACATCAAATTTACTCTGAAATTTTATTATTAAACTCCATACATTATTTCTTGAGGCAATGTGATCACGAAAATTGTCTTACACAGACTTAACAAAAATAAACACATTTCTATAAAAAAAATTAAAATCGAAAATTTTCATGATTCCAATATTTTTTTCTTATGTATTAGAATAATGTAAAACTATATCAGTCTAATATCAGTCTTTCAATGCATTTTTTTAAAGTATATATCTACAAAATGGCACATTTTATAATAATCTGATATGTATATTTAAACCTAATAAAATTGTTATTTAAATGTACTTTTTCTCTTTTATATAATGCACGTGTGTTTAATCCCCCTCCCCCCCTACACAAGATATTCTGTCTGTGGTCAATGGACAATTGTCGAAAATAATGTACTGCATCTATGTAACTCTGAAATATCCTCCCAGTCTTAGTCTATAACAATATAAGTGTTTTGTAATTTCCGTAGCAACATTAAGGTATATAAAGATTATTTTACAACCAATCGGCAAGAATACGTCTGCTGAAGCTAAACAATATTATTCATCATCTATTTATTCTTCCAACAGTCGAAAAGTTTATTTTATATTAACTTACATAACAGAATTTGAAAACTATTCAAAACAGACAGGCATTTATTTCCTTTTAGTGAATCGCAGCTGGTTTTTGCCGTATAAACATGGGTAGACTGAAATCTAAAAGTAAGAATACAAGTATAAAGAAACAGCATACTTGCTAAGAACAAAAGTTGTATAAAATTGAAATTTCTTCATATCCCCTTTCGTTCCATCTGAACACATTGCTGTATTGAATGTTAGTTTTCTTTATTTCAATTGAATGTATTTGCACGGAGTGAAATTAATTAGTCTAACTACAATTTTTGAAATATGTACCGTATATTACTTTATAAATAAAGCGTTTTACTCTTTTCATTATTTTCTATTTTTAGCATTATTGAGAAATTGTAATTAGTATTTCATACACTCTCAAAACCATTTCGCCAAAAATAAAATATAACAGGCAATAAGTTGCCGGAACGCACATGTTATTGGAACGGATTTTTCTATTTCTTCAAGAATTTGGTGTTTTGATTGTAGAATTTCCAAAAATTTTGATTCGGTTCACGAAATTTTCATTATTTTGAGAGAAAATAGAGATACGTAAAAAATCAGTTTCTAATCGAAAAATCTAGTACACAGCGATGCTGCTCACTAAAGTGAACAGTCCTTTGATTCAAGAGAAATGCAACTTTAGATATTGGAGGATTTCATGTAGTTTTAGCATTAGATTGATGAATTTTCTGTATTTTCGTGGAAATGTGTAAATTAAATCAGATTTTTTTTAGCTACAGTAGTAATAATAATAACAAGGGAAAAATATCTTCAATTACCATTTTGTTTAAGAATGTATGTTAATCGAATGCAGAAAGTGCAGTGTTTCAAATTTTGATAAGATAAAAAATTTAAATACAATTATTAACACAAACTCAAATACAAAATTCCCATAGTTAAACAAAATATAAATGTAAATGAAGTGAAAACTTGTAAAATAGTTGGAAATCTAAAAGTGCGTTATTTTAATATCAGCGAAAAGCGACCCGCAATTAAAAATATATCACCGATCCGAACCACGGTTTATATAGGAGGTCTAACCGCCGCACAGTGGGGCAAAAAGCCTTCAAAACTGGCAAAAAATCGAAAAAATGAAATTTTATTTTGAACTACGGACATACGTCACTTTAATAGAGAAGATGTCAGTACACATCTTCCTAGTATTAAAATTTGCGCAAAGTTATTTTGATCGTCACTAGAGAAAAAGTTAAACTGCATATTGTGCTTTGATAATAAGTGAAAAAAAAAAATCAATAATTTTGTTTCAACATTCGTTTGTTAATTTCGCAATAATAATTAAAAAATAATTTTTTTTGACTATGGAACCTTTAACTACAAGTATGTAACAATAATTCAGTAACTTTCAATTTGTTTTAATACGATTTTTATAGATATACAGACGCTTAGAATATATAGTGGTGAAATTTATAAAAAAAATTAACACTGTCTACAAACATTGTAGGTTTTAGTTATGAGTTAAGGCGAGTTAAGTGTTAATTATAATTTTTTCTACTAAGTATGAGTTTTAAAAGGACAAATATGCCAGAAAATCTTGCTCCTTTTTGCCACTTTTTTAATTGTATGGTCATTTTTATAGCTAATCATCCTTAAATTTTTGTTAGTGTACGGGTGTGCCAAACATGATTATAAATATTTTCTTTGTTAAATACGAATTTTAATGCATTGTTTATCACAAAACAATGTATTTAAATGAAACTATCATGGAACGTTTTAACAAAAACTTTTGAAAAGTAATGTGATTTTATAGTATAAGAGATCCATAATCGGAGAAACTACGAACAAGTAGTTTAATTGAAAAGAAGATTAAATGTTTTAAAGTTTAATATAAATTCCGATGAGCAAAAGCCTAGCGAAACAAGGGAAATGCTTTAGAATTAACAAAGAGTGGCTTGGCAAATCGCTTTCATTTCCTCGATTTGAAAAACAAACAGAAGCGTCAATGAAAAGCAAACGTGCCCATCTTCATATTCCGTCTGAATTTGTTCTGGACGATCAAAAATATTAAGAGTAAAACGGTTATACAATTCTAGTTCTACATATTCGTTAGTGTACGTGACATGTATGAGTTTAAGATCTGAAAAACAGGAAAACAAAAAGTGTGTGTTAGCACTAAAACAACAGAAACAGTTTTTCTTCTGCTGTCTTTATAGTAATACGTACATTTTGCCCGAGAAAGGTCGATTCAATCCTTCAAAACGAATCGCTAATATTCATTATAAGGTTTGCTTGAGAATAATTAAAATTACTAATTATGTTTACATTTTTTAATGCGATATTATGGATGATTTATAAATATCTAATTAGTATAAAACTATCTTAAATTCTTGTTTTTAACTCATTTTTCTACAAAAAATATTGAAAAAGGTTTGTAAATTAATTAATAAATTACTATTTAGCTTATGTAAAAGTTTAAAATTTTACTACTTTTCTTCTACAAAAGAATCCGTGATGTGCTTTTTTTGTTCAAAGTAAATTTTATTTTTTGCCAACTTTGGAGGCTTCCTGCCCCACTGTGCGCCGGTTAGAAGCAGTGTTGAATTCAGACACTTTTCCCCGGGAGGGACTTCAGTAGCTCCGGGGGGGACATTATAGAGTACAGGGGGGAAATTGTACTTTTTGACCGTTGAAAATGCAAAATTTAAATTTTCCGGGAGTGACATTTCATTGCTCCGGGGGATGGAATGTCCCCCCGGGCCACCCCCCTGAATTCAACACTGGTTAGAAGGTCTGCGTGGGCTAAAATTTTTCGCTGAGTCCGTCGCGACAATGCCGAAATATCCCTCTGATTTGAAGAGACTTCTGTTATTTTAAGCAATTTCTGCTTTATGATTGGACATTTTTCGAAAATTTTGATCTTAATTTTCTGGTTTTTACATATATTTAAATGAAAGAGTTATATAAATTCCGTTTCTATTATGAAAAAGCACTAAGCAGCACAGCTGCCAACGAATATGTTGCTTTAGGTGTGAATATTTCAGGTAATTGGTGTTTTTTCTGCAATTTTTTGCGGGGGGGGGGGGGGGGTAGAAATGGCAAAGTTAAAGCGCGTGAAAACAAAATTTAAAGCATTTTTTTCTGTTTTAACGGTATATAATCAAGGGAAAAAATAATTCAATTCACGGATTATTTTGACAGCATAGAGTCCTCCGTGGATTGGGTTATACCCGACCTGGACTAGTTAATTCTATATCCATTCAACCTGAACCAGTTTAAAAAAAAGTAAATGATCCGAACTCGCAGACTTTTACCTAAAAGTATTCAATTTGAATCCAATACCAACTCGGAATGAAAAAGAAAATTCCCTCTTGTAAAGCAATAATGCAAAAATAGTTTACAATAATACCTTCAATATCAAAAATAATCAATGTCAAATCAATCTTCAATAAAAAAAATTAATGTATCTGTATATGTACTCATTGACATTCAAATAATATAATTTTACATTTTAAAATATATTTCGACAATACTTTTGAGAAATGAAATAAAATCGGAGCCATACCCGACTCGAAAAATAGAAGTCAATCCCAAACCCTCCGAACTTTTGACAAATGCGACTCAAATCGCCAGTCGAGTTGGGTTAATTTCTCAAGGTGATGCAGGACTCTACCCGAAACGCGATCTGAACCCGAAATATTTCAACCTCAACTAGACCCCAACCGTAATTGATGAAAAAATATATCCATACTATAATGCAGTTATGTAAAAATCTATCTACAACTATACCTTCAATATAAATTTTAACTTTTAAGTAAAAAATCAGTATATACGTATAAATTCATTAACATTTAACATATAGTTATTCACCTTAAAATAAATTTTGTAAATTCTTGTGAGAGATCGATTAATCTTGAATCACGAACCATAAGTGTCCATAAAAAACCCTCCAACCCGAACCTAAAACAAAGTTAACCCCACAGGAATCCGATCCACAACGACTAAAGATTAGGCTCAATCCGATCCAATCCAGACTGCGAGACATGTTTGGTTCAGTTTGCCCGACCCGATGCAGCATTCTACTTGTCATCCAAGACAGTCCCGACAAAACTTCAGTATAAATCTTATCTTTTTTGTTAAAAAATAAACATCTACAGAGTCATTCATGTATCATCATGTGTAGTCATCAATGTAAATTTTTATTTAAAGAAATTGGGAAATTAGGACTTTTTTGGGTGGGGGGGGGGGTATATGAATTCAATCTGCAAGAATAAAAATTCAGTCAGAAACCGACTCGTACATAAAAGAATTAGTTTAGCCAATCTGAGTTAAAAAAAAAAAAAAAAGCTTCATATTTTTGCCCAATTTGACGGGGCCGAATTCAAAAGTCAAAATATTTTCTCCGACGACATTGAATTTTGGCCCCGATGGGGGGGCCAGGTGTGCCCGACGGGGGGGGGGGCATATGCCCCCCGGCCCCCCCTCTGGCGCCGCCCTTGTTACAAATATATACAACTACAACTCGGATATAGGTGATCCGGTTCAACATTAAATTAGATACCGTAAAGATTGGTTGTGTACTATTCCAATTACACTTTCCACCTCACACTCAATACACGTTAAATTCACTTTTTTTGGAGCTCAACCTTGAGTCTCCCAACACAAGTATACTGGGCCTGCACTTCTTAGCCCAGAGCACTAAACACCAGGACGTCTGTGTCCTTTGCGCACCAGAAAACGCACACTTTACGCTCTTCCACACAGAGCAACCTCTAGGTACGAAACCTAAGTACGGAATGAATGATCTCAGACAAACTTGCCCTCTCCAAATCACTGCTTTCCCCAACATAACCCCTTTGGAGCTTCCTCATTGGACACATACTCCATTCTTTTCTTGCTTAGAGACACGCTGCTAATCTGCTCATCATCCGCATACTTCACTGACAGATGGACATGCCTCTCAGCAATCTCCTTTCTCTAACACACCACCTGCAAAGGATTATCTGGCAATTCCCCTTTCCACAAAGAAGGAATGTCACCTTGGAAATTCTGTACACAACCATACAATACAATACGAAATATTCAAATAGAGAAAGAGTAGAAATTACATTCTTGAGCACAGGTGCTATCAGATCCTGACATATCGTATTCTGTATTAAAAATAAGATTAGATGCTAGTTTAAAATGATGAATATAAAATTATTTGTAAAAGACTGCAGAATATAGTAACATGCTTAAAAATTAAAAAGATGTAATTTGTAAAAATGTAGCATTTACTATTGCGAAAAATTAGTTTTAAGCATATAACTTAAAAATTTGCTTAGTTTCGATTATAAAATTAATTAAATATGCACGTTTTATAAAAGTAAATTATTTAATGTAAAATATAGGCCATTTTACAGGGATTCTCGTATTTTGATGTCTGATTCATTTACTTTAATGCACAAAATTCCTTAGGTCACAAAAAATCCATTGTCGATGGCAGTGATACTTTTAATAATTCATATATTTATTGTATGGAACCCTCTGAGTGCGAGTAATACTCTTACATGACAGTTTATTTTATTATCATTTAAATGTAGAATTCTTTCGGAATTATTGCTGCTTGCACAAGATACCGATTTGTATTTCCAATAAATGACACTTCATATGTGTGTGTGTGTGTATATTTATATATAAAATATTTTTGAATTAAAATTTAGCTGACAAGTTCATATAGCAGTAATAACCAGCTTTATTAATGAAGATGGGACGTAATATTTACCTATATGTAAAAGAATAAATAAATAAGCCTTTTTTCACAATTAATTCAAAATTAAAATTAAATTTCCTATAAAAATTTCCAGTCTATTTTTCTAACTATAAAAAACCCAACATATATTTTTTCTAGACTTTAATTCGAACGATCTTTATGTAGTCCAAGAGCATCGAGTACAAGGGAAAAAAATCTATTTTCTGGAAGAGTAGTAATAGGGGAATCTTATGATCCATATCTGCCGGAAGTGAAGTGGTGCATAAGCCAAAAATTAATATCACTAGTGGTTCACTCATACGTTCATCATTGTGCTTGTTCTACAAGCAAAGATACGAAAACAGTTAAAACTAGGAGCAGGGAAACACAATGTTAAAGTGTAAAAAAACAATTGTTAATGATCTTAGTGTAACTTACTCGTGGTTAGTGATGTTAGGATGGACCAGGATTTGTTACGCCTTAAAGCCCCAGAGATCAACAAAGAACTAATTATCCAATAAAATTAAAATATCTTCTCATTCTGACATTTTCGTCCCCTGGTGGAAAATATTACAAACACAGATTTATAAACTTGATAGCAAGAAAACTGTTAGAATTTGCAGATTTTAGAGGCCCACTCAACCAACAACCCCCTACATACTCCTACCCCTTTCACACCCATGTGTCAAATCTTTTAAAAGTATATACAGTAGAACGTCAAACTATCCGAAGTGATAGGGACCGACCATCTTTTGGAAAATTGAAATTTTCGGATAATGTAGAATAGTTCAAGTTTAAGATTAAGGAGAAATATATTGCTATTTCTTATTATGGTAACAAGAGCTTAGTAAAAATAAAGCAGCAGAAAAATAGTAACAAGCATAAATTACCTGAATTTTAATATTGAAATTATATAACTTTTACATATTTTATAAGAATTTCAACTGAAACAATGTTTTGTTTGTTACAGTTTTGATTGCCTTTACTTAGAAGCTCTAGCACGGTGTTTTTAAATATTATTAATTCACAAGTATCACAATCTTACAAATGCTTCATTCAAGCCAAACCTTAAAAAACATTCAAAAGCTTCTGAATTGCTAATTTTTTGTTTTCTTTGTTCCACTCTGCAGATAACGGGAACTCAAGTTAAGATCAAAGGAATCTATAAGGATCTAAAAAAGGTGATTGAAAATATTTATATATGTAATTGTAGTTCGGAAAGAACTGTTTGCACACAAAGAATCAGGGATTAGACTAAATTGAATTGAAAATTGAATTAAGAAGACATTAAATTGGTATAAAGACAATTTATAGCATATAACTGAAAAAAAAAAAAAAAAAAAAAAAAAAGGAAAAGGCTTGTCTGAAATTTTGTAAAGTAGCCATTATATTTCGAGGTATGTTACATTTTGTGCAATCTGTTAAAAGTTCTAGATTTGTATAAAGAACACACATACAAACATGGACTTTTATATAGATCGATGTCTAATTTTCTTAATTCACAAAATGATAATGGCATAATCAGTGTTCTCGCTGACATTTGGCCAACGTTAGTAATTTAGCTAATTAAAATAAAAAACACTCGCCAATTAAAAAAGGATTAGCAAAATAGATTCGCCATGTAGCACAAAAAAACTTTAATCCTTTAATGAACTCTCTTTTTCTATATCTTCTAAAATAACCTAAATTTTTATAACTGCGACAACGATTGTTATTAATCTAATTCCAACTATCCGCTACAAATACATTAAATATATATGTATATTAAATATATGTACATATGAATATGCATGAAAAACGAAAAAGAAAAGAAAGAAAAAGCAAAAATTGAGCATTAGCAATTTGGCTAATCCAATCACTTGTTTACTCACCAAATGAATAATTTAGTCACAATGGCGAGCAACAGCGAGAACCCTGGGCATAATTAACTTGAATGATTTTAAATAATTCTTATAAATATTTCATCATAAATTTCTGATATTTGTAATAATTAAATTTGTTTGAAAGCGGCTATTTGAGCCACTTTTGTCATTTTGAATTGTTACACCTTTGCCACTCTGGTCTCTGTGACTCATGTTTAAATCCAACTATGAGTGCACCATTAAATAATAAGTTGTCTGACCTAAATGATTTTAAATATTCTGAAATAAGTAACACAGAAGAAAAATATAAATAAAGTATTTATTGGACATTTGCAACACAAAACCTGAAAAAGAGATATTCAAACTGCATTCAGTATTTTATAAAATAAAGATAAAAGAAAATAAAAATGTAGAACAGAATGAGATTACTTGAATTAACAAAATATATTGGTCAAGTTGTATTACATAGTATTTTCCCAGAACTAGTTAAATAACACAATAACACAAAATATTAATAACCCTGAGTGATATTATCGCTATAAAATAATTATCATAAATAAGGAATGCAATGAAATAATAATAATGATAATAATAATAAAACACTTTTGAAAATTTTACCTAGCTATAAGATTTTTCTTCTTTGTTCATGTGAAAAAAAAAAAAAAAAAAAAAAAAAAAAAAGGGCTAATCATCGTCTTTAAATTATGTACAGTTGCCAAAAAGAAAAGCTATAATATTTTAAATCACCAAATTGTCAGAGAAAATCATAAAAGATATTCTACAGGGAATTCAATATATAATTTCATTTTAATTATATGTATATACAAGTTATAATATTAAGTTTAGGGAGGGGGTCGCATTCACAATAAAAGCTGAAGAAAAGAGGTGGGGAGTAAAAAAAGAGGGAGGGGATTTTGATGGCCGCCTCAAAAGAAAAAGAGTTGTAAAATTATAAGAAACTTTGCTTATTACCATATATTTTATTAATACTTTTCAATATAAAATACTAACATTAATATTAGAAAAATACTGAATGAATTCTATGATTATTCCAACAAATAATTGAGACTATTGTTACATTTATGAATAGTTCTTATGAAATTAATTATTTTTGCAATGAGTATATGTTCTTTTAACTGTGCTGTTAATAATCTTTTAACCACTTGTCTATATATACATGCAGTGTGTATGGGATAGTAATAATTGAAAGGGAAAAAAAGTCAGTTTCATGAACAACATATTCAAGGGGTTAAGCAAATAAAACCTAATTAATCACTCAAATCAAAAACTAGTAGATGAAAAAGATCTTAAATTTAACATATTTATAATAGATAATGCTACAAATCAATATAAATGATTAAAATATTTATGGGTTATCAGTGATATACTTTTTAAACTACCGATTTCATAATTTGCATTTCATATATAAAAAATACAATAACACCAAATAATTATATTTTAGATACTTAATAGTAATGCAACAAAAATAATTAACATGGAGTAATAATAATAGAAAAATATGATGAAATTTGAAAAATAATTTAACATTAAGAAATGAAAATTTTACTTCTATACAATTCCTAAATTTCCTCATCAAATGATTTCAGATTTGTTACATAAAGTTATAAATTCATGCTAAAAATGAAATACAAAGTTGAGCTTCATTCTAATACTGATATTGAAAATAAAAAAAATTGTCACAAAATATAATATGACTAAGGTTTAAACTCATAAATATAGAAGAAGCAATTTTCAATAAAAATTAAATCAAATACTTATGATTCTCCCATAACAATTTGGTAATTAAAATAATAAAATTATTTATTTTTCCTCCTATCTTTTTTTTACGTATTAAAATTTACTGTAAATAATAGATTTTCAAACTTGAAATAACGATGGACAAACCAATACTTTAATAGATATCATCATCAGCTAATAACAGAAAGGATCTAGAACTTTTTTTTTTTTTTTTAATTATATATGGGCCCAAGTAGTTGCAAGTTACAGTATACCCAGTATCTTACTTATGATAATCAAAAGGAGTTGTATGTTAATTTAAGGGTTTGATTAATCACTTTCACTTTAACAAATAAGATACATAAACTGAAGTTTATGAAATGACAATACATAATAAATAATAATAATAAAATGCTCAAGCATATAAAAGTATATACATATATTTTTTAATGTAAAACAATATTCCAAAGAATTTTTTTTTTCTTTTGGAGAAGATTGCTTTGTGACAGTATTTAAATGACAAAAAAAATGCTAAATTGAGTAAAAATTAACTCTTTTTAAGAAAAATTTTAGGTATCTTTAGCTTATTCTAAATAAAAAATGGAATAAACTAAAAATTTAAACAGAGAAACATAATTTTTTGCAGTAATAAGATTAGAAAAAAAAAAAAAAATTGCCTGAATAGACACACCAATAAAATATGGCCTAGGAATCTGAATAATGTTTAGTTCAGGAAATATTACAAGCAATGAATAGAATTTGTACGAGTGTTTGCATTTCTATCTTTTAAAATTCTGAAGAAGAAAGAAACAGAAGTAGAATTAAAAATTAAATTTGATTGCAATTAACAACTATCAACCAAATTTTCAAAAAAAGTATACAAATAGTGTTAAATTATTAAGAATATATCTTAATTTTCTTTTATCAATCAATAAAATGTATTCCTGTTTATATATTTATTTAAATCAGGAAATGCATTAAGCTAAAACATCCTGAAATGACAACAAATCTGTATGGACAGGGCTGCTACAGGTGATTATTTTTATGTTCTCTACACACCACTATCTTTAATGAATACAATTTATAATACATTTCTCTTGATAATGCTGTCAAAGCAAATTGTAAAATAGTAAATGATAAAATTGTAAATGTCATACAAAATAGAATTAAAATATAGTCATATGTGGCAGCCCTATATGGACAAACACTCTTTAATTTATGGTATAATCATTTTAAATCAACTATTAACTTACACACAACAAGCTTTAAGACATGAGTTTAAGTAAATTAGATCTATGTAAGACATAATACAAGACCAGCATATTTTTTATTAAGTTTTATCATATCTTTGAGCCAACAGATTTCTCAAATATTGATGGAGACAAAACCCCATAAAGATATCTTTCAATTTAATCTAAGGTTGTGTACATAAAATTATTAAATTTTATAAATTTTGAAAGTTTTAAACTTTGTTATAAGAATTTTTTTGCAAGCATAAGTTTTATAATTAATAATATAAATACATTAAAATTAATGGATGAGTGAAACAAAAATATTTGCCCAAGTTCGAACATAAAAATGCAAAACAAAATGACAGGTAATTTTTTTCCCCACATTTTAAAAATTGGTTCAGTTAAAAATATAAAATCATACTATGTATATTTTTTGGTCATTTTTTTTTTATGCTAGGTTATCCATAAATCTATTAAAAATACATTTTAATAGATGGAATATTGCAAAATCATGTTTTTGTAACACACTTCACATTCGCACATCTCCCAATTTTGATTACACGGCATGCATTATATATATAGAGTAATTCCATGTGAAATCAACCAATAAAAAAATATTTTTTTATGTTAATGTTTTAGATTGTTCTGGTTTTTTACCAATTTATTGTACTTACTTATGAGATTAAAATTGTGAAGTTAAATTTTTTTTCGACAATTCGTTTTAAAGTTATAAACTTTTGAAGTTTTGAAAATTTTACAAAATTTGTATAGTCTTGTAATCTTTAATCGGCTATAACTTCCAAACTATTTGATCTAGAGAATTAAAATTTGCATCATTTTTTTCAATTTTTTATGGTGTTTCATAAGATATATAACATGACCAAATTGCTTAATTTTTTTAAATTTTTTTGAAAAAAATTATATAAATTTTTTAAAAATTCAAAATTGGAATTTTTGATTTTTTTGAAAAAATTATATTATGTTTAATACCCTTTTAGCAACTTTTATGCCAAATTTTATGATGGAACTCCTATGGTGTCATACAGAAAAAAAATATTTTCTGTATCAATGTTCATATAAATCTGTAATAAAAAATACTTTAAGGTATGCTGCACAGTTTAGCCCGAAGTGTTACTTACATGGAAGCAAATAAAAATTGGAAAACTTTAAGAATAGTTTGTTTTATTAAAAGACAAATAATAAATTTTAGATATTTAATAAATAAATCTTTTTTTCTTAACAAATTACGTACTCAGTTTGGCACAGTGGAGCTCAATTTCTTTGGGTACTGTGATGATCTGCCTGTTGCAGTGATTGGATGTAGTTTGCATAAAATAAAGTATTTTGGTATTGCCAAAATGTCTGATTTTCTATGATAAGTGAATGACAGAGATGGTCCGCTTGGTTGAAGGAAAGAAACTTTAACATCTTCTTCCACCTGATCTTTTGTGAAAGCACATGCCACTCACCACTCATATTCTCACAGACACAAGCACATACCCCACAATTTCTTCAAAGAAGTACCTTTTACTACTTTTACATTTACTTTTAATAATATGTGACTCTCCAATAGATGTTAATGATGCATTCAAATTATCAAAACCAGATTCCACATCCATGAATTCAGGGTCATCCTTACTATAACCTGGTTTTGGATTGTCATCATTTGGAATGTCTGAAAAATTAGTATCAATGTCATTTCCACAATTTGAGGGATACTTTTCCTTACCTAATTGTAAGCGGCAATGAGTGCAGATTTTCACGCCTTTTTCAATGCCATATTTTAATGTTGTCATCCACAATATAACATTTCTTAAATTTTTACTGACCTAGTGTTCTTGCTTTTTGAATGGATGACAACAAAATTTATTTCATTTTTTATCCATTTTCAGTTTAAAGCCACTTCCCTTTTAATATTTTATAACACAAATTCGCATTCAACTCAATGAAATAATAGTGAAAAAAAAAAAAAAAAAAAACTAAATTGTACAATACAAGTTATAAACAAACAGCAGTTCTCAAGTTATAAACAAACAGACTTGAGATAGTGTGCCACTACAGAAGATCTTAGAGAACACTGGCGATTTCAAAAGCCTTGTAGGAAAGGCATGCAGGTTTCAGCAGAAAACAAACATGTTACTGTTTGAGTGTGACTCATTGTGATTGTGAAAGCATTCAACTTCAGGAGCATAATTTGTATTGTTGAACACTTCTTTGAGATTTTCTTTCGTTAACTAATTTATTACCAATTTATTCATTTTTTAAACAAAATTTAATTAAAAGTAATATTAAATTAAGAATAATTAAGAAAACATTCTATTTAAATTCCAAGAAAATAAATTAAAAAGTATTTAGCTTGTCAATTACGCAAAATATTAATTATCTTGATTACTTTTAATTTTTACTGTTATGTGTTTAACAAAATAATAAAACCTAGCGAATTATATACTAAAATTTTATTTGATAATTGAACTTGACTTGCATGAATGAGAAATATGAACATTGGAAACAAAAATAGATTACCTTTTATAGTGAATTTGCTTTTTAACAAAATATGAGATTTTTTTTACAGAAATTGGCCGATCACTGATATAGAAAATAATTTTTTTCTTTATGATACCATAAGAGTTCCATCATGAAATTTGGCACAAAAGTTGCTAAAAGGGTGGTAAATATAATATATTTTTTAAAACAAAATCAAAAATTCCGATTTTGAATTTTTAAAAATTTTATATAAATTTTTTACATAAAAAATATTTTTTTAAAAATAATTTGGTCATGTTATATATCCTATGAAACAGCATAAAAAACTGAAAACAATGACTTAAATTTCAACTCTTTAGGTCAAATAGTTCCCAAGTTACAGCAAATTAAAGAACATCAAAAAATACAAATTTCATTAAATTTTTAAAATTTCAAAAATTAATAACTCAAAAACAAATGGTTAAAAAAATCTGCAAATTTGCATTTTTTATCTACTATTTTTGTACAACATCTGAGCCAAAAATTAACAAAATCCAAAGACCTGAAATTTTGTCCATTGGTTGGTTTGATCTGGATTGACCCTTTATAAAAAAAGTGAAATAATAGTAATGCTTAATGTCTATCATGTGACTATTGTATGGATGAGTTTACCAGGTACTTCAATGTCGCCAATTTTTGTGCACACACACACACACACAAAGGGATAGGAAAATTTTATTTATGGAACCTGGTTATTTTTGTCAATTTTGTTTCTTTGTAAAAAGGGAATTTATGCTCAATCAAATAATGTGAATTTTTAATCAAAACTTTGTGTCTTTCTCTAGAGAGATCTACAAAAACAGCCAGGTAGATAAAACCTGTGGTCCAGATACTTTAAAAATAGAATAAATGAATTCTTGATGAGGTCTATTTCCGATGCTTTCTTTGAACAATGACATCAAGATATTGTCTGACTGAGCTTAATAGAACTTTCCAAAATTACATGTGATGTCCTAGACTTTATCAGAAATTATCACAAGGAGCTTCCCGAATTAGATTTTTTCAATGTATTCTGTCCAAACATTTAAAAAATATAGCATTCATAAACTAATAAAGATATTCAGAGGTTGGAAGTATTCATATTTGTTATTCAAAATTTTAAGCAGAGGATTTGTTTCATAATCTTTATAAATGGTGGAAATTTTGAGGCACTCTTTTTTAATTGTATAAATACCCAACATTTGAAATGAGAATCTTATATATATATTTTTTCTTTATTGAGACCCTTTGAAACATTTTGTATAAGAAAAACATGAACACACAAACATCACTTTTTATTTTTTTAAATATACACAAAACACCCATCAAATCACTAGAAGAAAAAAATATATCCGAGTATATATCAAGATCTGAACTAACATAATATTATGGAATTTTATTTATCTTGAAGAAAATTTACGTAACATGAATTAATAAAAGAAAAAATAAACATTTATTTAAATGGGAAATAAGAGTCATTTCTGTTTTTATTAAATTGAGCTATTAGCCAGTTAACATTCATTCATTCCAGAATCATAAATCTTAAAAGTGATCTCATGCTTATGTGAATACATTTTTTTTTTTTAAATACTTCATTGATGTATGAATAACCTAGTATAATCATGCAATGAGTTTATTTACAGTACAAATGAAACAAATTGTTTTTTAAACTGTTACAATTTCAGTAATAAAAATACACTAGAATATTAAACTAGAAAATGGACACTTTAAATTTTAAGATAATAAATGTATGCAAAAGATTTGAAACCATGTTTAACATTCCAGGATGATAGAACAATGTATATTCTTCAATCAAATGTATTCTAATAATTTCACTGACAACATTAAAAGAAAAAAAAAAAAAATTGCAGACATTTCTGAAATTTGTATGCTGCAAAATTTATATTTTTTGAAGCAGACATACTTAATATATCTATATTAAAACTAATAAAAATAATGGTGAAAATCTTACAATACACAAAAATATTTTCCCTAAGTTTTGTGTACAAACCCTAATATAATTATGGAACTAATAATATAATACTGCAAAATTTAAATATATTTCTAAGACTAAGTAGATAGAAAATTTTATGCACATAAATGCATTGCTACAATAGTATAAGAAATGGTAATTTATTAATTTTGACTAATTGTAATTGTTGGTGCTATTTGGCGATTTTTAAACTGATGGCTAATAGTTAATAAATAATTATTCACTTTAATTTGAATAAGTATCTACATATAGTATGTTATATAATCTATGAAGTTAGTTTAAAAATAATAATATAATTTGATAACATTATACTCAACAAAACTATAGTTCGATTCAGTTTTAAGTGACATGCTCAAATACTAAAGACAAACTGATAACTAGCAAAGTGAACGCATAAACAAGTTTAATTTTTAATCTAGAAAAGGCACCTTATTTATTTATTTTTTTAAATAGAAAAAACACCAATAAAACACACACATATATTTACTACCAAGTAAAAATACAAATAGAAAAGAAAATAAACATATTTTCATTAAAATCAAGAGTGGTTTTCACATCTCCAGAAAAAACAGCACAATTTTTAAAACATTAGCTGCAAATAGAAGAATTATTTACAAAACATGATGGACAAAATGTGACATATGTAGCTATTTGGCACAGATGGAAGAGCACCCAGAGAAAGGAAAAAAATTAAAACAAAGCTGAACAAATTTGGCACAGAAAAGAGAAAGTGCAGACGAAATTAAGTTTTAATTTTGATTATATGTATAGATTTTTTTTTTTTTTGGGGGGGGGGAACTTCACATAGAAAAAACTTTATTGGCAAAGATTAAAGCTATTTTAAAAATATATAATTTCCCTACTCAACAAAACTTTCTCCTGTGCAATTACGCAAGTAGATCCTATAGGAGTACTGAGAAATTAATATTGAAAACGATTTTTTTGTTTATTATATTATATTAAGTAATGAGCAATTTTGTAGTTGGTGCATCTCTGTCAGTAAGTTGCTCACTCATTCTCTGAATTCGTTTCAGTAATGTAAAATCTTTGGGTATTTGATGCAATTGTGTATTTTAAATATATCTTCGGTAAATTATTACTTTTATTTTCTGTTTTTTGTATACGCTTCTTAAAAGATGTTTATATTTCGAGAACTAAGAAAATAGAAACATCCTTTAAGGTTGCTCTCAACTGCGCTGCTCAACAAGCACCATTTGTTTTGACACATTTACAAATTCATTTTTAACAGAAATATGTAAAATTGGAAAGCCTGACTATGGAAGCAAATTGGAATCTAACAGAATTTTCTATTTTTTGATCAAGAAATTACTTATTGAATTTAAGCGAATTCAATCATGTGACTAACACATTTTTCACCCCACTTTGGGTAGTTAAACTTCTTCTATGCAAGAATGAATTTCAAAACGCCCATTTTCGACACTATTTACAGAAAAAATCTATTGTGTTTGCAAAAAAAAGATAAAGTGAGAGCGATTAGATAGTTTCTGAACAACACCACCAGCTAGTTTAATGCATTTCCAAACAAAAATAAATTTAAATTATGTCATAAAGTTGCCCTTTTTCTAATTTAAAAATATTAATCTCCCCAAGAGATATTTTAAATATACAAATGCATCAAATGTTCATAGACTTTAACATTGCGGAGGAGAATTCCGAAACTGAATGACCAGCCACCTTAAAGGTTAACATACTTAATCACACATATAAAGAATGTAACATGTGAAATGAAAAACACAATAAAAGAAGCAAATTTAGCCAGATTAATGACAGGATATGATATAGATAATTTTAAGACTTCAGCAGAAAATTACTTTTTTTTAGAACAAAACAATACCAACATATTTTTTGTTAATTATTTGTGCTATCCTATACAATTTAAATCTAAGTGCAAAGTTGTTGCATTAATAAGATCATAAAAAACTGACATTGGACGTTAAAAATATAACAGCTTTTAGAAGAAACAGCATCTAATAATGGTCATTATTTTAAATAATTATTACAAACATTTTAAAAATTCCAAAATTATGATAAATGTAGGTAAATGATTGATCATAAGTATATTGGAATATTCTCTTTATTTTCTGCATTTGAAAAAATAAATAAAAATAAAATAAAAATAATATCCAAATACTTAGGCCTTAAAAAAAAAAAAAAAAAAAAAAAAAAAAAAAAAAAAAAAAAAAAAAAAAAGAGTCTTTAAGAAATAAATTTTGTAAACATTCAATAGTTGTTCTAAAAGAAGTTTAATTTATTTCTTAAACTGTGATAACAGGTGATAAAAAAATTTCAAATTGATAATAGTTAATAAAAAACCGCATGCTTTATAATTCTCATAGCATTTTAAAATTTCATGCAAAATAGTTTGGATGTAAACATTTTCATGGATATTGTCATTCTTAATTAATGAAAATACACATAAGTGACAAATAACAGATTTTAAATATTAAATTTTTATAAAAATTAAAATTTTAAGCAATTTTTTTTTTTTTTTTAGGTAGCTTTTAACATTACCATGTATAACAGTTTTTCTCTATTTTGGTTCATATATTCCACTTGCTATTGAAGTTAATTTAAAAAAAGTTAAATAACTGAATAATTGATTAAATATACAGCGATATTTTTTATTTTAGTCTCAGTTAATAAGTAAAATAGAATTAAAAGCTAAAATATATACTGTAAAATACCGTTAATCCGCCCCCCAAAACGAAAAGAAAAATCGTACAATAGTTAGGGGAGGGCGCTTACATGGGATTTTTTCGCGATCGTTCAACAAAATTTACAGAAATGAATCATCATGAAATGAATGAATCGTTGAATGAATCATGAATTTTTATATTTGAAAAATTTGTTTTTTTTTTTTAAACTTAAATTCTGTCAAAAAAACGCAGAAAAAAAGGAGAAACTAGTTTTAAAAAAGCCAAAACAAGCATGAAATCAATTGAAAAATCTTGAAAAAACATGCATTTCATCAAAGATTCATGATTCTTTCATTTCAAAATGATTGATCCTACTCTCAATCGCCTTTGAGAATCGGGAGGGAGGGCGCTTTCTCGGGATTTTTTTAAAAATTTCAAATTCTTTATAAACTGGGGAGGGGGCGTTTGATCAGGAAGGGCGGATTAACGGGATTTTACGGTATAAATTAAATTTTCAAAAAAGCGTTACAAGATTTTCAACTTTCTGACGTGTCACAGAAAATGCTCAAAGTTATACTTAGCCAGTTTAACACAGGAAAGGGGAGAAAAGGCGATAGAAGGAAATAACACTTTCTGTTTTGGTGATTAATGAATTGTTTTTATTGTGCCATCCATTCATTCAAAACCTTGTTAGATAAATTAAGATGCTATTCTAGGTGATATTTGATTTATTGCAAAAGTATATGGCATTTAAAAATAATTTAAGACTCAACAATTTTTACACACATAAGTTGTTTAAGACAAAAAAGAACAGTGACAGTAGAACAAAGTATACAATATCATAAAAATGTTTTGCACAGATAATGAGACATTTATTTTGTCACAAGTGTAAGGTTATAGTGAAATAGGTTAAATTTTAATTTACTTACAAACATACATGTTAGAAAAAAAAGGTAATGAAGGAAGTTAAATTAGTGAACAAATTTTAAATGTGTCCAAATGATTGCACACAAAGTAAATATGACAATACTATGATAGCTACCAAAATATTTAAAAGTTTTGGCATCAAGGAACTCTAGTTCATTGTTATTAATGAATTTTACAGACAATAAAAGTTACAAAGCTGGTGGTAAGTTAAGATTTCATATTGATATTTAGTGTACAAGTAGATACCATCGAAATATTTTACATAAAACATATCACAAAGTTACTTAAAAAAATAATTTAAGTAAAAGAAATGATAATCATTTAAAATGTTTTAAATTTTTATTTAATAAAAGCTAAATTTTTATGGATCTTTAAAACTTATAAACACTCAAAATATTTCTTTTGTAAATAAGATATTAAGAAAATTGTATGAAAAATAAAGATTTATGTATATAAAAAAAATGTTGCATAAATAATAATAAATAACAATATTATTTTTTATTTTAAATATGTAATTTGCTGTGCAGTTATTATATTTAAGGTTAAAAAAAATACCAATATGAAATCTAATATAGAAATTCTTGTGGCTCAAATAATAATTCTTAAAATTTTCTGGTTTTAAAATCTTAAAATTGAGAAGAATAAAATTACAGAAACAACACACAAAATCCCATGTGCTAATCATTATAATTCACAAAGTATCATATAATTTCAACATATCTTTACAAAAAATACATAAAGTAAAATATAATACATGTAGAAACTTGTTTTTGAAAGGCGAAGATTCTCTATCTCTATACGACTTTCTTTTGTTGCTGTTAGGCATGAAAATATTAGGTTATAAAATTCCTATGATTTTAAATTCAATTCAAGTTTCAGAATGTCCAATGCAGAATCTCACAATATAGATGAATATGTAAATGCTATTTACAGTTAATCCTGTGAATTTGAATAGAAGAAAACAAAAATATCTGTGAGAATCCCTTTACTTTACTTATTGGTATAAGCCCGAAAAAGATAAAGAAAAAAAAATAACTCATTAGTTTTGAAAATACATCCATAGTACAAATTTAACATTAATTTAAAAACTAAAAATTGCTTAGCAGTTGAAGAAATATATATATAAATTTGGACAGAGATCTTGCAGTGAACTGGAGCATTCATTTTCATATTTCTATATGCAATAAAGATAGAGATTGACCCCATTTTCTTAGAATTAAAATATGTGTATTGTGCATTTTGATAAATTGTTATCTCATGTATTCGTTTATATTTTTTAACAACATGCTGAAATTATATGTTTTCTTTGTTGATACAATGTGCAACAAAACTCCTCAGATATACATACCTCAAGTATTGTCATGTTACAAATTAATAATAATAAAAAAGTTTTGTAGAAACAAATACAAAAACAGAAAAAAAAAGTAACAAATTCTGAAGACACATATTACATGTAGTTAGGGAAACAACACATGAAGACTACCAACACAGCTAAATACTCAGTCCATATCACAGGAGAATAACATCTCCAGAAATACTTTGAAGACTTAGGGCAACACACTTCAAGCCGTTCAACATTATCACAGAAGAAATACCAGATGGTGTTTTCCGCTTCCTAGTCATTTTCAGTTTTTTTACTGAAAACTTATCATACATGTAAAGCATTGTAATTGCAAACTCATGTCACTTGGTGAAAAAAACAAACACAAAATGAAATAGTTGGCGATTTGTAGAGTTCCAAATAAGTATTTCCGGTTAACTATATCAAAGACAGAGAGAAATTCCATATCGTACATAACTGTGTAACAATAGTAAAAATAAAATGAGAAACAAATGACTACATACAATGATTATCCGGCAATCAAAAGCATTAAATAAACACCTAGGAAAAACAACAAAAAAAAAAGTCTTTCAAAATATGATACTAAATTAAGTATAACAAGCAGAAGCACAAGATGATATAAAAATAATTTAACTTATTAGCATTCATTATAAAACAATGCTGAAACATTTTTTTAAAAAGTAAATAATTTACTTGTTTTCTTAGTGATATTTTCAAAAAGGTACAAAAATTTTGATATTTTGGTTACATATTTACTGAAAATATTCTAAAATTAAATTACTTATATTCGATAAAAATAAATAAATAAATTTTCAAGATGTTCATATTTTAAGCTAACAATTATGCCTACAAGTTCAGCATGCAAGATACATGATAATGTAAATTAATTTCATATTTATATGTATGTTAATGTATAAACATACGTATGAAATAGAAATTACATCCAATAAAACTTTACAGAAAGCTTGTACTTAATCAGAAGTTTAAATTTTGAAAAACATGTACAATTCAGCTTAGAAAGTAGTTTTTAATATAACAGGAAAACTAGAGTAACTAGTGCTGTAAGTACTTAAACAGCAGGTTTTATGAAAAATCTATTTTTTTTCCACATTGAATATTTATATAATTAGTATAATTAAGCATTTTAAGAGGTAGTCAATATGTATTATGTACTGCTGTTACAGCTAAGTCAAGAAAAAAGGACAGATTATACTAAATATTTGGAGGAAAAAAATAAAATTAAAAAACTTGCTTCACTTCAAGAAATACATTTGTAAAATAAATTCTACTTTATAATTAAAAGTAAATATAATATAAAGTTAAAATTATTTACAACGTTAGAACACCAGAATATTCGAATTCCAAGCACACCGGTTTCGGTAGCATATAGCATACCTTCCTCAGTGCTAAAGATAGTGGAGATTTGCTCATATATATATAGGGAGGATGGGGATTCAAGTGATAAGTTTCTTGACCAATAGGAAAACAGAGGATCCTAGGCAACAGCCAATAGGAAAACAGAGGATCCTAGGCAACAGCCAATAGGAAAACAGGGAACAGTTAATAGGAAAATTGGGTGGAAAATGGAAAAGATATTGCGAGAATTGCATTAAAAGATTAAGAAAAATTAGTTTTAATGTAATATTTCCAACAGTCTGATAATGGTGGAATAGCAAAATCACAATTAACAAGATTAGGAAGATTTTTATGGATATGGAAAGCTTCAAGGAAGTTAAGTTCTTGTATAGAAGTAGGTTTAGTTAGTATCTTAACCGAATTGAAGTCAAAAGCATGACTCGTCTCCCAGCAATGTTTTGCGATTGAGGATTTCTTGATTTCTTGTTTTTCAATATATTGCTTATGTTCTTTAATACGAAATTTTAGACTGCGTTTGGTTTGACCAATGTAAGAAAGACCACACTGACAATTGATATTGTCAAATTGACCCAAGTTTGACCCAATTTTCCTATTAACTGTTCCCTGTTTTCCTATTGGCTGTTGCCTAGGATCCTCTGTTTTCCTATTGGTCAAGAAACTTATCACTTGAATCCTCATCATCCCTATATATATATGAGCAAATCTCCACTATCTTTAGCACTGAGGAAGGTATGCTATATGCTACCGAAACCGGTATGCTTGGAATTCGAATATTCTGGTGTTCTAACGTTGTAAATAATTTTAACTTTACCATATTACACCAGGCAACAACCTATTATTAAATATAATATAATCGATATATATACATATATATATCGATTATATATAAATAATTGATATATATATATAGATTTAAAAAATAAATTGTGTTAGAAGAAATGTTGTTTAGATTTTGAAAATACAATAATATTTATGATCCTTTGTTTTAAGTTAAAATATGAATAAATAACGAAAAAATAAGAGGGGGAAGGAGAAGACATGCTTTTACACTTATATTTACACAAACAGCAATTAACAGAATCTGCAGTTTACAAAAATACAATATTTTTCACCATTACAAGACCTAAATAGAAATCAATTGCATCATAATATTACACATTTGAACCAAATTAAAATTAAAATTTTCAATAAATAATTTCTTTTTCTTCCTTAATTTACTTGAGTACACATGTGCATATACATAATGAATATTTGCAAAAGACAAATCTTAATAAAAGACAATGCAAAAGAAAAGTTCAGATAAATAAAAATGATTGAATTGAGAATTGGATAATATTCATCTTAACTAAAGCCTATTACTAAATAAAAGCATTGTTTGAAATAGAAGTGATAATAAACCTTTGAAAATATTACTATCACAATTTAAATTACGATAACATTGCCTCCTAATTAACACTGCTGCCTAGTTTCAGAGTTATGTATATGTGCATATATATAACTCTGGTTATTTTAAGCATTATGCTTTTCTTGGTGGTTCTATTTTTGAATTTTTTTTCTGTTCATTCTGTTTTTTGGGTTCGTTCTCTAATTTTAATTGTATATTCTGATTCTCAATGAGCTTTAGAGAGCTTAAATAATTTACGTTTTGAAGTTGTATGAATTTTATACTCTATTATATATATTCTTAAGAACATATAATATACTATAAATAATAAGAAAAACATTCAAAATGAATTTTTGACATTCAGAATGAAAAGATATCAAAACATAAAAATATCAAAGACTTAAGACTATCTTTCAAATTTATAATGTTTTTCTTTTTTAATTCATTTCAAACATCATTAAAGTATTTATTTTCTAACATTATAATATTTATCGTATATGGTAGTCTGAATTTCACATTCTATAGCTTTTTATGGCTAATGCGAAGATGAAAGCGCATATTTTATTTGTGGTAATCAAGATAATGAGGACTTGGTCAATCTGCCTTGGTTAGACAAAATTTCCACTTTTCCTATGTTTATTATGTTTTCAAATCCATGTGGCAAAGGTTAAGGGGATCTGTTTTATAGACTTATGTAGTGGTTTATACATAATTTTTAATTTGAATAAATTTCTTTATTATCTATACCTTCACAGTTTTTGCAGGTAATTTGTAATGGCTTATAATGGTTACATATAAATTGCAATAATTATTCTTAAACATTTAGTTATTCTTCTGCAAATCAGTATCATTAAAATATTCTTATCACTTCAATAAATATGATTTAATTAGCATACTTTTCTGATATAAATAAAAATAGACCTCTATCAGGATTACACAGAATAAATTAGGCTTTTATTATTATTATTATTATTATTATTATTATTATTTTTTCTTTTTGAGCGATGGAGGCGAGGAGAAATAGATAATTTTAATTATTTTGCTGCTGGACAAATATTTCTGGAAAAATTGATTTGATTGGTAAATTATTCTTTATTTTGACAAAATATTGCTCACCCACAAGAAAAGTGACATTTTACAAAAATTCATTTTGTGTTTTATTTCACTAACAAATTTGTCATGAGTAGGTCTTGCTGCACAAAAAATTTAAAAGTGTAGTTCTACAAAAAATCACTTTATTATGTTATATGTCCATTTGTGATCTCAGAAGAGGGATGGATTATGTGTGGAGGTAAAATTACCAACCCTTAAAACCGCATCCCATCCCACATCTTTATTTTTAAGGATTTAATGTTTTTATACATGTTTTTATCCCTGCATGCAGAGCTAAGTGGTAAAATTTCATGTTACATTAAAATCGTGCAATTTTTTTTTGCCTCTTCTGTGAAATTGTACTTTTGTCGACATGTGTTGCTTTTCTTGTGGGTGAGTGATATATTTATTTTTTTATCAATTGAAAATATTATTAGCATGTTTAATACAGGGGAGTAGAATATGTTTGATCCGGAGATCTAGGATTAGGAAAAATTTAGGTTATCTAGGGAAACTTTATACAAAAATATACAATTTTGATTTTAACAATGAGTTACATAATTACTCAAGACAGAAAAACTCCCACTACAATTAGAAAGATCTGTAACAATCTTTACAAATTTGATCTCAGAATATTATATACTAGCGCATATATTGAGAAAGTTTGGGGGGAAGATATCTATACCTATGGTAATACAGAATTTATGTAAGTCTATAACATAACAAATCGTAAAAGTTTAGGGAAATTTTTATATGCATTGGGGGAAATGTTGGGAGTAAAAACATTTTCTGCACTCCTGGATGAATACTAGCCAAGTCTTGCATTATTAGATTCATACCTCAGTCAATAAATTAAAATGAATCAAATGAGAAAGAAAATACATGAATATATAATACAGGAATAAGAGAAAAAACCCCATAAATAAGAACATAAAAAAGAATAAAAATATGCATACAATAATAATGATAGTAAAAATAGTTCAAATATATACAATTATATTAACTGCAAAAAGCATTTTGATTCTCATTCTTTGTTCACGCAGTTAACATGAATTGTATTAAATGGAATTTTCACCAAGTGACGCATGAGAAAGGTGAGAAAAACTATGAATGCTATCTTTTTTTATTAATGGTAATAGGCAGCAAAGGCCTATGATAATACTGCATTGTTCTGTTCCATAGGGCAAAAATGGTATCAACATCAGAATCTGGATGAGCAAACAAATACGGACGAACTACATTCTTGCTATTTAACCACTTGTCCATGTCTACAGCGGTTAGAGCAAGCTTCTCTGTGAAATCAACATGAGATATACCAACACGATTAGCTAGTGTGCCAGTAATGTGAACATCATCGACCCAGAAATATGGAACTTTGGAAGACAACAGATAAAGCTTGAAAACGACATCTGGACTCATAAGTACAGCCCAACCTGAACAATAAGTTGGGTATTTGCGTCCAGGATATTCTTTGAAGCTGACTCTCCACTTGCTGCGTTGGGTACGTTTCACATTAGGTGAGTGAATCAAATAGCACATCATTAAATTTGCAACACCTCCAGTTTGGCCAAAAGTGTCTTTGAGAAAAGAAGCTAGTTGGAAGATGTCCACAAAAATGTCGTCATCAGTTTTGAAAACAAAACGTGCCTGCCTACAGAAATAAGTAATCCACTTCAAACCCATCACATGTTTGTAGGTTAGATTTCTATAGCTATCCACAAAGTTTCCCTGCACTATGTCATGGTAGATCTCATTTTCTTTCTCAATATGCTGCTGTACAATCGGATCTGTAACTGTTCCAAGAAGAAATATCACTCGCATTGGATCTCTTGACAGATTTTCTTCACTGCCCCAAGTGTCTCTGAAAAATGCAATAAATGTTACAATAACTGTAGTTACATCAACTTTTTTTAAAAATAATTTTAATTGACTAAAACTATTTGTTACATAGAAACAAAATAAATTACAATACCTAAAAAGAAAGAAAAAAAAAAGATTTTTTTAAAGTTATCTATCTATCAAACTATCTAAGGAAGTACAGTATTCAGAAAATCTATTGATTAACATTAGTTACACACAGACAGGATGAAACTAAATACAAAAGGTTAAAACAGTGACTAATTTCATTGTCAATAATAGGTTGTTGCCTGGTGCAATATGATAAAGTTAAAATTATTTTCAACGTTAGAACACCAGAATATTCAAATTCCAAGCATACCGGTTTCAGTAGCATATAGCATACCTTCCTCAGTGCTAAAGATAGTGGAGATTTGCTCATATATATAGGGAGGATGGGGAGGATCACTTGAATCCCCATCCTCCCTATATATATATATATGAGCAAATCTCCACTATCTTTAGCACTGAGGAAGGTATGCTATATGCTACCGAAACCGGTATGCTTGGAATTCGAATATTCTGGTGTTCTAACGTTGAAAATAATTTTAACTTTAATTTCATTGTCATTTTCAGGAAGATTAATTGATGAAAAAGAGAAGCCACTAATGAAGGAAGAGCAGAATGACATTATTTTGCAGTCTGCGAGTGGTACCATTCATCATGTAATGTGTACCTTCAATGCAATGGCTCAGAATGTAGATAACCCATGACAAAGAGGCAAAGCTTATCAAGAAATTTGAAAAAACAGGTTCTGCCATTGATGCAAGCATATCTAGAATACCAAAGATGGCAACAGGTGACGATACATCCATATAGGTGCTAGCATCAATGACCAAGAGTCTGATAGAAGGGACCCATTATCTTTCTGTGCAATTGGAAATCATTCAAAGCAATGTCATGTATATTTTACAAGCTAATAAGTGGCACCCATACAAACTGCAGATGTTCAAAAATCTTGCACAATTTACATTAATTATCACTTTCATATTTATATGGAGACTTAAGACTCCCCTGTTTTTGTGCAAGATTATTATTATTATTTTTTTAAATATTTTTGGAATTGTTGAATAAACACAAATTTCCATATTTTTAATCAATATTTCAATGAAATATGATTCTTAACATTAAATATAATATGATTACTAAGCAGGAAGCAGATACAAAAATGCTTTTTTGAATTTGGATAAGTGCTATACTATTTTGAAATCAGTATGAATATTATGTAATATTTATATAATTTCTTAATAGGTTTTTTATTCTAATTTTGTTTTCTATGGGAATGGAATGCATTTAAAATAATATATATATATATTTTTTTTGTCCCAGAATACCTAAACAAACTCAGAAAAGGTCCGAGACATTTTCGTGACTTTAAGTTTACAGCAGGGCAAGGGTCTTTCAGACAGCAGAAAGAGTTATACCAATGATCTAATATAGAAGAAACCAAGCACCATCCAGAATATAGAAGGTGTTCACTGGCGCACCCACGGGGAGGGCTAAGGGGGCTGAAGCCCCTCCCAGACCACAAGATTAAACTATTTAAAAATTTCTAAAATTATGAAAGTTTATCTTTATTACTTTTAATAGATTCAGCAAAACAGAAATTTTGAAAAATATTACACTCTTCACATTTTTTTTCTTATATGTAAATTTTCGTATGAAATTTGAAATATAAGCATTTTTTATATTTATCACTTAAAACAATAATTTCTTTTTAGTTATCAAAGAGGTTAAGCCTTCAAAATTAGCCCAATCAAAAATTTTCAGAGGCCCTCCCCAGGTTTCGATGATTGCTCCCCCCCCCCCCTTCCACCATCCAGTCCTCGTTTTGTATCCAGTCAATAGAAAAAATGTACTTCTGGGAACGACAAATCTCGCCTATTTTTAATAAAATGAAAAAAAAAAAAAAATTGGACTGAGCTTATTTGCCAGGGCCAGATCAGGAAAATACTGACCTCTAATATATGTTAGCCCCCTCCAAAGCTTAATCCTGGGTGCGCCAATGAGGTGTTTATTCATTTGCCAGTGGAAATTTCCTGTATTTTTGAAGAAATTAAATTAAGAAATATGTGGTAAAGAATATATATATATATATATATATATATATTTGATATTCAAATTCCAACATGAATGAAATTTGCAATTCATCTCTTGAATTGCCAAATTTGAATTCATCAATAAAGACTGAATGACAAACAATCTAACTCTCCCCCCACCACCACCATTTCCTGATATTTTGTGAGAGATGGCAAGAAACATCGATTTTTTTTTTTCAACTTTGAATTCAAGTTACAGATTTTTTTTCATATGTGCTTGATTTAACTTTATGTTTAACTCAGTGTAGTAGTGAACTCATGTACAGTGTATTCATATAATTCATAATCAAGATTAAATTTCTACAGAATTAATTTTGAAATTGTAACTTTACTGCAAATCGGTATTTTTTTTCTAATAAATATTATTTAAAACTGAAGATCAAATATGGACCATACAACAAAGGATTTTTTGCAATTTGAAATCTTTAATCACCCTCACAAATGAATGCAAAATATACAATTTGTAGTAAACATATGAAGAAAAACACAGTTTTTGTAAAATAAAATGATGGAAACTAAAGTGCCTACAAAATGATACATATTTTAAAACGTTATTAGATAACACTAGCCTGCAAAACTTAAATTATGTCATGTTTTTTAGCTTTTGATAATTGAATCTTATGTAATACCACTGAATCCAAAATTGACCTTCACTTTTTACTAATCACATAAACATTTTTTGCAAATCATAAATACTAAAGTTAAAAAAGAAAAGAAACTGAAAATGCGATATTGTAATACTTTTGATAATTATTTTTTATGTTTTTTTTTTAATCGATAATGACCTTCATTTTTAATCATTGCATGAGGATTTATCACAAATTGTAAATTTCAAAGTTAAAAATTAACCCGTTCTTTTCACTGGACCCTCAGCTGTTTAGCTTTATGAATTCCAGTATAGACAATCTAATGAATAAATTATTGAATTACATAAAATTTAATAAAAAAAGTTTAACCTTTTTTTTTTTTTCATTTTAAGAATTAAAATTTTGTTATATTTTAACTTTGACTTTTTGATTTACAAAAAAAAATCTAGCATGATGGTTAAAAATAAAAATCATTTTCAGATTCAGGGTTAAAAAATACATAAAAATCAAATATTAAAAACAGCCATTTTCTCTATTTTATAGTATACGATTTTTGTTATTTTTTAACTTTGAAAATTTATGATTTATGAAAAATCCTGACATGATGGTTAATATTTAAGGTAAATCTTGGTTTTGGTGATAAAAAAAATACATACAAGTTAAAAAATACAAACATCATTGGCTTGTGTTATGTAATCTAAAACTTTTTCTTAAACTTCTAGGCAATTATCTATCTAAATTTTTTTGTGACATCATGGTAAAACCAAGAAAAGCCCACAAAAACCCGGGTTTTTGCCAACCCTGAATACCATAGATATGAGAAAAATCAAAATCTTCATTTGGCATCCATGTTCTGGCACCCAGAGCGCATACTTTCTTATCCTGCTCCCCCCCCCCCCCCTCCACACACACATACTAGTTCTGGCTCTGAATAAGAATATGAAAAAAATCACTAATTTCACAAGTGATTACATAATTATTTTCAAAATAACTATTTACTTATATTTTTCATTAACTCTATTTAGTAAAATTATTATAATTATTAAATGATTTATTTAGGGGGAAATAGAGTCTAATATGAGCGTAAATGCACAAAACTTCAGTTAAAATTAAGTTTTAGTCCATTTTTCTTCGGAAACACATGAAATTGGTAGGTGTTGTTACTATGTAATCAAAAGACGTTTTTTGCTTATTTGTAAACACAACAGAAAACACTGTCAAAGGTGGTATTTTGAATGAAATTTCTTGACGAAGAAAAAGCAGTCAATGCAAGGAGAAACATGTCTTCTAATGTGATAAAAAAAGGTTTATAGCTTGATAGTTTATTAACAAATGAAAAAAATATATATATTGTGGTTCCAAATCACTTTCATAGCTATATCTGCCAATTTTATACCTTCACATTTAAAAATATGTACATCATTGTGAATTATCAAAGTTTCGAACTTGTTCAGCAATGAACGAACACAGTGGCAGAGTTATCTTCAAATGTCTGCAATGCTTATAATATTTTCAAAAATATTCTGCAAGATGCAACGAATTATATAAATATATTCTTTGTGCTATTATAGTGCTAATTAATTATGGCAACATATGTGTGTGTGTATGTGTAAACTATTTAAATCATTTATAAAAAAGAAAAAAAGGGGGGAGGGCGGAGAACAGAAAAATCCACTTTGGGCAATATAATTTTTTTTTTCATGCTTCTGACGAAATTTGTGGTTTTTCGCAATCTTTTGACGAAATTAACCCTTTTTTCGCGATCGTTTGACGAAATTGACCGTTTTTTCGCGATATTTTACAAAATCTCTCGTTTTTCGCGATTTTCTAGCGAAAACTCTTTTTTTTCTTTTTTTGTTTATTTTCAATTTTTTGACGAAATTTGCCGTTTTTTGCGGGATTTTTTGACGAAATTTGCAGTTTTCCGCGATGTATTTCCAAAAAAAGAGGAGCAGAAAAGTCCACTTTCGGCAACATCTTTTTTTTTTTTTTTTTTCGGTGCCACTGACGAGAGTGGTTTTTTCTCAATCTTTTGACGAAATTGGCCATTTTCTCGCGATCATTTGATGAAATTGGCCGTTTTTTCGCTTTTGACGAAATTGACCGTTTTTGTGTTCGTTGGATGAAATCTGCCGTTAAATCGCGATTTTCTGACGAAAACTGTCGTTTTTTCGCAATTTTTTCACGAAATCTGCTGTTTTTTGCGGCATTATTTGAAGACATTTGCCGTTCTTTTGATGAAATCTGTCGTTTCAGGAGGATTTTCTGACGAAATTACAGCGGTTTTTCGTTTGACGAAATAGCCGGTTTTCGCGATCGCTTGACGAAATTGACCGCTTTTTGCGATCTTTTGGCGAAATTTTCCGTTAAATCGCGATTTTCTTACGAAAACTCATTTTTTTCGCGAAATCTGCTGTTTTTTGCGGGATTTTTTTTTGAGAAATCTGCCATTTTTTCGCAATTTTTTGACGAAATCTGTCGTTTTTCGGGATTTTCTGACGAAATTTGCCGTTTTTCGCAATTTATAAATGAAATATCATTTTTGCGGGATTTTTTGACAAAATTTGCTGTTTTTAAGTGTTTTTTTTAAACGAAATTCGCCGTTTTAAGAGATGTTATGATAAAGTTGCCATTTCTTACCGCGATCCTTTGAAGAAATTCGGACTTTTTTCGGGATTTTTTGACGAAATTTGTCGTTTTTTCGTGATTTTTAAAATAAATTTTTCGCGATGCTTTGATGATATTAGCGTTTCTTCTCGCGATCTTTGAACGAAATTCAGGTTTATTCCGTGATACGCGTCCTACGGGACACAACTATTTTTTGCGTCGTATCACCAATTTTTTGAATAATTTACACGCTATAGCGTGTCCGTGGCATCGCCGAGTCTGCAAGGGGCCTTAAAAGTTTGCGACGCCGTCGCAGTGTCGCGCACATTCTGCCACGGGGCTAGAGAACTGCCTAAAGTCACTGAATGAAAACTTTCGGAAAGTTGGTTGCAAGCAGAAAATTGAGATTTTAGTAAATTCATATCGAAAAGAAAGATAAATTGCAAAAATTTTTTTTCAATAGATTAAGTATTGTAAAATATCAGATTTTAGTCATTTTACAAAGTATTTCCCCATAGAATGGATATAAAGACCATTAAAAATCAGAATATCCCCATAAATTAAGACTTCTGGCAACACTAATCTTGTTTTAAATTTTTTATCAGTCAAGTTAAAACAAAATAGAAAATGTAAATGAAGGGGGAAAAAAATCAAAAGGCAAACACTCAGAGAAACAAAAGAAAAACATCAATCTCCAAAAATTAGACAACTTGGCATGTTGAAAGAGAGAAGTAAAAAGCAAGAACTTACCTAATGACTTGGCGTTTACGAAAATTAGTAGGAGCTGAGTGAACAAAGATCATCAAGAATATGGTGTCATCACCATCACATCTTTTGTTATTGATTAAGAACTGAAATCCAGGAGCATCAACAAGCCATTCAATATCATTCATGCCTACCAATATGAAAAAATGATATGAGAAAAAAAAGTATATAAGCAATTATGTAATACATATATACTCAACACACAGCATCAACACATTATACTCACATACAGTTAAAGTAAAAAAAAAAGGTAATTTTTAGTACAGGGCCTTTGGACAAAAGCGAAATAATTAAAATGGCTTCTAGAAAGAAGGAAATTTAGCAACATATTTTTTGGCAATTTATTCAACTATCCACTATGACCAGGTTTGGTAAAAAACCGTTCTTTTTTTTTTAAACCCAAGAAGCCTGGTTTATTTGGTTTAAACCAGTTTTTTTTTATGTTTTCCTGCTACATATATATGCTTATTTATTGATAAAAATAAACATTTTTGGATATATAAGAAATATAACTTGATTTAAAAGTAATTTTAATCATTGAAATCACATAATATATAATTAGTTATGTAGAAAATTATTATTTAAGATTTGACCATTTTTAGTAAAAATTATGCGTTATGTCTCATAAATAAAATGTTCAACAGTGAAACATTGATACCATGAAAATCTTAACATATAGTCTTGATTACTACTTACTAGTATACTATGAATAAACATATGATGCAAATTCATAAGCATAATACTTTCACAAGGCTATTCAAAATAATTTCTTCGAAATACTTGTATATTTAAGGATTTTATAACATTTTATATTTAAAATAAATCCACTTTCATGAATACCAACTTTTTAAAAATTCTGTTTTATTTGAAACTTCGCAAAACATTAACAAAAAAAAAAAAAAAAAAAAAAAAATCTTCACAAGCAATAAAACTATTAAAAAAATGAAAAACCAGCAAAAGAAACAAAAAGAAAAACATGATAAACACATTTGATGTATACTTTGATTTAAATTACCTATCTATAAAGTAGTTAAATTCAGTAGCAAAATTAAGGGGAAGAAAAGATTAACTCTTTAAAAAGGTTGGTGGATGCTTTTAAAAGTAAAATGTGCAATCTTAAGCTCCAAGGTCGGATCTCGAGAGTCGTCAAGGGGGTGGGGGCGATTTTAGAAATTTGGAATTTCCATCTGATGCATGGATCGAGCTCATTTTTTCAATACGGGTCATGTTACTTCTACTTTTTTGCTGTGGGTCGGGTTTGGATCCGATTGGCTTCTACTTTTTGCTGATGATCTGGTTAATTTCTACTTTTTGCTGTGGGTCGCGTTTGACTTCTACTCTTTTCTGCGGTTCGAGTTAATTACTGCTTTTTTTGTTTTGGGTCTGGTCGACCTTTACATTTTAGCTGCGCTTAGCGCACTTGGGACAATTCGACATGCATTCCTGATTTGGGTCAATTTAGAATTGGGTTTTTACTCTAGCGAGAAGTGTTTGGGTTGCCCCGATTTTGGTGGGTTGAGTCCTTTGATAAAATTTTATTCTTTTTTGCAATTCTTAGACGAAATTTGTGTCTGTTCCGTGATCCTTTTTTTTTTAGAAATTCGCGTTTTCTCGACGATCATTTCACAAAATTTAAGTTCCGGTTGCTTCTATTTTTTTTGCTGTGGGTCAAGTTAATTTCTGCTTTCTTGCTTCGGTTCTGGTTTGGTTCCGGTAGGCAACTACATTTTGTTGATCGGGTAGATTTTTACTTTGTAGCTGCACTTAGCGTATTGGGTCAGATTTTCATACATTTCAGATTTGGGTCAGTTTCAGCTTGGGTTTTAACTCTTGCGAGAAGGCTCGACCCGATTTTGATCTTGATCCTTTGACGAAATTTACGTTTTCTGCGATCCTTTGAACAAATTCACGTTTTCTCTGTGATCCTTTCACAAAATTTCAAGTTTTTTTGCGATCCTTTAACGAAATTCATGTTTTTTTCGCAACCCTCTGACGATATTAGAGTTTCTCTAATGACGTTTGCCCTTTTTGCGGCTATTTGATGAAAATCGCGTTTTCTCTGTGCGAACCTTTGACGAAACTCGAATTCTTTCCACTGCCTTTAGACGAGATTCGTGTTTTCCGCGATCATTTGAAGAATTTCGCATTTCTGCCTTGACAATATGACTAAATCGGCGTTTTTCCATGGCCATTTGACCAATTTCGTGTTTTTTCCGTGATACTTTGGCGAAATTGAAGATGTTTTGAGCAAACGATTGACGAAACGGATTTTTTTTATGGGAACCAAAATTCAAGATTATTTTTATGTCCGAATTTTCAACTAGATGAATTTTTTAAAATATCGGAAAATTTGGAACATAATCATCACTGCTCTTGCATTACGGTTCCTTGCAGAAAACACAAAGATAAACCTACCAGTCAATCACTAAAATCGGGTTTTCAGGTGCTTTTTAACAAGAAATGATTGGCAGTCCAGTTGTATCTTAATAAGCAAATTGAGTTTTAAAAAATCCTAGAATTTCTTCCGCGAACTCGATGAGCCTTGATGATTTGTGCAACCGCTTTTCGTTCTATATAACTCTCTTGCAAGAGTTAAACATGTATAACTTTTTTGCAAATTACTGAATTTTAATCAGTTCATTTTAAAACACCCGGTATATTCAGTATCTATGCGATGATGCCTGAAAGCATCATTAAAAAAGCTGGCTTCAATATGTCGATTAGAGATTTACCCAAAGCTGAAATTTTCAGGTCCACCCGAACAAACAGATAATTGACCCGGCCCAGCATTAAAGATAAAAATTTGATTCGAGCAAGAACTGCATCCTGCAATTAAAATAATTCATAAAGTACTCTTATTTATGCATATAGTTTATTTTCAGATTATATTAGAAATTCCTGAATTTAGATAAATACTAAAACCTAATCAGCAACAACTTATGTTAACGTGTGACTGAATCCTAAACTAGATGAAAGTTCGTGCATTAGTTTTTGAGATAGAACTATTGCAGAGATCGTAAAAAAATGCATCATAGCAGCACAACCTGTTGGGTGATTTAAGCCAAAACATAAAAAATGTCGATTCATGTCGAGGACTAACTGAATCTGATGTTTGATAAAATTCAGTGCATTAGTTCTTGAGATAGATGTATTGCAAAAAATCACGAAAAATGCATCATAGAATTGCTACCTATAAAGCGATTTACATTAAAATGTAAAAAACGACAATTCATGACAAGAATGTGAAGTTTTGATGAAAATCCGCAAATAAATTGCATTAGTTCTGTAGTTAAAGCGATTGCAGAAATCTAAAAAACACTATTAGCAGAGCCACCTATCAAGTGATTCATCCCAAAAACTAATCAACATCACTTTATTTCAAGGACTAATTGAATATAAATTTTTATTAAATTCTGTGCATTAGTTCTTGAGATAGAGTGCCCACAAAATTTGAGTCGCAGACTCACTGACAAACATTTTGTAAAAACATGTTTTTTATGAACTCTGGCTCCTAACATGTATAAAGCCGCCGAAAATAAAAATTTGAAAATTTTCACGAATCCAATAATTTTTTTATGAAGATATATAAATAGGTGACTTATCAAACCAAATGAAATTTCTCAACATTGAACGATTTTAACAATAACATGTTAAACATAACCGTGGGCAAAATTGACACACAAAATCTTCACTTGGCACATCTTCGTTCTGGTGTTCTGACCACATGCCCCCCCCCCCCTCTTTGTTTCGGCCCTGGTCTGCAATAAGTAGCATCTTACTTTATGTAATGGAAGCTACCTGAAAGCTTCACAAAATGCTTAGATTTCTAGGGGGACATAAGGCACGAACATTAGAATGCACTTTATGCAGTCAAAACTTTGGTCAGTGAAAAATACCTTTCGCATTATCGACTCAAAATAATAATTAAAAAAAAAAAAAAAAGGTTGCTAGAATATCATGTACCAGAGATGCTTGTACATTCTTATAACAATATGGGTAGAATATAAAAATTGATAAAATTCAAACCTTCCAGAAGTGTCATGTTATATGGTGGAGAATCACTTTTCCACCAAGTCGCATTAGGTCGGAGGAGAAGCTGTGGAGCTTCTTTTTCCAAGCACAGATAAAGTAGGCTTGAGAGGGCATAGGTAGCTGCCACAAATACGATCAAAGTCCAGAGGCGACGTTCACAAGGACGTGCCATGCCCACAGAATGGTTCACCTGAAACACATAATATGGAAATTAATGACACTAATGAAACAACAACAAAACAGCATTTTGAATTATATTTATTACAGGTCCTTTTTCCTTACATTTTTGTACTATATAAAAAGTAAATTTTGTATTATATATATATATATATATATATATATGCAGAGAAAGCAAAGAACATAAACAGAAAACTTGCGATTGATAGATAATTCGAGAAAAGGAAAATTGAAGGAAGAAAAAAGAACCAGATCCTGTTTAACACTTTTATGCATGAATTATTTTTCATACTGTAAAAAAAAAAAAAAAAATAAAAAAAAATAAATAAAATAAATAAATAAATAAATAAACAATTTTTGTGACAAATAAGAACTTATTATAAAATAATTTTATTATTGTGAAGCATGCTAACTATTATCTGTCCACATATAAATGCTGATTTTTTTTTTTTTTTTTTTTTTTTTGTAAATCTAATACTTTATAGGGTTGTTCTCATATGAAACCTATATAACTGAGAGGATTGATTGGGGCATTTCAGTTCTTGTTTTACGATAAAGTGATTGCCCCCAACTATTAGAGGTAAATTTAAATAAGCATTTATATGTTCTGGTCTTGAGATTTTGTCTCAAATAACTAGCATCTACTGTATTTGTAAGTGAAATCTATAAAATGTAAATTTTAGGCACACTGCCAAGGGTGGCTTCTCCAGGATCCTTTAGAAAAAAAATATTTAGCATAAAGTTTGTTCTGATTCTGAGTAAGGAAAATCATAGCACTTTGCAGTGGCCCGATGCATGTGAAGAATGTCACTGTTTTATTCAAATCAAACAATTACATCATACTTAATGAATTTTTAATAAGTTTGCGATTTTAGAGAAAATGATTCGACCAAAAATTTTATTTCAATGAATTATGTTTACTTATGCAAGTTGTTAATCCTAAGCACAATTCTATCAAAATATAAACATGTTTTCGTACAATTAAATTTAGGAAACCTTTTAAATGTACAAAAGTTTATCAAACAGAAATAATTTTAGTTTTTACTCTCATTTTTCCAACTTAATTGAAACAATTTTGTTTTTAGAGAAAAGCAGATATACATGTAATAGGGTAATTGTAAAATCAGACTCTTTGCAAAGAACTAGCTAATTAGAGGGCCATTTTCACCATTCGCTTACATTTCAGAATTTTATTTTTATTTTTCAAACTTAATAATTTCTGGGGGGGGAGGGGAGAGAGAGATTGCACTTTTTTACCATTGACTGGGGGGATGCCCACCCCCCAAATTCAACACTGGGTTAAATTTTAAATAATTCAAGACAAAAAATTATCTAATTATAACAGTATAGATTTCATGCATTTTCAGTTGTGTGTGTGTGTGTGTGGGGGGGGGGGATGGCATTAAAAACACATTTTCTATTTACCGTGACTAAAACATTGAAAATTCATAAAGTTGAAATTATCTTAACTCAGTAAGTTTTGGTCATATAAAAATCAAATTTTACTGTTTTACTTGTTAGAACATGGAGGAGAATTTTCTAAATGAAACTTATGATGGCACCCAGGCATTGTATAAGATTCGATATTTCTCAACAATTTAAAAATTAATTACTTTAACATAAATAGATTTTTATATGATGCACAACACAATGTAAAAGATTTTTGTAATTTGAAATACACCTCTAAAACTAATGGTTATTAGTTATGGGTAAACAATAAGACATATCCTGTATAATAATAAACAGTTTGAAAAGTCCAATTGTTAAAAAAAAAAAAAAAAAAAAAAAAAAAAAAAAAACCCAAGCTTTATTGAAGCCATATCCATCAACACATATTTAAAGAGAATAAATAAAATAAGTGAATAATTAAATACGAAAATATTATCTGTCATTTCTAAATTAAGTAAATTTTCTTGTAAAGAGACAATATACAAGAAGTAAGTATTTTTCGAATAGGAAACTTAGCGATATTTCCGTTAATGAAAATGACGTCATGCTTAAAAGATAATAGGCAAAAAACATTCACTTACGATTGACATTAACTGATGTAATTTTTAGTTTTTTATTCAATTCTTTCAAAGATCAAAATTCATAAAATCTAAGAAATTTACATGTTTAAATTCATAATACGTTGAGTGTCACGTCAGTCACCGGCGACTGACACTGAATTTTCCGTTTAAGTAGCGTCAGACTGACAGTCTAAAAAGTGATATAAAGCTTAAAAATTTATATATTTTTAAGTTAATTACTGACAATTTAATTACAATTTACTTAACTTTTATTGATTACAGGATTATGCTTTTTTAATAATTACTTGAAACAATATAATTTTTTAAACCTAAACGAAAAATTCAATGTATCACACAACGTGTTAACTAACTTTAAAAAAAAATTGCTCGATTAGCAGATTTTATTTATGTAGCAGTGTTGACTCAAAAGTGAAAATTTTATTTATTCTCAAAAACCTTGCTAGACGCTACTTGAAGAATAACGGTCTTAAATTTCTTTAAAGGGGCTCAGGGGTTGAAAACTAAAATAGATTTTTTTTTTATGATCTAGTTTGATTATTCAATTAATTCTTAACTCAATGCAAAAAACAGCATAAAAATATTAGCATTTACAACGGAGTTATAAGCATTTATGTATCAATACTTACATAGCCGCATCCATATAATTTCAACTTTAAGTCGTGTTTTCTCAAAACTTGATTTTTGACAACTAACACCAAGATTAAAAAAAAAAAAAAAAAAAAAAAAACTATTTGATAGAATGGGTTTTTTTTTTTTTTTTTTTTTTTTTGCATGCATATAACATGATAATCTAGATGATGAATTAAGGCTATAACTATCACTTAATAAAAACAGTATTAAAAAAATCTCTCAAAGTTGAAAATTTAAAAAAATTCTAAAAAGTACAACTTTTTTTTCCATTAAAAATACTCATAATATTAAACTATCTAAACTATATTAATTCATAATCTAGATAATAATGTTATATGCATGCAAAAAAAAAAAAAAAAAAAAAAAAAAAAAAAAAAAAAACCCACAAGATGAATGTAGATTCTACCATTGCAGAATTCAGTTTCGCCTCCGATTAGGAAAAAAAAAAATCGATAGAAGTTTTTTAGAAGGGCGACCCCGTTTAGATTGCAATGAACTAACTTCATTTTTCTTGTGTTTATCAATATAATAGCAAACAGAACGGCGTGAAATACCCAATTAAATAGCACTTTCTCTCTGAGACATTGGAATAGCGGAATAATAAAGAGATACAATTTGACGTGCTACTTCTTCATTGAATAGATTCATCAAAAACGGATTTTTTCTTTAGTTTAAACGCTTTTTTATAGACTCTGAGTAAAAGGAAATGCAATTTAACAATAAAACGAATGGAATCCCATCGAATTCGACGAATGAAATGTTTAAAAGACCCGATCTATTTGGTTAAAAAAAAAAGCAAAAGTAATTACATTATTGAATCAATATATAATAAGTATATTTACAAAGTAAATGTCAAATTTGCCAGTTACAATTTTGCATGCAAATATTCGCACAAGTACAGTTAAAATTGTAATATGAGTGCCGGCGAAATTCAGAAATTTTATTTTATATGCACTCTCAGAAAAATAGCTTTATTAAAGAAAAAAGTAATATCGGGTACTACTAGGTTAACCCATCGACCAAAAAATTATCGCCAAACTATAAGATTAAATGCCAATAATGGATGATCGTGAATGTCACATTCAATGACATTAAATACAATTCATGTGTTTAAAATGTCATTAAGTGATTTTTATTTCGATTTTTTATTAATATTTTTATTAATATTCTACTGATTATTTATTTTTTCGTTATTTAAAATAAAAATTATGTCAATATGTATAATTTGGCGAAATTGGTCGACGGGATAACAGAGTAGTACCTAATATCGTTATGAGTAAAAATATGATGTTTTAAATAGTGACGTCATTTTCTCTTCAAATGTTCTTTAAAAGTTACTGTTTATGAAAAAAGCATCCATAATAATATTGTAATTCCCATTTATCTGGTTGCTGAATGATATAATTTTCCTCATTTGAAATTTCTCTTATTTTGATTTAGACATTAATTTTTATCATATATTATTTTCTGTCATTTTATTTACATTATTAATATTATTTCTCAGTAAATATATTTTTTTAACTCAATTAGTGCATAATTATACGCAATCATTTTAGAAAATAAATTTTTATTATCGAGAGAAAAGCTAAACTGTGTTGCCACCATTTTGAAGAAATGTCATGAAAAAGCTTTTAAAATTAAAAATAAAATATAAAAATGGAAATAAATTAAAAAATAATTAAAATGGGCACAACTACAAATAAATAGCTTTCATTTAAAAAAATAATTATCAAAATCGGTTGACTAGAAAATTCAGGGCTGATGACACGACATTTTTAGCTTGTCTGAAAGAAATAGCCTCCTAATAATAAAAAAATAAAATATTCCATCAAATAGTTTTTTAAAAATTTTGGTGTTAGTCATCAAAAATCAAGTTTTGAGAAAACGCGACTTAAAGTTGAAATTATATGGATGCGGCTATGAAAGTGTTGATACATAAATGCTTATTGCTTATAACTCCGTTAAAAATGCAAATATTCTTAAGCGGTTTTTTGCATTGAGTTAAGAATTAATTGAATAATCAAATTAGATCATTAAAAAAAAGTCGATTTTTTGAAAAGTTTTCAACCCCTGAGCCCCCTTAAGTGCTTTACAATTCTACAAAAAATCAGTTTGGAAGGGATTTGAATAGTTATTGATGTAACTGAAAAATCTACCTGTCTTAAAAGTGTTGTTAAAGAAAGTCGCGTAAATTCGTCTGTGGAATTTGGAATTCATTATTTCACAAATTTCAAGAACATGTTTCTCCACCTTTAACAAGTATGTTTATAAACCTGATGAAGATTGGAATATTTTTCAATCCAAAACAATTATCGTGTTGTCTTCTACTTCATAGTACATTCTACAGAAAGATTATATTCAATCGATTCCAATTTCTTCGTGCTTTATATTTACTTCATAAATTATGTAAATTGAAAAGTGACTCATAATTTATGTATGGCGTATGAAATATTTTGCTTGTTCTTTTATAAAAGGTTTTTATGATAAGCTAAAATTTTAGTTATTTTCGCTTATTCATTATATTATGGAAAATAGATATGCAAGGTAAAAAAAAAAAAAAAAAAAAGTTCAATAATGTAACTAAAAGCAAATTTATATAGATAAATCAACTGCATTTAATTTTCCTTGGAACAACAGAGCTTGTTTGATCAGTTAACTAAAGTAAAAAAGACTGCTTTACCTCATCAATTCTCTCCTTGAACTTCCGCTGTTTGCATTTCACGATCTTGGTAAAGGTTAAACGCATACTATATGGCATATGCTACATAAAAACGATCTAAAAATTGCTCGTATATAACTTAACTTTAAATTCTTACTATGTTAGATAGTATGCTTCACGCAACTCATCAAGAGATCAATTCATACGAATTTAAAAGATAACAACGCCTTTAAAAATAAAGAAAACTATTTTAAATTTCGCACATTTTTAAAAACAGGGGAAAAAGACTTAATTTTGTAACAAACGAAATTAAAAATAGCTCAATATTTACATCGTCTTTCAAAATATCGTCTGAATAAAAATGCAAAATACTATTTTAATGCAAATACATACGACAGAACACAAAACTGCATATATTTCAAGCGTTCCAACTTCTATGGAAGAGCTGTCCGCAGGATTAAAGGCGGGGTCAAGGCATATGCCATCTAGCGGCAGGAGTGCATAACTAGAGGGTTATTAAGTAGATTGCAGTTTCTTTTGTGTGAATGGCAACAAAACTTTTTTGTTTCTATAAAATGTTACTTTAACATTGCGTAGAATAACTTTTAGGTTTAAAATATTGTAAATAAATATCGAATAAATAAATGTAATACCACTAAATATTAACATAAAATATACTAAGACGATCATTAATATCATTTAACTATGCGATACAAATATCGCTGATTAAAATGTGTTCGATTTTAATTATGTTTTTAATGTAATGAAAGATGACTCATTAAATTTAGTAAGTAGTATGAAAAATTTTGAAATAGTGTCACATTTTACAAAATTTTTGATGAGCTAAATTATACAAAATAGTATACACCGTTATATTCCCTATGATAATATAATGTTTATCAATATTTAGAAATGTATAGATTTTAATACTAAATAAAATATTCAACTTTAGCTACATTTTTCATTTACCAATGGCAGACGATAAAAATCCGATGTTTTCTTGGTCGTATCGACTTTTATTATTTAACTTGCAAACATTTCATTCTTTTAATTTAAAACCTATTTCATCATACGTACATTCATTCGGAATAACTTTAATTTTAAATGTATGTATTAAATGTTGTTTTGTTAAACAAAGAAATATTGTTAATTTATTTGTTTAAATATTTAACGTTCTAGACAATAATTTTCCTAAAATCGTAGATTAGACTCTCTCTCTCTCTTTTTTTTTTTTTTAACAGACAAAGCTATTTTGAGAATATAAAAATTTAAGTACTGTAGGCATATATATTTAAAATGTTTTCCTTTTAATCTGAATAGCTTTCATGAAATTTAGGTCTACAATATTTACAATTTCAAAATTATATGAAGAGAAACAGACAAAACCATTTCAGAGAATACCTGTTAAAATTTTAGTCATGAATTTCAAGTTTTCTCTCAACCATGAATGATGAATCTGTAGTTTACCATATTTAATTCAAAATATTTTTTGTTACAGCTTGTTTTGATAAAAATATGTGTATTTAAAAAATAGTCGCAATGTCGTTTTCGTTTCGGGCAAAAAGCAGTGTCTTTGCTGCATTAAGTACTTTTTTTTTCCCGAAGTTAAAATGATATTGTGAATATATGTATATATTATTTGCATATATTTATCAAAACAAACTGTAACAAAAAATATTTTGAATTAAATCTGGTAAACAACAGATTCATCATTCATGGTTGAGTGAAAATTTGGAAAATATGCGCAAGAGATGCCGAGATAATAAACATCTGCGCATATATGACGTCAAACCCGCGCATTCATTTGCACCCCTGCCACCAGCTGGCGCAGCTTGTTTATTTACGACAGATTTCAGCATTAAGTTGGTACGCTCTAGCAGCTCTGACAGAACATCTTTTTGATATTGTTACAGTTAAAACAGACTGATTAAAAACCGCGGGTTAAAGAGTTGTAGAGCACCAAAAGATTTTTTTTTTCGCTTTTTTCCCCAATAATCGCCAATAGCTGTGTCACTTACTCACAATGGTAGTTTCTCTTATTAAATGTCATTTTTACAGAAATACAATTCCAAGTTTTTTCATATGCAACACATTACTTAATCAATTGGAAATATTTTATTTTATTTTGAATATAAAATTAAAATCTGTTTTTCCGTACAGAGAGAAGAGAAACAATAGTAATTGCCTATTTTAAGATTATAATTAAAAAGGAAAACTTATGAACAGAAAATGACGTCACAATATAAAATAACGCATTTTTACTCAAATTTGTTACATGTCAATATTTTTTTCATTCCACTGATACTGAGATTGATACACTGATATCAGACAGCTTCAGTGAATGAAAATGATGTCATAGTAAAAATGAAATGAGGATTTTCATTGATTAAATGAAATATTTTATTACGAATTCGTCTAAAAAAAAATCCCTGTCGGCTGGGCCTATAGACGGAGGTAGATTTCGAAGAGTGTTCATTTCAACAACTATATATATATTATATATATAAAACCCCTCCGTGTACGACGATTCCGGGGACAACCCATCCACGAGAAAAATAAACCTATTGCAACTGCGTCCACGTTAGGCTTAACTATTTCGAGCTGTTCACAAACATTCTAACTGTTCAACTTATGAAGATATACATGTGAAAGATTATTCATTACTCATTTTCTCTAAAACCTACAAAAACTATTTAATTATAATGTTTAAGTTCTAAATAAAACAACCAGCAATTACGGAAAAAAACAAATCAAACAAAAAATGTATACAAATCAATACTGTTGCCATTCAAGAATGACAAATTCCGTGATTGAATCTTTAGAATGACTCCTTTGTAACATCACGACTCAAGAATGATCAGGTGCGTTCGGGATCTATGCGCGCTGAGCACGCGCGCTCAGGAGACAGAATACGTGGAGTGGATCTTACAGCGGAATAGCACTCGGTAAAAACTCCTGAGTTCGCGCGCGAAGCGCCTGTATCTCCCAAACACGTTCATTGTTTACTCTTTATTGTTGACATTGTTTTCGATCTTATAGAGTGTTTTCTTTTAAGTATTAGCTAAAAAATGGCCCAAAATAGGAAATTTTTTATCCATTTTAGATATTTTTATTATTTTCTTTCAGTATTTTTCGATTTATTTTGGCTGTAGTTTCACAATATATTCTTTTATAATTGATTTTTTTGCCTTACTTTATTCTTTTAAAATTTATGTATTTACGATTTGTTCACTACAATCCCCCCATCCACCAGACAGTTTTGTTATAGTTTTAAATGCAAATTTTTGTTAAAATTTTCTTTTTTTATAGATTTCCCCCCCCCCCCCATGTTTAACTGCTGTATTTTTAAAAATTGTTTAAGCCAGTGGCTGATTGACCACAGTTGTATTTTTTATCATCACTTTAAAAATGCAAACACGTCATTTTGACGGGCTGTCTTCAAGTATATATATGATTAGAGATAAACCCAGTTTAATAACTTCATTTGACCGTTTATGAAAAATTTTTAATTTCATTTTTCTGCAAAAACTGGTTTTATCAGAATCATCTTAAGAAAAATTCAGCTCAAATGCCCATTTTGACAACATATTTTGAAATAAATTCTGATTTTATTAAAAAATCGACCAAAACAGTACATTATATAGATCCTAAATAACAAAAAACTGTCAGTTGAATGCATTTGAGAAAAAAATTGAATTTAAAAATGAGTCGTAAAATAACCGATTTGTTGTTTGAATACATCCTTAATTCTTTAATCATGATTGCTTCGGAAAATTTTGTGCGAAATACTCACTTTGACAGCATATTTAAAAATATATTCTATCTTTATAAAAAAAAAAACTGGTCAATGAGTCACAGTATATAGTTCCTAAATAAGAGTATCTGTAAATTGGATGCGTTTGAGAGCGAAAATGGATTTTAAAACGAGTCATAAAGAACGCAATTTGCTATGTGAAAACATTCTTAAATTTTCAAATCACAAAGACTTCGGGAAATTCTGTTCAAAATAACCTTTTTGGTAGCCTTTTTCGAAATATATTCTGTCTTTATCAAAAAACCGATCAATGCATCACATTATATAGTTCCTAAATAAGAAGATCTGTAAATTGGATGCATTTGAGAGCAAAAATGGATATTAAAACGAGTCAGAAAAAAAACGCAATTTCTTATTTGAACACTTCCTTAAATTTTCAATCAGGATGATTTCGAAAAATTCTGTTCAAAATACCCTTTTTGGTAGTCTTTTTTGAAATATATTCCGTCTTTATCAAAAAACTGACCAACGCATCACGTTATATAGTTCCTAAATAAGAGGATCTGTAAATTGGATGCGTTTGAGAACAAAAATGGATTTAAAAACGAGTCAGAAAAAAACGCAATGTCTTATTTGAACTTAAATTACTTACCCATCATACGTAGTATAGGGTAAGTCTTGCAATCGTTTTGAAAATCGAAAATTTTTTTTTGACGGATTTACACGTTTTAGATAGTGGAGATTCCGAAAAACATATTTTAGAAAAAAAAATTTTGCCGTCCGTCTGTCTGTCTGTCTGTAAACGCTCTATCTCCCGAACAAATCGAGATAGAGACTTGAAATTTTGTATGTAGTTAGTATGTAAAAATGGGACAAACCCTATTTAATATCAGCAACCTCGATTTTCCGGAACTATTTTTTTCGGACTCTCGAAAAATTCGTTCTGATGAAAGGTATATAAAAATTTTCGAATTTTTTTGTTCTAAGGAATGGATGTAAAAGGCAATAAAATAACACACATTTTGCATATAGAACGAAGTCGATCGGATTATTAGTTGCCGAGATATTTGTAATCTTGTTTTCCACATTCTTCGATTTTTCATGACCCTGTATTTCATTCAAATTTCAATTCAGAAGTATATTTTAATTGGAAATGAGACGCTTAATCCGACGCAGTTAATTGTTAGTTAATATAATTATTATTTTTGGAGTTATAAGGATGTTTCTTTTACGCAATCCGGTACTACTTGAACTGTTTGGCGTTTCATATAATTTGTCGAAATTGGTACATCAGCAGTTCTTTAATATAGCATTACTATGTATATTAACAATATTTAAATTTTGTTTATGAATTGCAATGCATTGTATAAATAGTTTCACATATTTTATTTTCATATACATATCCATGATGGGTAAGTATTACGGTGGCCCCCAACGACTAGTTTTTATTCCCGATGACTTTGGGAAATTCTGTTCAAAATACCCTTTTTGGTAGCCTTTTTTGAAATATATTCTGTCTTTATCAGAAAATTGACCAGTGCGTCACTTTATACAGTTTCTAAATAAGAGGATCTACCATTTGGATGCGTTTAAAATCAAAAATGAATTTAAAAATGAGTCAGAATATAAGCAGTTTGGATTTGAGGTTTTTTCTCCAACTCCTATTTTTATTTAATTTCTTTTTGCTATACGAATTGGTCCTATGAAAAACTTGTCAATATAAAAGTTGTAGATATTTTTTAGAAGATGTAAAATAAATTTAATCAGATTTGATATCGTAAAAATTGACGGAGTTATGGATTTTTCTCTTTTTTCAGCGCCCTTTTTCTTTTCGTTTTTAATTTTTTTTCGTCGGTAAAAGTTGGTCCGATCAAAAACTTGTAAATACAAAAGTTTTAGATAATTTTAAGAACATTTACAAAATATTTAGTTGGACTTGATATCTTGAAAATTGACGAAGTTATGAATTTTGTTCTCACAAAACCCCTGTTTTTTTCGCCCATTGAGCCCACTTCTAAATTTATCAAAAATCTGTCATGCATAAACTTTTGGTCCATTCTTAAGAAGTAATACAAACTTTAAACCGATTCGATATCTACTTTAATAAAGAAGTTATGGCGTTTTTTCGGTTTTCACAAAAACGCCCCCTATTCCGACCCCCTTGGTCCGATTTTGCCCATTAACGAACTTAGCCGAGATTTTATCCCCTTTGATTTTATGTACCAATTTGGTGGAGATTGGTGAAGAATCATAGAAGTTATCGTGTCCATAAAAAAGTGAGATATATATATATATAGATAGATAGATAGATATATAAACTGGTGCGATTGCAATAGGTAGTATTTCATACGAAATCTACCTAAAAGAATTTCTGGATTTTGCCGATTCTAAGATTAGAACCTCAAGCAAAGAATGCGAATGCCTGAATGAAAAATTGTAGCTGACAAACACAACATCAAGTTTGAAAATAATATACTATTTATTAATAATCTATTGTAAATTAAAATATTTTTAAAATAGTCAATATGAATATCAAAACTACGCATGTAAATTTTACATGCGAGTCCAAAAGATATTTTTGGACTTCATTGAAAATAAAAATTGTAATTGTGTCTTACAAACGCAATTTTCGTTGATTTTTATAATCTATATAATAAAATCTAAGTCATGTGACTGTCATCAACAGTTCCGGGCTGACTGCTTCACTTTTTATATTTCAGGCGACTATTTCGGAACTCGAATGTTAGGCACAAAGACAATGCTGGAATCTGTCGTAAATTAACATAGATGTACCAGCTGGTGGCAGGGGTGCTAAAAGAATGCGCGGGTTTTTAAGTATGATGTTATATATGCGCAGATGTCTATTATCTTCGCATCTCTTGCGCATATTTTCTGAACTTTCACTCAATCATGACAGATTAATCAAGTCTACCAGACTTATTTCAAAATATTTTTATTACAGTTTGTTTTGATAAAATCATGTACATTTAAAAAAATAGTCACAATATCATTTTAATTTTGGGAGAAAAAGTACTAATTAGTAGTAATAAGTACCATATAATGCTACGAAAAATATTGACTTTTGCCCTAAAATTAAAATGACAATGAGACTTTTTTTAAATGCACATATTTTTAATAAAAAAAATATGTAACAAATATTTTGCAATAAATCTGGTAGACTTGATTAATCTGTCATGATTGAGAGAATAACTTGAAATTTATGATTGAATTTTTAATATGAATTCTCGAAATAGCTTTGTCTGTTAAAAGAGAGAGAGAGAGTCTAATATACGAAAAATTATTGAGTAGAATCGCAGAATATTTAAACAAATAAATTAACAACATTTCTTTGTTTAACAAAACAACATTTAATAAATACATTTAAAATTAAAGTTATCCCGAATATGCGTATAATGAAATAGATTTTAAACTAAAAGAAAAATGTTTGCAAGTTAAATAATAAAAGTCGATACGACCAAGAAAACATTTGCTTTTTATCGTCTTCAATCAGTAAATGAAAAAAAAAAAAAAAAAAAAAAAAGGCTAAAGTTGAATATTTTATTTAGTATTAAATTTATACATATTCTAAACATTATATTCTCATAGGAAATACAACGGTGTATACCATTTTGTATAACTCATCGAGAATTTAGTAAAATATGACACTACTACAAAATTCTAGCTTTATACATTAACTATTTACAAAATTAAGGAGTCATCTTTCATTACATTAAAAACATAATTAAAATCGAACATATTTAAATCAGTGATATTTGTATCACATAGTTAAACGATATTTCATCTTAGTATACTTTTTGTTAATATTTAGTCGTACTACACTTATTTATTCTACATTTATTGACAATATTTCAAACTTAAAATTTATTCTACACAATATTTTAAAGTAACATTATATAGAAACAAAAAAGTTACGTTGCCATTCACACAAAAGAAACTGCAATATACTTAATAATCCTCTGTTTGCGCACCCCTGCCACTAGGAAGCGCAGACCTTGGCCCCGCTTTTAATCTTGCGGACATCTCTTCCATAGGTCTTGGGAAGCTTGATTTGAACACTGCTTTGGTTAGGCAGGCGCAAGTGATAAATCGTCAAATCTATCGCCATCATTTTATCTATATTATAACAGTCAAAGATATGTGACTGTCATAAATATCTACGAGCTGATTCCATTGAATTTCATGTGCAAAGTTTCCTTTCATGATTAAAAAATCAAAATTATTTTTTCGAATAAAATTACATAAAAGTTGTCATTGTTCGCAAAAAATTTTGAAACTTTTTTGCAGGGCTGCGGAGTCGGTAAGAAAAATGGCTGACTCCGACTCCGGAAATTTAAATGACTTCGACTCCGACTGGCTAATATTCTAGTATTGTTGTTTGTTACAATTATGCGGGAACGTAAGAATAATAAGGTGATGTTTTCATAATTTTGGTATTAATTAAGTTCTTAGAGATTTAAAAGAAACAAGTTGGAAATTGCACATAAAGCGTAACAAATACAGTACGTTCATACTATAACGAAGTTTTAAAAATATTCAGATCTTGCTGTTATAGTACACAGTGCTTCGGATACAGTATAGTGATCGAAATATTTTGTGTGTTCCTGTATATATTATCTAATTTTTATTATAGTCGAAGTAACTTGTATTAAACCTCAGTAACGTATATCAATTTCATAAAACGTGAAATAGTTTAATATATATAAAACGCGCTCCAAACAATGTTTCCCCCTATACCATTATGTAGTGGAATACTTTTGTGCGGCTCTGTAAAATAATAATAAATATTCCTTGCATCACAGATTGTACAAAATCTATATTTTAGCATATACTTATATATTCATGTCAATTCTATTACATTCGAAAGAATGTAACATCATTAAAATTTACTTGGAACTATTTTTTCCTATGACCATAATGTAATGGTACTTTTCATTAACCTGTAACGAAACAGTACATCCAATTTTCATAAAAAATGAAATGACTCGACAAAACTATGCAACAATTACATATTTTAAATCTCAAACTATTTGGTTGAGTAGTTTTTGCGCTGTTACATGCGGACAGATTGAACGACGACTAAGGTGCTACGTATTTATATAATTACGAACGCACCTAAAATATTCAGATCTTGGTGTAATAGTATACAGTATTTCGGATACAGTATAATGGCCAAAATCTTTTGTGTGTCCCTGTAAATACTATCTGCTTTCTATTATGCAGGAAATAACTTGTAGTAATCCTCAGCAAAGTATATCAATTTCATAAAATGTTAAATAGTTTAATATAATTAAAATGCGCACCAAAAAATGTTCTCCCTATACCATTATGTTAGGAATACTTTTGTGTGGCATGTAAATCAAGAAGAAATATTCTTTGCACCAGTGATTGTACAGAATGTATATTATAGTATATACTTCATAGATACATACGAGGGTTGTAAATTAAATAGTGGCAACATAACCTTGAAACTCGCAGAAGGGCGAGCATGCGCAAATAGGATATGGGAGTAGTGAGATGGTGGTGCTGTTGTCGATGTGTAGAGTGCAAAAAACAGTCGATCTGCTTAGAATTCGTTTCCATCGCTCTAAAGCATGTTTTCAAAAAGGTGATCAGCGGTCATGGCTTAAAATCGAGGTTGCCCGTGGCAAAAATGCAGCATAATGCTATTGAGAATTAATGGAAGCCTGTGGCACAAATGCTTTACCGTATAGGACAGTAAGCACGATGGGTTCAAGCATTTCGTTCGGGTCGGAATGAGACTGCGGATTTGCAACACACAGGTCGCCCCTCCTTTCCTCTAGAGCAGATTGACATCCTGAGCGGTCTCCTTACCATAGACCGCCGAGGTAAGAATTATCCTTAGAGGTCACCGATTTCATGACGTTTCATCTTTACTCCACGCAGTAGGGCGCTCTGTCACTCACATCATCAATCAACACCTTGCCACTGGTCTACAACCAAGGAGCTTAGTTTAAGCTCCTTGTCTACAACGTCTTCCCGATATTTGGCAAAAGGTTGGCGATTACATAGAAGGAATGTAATGCAATTGCAATTGTAAGTTCACTAAAAATTGATTTATACATATGTTGCCATCCCTGTCCTCGCTCGAGGAAACACTCGCGAGCTAATGCTATTCCTACGGGGAAGCATTTTTCTAATAACTCTTTCGCATTTTGACATTTTGGAATAATTTTTTTTGCATTGGGTAGGTAAGGTGCATGCTAGCAGCGCACCTTTTTTACTTTTTCGATTTTGGTTGTAGATATTTTTTACAAAGCTAGTTTCACTTTAAAACCAGTTTCGAAACTGAAAGTGCTTTTTAAAAAAATATCTGCAATCAAAATCGAAAAAGTAGAAAAGGTGCGCTGTCGGCATGCACCTAATCGCACCTGTCGCAAAAATAAATAAAAAAATAAAAAAATGTCAAAATGCGAAAGAATTATTAGAAAAATATGTCTTCCAGAGCAGAAAAATCCCGATGGAAAGCAAAAACAAAACAAAAGATGATATTTTACAAGTTCAGAATTAATTCGAGATCTACTAGAGATTTTAATTAAAAAAAAAAATTATCTAATGTGTACGCCAGGCAGTACATTGGGAATCTTTAACTTCTGTAGACTTGATATAACCCCAAAATAACAATAATAATTCCTTCTATGGATTTCAAATTACATATAACTAGTTTAATTTTGCTTCAAACTGTCTAACAAAAAGGCCGGAGTCGAAGGCGGCTTGCTTTTTAGCGACTTCGACTCTTTTGCGCAAAAATTGGCCCGACTCCGACTCCGAAGCTCTGCTTTTTTGCTACCTGGATGCAAATCTCGCCAATAGCTTTAACTCCCCAGTTAGCATTTTTTTATATAAATTTTTGCGCGCGGTAAATTAAAACAAAGCTTTAAAATTGAAAATAAATATCATTGCTTGTGGCATTATTTTTCTTTTCTTTTCTTTTTGTAGTGTTCACTCTAGAAATAAAAAGGGCATGGTGCTATTCACTAAAAAGGGCACTAATCAAGCAGAAAAGGGCACCTTTGCAAGAAAAAATTTATTATTGCCTCTAGAAGGGAAAAAAAAGAAAACGGGAAAATACATAATTTTCAAGTGAGATAAATCAAATATTAATTTTGAATGATTTTACGATATAAAAATTAAAAATACAATTAAATTAAACCATGATTGAATAGTTCGATGTTCTTTTTCTTAAAGAAATGAAAAAATTCTATCATTTCTGGACACACAAATTTAGAAATACTACGGAATAAGATAAATATTTATCAAAAATATCTGGGTAAAACCAGTGGTGCATTTTGCTACTTTTAAAAAGGGCAGGGTGCATTTTGCAAATTTAAAAAAGGGCAGGGTGCTGCACCCTTCAAAAATGGTCTAGAATGAACACTACTTTTTGTTAAAGAAAGAAAGATGTGAAAGATGTGAATTTTAGATGTTTCAATTTTAAATGGAAATGTCATATTTTTAAATGAAATGAGTGAAAAGATTTCGATATTTTTAACAAAATACAAATGTGATGGGAACAATGTTTGACGATTTATCAAACGCGCCCTGCTAACATATGATTTCCCATTAAGAATTTTCTAGTTTGGCGAAAGACTGAGCAAGTAAATTGAATTACAATATGAATAAAAGTAACATGATACATTGCTTAGCATACATTTAAGGAAGACCAAAACTGGTCGCCAAAAGCGGCTAGTTGTATAATAAAGATCAAAGCCTCAATTAATAACTTCATGAATCCATTATCTTAATTTCACGTTACTGATTATGTTGAGTAATAAAGTTTAATTTTTCAATGATTTGAAAAAAGTCGAAATTAAACTTTAATTAAAAATAATGTTTGTCTTAAGCGTTAGGCTAATATTAATTGTTGCAATTATTTTTTGTTAATTTTCTTTTTATAGATCCAGTCAATTAATTCTTTTAAACACTTTCATTCGTCGAATTGGACTGGTATCAAATCGTTAATGTTTAAATGAAGGCTATCAAAAATTTCGATTTTCACTTGCTACTAATCAAAACACTCGAATTGATATTTTTACAACGATGATTTTATTTTATTTCATTATTTCTAACTTTATAGGTACAATTTTAACAAGATTATATCCTCACTTAAAAATACTTTTCGGATCTATTAAGAATTGCTTATTAGATAGGGGGTGAAGAGAAGTCATTCTGCACGATCGATAATAAGCAACTATTTAAAGAAATCATTAGCTTTCCTAGAAGAAAGGAAACAGATTCAGAAAATCACTTGATGAACGCAGATTGATTAAGGTCGTTAATAAGGAATATTCAAACAAGACTGGCAGTGCGTAGCTACCGAATGTAAAATAACGACAAAATATTTTATTACAAAATAATGTTTCAGAATTAATTATTCTTCGAGAGAAATAAATAAATTGCGGTTTATTCCTACAGCTGACAAAAAAATTAGAGAGTGGTTATAAAAGTAGTTTTCGCTGTTTGGAGGTTCAAAAGGTCTTCACACTTTATTTGAGCGATATACACAGTTAATTTCTGCGAATAAATGATATAATTTCTGTAGCAATTTTACAAAATATTTGCTACTAGGGTTAGTCTCGAAAGCTTCGACTCGACATTTTCACTATGACAGAACTTTTTATAGGACAGTTATATGAGTTTCCTCTAACACCACTTGGGAAACTTTACAAAGTCTTTTAGATGCTCGTGAATGACTTTTTTCTAATATTCACTTATCCGTTCAAATAAGAAATAATTTAATTGGACAATTTCTCTCTCTCTCTCTTTTTTTCTTTGGCTAAGTATGAGACAGTTGACTTGGAAGAGTGATAGAAACTCTGTTTAAGAAACTCTGAAGCTCTACTTTATTGATGCCGTTACCATACACAGCTGGAATTTCTTCTTCGAAAATTTTGGCTCAATTCATAACTTTATATACACTTTTCGACAGTACAATAAAGAAAAGAGCACAAAAATCGGTATTACAGCAATCTCTTTCGGCAGAATATTTTCAAAACTTAAGGAGATACTTCTGGCCATACATAAAAGAATGCTTAATTTTCTGTGCATAACTTTATGCAGTTTTTGATATTATAATAATTAAAAATATCACAAATATCCAGGGCCATCGCTAAGACTTTTTTTTTTTTTATTGAGGGGGGAGAGGACCTAAAATTGCCAAGTCAAATTTCAATATTTGCCAATTCATTTTACAATTTTGCCAACTTACCACAATTAGAAAATGTAATAGAGATCTTATCTTTTAAAATGTTAATAATATTCCTAATTAGTTTTGTAGTTTTTGCCAATTCTATCAAAAATTGAAAATATATTGTAGTTTTTATTAGATTTTTAAAGAAAATTTGCCAACTAAGTTTGTGAATTTGCCAAGTGTAACAACATTCACGAATGTTTGGGGGGAAGGCCTTCCCCCCCCACCCCTTAGCGAGGCCCCTGCAAATATCACTATTACAGCGTCCCCTTTCGGCAAATATTTTTTTCAAATTCAGGGAGGACCAGCTTGCTATATCCAAAAAGATACACAAAAGAATTCATTGAATTTTATGCATAAATCCATACATTTTTCGATGGTACAATGATGAAAATGGCACAAAAATCGCAATCATAGCGCCCCCTGCCGGTGGAATTATTTTAAATTCAGAGAGGACATGCTTACCACATCCAAAAACATACAAAAAAAATTTCGTTCAGTTCTATGAATAACTTTACAAACTTTTCAATGATTCAATATTGAAAATGGCACAAAAATCGCTAATACAGTGACCCCTTTCGGCGCAATATTTGCAAATTATAGAAGGATTTGCTTGCTCCGGCCAAAACCATACACAGAAAATTTGATTAATTTCTATGCATAACTTTATACACTTTTCGGACAGACAGACATTTTGTATAAACATGTTTTTTGGGATCTCTGATCCATAAAATGTGTAAATTAATAAAAAAAAAACCTTTAAAAAAATCGATTACAATATTTTCTTCTGCTGAAGGTAGAAGAAAGTAATAAAATTTATTGAAGATTTCAAATATGTCAAACTTTGTTCTTAATACTTATTGGACGCTATATTAGAAGGCTGCCACAGACGATTTTTGTAAGCATTATTTTCCGTACCACTATACATTAAATTTTTTTTAGTATATTTCCCTTGATAATATTTAAAGGCTGGTTCTGAACGGGTTAATCTTGTGTTTAAAAAATTAAGACCGTGTGATTTAACATCTTAACTAGTCGGATGTTGCAAAACTTCCATCTATCTCATGCATTTTAATAAGGGATGCACCGAATATTCGGTATCTATTCGGTATTCGGCCTATTCGGCCATGTTACCAAATATTCGGTTAGGCCGAATATCAAACTATTCGGTTATGCCGAATATTCAGCTTGACCGAATATAAAACTATTCAGCCTGCCTAAAATTCGGTTTGGCCGAATATCAAAATATTCGGCCAAATCCAATACTTAATAAAGCCTTTTAAAACACATTTTTTAAAACTTTTCACAATTTCTACTTTTAACTGTCAATTATAAATATATTTAAAATAATATAAAAGAAAATCATATTTAAATAAAATAGAATACTTTTACATTATTTATTTGTTGTTTGTAAAGTATAACTTAAGAAAATTAACTATGAGAAGGATTAAAATGGTGATTTATTAGGATTTTCCTTATAAATATTTGATATGAGTGCAGATGCAAGTTCCTAAATTTTATTTAGTAAAAAATCTGTTTCTTGTTTTTCCCAAATAAAAGTCCTTAAACAAGAAAGAAAATTTTTTGAGATTAGTAATAGCTAGCAAGACAGACAATTAGTGTTCATGAAACTATAATCATAACCAACTTATTGAGTCATAAGTACATTGTATTTCATCTCAATCTAAGTCAAACTTGTGTTTCCATTTGCTGCATTAACAATTATTAAGATACCATAACTATATTTTCAACTCGCATGCTTGGATTTCTGTAAAATATGATATGACGGGAAGGATGGAAAATGCCACCATTCATAAGAGAAAAACTATGATCTAAACATTCCTTTTTAATTAAATTGAAAGTATTTATACTTTATATTGAAAAAAATTTGCCGTGAGTTATTTAAAAAAGAACAATTTCAATTATGAGACACTACAGTTTTTCTTCAACCATTTTTGCGTTATTTCTCTTTGATTTTAAAATTTTTGTTTCAATTCGTAGAAGAAATCATGAAATTTAAAATTTTATTAATTAAAAAAAGTCTCATAATTGTGCTTATTAAATAAATAAAGGCAGAATTTTTTCAATATTAAATGTTCTTATAAAAAGCTCTTATTTATCAAAATATAAGTTTCTCTTATTAAATATTATGTAAAATTGTTTTAAAAAGTAACATTTTAATACCTTTAAACTTTGAAACATAAAAAGTATTTGGAAAGCCGAATATTCGGTATTCGGCCGAATAGTTACTATTCGGCTGGCCGAATATTCGGTATTCAGCCCAACAATTACTATTAGGCTTGCCGAATATTCGGTATTCGGTTCAGCTGTCGACCGAATATTAGGCATTCGGCCAAAATAATTATTCGGTGCATCCCTAATTTTAATACTTCAAAATTCGCTACCACAGCGCCAAAATTAAATGACGTGAGGATCCTAAAAGCATGAAATTCCGTGCATTAGTTCTTAAAATAGGACAAATGAGGATTTCGAGAAAAATACAACATAAAAGTGTCACCTGTTGGGTGATTTACATCAAAACATAATCAGCAATTATATTTATCAAAGTATAGCTGAATCTGAAATTTGATGAAAATTCGTGTAATACATAGTTCTTGAGATAGAGCTATTGCGGGAATCGGGAAAAATTCAGCATAGCAGCGCCATATGTTGGGCTATTAGCACCAAAACGTCAACAGATTTAATTCATATCAAGGACTAACTGAATCTACAGTTTGATGAAAATCCGTGCATTATTTCTTGAGACAGAGCTATTGTGGAAATCGTAAAAAATTGCAGCATGCCAGCACCACCTGTTGAACGATTTATACAAAAAATAATCAGAATCAATTTATATCATGGACTACCTGAATTTAAATTTATTAAATTCCGTGTATTTTTTTTTGAGATAGAGCGCCCACAAAACTCGTGTCACATATAGACACAGGCACAGACTCATAGGCAGGCATTTTGTAAAAGCACATTTTTTGGTATCTCTGACACCTAAAACGTATAAATCCGTTGAAAATCGGAATTCGAAAATTTTCATGAATTCAATGCTTTCTTCTTGTAAAGATAGAAGAAAGTAAAAAATACTTGATGAAATGAGCTATAATTTTAGATTAGCATATTTGAAGCTTTTGGAAATCGATCCCTTAAATATATAGGTTAAACTTTTTATGTTGTTTAAATATTAATTTTATATTGATGTTTTTGGAGAAAATCTTGTTAACATGGCGAATCTGTATTTTGACACCGAGAGCTGACATTAAAATTTTATTGGTTAGTTTATATTCTGTTCTGTGACTTCAAATTAGTGAAAAAAATATATCGTTTAAATATATAGCAAATTAACACCTTGTAATAATACATTACTTCTAATTGCTAAAATGGTTTAAGATTAAAATTATAAAAACGAATATCATTATTTATTTGTTTTGGAAAGGACTCGGGAAAAGTTGAAACAGGTCAACAATTAAATAAAACTATTTTATCGTTTTTAAAATTTTAATCTTACAGTAATTAGAAATAAAATTTAAAAAATGCAATTTAACAAATTACGACTATTTGGAAAATGATATTTTCAAAGAATAAAATTTAAAGACTTATAAATAAATTCTATATTTAAATTAATAAATAATAAATATCCTTTTTATGATGATCATGAGTCATACATTACATACGCCATGGATTAAACATTAGTATTCCTGGACACATCATAAACAAATTCTAAATGAAATTTCAGTTTTACATTTTTCGGAACTGCAAGTTTTTAAACTTCTAAACATTGCACGTCTTTAATTTTTACACCGTTGCGTAGAGGGAAAAAATGCATTTTTGAATGAAATTTGTTTGAAATCTCTCTCACAATTTGTTTTCAAATTATTATTATTAAAGTTTTTATTTCTTTTTTTCCCCCCACCTTAGGCAACAGAAGTATTCCATTTTTGGACATTAAACATGGACCAATCAGAATAAATTAAAATAAGTTGTGGAATTCAACCAATGAAAAGATTCAGATTTTTCAATTCTCTAACGAGAACAACAACTATTTTCCAAATAGTTAATAATATAATATATCGTTTATTTAAAGGACGAAAAGTTTTATTCTGTGGACCAGATTACTTCCCAAAGGCATTAAATTTTGCGTTTTTACAGCTACTAATCAAAATTTTTAATCTTATTATTTCAATTAGGCATAAATTTAACAAGGCAGTCCTCATTTAAAAATACTCTTATTTCCATTAAGAATCACTAATAGATGGGGGAAGAGAAGGGTGGGGTCTTATTGGATCAATAATAAGCAACAATTTAAAGGAGCAACTTAAATGAAGCCATTAGCCTAGATAAAACCGGGATACAGAAAAATCGCTTGATGAAGGCAGATTGATCAAATAATGGATATTCTAACTATGCAATAAGACTGCACTAGCAATATGTAAAAAGGAAAGAAATATTTTATTACTAAACAGCACTTTAGAATTTACATATTATGTGCGAAAACATCGAAAATATAAACTGTGGTTCGAATGATAATAGGGAAAATAAAGCTTTTATTTACAATTAAAAAATATTCGTGAATTTTCATATTATTGAAACATCCAGTGCTCTTTTTAAAATCATTAAAAAATATAAACTTTTTTGATTGAAACGTATTTAGATATCTGCAGTGGATAGTAAGCTTCGTCAGAAAAGTTAATTTATAATAGGTGAAAAAGGTTTTTTATTAGATCTGATTTTTTTTAAGGGATTCAGAGTTGCAATTTTTAAAGCAATTTTAAATAGTTTAGTTTTAAATTAGCTTTTCATTGTATGGATAACATCCAAGATGCTAAAACTTGAAGTTATTCTTTTCCTTTTTTTAAATGGAAATTTTTTATAGTGCACTTTATGGCAAGATCAGATTTTCAGTAATATACATATAGTTTGTTTTAACTATTTAACTATATTAAATATGAAATAAAAATGTTAATTAACTATTACTTGCTATGTTATTTTTACATATGTCATGACGTTTTACATATCCCCCCCCCCCCTAAACAAACTAACTTTTTCGAAATGCAGCCCTTAGAATTTAATAAAACTGAAAACAAGAAGTTGGAAACAATTCGCAATTATAGGTGAAAAAATAAAAAGTTTTTAAAAATTTTCAATTATAGGGAAAACAAAACTTCATTTTAAATTGCCTTCTTGTAATTAGATTTTTCTATATGCATTTTATTTCTTTATTAAATCGTTTTCCGACATAAAAGCAGCTAATAACATATCAAAAAGGTATAAAATATTCGAATAGAGAAAAATAGTTCCAATAGTACCTAGTATTCTTAAAAATCGGAAAAAAGAAAAAATGAATTTCCACCCCACCCCCCACCCTATATACCAAATAAAGGTATAGCGAGGGACATCGAGCTTCAGGTTTCGGTTCCTCAATTTAGAAACGGCAACAGAGCCAAAAAGAAAATTCAGCCTTACAGGTTCGGATTCGAGCAGAAAAAAAAATCTTTTTTTCTGTGTATTTTTATTCTTGGTTCGCCGCTAAAGGTTATCATGTGCGTCACAACTGTGTGTACAAGAGATGCTATTTGCCGAGATACATACGGGGAAAAAAGTTCGGCTATACCTGGAGCATCAGCATCAAACGTGCGGGAAAAGCAAATTAAGAATGGTGTTTAGTTGTTTCATGCCTTCTTTTTTCTTTCTTTCTTTTCGCTTTGGAAATGTACCAAGAAAATGGGCCCGACATCATAAGGACCTTCCCCACCTATCTGATATCTTGGGTGTCACTAATTTCATCCATCAACAAAAAATATAAATGAACTGAATAAATTAGTGACGGTGCTGCGAACTTATGGGCGTCCGAGAAGAAAGAGGATCGCATTTTTCTTAAGAAACTTAAAATAATTAACCAGCAAGGTCAGTTAAGAATTTTCCTAAATGAGCAGCATCCTTCTTCCCCAGAACAGTCCGTTTAAGACGATATTTAATTATGTTTTTCTTTACACACTCGTGTCTCTAAAAATCATATTCTTAAACGGTAAAGGTATCAGGAGTAGGAAACTATCTCTTTGTAGAAAATAATAAATTGTATCAGTTTTTCATTTTGAAAAAAAACGGCAGTAATTTACTTTTGTGATTCTTAATATTTCTTTGTACTGCTATTTGTTTACTCTACCATTGACTCCTTCCCGTCTCTAATCAGCCTTATTTAACACAAATAAGAAAAACGGTGACATAGGAACATACTGATCTGTATTTTTATGTAACCTCTATTTATCTTCGATAAGCAAATTTGTAAAAGTTTCTTTTAGATATGTGTATTTTTACTTTCTTATTGCTCGAATCATATTTTCTTGCTAGATGCTGGTAATTTTTTTTTTTTTTTTTTTTACTAGCTCTAAATAGACTTGTGCAGTTATAAATGTAATTTCGGAACCTTCAACTCCCTCCCCTACTTTTTTTTTCTATCCATACAATTATTTAACAGTGCATTTTTATTCTTTAAATATTTGTAAAGTTTCTTTTCGTAACAATACCCATGTTTTTCATGGCAGAATCACGTAATTTTGAAAAGAGTACATTTTTCTGTATTAATTTAATGGAATGTGCTCCTTCCCCGCTCCATGCAAAGGAAGAAAAACAAGATTGACTTCTAGTATAAAAACTAAACTGGTATAAAAGTTAAAAGCCTTAATCCCAGGGTTGGCACGGTTTAAACCAATTGGTTTTAACCATGGTTTAAACCACGGTTTAAACCAATTGGTTTTTTTCAAAAAAAAAAAATCTACTGATATTTTCCCATTTTTCTTTGCAATTTAAGACTTACAAATTATTGGATATAAATATTTTCTACGTTTAACACTTTATTTCAGCAAAAAGTATTAAATATAGTGATTCTAGGTTATTTTTTATGTATAGGATGAAATTCAGTACGCATTGGTGAACATATTCCACTGCTCTAAAGAAAAATCTTAGAATATGTGAACTGATCAAAGATAAAATGGATTAAAAATATTCCATATTTAGTATAAAATACTTTCATTGAAAAATGCAGATTATTTAAAGCAATCTATTATAACATGCACAATGCTTTTGAATATGGAGCTACATAACTGGATAATCTTTAAGATTTTGGTGAAAATATAAAAGGATTTTTTTTTCTTCTATCGGGGAGATTATCTTTAAGAATCAAAATCAAAATATGAAGTTGAATGAGTATTCAAAAATTGGGGGCTAGTTATAGTATTTTAATAATAACAAATTATTTTTTCCCCTCAGTTATCTGCTAAATCCAATGACCATAAATGTTGATTTCAAAATGTCTCACAAAACACAAAACCCCCAAGAACAATCTCAAATTTATTTTTGTATTTTTTTTTTTTTTTTTTTTTTTTAATTGTAGAAAAGAATTATACAGTAGACACCCTCAAATCCGCACTCCTAAAATCTGCAACTCAATAAAATCCGCACATATTTTACGGATGTAAACAATGAAACATTCAGTTCAGATGTAGGTGCAAAAATTGATTTTTTCCCTTTTATATCAATTCCATACATTTTTTAATTTATAATTTTTGTTAAGGTTATTGAATTCATATTTTTTCATGAAGAAAGAATAGTTTATTACTGAAAAAATAAAGATATTGCTATTATCATTGGTAATCACAATCTTACCAAATATATTTATGTATTATGATCCTAATGTGAATTAGTAATGTACCTTTATGAGGCAAGTTTCATTGAATAATTTAGGAAAAACACGTTTCCTCTTTTATAATGAATATTTAATTGAACATTATTGATTATTAATTTTACCTTTCCTTTTAGTATTTTAATCATTTTAAAAAATATCTAAATTTTTATTATTTTAGTTGATTACTTTTTTTAATATTTTAGTATATTATATGCATTCATTATACTTTTGATTTCATTATTAATTACATTCAAATTATTTTTTTAAAAATGTAAACAAGGCAATGACCAGAAATCTGCAAAACCTCTGGTCCCAAGCTGTGCGGATTTGAGGGAGTCTACTGTATTCATCAAACTACATCAAATGTTTATTATAAGTAATAAAAAGATTATATATAAACATTTTCAAAGCATCAATGTTTCACTGTGTAGAGTAGCTTATTGTTTGAACATATAACTTTACTAATATCTATTTAAATTAAAATATGATTTTTTTAAAATTTCTACATAATTAACTATAATTATTTAATTTAAATTATTTTCAAATGATTTTATACTACTTATAATTCAACAATGTCTATTTTTATCAATAAATATGCATGCATATGTAATAAAAAAGGATGTTTTAAAAAAAACCCGGTTTAAACCAAAAAAACCTGGTTTAAACCAAAAAAACCGTTTTTTTGTTTTGTTTTTTAAAAAACCTGGTTTTTTTCCAACCCTGCTTAATCCATAGTCACACGAAGAAACGAAAGCTCTGATGTATATTCTATTGGACAAATCTTTAAAGATTTATCGCTCGGATTTTAGTATTTTTTAATGATTTTTTCAGCACAGGCAGCTTAAGGTGCCATATTTGATATCGTGATTTTAAACTTAATAATTTTGGTTAATTTTGTTTTATACGAGGATATTTTCATTGGTGGAACTGGTTTTCTGAAACTATCCTTATATAGATATAAAACTTAGCAAAATCAAAACATTACAAAAACATAATATAAAAAAGTAAACCCTAGGTACCTATGTAAAAATCGCTTAAAAATATAAGCCAAAACTCAAAAGATTTCTCCCATGGGATGAACATTAGATTTCTCGTTTAGTCGCGTGACTAATGTATGTTTTAGACCATAAAATAAATAATAAAAACGGAATATCTTCATTGCGTGTGACGTGCAACACTGTACCGACAGCAATGAACTTGATCGTCAAGCTAGTCAAATATTGCTGTTAAATCACATCATTTAGCGACAGATTTTATGAACCGTAAATTATTCATACACTGTTTAAAAAAAAAAAAAAAAAAAAAAAAAAAAAATCATATATTAAGCATAGATTATGAAACACTTTTCAACAGTTGCAGAATAAATTAACAAAATGCTATTTAATAGGTTAATTTGCTATTAATCAATAAGTTAACTAAGTAAATATTTTATAAAACTCATAACACATTTGAAAACCAGATTTCAACAATCACTGTCTATAACCGGAAATGTACTTCAATTCTTTTATGCAGCACTGTGCATATTCTATAGATTTGTTTGCATTATAAATAAAATGCTAAAATTTAGTTTAGTAAAAAAGGCTTAACACAGTTGAAAATCCACCTTTAATAATTTCTACAAGTAGATAGAAATTCACTTTCATTCTTTTGTATAATCTTGTATATTACATAAAGATTTTTACAGACGCCGCATATTACGCTTAAATTTCAAATCAGGTAAACAAGCACTTAAAACTACTGAAATACCAGTTCCAGCGGTCATGCATCTATATTTCATCTAGGCTTCTAAAGTTGCAATTAACATGCATTAAAAAAAAAACAAGATATGTGCCTCCCCCCTTTATTTTATTTATTTATTTATTTATTTTTATTTCTTTTATTTTTTGCATATTTATGTTTAACATTCTTTCCTTCATCTGTTTTCAGATGATCACATAGGATTTTTATAAAGATCTGATCGCATGAGGGTCTTGCTCATCTCAATAAAAGGTTTTGAATGCTAGTATCCACACTGGGAATTCCTCCGACAGATAGGGGAGCTCGCATGCAAAAAGAAATTGTAATTTATACAAAATACAGCATTGGGATAAAGGAGAAAAAAAAAGTGGTTTTATGACTAAAGATAAATAAAATAAATGAAACAAACTAAGGGATTGTGCTTTACCTTTCTGTTCGCCAGTTCGCATATTTTAATGAGTGGTTTGGCACACCACAATGTATTTTCTGGCAAATCTTTATTGCTATCACTTTAAGCGGGTTTAAGGAATCTGAATTGAAAAAAAAATGAAAAAAAAAGACCATTTTCAACATTTAATATTTAAAAATACAGTTGGCAATGGTTAAAACGTACTTCCAGGCGTCCTGAAAATATGGTAAATTATAACCGAAGTACGTTATAAGCAATAACTAATAAAATGTAGTGCATAACGCGGAAGAAAATGGCGTATAGAAGTATACACAATAATGAAGATTTAAAACAGATTTTGTGAATTCATTAAAATAAAATAGAAAAAAAAAAGAAAAGAAAAACATTTAACTACTTGCACGTTTATTTTACACACACACACGGAAAAAAAAAAATCTGATATTTTTTCTTGTTATCTTTGATTACATAACACAGTAAAATTTACATTTTCCATATGTTAAGTTAGAATACATATCTCTTCCATGAAAAGTGACTAAGGCAGCGTTTACAAATTGTTTTACTTTCCTTTAACGTGAAGAACAATTATCCCTTTTCTTCGACAACAGTTTGTGATTGATAACAAAATGTTGGGGGAGATTCAAGAGTAGGATGGAATAGATCAGTACTTTTTGTTTTAAAGAATGGTACTTCAGCATACTTGAAATTTAATTAAAAATAAAAGACACCACCTCACCACAACATAAACGCCAACAGTTCACATTTATTAACCTTCTACAGGCCAATGTTCCCAATTGGGAACATAAATGTATAAAAAATTAAATTTCATGAAAATTGACAGGAATAGTAAAAATGTGACTTTCTGAGATATATGTTACATTCCTATCATTAATGGGGAAAAGCACAGATCATAAAAATGACCATCGACCACTGCAGAATGACCAATCATAAAAATGATTTTTTGAAATAGATTAAGCAGATTTTAATAAAATTATTAAAACATAGCAAATTATCTACGTACCCATCGTTCTATGGAGTTCATTTATCTGCGCTCTATTTTGTTGAGCTCTCTAAGTGACAGGCCAGATGTTATGACCAATAAGGTTATCTGAGCGAAAAGTGCTCGCCGGTTGTCGTGCCCAGTTAGCTTAAACGGTAAAACATTGGCCTTGTGAGCCAAGTATCTGGGTTCGATTCCCGGTTTGGAGAATTTTCCGCTCAGATGGAAATATTTAATTCATATGGTAACTTTACCAATCAGTTGATAGTGTTAAAATAGCAAGCTCCTTTTTAATTTTTTCTTTCGTCGAAATTCGACGGGTTCTACTTCGTAATTCTAAAATCCATAATTTCTTTTCTTATGGAAATCTCAAAGAAACAATTATTTCAAAATGTTCAGAAAAAAAAGGAGTTCACCTAAAAAAATTTAAATTTCTAAAATTTTGACGATTTATGAGTCTTGAGACACTTTAATATTAGAAAAAGGGGGAATTTTACTCAAGTTTTATACAAAATATTTCGTACCAGAATTTTTATTTAAAACTGTTTTATTTATTTATTTTACTTTTTATTTCTTTGCACCTTTTAAACTTATTTTTTTTTATTCGAAATTTTTAGTTGGAATGGAAATAGCACAGTGCTCACCGTCTTTCTACTGTTAAATTACTTTGTTGTCAGCGTAGCTAATATTTGACGCGCAATAGACAATGCTAAAATTTTGACGTTACTCCAGAAAATAAAAAGAATACTGCCCAGTTAAACTGATGGCATTGAGCTCACAGGCTACAAATACTAATTGCACATTAAAGCCTTATATTTTCAAGGGTTAATTCCGTTCGAAAAAAAAATTAAGAAGGGGAAACAGCTCTCCCCTTTCCTCTTTTTTTTATACTTAATCATTGAACCTCCTATACTATCAAAGACATGCTTTATCATATAAAAAATCTATATCCAAAATTCAGAGCAAATTAGATAATTCTTAATAAAAACCCATTTAGAATTTATATAATTTAAAAGGAGTTATCCCCCTCTTTTATACTTAACCATTAAACTTCCAAAACTATTCAGAGATTTGAACGAAATCTGACAATTCTGCTTGAAAAACCCATTTATATAAATTAAGGGGGGGGGGGCATTAGAACCCCTGTTCCCCTTATTTATACTTATTCAATGAACACCTAATAACAGTCACGGAATCGCCTCATCAGAATGATCCTAATCTAAATTTTGAACGAAAATTAATTCTGCATGAAAATCCCATTTATATCAACTAACGGGGGGGGGGGCATTAGAGCCCCTGTTCCCCCTATTTATACTTATTCAATGAACACCTAATAACAGTCACGGAATCGCCTCATCAGAATGATCCTAATCTAAATTTTGAACGAAAACTTAATTCTGCATGAAAATCCCATTTATATCAACTAACGGGGGGGGGGGGGCATTAGAACCCCTGTTCCCCCTATTTATACTTATTCAATGAACACCTAATAACAGTCACGGAATCGCCTCATCAGAATGATCCTAATCTAAATTTTGAACGAAAACTTAATTCTCAATTAAAATCCCATTTATATCAACTAACGGGGGGGGGGGGGCATTAGAACCCCTGTTCCCCCTATTTATACTTATTCAATGAACAACTAATAACAGTCACTGAATCGCCTCATCAGAATGATCCTAATCTAAATTTTGAACGAAAACTTAATTCTGCATGAAAATCCCATTTATATCAACTAACGGGGGGGGGGGCATTAGAACCCCTGTTCCCCCTATTTATACTTATTCAATGAACACCTAATAACAGCCACGGAATCGCCTCATCAGAATGATCCTAATCTAAATTTTGAACGAAAACTTAATTCTGCATGAAAATCCCATTTATATCAACTAACGGGGGGGGGGGATTAGAACCCCTGTTCCCCCTATTTATACTTATTCAATGAACACCTAATAACAGTCACGGAATCGCCTCATCAGAATGATCCTAATCTAAATTTTGAAAACTTAATTCTGCATGAAAATCCCATTTATATCAACTAACGGGGGGCATGAGCCCCCCGTTCCCCCTCTTATACATATCGAATGAACTCCAAAAACTAATCAGGGAAGCGCCTTATCAGGATATACCTATATACAAAATTTCAAGTGGATCCGATATTTTTATCATGAGTTATCGCGTTACGCACATACGCACATACATACAGAACGGACGGGCACATAAGCTCTCAGGCTATGATAGCCTGTGAGCTAAAAAGTATCCATGATATGATGACTATTTAAAAAAGTGCAAGTACTGTGTATTTTAACACTTAACCATTTTTATAAAAGTTAAGAGACTACTGTTAAAACGATAAGGAAACAAACGAGGCAAACATACCTTTTTTATGTATACCGATTAATTGAAACATTATCACCACACCATTAAAACGAATTTCTCTACCCCCCCCCCTCCTCCCACAAAATAAATAAATAAAAATATAAAAATGGGTGTGGATTTGTGTGTGGGTGGTGGGTATAAATTGGAGTATCCGGATAAAAGGTATACATCGACATGCATTAAAATACAATAAGAGAATAAAGAGGAGGTACAAAGAAAAAAAAAATGCACGAGCGAATAATATAACTTCAGCTGTGAATCTGAATAAAAATATTCTACACCTAATTTTTATTCAAAACTTATTTAACTGTTTTGTGTTTTTTAAACTTATTTTACAAAAAAAAAAAAAAAAAATTCTGGTTTCAACCGAAATATATTTTTAGGCCAAAAAGACTCCCCAGTATTATTCTAGTAAAAAAAAAAAAAAAAAAAAAAAAAAAGAACATTGGTTACAGTTTTAATTATAATTGATATTCGGGGAAAGGGGGGGGGGGGTAGTACATAAAATGTAAAAAAAAAAAAAAAACATAGAAAGGTTGTTATAAAAATTCATTTACACATTAAAACATATAATACATATTTAGTGCCAGAAAACTCCGAAAATCCAAAACATCATAACTCGGTAAGTTTTTGTCGCACAAAAAAAAGCATTTTTACTGGCTTGTTAGAACAAGAAAGTTTTTCTAAATATAGCTTATAAGGGCGGGGGATAGCATAAAAATTTAGCATAGTAATTTTTTTAAATTAACTATTTTTACGTTAATTGATTTTCTTATGATGAAAAGCAATATTTGAAACATTTTTGTAACTGGAGCTAAACTAAGACTAACGGTTTAGGAATGAACTATTGATAAATGTTAAGAGACTATATATATATATCTGTGGCTTCCGGTAATAATCAGGTAAGGCACATTTTTGAAAAAATTGAGATAATTTGGGAAAATGTAGCTTTAAAAGAGTACTTTGAAAATGAAAATCAATTACTTCCCGTCATAGGGCAACTGTATATTTTCATATAAAAATCGAAAAGAAAAAAAAAACCCAGTAATAATCTGGTAAGTGCATAAAGTAACGGTAATAACCAGATAGGATTTCTATTTATTTTTTTAAATCTTCTATAATTCTGCGACTTCCGGTAATAACCAGGTAAGGCACATTTTAAATATTTTGATAAATGTTGATAAAATGTATTTTTATTAACATTTATTTTAATAAATACATTTAATAACTACATTATTTTAACAAATGTAAATAAAATTAAAACTTTAATTTATTTACATTTATTAAAAATAAATGTAAAGCAGTAATAACCAGATAAAAGTTACATTTTTAATTGGTTCTCAATTAATAAAAACCGTTTTTATATAACTATTTTGTAAAAAAAAAAGGAGGTTCTTATATCCTAATTGAATGTAGTGAAAATTATTAAGTTTTAATCTTTTTATAAAAGTAATGATAAAAAGACATTTTCGAAAACTTTAAATATTAATCACTCAAAATATTAAACTAGTCGTTGGGGGCCACCGTAATACTTACCCATCATGGATATGTATATGAAAATAAAACATGTGAAAACTATTTATACAATTCATTGCAATTCATAAACAAAATTTAAATAGTGTTAATATACATAGTAATGCTCTATTAAAGAACTGCTGATTACCGATTTCGACAAATTATATAAAACGCCAAACTACTCAAGTAGTACCGAACTGCGTAAAAGAAACATCCTTATAACTCCAAAAATAATAACTCTATTAACTAACAATTAACTGCATCGGATTAAGCGTCTCATTTCCAATTAAAATATACCTCTGAATTGAAATTTGAATGAAATACAGGGTCATGAAAAATCGAAGAATGTGGAAAACAGGATTACAAATATCTCGGCAACTAATAATCCGATCGACTTCGTTCTATATGCAAAATGTGTGTTATTTTATTGCCTTTTACGTCCATTCCTTAGAACAAAAAAATTCGAAAACTTTTATATACCTTTCATCAGAACGAATTTTTCGAGAGTCCGAAAAAAATAGTTCCAGATAATCGAGGTTGCTGATATTAAATAGGGTTCGTCCCATTCTTACATACTAAGTACATACAAAATTTCAAGTCTCTATCTCAATTCGTTCGGGAGATAGAGCGTTTACAGACAGACAGACAGACAGACGGACAGACAGACAGACGGACGGCAAAATTTTTTTTCTAAAAATATGTTTTTCGGAATCTCCACTATCTAAAAAGTGTAAATCCGTCAAAAAAAAATTTTCGATTTTCAAAACGATTGCAAGACTTACCCTATACTACGTATGATGGGTAAATAAAATATGTCTTACCTGGTTATTACCGGAAGCCACAGATATATATAAAATTCGACGTTTTCCCCCAAAAATTTTGGATGAATGCATGTAAGAAAATTAAACAGAGTAATTTTCCGTTTTTGAAAAAAAAAAAAAAAAAAAAAAAAAAGATATTTTAAAACTTTTCTTCGTGACTTTACATTTAATGATGTAGTTTAATTTCTTTAAAAATAGTTTTCTTTTTCCGTTAAAAATGTTAACTATTTTTATTTATCCTCCCTGAAGTTTTCTTTTAATTATTTTTCATATTCGATTTTGTTTTAAGTGGTCTTCACTTATACTTTTAAGAGGGCTAAGGAGTGGAGAACCTCTTCTCGAGTTTGTAGTCTACTTAAAACTCATTTTGTCAGAAAAAAAAAAAAAAAAAATTCTTTAACTGTATACAAGTCACGTGCATTAAAAAAAGTCTCATTAGTTCGAGCAACAATTTTTTAAGCTATGCATAGTTTACAATCTTTAAATTTTTTAAATAAAATAATTATCGGACTATCTAGAAAAAAAAGGGAAAGAATCTAAAATAAAAAGTAACAAAATACATGATACGAGAGAGAAAAAGAAGAAAAAAAAAAAGAGCAAAATATTCATAACCATTTTAATTCTTCCCATTCTATAAAAAAGTTATAATTGCTACTATAAAAAATATAAGTTGAAAATTTTTATATTATTATTAAATGATTAATGAAAAATATTAAAAAGTGAAAATTAAAAAGACTTAAAAAGAGAGAGAAAGAGAAAAACCACGATATTTCTGAACTTACGTTAGTTTAAATAAATAAAAAAGTCGTAATTAGACAAAGACGCCTGTCGAATATGAAAAGTTAGTTAAGGCAGTTAAAAATAAATTAAAAACAAGTAGGACAATTTTTTTTTCTAAAATATATTTTACTAGATTTAGGGGGAAAAAAAAAAAAAGATATTTAATATTCTATATATTATTACAAAAATAAATAAATAATGAAGGAAACATTTTGAATTCTTATATTTAGTGTATTTTCCAAAAATTACGACAGAAAATATTTAAAAATGTTATGACAATTTTCTTCACAGCTATTAAGACAAAAATTTGAATAAAAAATACGGCTTTTTTACACTTCATTAAGAATTCTATCTTGTAAACAATATATATATATATATATATACACATATATATATCTGCATCTTGGATTAAGGAAACAAAAAATATGCTTCCGAATTTAATGTGTTGAGGAAAAGCCAATTTGGAATAATAAAATCCACATGGAATAATAAAATAAACACATGGAATAATAAAATAGATTTAAGAGTTCTAAATGAAAGATTGACGTTTTTAATAATACATTTGAGTTCTTTTTAGGAAAATAAATATTAAATTACGACAAATTAAGGAAAAGGGGGAGTTTAGATGATAATTAAAATTTAGAATATTACTGAAATATAGGAATAAGTAGGGATGGGACGAATATTCGGCCACTATTCGGTATTCGGCCTATTCGGCCCTTTTGCCGAATATTCGGTTGGCCGAATATTGAAGGCTTGTTGACCGAATACCTGTAGCCGAATATTTAGAGATATCTTGCCGAATATTGCTAAAATCTCGCCGAATAGTGAAAGATATCTTGCCAAATAAATTTTGGATTTAAAGAATTTCATTCTTGCATTTTTTTTTCTCTAATCCAAATTGGCTACTTCATTTATGAAATCATTCTCATTCTTACTTACAAAATATAGAGTTATTTAGATACTAAAAAATATACAGCCTTTCTGTATTTCCTATAAAAGTTAGTGATATTCTAGAAAATGCTACCCAAGTTGGAGATTTAATTGTACGGGAAATGTCATCATTAGAGAATGATATGTTACAATTCAAGATATAAAAACACTGCCTTATTCTAAAACGCTCGAATATTTATTAATGTCTGCAAATTCCATGCACATATAAAAAAGGCTCTTATGAAATTCATAACTTATTTTCTTTAAAGTGAGAAATGAAAAAATTTATTCACTAGGTGTGTTAAGGAAGATTCATTTTCAAAATTAAATATAATATATCACCATTCCAAATACAACGGTACATCTGAAAGCAGAACTGATGCCAAACTCGATACACATTAGATGACACAACTTGCTTTTTGAAGATGGTTTTATAAATATTTTAATATAAATTCTAAATACTCAACAAAATAATTTTTTCATTCTATAGTTTTCACTTTTAAATAATTATTTGCATAATTACTGACTTAAATATGTAACATTTTTATGTATATATTTTTTATTTAATCTTCCTCTCTTCATGTTGTCATCAACTTCTCTTTATCCTTTTAATGCTTGTTGCATAAGTGGAATATTGAAGTTGAATATTGTATGTGCCAATTCAAATGTCAAAGATTTTGTTAACATGCATTCTACTTTAAACATAACCTTTTGCTTTAACGTAAGTTGCAATTTAAAGCTTGGCATCTGATTTCAGAACAGTCTCATTCTTACAAATTTGCTTATCACTAGGGACACAAACTCTAAATGATCAAATTTATTTCATTAAAGGTTATTTCAGAAAATATGTCCTTGTGAGTTCTGAGAGAGAGAGATTAAGAATATTATTGATTTTGGATGCAAGAAGTATCAATTGATAGTAAAAGAGAAGTACATTTTCCATATTTTAAAGGGAATATTTTCCCATCTTGACTTATTACAAATCAATTTGATGAACATTAGAATAAAGGATATAATGCGATTTCATAATTTTTTTGTGTTAAAAAAGGTTTTTCAAATTTAAAAATACATTTAAAAGCACATTTAAGAGTAATATTTATTAATGAGCTTCTATTTTTTAAATTATATATAATCAAAATTTATTTTCTTTATTGGAATAAAAAATTTACTATTCGGCCGGCCGAATATTCGGTATTCGGCCTAAAATTTGGCCGAATATTCGGTATTCGGCTATTCGGCCAAATCACTATTCGTCCCATCCCTAGGAATAAGTAGAATTTTATAAGATTTCGGAACAAAATCGAAACGGGAAAATGGCGAAATTTTTTATTATTATATATATGTATGTATGCAATTGATCAAATTATAACAAGGAAAAAATAAATTAAATGGAGTATAATTGATATTTACAGAACCAAAGTAGATTCACCAGGCCCACAAATAGTTTGGAACTACAAATAAAGTGTGCGATTTCATCTCCGTATTAGCTATGAAAAAGCAGAATAATACGAATTTGGAGCTACCAATACATATAAGGCCATAATAAAGTGGAGAAAATATTAAAAACAAATCATTAAAACAATATTAAATTGGATAGAATATGATAAATATACCAGACTTTATAGATATCCTACATAGGGTGTAACAAAAATTAACTGTCATGATTACAAGCAACTGTTGCCAAAAAAAAAAAAAAAAAAAAAAGATATTTCAAAAATTGGAGCAGGAAGTATAAAAGATAAAACTTCAGAGCCCACAATAGTCACAGGAAAATTACAGAAAAAGACCCGGATGACCATGTAAAGTCTATGGGAGCGTTCTTTTCTAATATCTCGTTCAAATTTTAATATTTTGACATGATTTTTTTTGCATAAAATAGTTCAGGACGATCCACAACCGGGCTAGTTTTCACTTTTTCGATTTTGGTTATATATTTTTTATATTATGATAGTTTCAGTTTCAAAACCGGTTTAAACCGGTTTTGAAAATTAAAGTAATTTTTTTAAAAAAATCTAAAACCAAAATCGAAAAAGTAAAAACTAGCCCGGTTGTGGATCGTCCTGAACTATTTTATGCAAAAAAAATCATGTCAAAATATTAAAATTTGAACGAGATAATAGAAAAGAACGCTCCCATAGACTTTACATGGTCATCCGGGTCTTTTTGTGTACTTTTCCTGTGACTATTGTGGGATCTTAAATATAAGGTATCAGCGTCCTCTATAGTATCACCAAACTATCTTGTTGTCCTAAAGGAATTAGTAAAATAAAAGCAATATTAAAAAAATATATATACTATTTATTTATTATTATTTTAATATATTTATGAAATCTATTGCATATTTATTGGAAGATGTCTTGTGCATATTGTATCTATAGATATATAGATTTAACTCAAATATCTTATTAAATGAAAAATTTATAAGAAATAATATGTAATTGATCAAAAATATGTGTTAATGATTCCCATAATCAAATGTACCATATCATAAAAAATTGTAAAATTTTTACATAATATTCTAATTAAAAAATAACAAATATGTTTAGATATTTAAAAAGAAAAAAGGGGAGAAATTAAAAATAAAAATTGAAATTAATTTTATTTAATGTGACAATACTATCTTAAGCTTTACCCTCATAGCATGCATGGTCACAGTAATGTCACAATGACATCACTGTGAGTCACTGTGGTCACATCACATCTGTGACCAAAATACCACCACTCAGTGACGTCACATTGTGACTGAGATGCGACTTTCTTAAAAATCTTTAGAAAATTACAAAAAAAAAAAAAAATCTTCAAAACATGTTATTTACTTTAAAAAACACTTTTGTCACAGTTTCGTTACGATGTTAATGTCATAGTCACAAATGACACACTTTTCACAAATTTGTCACACCATGACTTCACAAAGTGGTCACAATGTGGCATCACAAACGAACTCTTAAACGACCATAACGACGGCCATCACAGATGTGATGTGACCAAAATGCTACCACTCAGTGACGTCACATTGTGACTAAGATGCGACTTTCTTAAAATTTTTTAGAAAATTACAAATATTCTTCAAAACATGTTATTTACTTTAAAAAACATGTTTCTGGCAATTTAAATATCGTCGTTTCTGTCACAGTTTCGTCACAATGTTAATGTCAAAGTAGTCACAAATGACACAATTTTCACAAATTTGTCACATCGTGACTTCACAAAGTGACGTCACAAACGAGTTCTAAAATGGCCATAACGACTTCACATTTTAGTCGCTGTGACTCCACATCGACAATCGATGGCCACAAACTTACAATGTGACTTTACAACGACGTCGCAGTGACGACACCATGCCTTACGGTAATGAGATAAAACAAGTATATATTATATACATAAAACCATTAATGATATAAATGTCCATATAAAATAATGTCCATATATAATAAGGTCCATATAAAATATATAAACCATTGAATTTAATAAAAAATTACCACATTGAAACATGGGGAAAAAATTAAAAATGAATACAAATGGAATCTGCAGAAACAAAGCAGAATCGTCGGATCCCAAATACTTTGGAACTACAAATGAAATGTACGGTTTCATCTTCGTATTTGCCAAGAAAAAGCAAAATAATATAAATTTGGGGTTACCAACACACATAAAACCGAAACTAAAAAGAAGAAAAAACATCAAAAACAAAACAACAAAACTACCAAATTGGATAAAATAAATAAATAATAAAAATATAGAAAAAAAAAAGAGTAATACATCATAGTTTACCCTATTATTAAGATGTAAAACAAAATAATTTAATTTGACTATGCTAACCTACACTCAATATCTTAATATAAGATGAAATAGGGAATAAAAATAGATAATTAATGTATGCATTTTATACCCTTAGAAATAGTAGTTTAGGTATCCATTTGATAAAAATTAGGTGCAAGTTAATCATGGAAATTAAATTGCATTAATATAATTTAATTGATTTAACTATACAATTATCCATACATTAGTGTTAATTGGACATTAATTATAAAATGTTTTGCAATTTAACAAATATCTCTCCCCCTCTCAGTATTTTATTTTAATAATATATAAATTAACCATTGCGTATTATCCAGACAACATTGCCCTCCTCCGTACTCTAACATCTACCCACCAAGCCATCCTATTATATATATTACATTTTTAATTTTTTATGAGTATTTTTATGTTTTAATAATTTTTTATACATTTTTTACGCAATGTATTAATTATTTTTAAGATCATGTAATAACTAATTGTATATTAAAGAATATATGAATTTTTTAAAGAAAACCATTTTTAAGGCATCATAAATTAGCTTTTTAATATTTGCATTAATCAGATGAAAAGAACAAACATTTTATTCCATATGAATGATTAAGTATTATATTACGATGTACAGAATTATGAAGTCAGGATTTAAAATTAGAAAATGTATTTACTTTAAAATTAAATTCGTTCCGATATACATATATATCAACATTTGAACGGAGGGGGGTTTTGGGGTCTGGGGGTCATGATCGGGATCTGGGGAGTCACCAATATAAATATACTAACACTTTCTGGAAGTTCTTTCCTCCGGACGGCTGTAATAGGTAGCCTACAAGTTACTAATTATTAGTAGTAATTTCTAGTAGTTTGTTTTTTAGAAAGCTACTTAAAAAACAAACTAATAGAAATAATTAAATGGTAAGGAAAATATGATAGCCCTGTAAATGGTTTTTTTTTTTTTTTCCCTTTCCCTTTTACGGAAGGGGTTTAAGCTCAAATCAACTATTGTTAATGGCTATTTTCGCGTTTGAACAAATAAGATAATTCAAACATTTCGAAATCATCTAATATAAAATGTAATAAAGCAACAGAGTCTTTGCTTCCAGATTTTTTTAAACAATGTTATAAGGAAACAGTTTTAAATAAGTGATTTTTAATTTAACGCCTGAAATCTGATGTAATTTTCACAATTTTTTTTTCTTTTTGTAATGTTCACGAGAAGATATTTTTATCGTTAGAAAGGAAATGTTATTTGCGCTTACTTAAAATTAGAAACACTAGTTAAAGCGATTATCTCGAAATATGAAATAAATCTCTTATGTACGAGTAAATACATTAAAAAACTGTTTAGCAGTGTGATTGGACTGTTTTAAATCTGATGCAATTTCCACCATTCATGACTTAACCCTTTCCGGCACAGACAAATCCCGTTCGTGAAATGAAAAAATATTGATCGACACCGGAATTTTATTAAGAATTCTCTAATTTAAGCTTTATTTGTAAAAGCAAAATTGTATTAAAATATTTTTGGCGCCGTTTGATAGTTTGGAATTAAAATTTGGTGTAGCCTGAGTGAGACCACTGTGCCGGGATGGGTTAACGCATGTAATTTTTTTTTTATTCCTCTATTTAAATTATTCAAATGTAAATATATTTTTAATTTGAAGGAAATATTATTACTTGCGGGGGTTTTTTTTTTCTTTAAACACATGGCAACATTTTAAAATAAAACATTTTTCGACAATATGTAATAATAATAAATAATAAATAATAATAATAAATAAAAATAAATAAATAAATGCAACCTGCAATTAAATTCCTACGTGTAGTTTTTGTTCGTATAAAACTTCTTTAATGGAATATAATTTTGAATAACTTAAACATTAAATATCTCTTACAATAATTATTGGATTTAAAAACTACCTGCATCAGCCTGTTTATAAAAACATCTCTCTATAATAAATCACCGATTTTCATACTTTTGTATGCAGTAGTTTTCTTAATATTAGTCAAAAAAGACTGAGTCACAAAAAAATCTTTCTCAGCGGCAAGAACAGTTTTTCAATGGCCACTTTTTCTTGTTTACTGGCCCTGTGGTAGAGGTCTGCACGGGCCCGGGCCTGGCCCGTGGCCCGTACCCGGCCCGGGCCGGCGGAATCGTTTCGAATTTTCTAACGGGCCGGGCCGGGCCGGGCCGGCAGATTTAGAATAGTTTTTTCAACGGGCCGGGCCGACAAACAACATAAACGGGCCGGGCCGGGCCGGGCCGGCAAAAAAATTGAACGGGCCAGACGGGCCGGGCCGGGCCGATAAAAAAAATTTTCGGGCCTGCCGGCCCGTTCTGAAGATTTCAACAGAAACGATAAAATATTAGCTATTTTCAACGAAAATGGTTTTAACGAGAACAAGTATAAATGTGGCCCTGCTAGTTTGACAGCGTCAATATAAAATGCACGTTTATAAAAATGCACAGTGTATCGGCATCGGAGAATTACATTATGTGTAACCCGTTTTAATATGCCGGTCCGAGATCACGCTTGCATTACTTTTCTACATATAGACTGGCCGGACCGGTACTAGACTTAATTATTGGCAGAAAACATGATTTGTAAAATTATTAACAGCGATAAAGAACTTATGTTAGCTTAGTCTTCGGATATATACTTCTTAATGATTTTTAAATTAATTTCTCAATAATGCGAAAGTTTGACACATTTTCTGATTAATTTTAAATTGTAAAAGTATAAAAGTGATAAGCCTAACTATTGAAGGGATTTGGAATCGAAAAGCGTTTTTCATTTTTGGTAAATAAAATACTTGTATAACCTTGTTGAGATGTAATAGTTTCTCAAATGATTGCAGGTTTTTCTCCCTTCCCTTGCTATTGCTTCCGGAAATTCTATTCAAAACGCTAATTATGACAGTATTTTATTTGTTTGCAGTATTCTTAAATTGCTTGTATCAAAAAATGGATAACGCCATTCGATTATATAGTTTCTGAATAAAGATATCTGCTAATCTTATGCGTTTCTGAGGGAAAAAAATGAATTTAGAAATGTATCAGAAAGGAGCTTCTTTGAATTTAAGAATGAATTTGGATTTGAAATCTATAATAAAATGATATAGAAATATATTTATAAATCTTCTTTTATTAAACAGCTTCAAAATTAACGATGTTTTTAGCTTTCTTTCTTTTTTCTTTTATTCTAAGCCATATTAATTTTTTAATGAATCTTTATTCGAATGTTGAAAGCCTAAGAATCTATGTAATCATTAATGTTGTTAATGTCTATTTGCTGTAAAATGTACTATAAAATCATTCCATAGATATGTATGCAGTATTCTTTAAAGGAATCTTAGTTATATGATAAAAATCTGAATTTTTTAGAAATCGTAGAAATTGTAACGGGCCAAAACGGGCCGGGCCTGTTTTCGCTGATTTTTGTACGGGCCGGGCCGGGCCTAAAATATAAAAAATTAAACGGGCCGGGCCGGGCCCGGGCCGAACTTTTGAGTTTTACAACGGGCCGGGCCGGGCCGGGCCTGGAAATTCCGGCCCGTGCAGACCTCTACCCTGTGGCCGGTGGCTAGTGCTAATTTTGCCTTCAGTATCCGGTAATTTCAAAATAATAATTAACTGCTGATAATAAATATTTCGAAGCATAATATAAATTAGAAACTAAAAAAAAATACTGCACTTTACATGAAAACTTAAGGCCCTACATCAGTAACGCTCCGAGATAGAACGGCTAATGTTATTTCAATGGAAGAAATTTATCGCTTTCATTCCTTTGCATTTTGCTCAAATTTAATAATTTTTCTTGTTTTGAAAACCTGTAGGTTTAAACTATGCACGTCATTTTGAAATTTTATTTCTTTTTTTAATTTTAAGGCAATACAAGTACGTTATTTTATAGTCTTTAAAATTCACCTTTAGTGTCTTATTATGAAAAATCTGTTTGACATTTTAAAATTTAGTAAAACAGCATGCAGAGTTTAATTATTTAGCTTTCAGAAAATGTTTTTTATTTTGATTTTTAAAAAAATTTAATCTATGCTATTTGTATAAAAAGTTGAAACATTTTGATTTAAAATCGTCGAAACTGAGGTTTATTCCCGCCTTCAAAAGGGATACGCCTTAAAAGCAATTAGGGTGTAAGACGATAGGTCTTTACTCTGCAGGAAGTCCAGGGTGAAATTTCTTGCCTCTGGCTATTCGTAAAATGTTGCTTGCTTTATTGTATATAAATTGTTTTTCTTTTCTTTTTCCCTTTCAGAAAGATAAACGAATGATATTTAAAGTTCTTATACTATTTTAACTAAATAATACGCATATATTCCAAAGCCTGTCATAGTCTAACTGATCTAAATTTTAGAATAACGGTTTTTTTAGTCACGCGAAAAGAGAAACTCAATTATACTAAATCTACGGAAGATTTTAATAAAGATAACATACTTTCATTCCAATTTTTAATTATTTTTTTCGGCATAGTATAGCTGACGATGGTTAGTATAGAGGCCGCTTTTCACTTTTTCTGATACTGATTGTAGATTTTAAATATGAGGATAATATCACTTTTAAAAACGGTTCCGAAAATGAAACTGTCCTGTAAAGAAAATTAAAAAAAAGTAGAAAAAGGCCTTTGAAGAGATCGCTCTGAGCTATTAAAGGGGAAAAAAATATTAAAACGCAGACGAGATTTATTTATAAATTTCGACCGTTGGATTATCGTCGAAAGAATTATCATAAGCTAGTAAATTGTTTCGCTTGATCAAAGTTTTTTTTTTTTTTTTTTTTTTTTTTTTTTTTTTTTTTATATATACCCATAAAATAAATCGAAAAAATAGAAAATGGCCTATGTGCAAATCGATATCAACTAGGCAATGTAAAATAAAAAAAAAAAAAAAAAAAAAAAAAAAAAAAAAAAAAAAAATTACTTAAAATTATTAAAACACAAACGATAAACTTTTATAAATTTCTTTCATAGCATTAGCTTTAAAGCGAAGGCATTGTTTCGTTTAACTGCAGAGCCTCTTTAAAATAAATGAAATCGTAAAAGCTATTCAATGTAAGAGAGAAAAAAAAATAAAGATAAAAATAAAATTTTTTTAAATGTAGGCGAGATATCTTTATAAATTTCTACAATGGGATTTCGCTTGACTGAAGTAAGTCACTTTAAAATACCTGCATCGAAATCAAAAATTGTAATACGGCCTTTGTACAGAAAGATCTCAGCTGTTCAATATAAAAAAGATTATTAAAATATAGACGAGATATTTCTATAAATTTCTGTCATAGAATTTCGCTTCATTGAAGTAAGCCCCTTTAAAATACCCGTAAAAAATCGAAAAAAATATAAAACGGTCTTTGTACAGAAATATCTCAGCAATTCAATGCTAAAAAAATCATTTAAAAAAATTAAAATGTTGACGAGATATCTTTATAAATTTCTATAATGGGACTTCTCTTTATTCAAGTAAGCCACTTTAAAATACCCGTAAAAAATCGAAAAAATGTAAAACGGTCTTTGTACAGAGAAATCTCCGATATCTAATACCCCCCCCCCCCCGAAAAAAAGTTTAAAGACAATGAAAATACAAACGAGATATCTTTAAAAATTTCTAAAATGTGTTTTAGCTTTATTGAAGTAAGTCACTTTAAAATACCCGTAACAAAATCGAAAAGATATAAAACATTCTTTGTACAGAAAGATCTAGTTATATAATGAAAAAAAAATTACAAGTATTAAAATGTAGACTAGATATCTTTATAAATTTCTACCATGGGATTTTGCTTGATTGAGGTAATCATCAGTTTATATTTACTTGTAGACGAGATATCTTTATAAATTTCTAACATTCAATGCTAAAAAAATCATTTAAAAATATTAAAATGTAGAAGAGAAAAAAATATATTTATATGAACTTCAAAACTTCATGGGATTTCGCTTGATTGAAGTAAGCCCCTTTAAAACCCCCAATAACAAAATCGAAAAAATATAAAACGGTCTTTGTACCGAAAGATCTCAGATATCCAATGCCAAAAAATCATTTAAAAATATTTAAATGTAGAAAAGATATATTTATAAATTTCTACTATAGGATTTCGCTTGAATGAAGTAGCCTCTTTAAACACCTGTAAACAAAGCCAAAAAAGTACAAAACGGTCTTCACACCGAAAGATCTCAGCTATCCAATGACAAAAAAATCATTTAAAAATATTGAAATCTAGAAGAGATATTATTATAAATTTCTACCATTGGAATTCACTTGACTGAAGTAACCTCATTAAAACACCTGTAAACAAAATCAAAAAACTACAAAACGGTCTTTGTACCGAAACATTTCAGCTATCCAATGCCAAAAAATAATTTAAAAATATTAAAATGTAGAAAAGATATTTTTATGAATTTCTACCATTGGAATTCACTTGACTGAAGTAGCCTCATTAAAACACCTGTAAACAAAATCAAAAAAGTACAAAACGGTCTTTGTACCGAAAAATTTCAGCTATCCAATGCCAAAAAATCATTTAAATTATTAAAATGTAGAAGAGATATTTTTATAAATTTCTACAATTGTATTTCACTTGACTGAAATAGTTTTTTAAAATTCCCCTACACAAATGCGAAAAAGTACAAGACGGTCTTTGTACCGAAAGATCTGAGATATCGAATGCCAAAAAATAATTTAAAAATATTAAAATGTAGAAGAGATATTTGTATAAATTTCTATCATTGGATTTCACTGGACTGAAGTAGCTTTTTTAAAATTTCTCTAAAGAAAGTCGAAAAAGTACAAAACGATCTTTGTATCGAAAGATCTCAGCTATTCCATGACAAAAAAATCATTTAAAAATATTAAAATGTAGGAGAGATATTTTTATAAATTTCTACAATTGGATTTCACTTGACTGAAGCAGCTTTTTTTAAATTTCCCTAAACGAAGTCGAAAAAGTACAAAACGATCTTTGTACCGAAAGATATCATCTATCCAATGATTAAAAAAAATCATTTAAAAATATTAAAATGTAGAAGAGATATTTTTATAAATTTCTATCATTGGATTTCACTTGATTGAAGTAGCTTTTTTTTAAATTTCTCTAAAGAAAGTCGAAAAAGTACAAAACGATCTTTGTATCGAAAGATCTCAGCTATTCCATGACAAAAAAATCATTTAAAAATATTAAAATGTAGAATGAAATATTTTTATAAATTTCTACCATTGGATTTCACTTGACTGAAGTAGCTTTTTTTAAATTTTCCCTAAAGAAAGTCGAAAAAGTACAAAACAATCTTTGTATCGAAAGATCTCAGCTATTCCATGACAAAAAAATCATTTAAAAATATTAAAATGTAGGAGAGATATTTTTATAAATTTCTACCATTGGATTTCACATGACTGGAGTAGCTTTTTTAAAATTTCCCTAAATAAAGTCGAAAAAGTGCAAAACGATCTTTGTACCGAAAGATATCAGCTATCCAATGATAAAAAAAATCATTTAAAAATATTAAAATGTAGAAGAGATATTTTTATAAATTTCTACCATTGGATTTCACTTGACTGAAGTAGCTTTTTTAAAATTTCCCTAAAGAAAGTCAAAAAAGTTCAAAACGATCTTTGTATCGAAAGATCTCAGCTATTCCATGAGAAAAAAATCATTTAAAAATATTAAAATGTAGGAGAGATATTTTTATAAATTTCTACAATTGGATTTCACTTGACTGAAGCAGCTTTTTTAAAATTTCCCTAAACGAAGTCGTAAAAGTACAAAACGATTTTTGTACCGAAAGATATCAGCTATCCAATTATAAAAAAATCATTTAAAAATATTAAAATGTAGAAGAGATATTTTTATAAATTTCTATCATTGGATTTCACTTGATTGAAGTAGCTTTTTTTAAAATTTCTCTAAAGAAAGTCGAAAAAGTACAAAACGATCTTTGTACCAAAAGATATCAGCTATCCAATGATAAAAAAAATCATTTAAAAATATTAAAATGTAGAAGAGATATTTTTATAAATTTCTACCATTGGATTTCACTTGACTGGAGTAGCTTTTTTAAAATTTCCTTAAAGAAAGTCGAAAAAGTTTAAAACGATCTTTGTATCGAAAGATCTCAGCTATTCCATGACAAAAAAATCATTTAAAAATATTAAAATGTAGGAGAGATATTTTTATAAATTTCTACCATTGACTTTCACAAGGCTGAAGTATCTTTTTTAAAATTTCCCTAAATAAAGTCGAAAAAGTACAAAACGATCTTTGTACCGAAAGATATAATCTATCCATTGATAAAAAAAATCATTTAAATGTAAAAAAATGTAGAAGAGATATTTTTATAAATTTCTATCATTGAATTTCACTTGACTGAAGTAGCTTTTTTAAAATTTCCCTAAAGAAAGTCGAAAAAGTACAAAACGATCTTTGTACCGAAAGATATCAGCTATCCAATGATAAAAAAAAAATCATTTAAAAATATTAAAATGTAGAAGAGATATTTTTATAAATTTCTATCATTGGATTTCACTTGACTGAAGTAGCTTTTTTAAAATTTCCCTAAAGAAAGTCCGAAAAGTACAAAACGATCTTTGTTTCGAAAGATTTCAGCTATTCCATGACAAAAAAAAAATCATTTAAAAATATTAAAATGTAGAAGAGATATTTTTATAAATTTCTACCATTGGATTTCACTTGACTGAAGTAGCTTTTTTTAAATTTCCCTAAACAAAGTCGAAAAAGTACAAAACGATCTTTGTACCGAAAGATATCAGCTATCCAATGATAAAAAAATCATTTAAAAATATTAAAATGTAGAAGAGATATTTTTATAAAATTCTACCATTGGATTTCGCTTGACTGAAGTAGCTTTTTTAAAATTTCTCTAAAGAAAGTCGAAAAAGTTCAAAACGATCTTTGTATCGAAAGATCTCAGCTATTCCATGACAAAAAAATCATTTAAAAATATTAAAATGTAGGAGAGATATTTTTATAAATTTCTACAATTGGATTTCACTTGACTGAAGCAGCTTTTTTAAAATTTCCCTAAACGAAGTCGAAAAAGTACAAATGGATCTTTGTACCGAAAGATATCATCTATCCAATGATTAAAAAAATCATTTAAAAATATTAAAATATAGGAGAGATATTTTTATAAATTTCTATCATTGGATTTCACTTGATTGAAGTAGCTTTTTTTAAAATTTCCCTAAAGAAAGTCGAAAAAGTACAAAACGATCTTTGTATCGAAAGATCTCAGCTATTCCATGACCAAAAAATCATTTAAAAATATTAAAATGTAGAAGAGATATTTTTATAAATTTCTACCATTGGATTTCACTTGACTGAAGTAGCTCTTTTAAAATTTCCCTAAAGAAAGTCGAAAAAGTACAAAATAATCTTTGTATCGAAAGATCTCAGCTATTCCATGACAAAAAAAAAAAAAAAAAAAAAAAAAATCATTTAAAAATATTAAAATGTAGAAGAGATATTTTTATAAATTTCTACCATTGGATTTCACTTGACTGAAGTAGCTTTTTTTAAATTTCCCTAAACAAAGTCGAAAAAGTACAAAACGATCTTTGTACCGAAAGATATCAGCTATCCAATGATAAAAAAATCATTTAAAAGTATTAAAATGTGGAAGAGATATTTTTATAAATTTCTACCATTGTATTTCACTTAACTGAAGTAGCTTTTTTAAAATTTCCCTAAAGAAAGCCGAAAAAGTACAAAACGATCTTTGTACCAAAAGATATCAGCTATCCAATGATAAAAAAAATCATTTAAAAATATTAAAATGTAGAAGAGATATTTTTATAAATTTCTACCATTGGATTTCACTTGACTGGAGTAGCTTTTTTAAAATTTCCTTAAAGAAAGTCGAAAAAGTTTAAAACGATCTTTGTATCGAAAGATCTCAGCTATTCCATGACAAAAAAATCATTTAAAAATATTAAAATGTAGGAGAGATATTTTTATAAATTTCTACCATTGACTTTCACAAGGCTGAAGTATCTTTTTTAAAATTTCTCTAAATAAAGTCGAAAAAGTACAAAACGATCTTTGTACCGAAAGATATCAGCTATCCAAGGATAAAAAAATCATTTAAAAATATTAAAACGTAGAAGAGATATTTTTATAAATTTCTACCATTGGATTTAACATGACTGAAGATGCTTTTTTTAAATTCCCCTGAACAAAATTTAAAAACTACAAAACGGTCTTTGGGCCGAAAGATCTGAGATATCCAATGCCAAGAAATCATTGTTTGGTTTGAATATAGTAATCTCTTTAAAATAAACAAAATTGAAAAAGCAGAAAACGCTATCTGTACAGATCAACGTCAGATAGCCAATGCAAAAAAAAAAAAAAAAAAAAAAAAAAAAAATGATTTAAAAACATTGAAATGCAGATGAGATATCTTTATAAATTTAAATCATAAGGTTATGAACGATTGGGTTGCTTTAGTTGAATGAATTAGCCTCTTTAAAATAGAAGTTAAAAAAAAAAAAAACGCAGATGAAAAACGTTTAAATTATATCTTTCTTAGCACTAAAATTATAGAGGAGGTGTTGTTTGGTTTGAATGCAGTAACCTCTTTAAAATGAACAAAATTGAAAAAGCAGAAAACGGTATCTGTACAGATCAACGTCAGATAGCCAATGCAAAAAAAAAAAAAAAATAAATAAATAAATAAAAAAAAAATAAAAATAAAAACATTGAAATGCAGATGAGATATCTTTATAAATTTAAATCATAAGTTTATGAACGATTGGGTTGCTTCAGTTGAATGAATTAACCTCTTTAAAATATAAGTTAAAAAAAAAAAAAAAAAAAAAAAAAAAAAAAAAAAAAAAAAAAAAGCAGACGAAAAACATTTAAATTATATCTTTCTTAACACTAAAATTATAGAGAAGGTGTTGTTTGGTTTGAATGCAGTAACCTCTTTAAAATGAACAAAATTTAAAAATCCCTGTCGGCTGGGCCTATAGGCGGAGGTAGATTTCGAAGAGTGATCATTTCAACAAATATATATATATATATATATATATGTTGTTAAAATGGGTGTTGTTAAAATATAAAATATGTTGTTAAAATGGGCATTTGAGCTGGATTTTTCTTAAGATGATTCTGATAAAACCAGTTTTTGCAGAAAAATGAAATTAAAAAATTTTCGTAAACGGCCAAATGAAGTTATTAAACTGGGTTTATCTCTAATCATATATATATGATTAGAGATAAACCCAGTTTAATAACTTCATTTGGCCGTTTACGAAAATTTTTTAATTTCATTTTTCTGCAAAAACTGGTTTTATCAGAATCATCTTAAGAAAAATCCAGCTCAAATGCCCATTTTAACAACATATTTTGAAATAGATTCTGAATTTATTAAAAAATCGACCAAAACAGTACATTATACAGTTCCTAAATAAGAAAAAACTGTCAGTTGAATGCATTTGAGAAAAAAATTGAATTTAAAAATGAGTCATAAAATAACCGATTTGTTGTTTGAATACATCCTTAATTCTTTAATCATGATTGCTTCGGAAAATTTTGTGCGAAATACTCACTTTGACAGCATTTTTAAAAATATATTCTATCTTTATCAAAAAACTGGCCAATGCGTCACAGTATATAGTTTCTAAATAAGAGGATCTGTAAATTGGATGCATTTGAGAGCGAAAATGGATTTTAAAACGAGTCATAAAAAACGCAATTTGCTATGTGAAAACTTCCTTAAATTTTCAAATCTCGAAGACTTCGGGAAATTCTGTTCAAAATACCCTTTTTGGTAGCCTTTTTTCAAAATATATTCTGTCTTTATCAAAAAACCGATCAATGCATCACATTATATAGTTCCTAAATAAGAGGATCTGTAAATTGGATGCATTTGAGAGCAAAAATGGATTTAAAAAGAGTCAGAAAAAAACGCAATTTCTTATTTAAACACTTCCTTAAATTTTTAGTCACGATGATTTCTGAAAATTCTGTTCAAAACACCCTTTTTGGTAGCCTTTTTTGATATATATTCCGTCTTTATCAAAAAACTGACCAATGCATCACATTATATAGTTCCTAAATAAGAGGATCTGTAAATTGGATGCGTTTCAGAACAAAAATAGATTTAAAAACGAGTCAGAAAAAAACACAATTTCTTATTTGAATACTTCCTTCAATTTTCAGTCCCGATGACTTTTGGAAATTCTGTTCAAAATACCCTTTTTGGTAGCCTTTTTTGAAATGTATTCTGTCTTTATCAGAAAATTGACCAATGCGTCACTTTATACAGTTTCTAAATAAGAGGATCTACCATTTGGATGCATTTAAAATCAAAAATGAATTTAAAAATAAGTCAGAATATAAGCAGTTTGGATTTGAGGTTTTTTTTCTCCAACTCCTATTTTTTTTTTAATTTCTTTTTGCTATACGAATTGGTCCTATGAAAAACTTGTCAATGTAAAAGTTGTAGATATTTTTGAGAAGATGTAAAATAAATTTAATCAGATTTGATATCTTAAAAATTGACGGAGTTATGGATTTTTCTCTTTTTTCAGCGCCCTTTTTCTTTTCTTTTTTAATTTTTTTCATCGGTAAAAGTTGGTCCTATCAAAAACTTGTAAATACAAAAGTTTTAGATAATTTTAAGAACATTTACAAAAAATTTAGCTGGACTTGATAACTTCAAAATTGACGAAGTTATGAATTTTTTTCTCTCAAAATCCCTGTTTTTTTCGCCCCTTGAGCCCACTTCTAAATTTATCAAAAATCTGTCATACATATACTTTTGGCCCATTTTTAAGAAGTAATATAAACTTTAAACCGATTCGATACCTACTTTAATTAAGAAGTTATGGCGTTTTTTCGGTTTTCACAAAAACGCCCCCTATTCTGACCCCCTTGGTCTGATTTTGCCCATTAACGAACTCATCCAAGATTTTATTCCCATTGATTTTATGTACAAGTTTGGTGGAGATTGGTGAAGAATTATAGAAGTTATCGTGTCCATAAAAAAGTGAGATATATATATATAGATAGATAGATAGATAGATAGATAAACTGGTGCGATTGCAATAGGTAGTATTTCTTACGAAATCTACCTAAAAGCAGAAAACGGTATCTGTACAGATCAACGTCAGATAGCCAATGCAAAAAAATAATTTAAAAACATTGAAATGCAGATGAGATATCTTTATAGATTTAAATCATAAGATTATGAACGATTGGGTTGCTTCAGTTTAATGAATTAGCCTCTTTAAAATATAAGTTAAAAATATCTGTGCAGATCAACATCAGATAGCCAATGCAAAAAAAAATGATTAAAAACATTGAAATGCAGATGAGATATCTTTATAAATTTAAATCATAAGATTATGAACGATTGGGTTGCTTCAGTTGAATGAATCAGCCTCTTTAAAATATAAGTTTAAAAAAAAAGTGGAAAACGGCGTTAAAAAAAAAAAAAAAAAAAAAAAAAAAAAAAAAAATCAAAAATATTAAAACGCAGACCAGATATATTTATAAACTTCTAGAAAAACCTTAGAATTATCATAAGCTAGTGAATTGTTTCGCTTGATTGAAGTATCCTTTTTAAAATATCCGTAAAATAAATCGAAAATGAAAAAAATGGCCTTTGTGCGAATCGACCTTGACTATCTAATGTAAAATAATAATAATAATAATAATAATAATAATAATAAAATGTTGACGATATATGTATGTAAATTTTTGTCATAAGACTATCACTAGCAAAAGACCGCATCTACCCACTGCTGAAATAACATTTAAAAATATTAAAATGCAGACGAGATATCTTTATAAATTTCTTTCATACGATTAAGATTATCAAATGTATTGTTTCGCTTAACTGAAGTATAGCCTGTTTAAAATACCTGTAAAATAAATAAATAAATAAATAAATAAATAAAATAATAATAATAAATAGAAAATTGCCTTTATACAGATCGATTTCATCTATCCAATGCAAATATATATACATATTCATAAGTGTGTATATATATGTGTAAGTTAATATATATTTATTTATTTAAAAATATTAGAATGTCGACTATATACGTTTATAAATTTCTATTGTAAGACTACCACTTGCAAGTAGGTTGTTTTGCTCAGCGCCGAAACTAGCCTTTTTTGCGCCCGGGGCAAATATGGATTTTGGTGACCCCCCCACCCCCAACCTCGACATATATGCATTCTTTATCTCAAACACACCAAACAAAATCTTAATTTGGCGCCCCCTTCAGCTTCTGTTCTGGTGGCACCCGGGGCACGTGCCCCCTCTGCCCCCCTCTAGTTTCGGCCCTGTTTGCTTGACTAAATAAGCCAATATCTAAACAAAAAATCAAAATTGTAGAAAACAGCCTTTGTGCTGATCGATCTCAAACATCCAATGCAAAATAAATAAACAAACAAACAAATAAGTAAATAAAAAAATTGAAATGCAATCGAGAAGAGGCTACTTCAGTAAACCGAGAAAGGCCATTCGCTAATGCTAATCCCATGGGAGAAATTTATACAGATACGTCGGCTCCATTGCTTTTTTTCTTTTTTTTTTTTTTTTTTTTTTCGTATGATAGCTGAGTTAGATCTATACAAAAGCCATTTTCTACTGTTCCGATATTCATTTAAGAATTTTTTTATGGGGATGTTTTTACTTTCGAAACGGGAACCGAAAAAGAAAATGGCTCGAATAAAAATATCTGTAAATGAATGTCAAATGAGCAATAAATTGCTAACAGATCGATTTCAGCTATTCAATGAAAACAATCATTTAAAAATTTTGAAATGTAACTGAGAAGTGGCTGCTTCAGTCAAGTGAAAGAACCCATTTTTAATGCTAATTTTATGGACGAAATTTGTAAAGATATCGCAGTTGCATTTCAATATATATCTTTTTTTCCTCATTGGATTGGAGACCTTCATTTTTCGATACGGTTTTAAAAATTAATTTCCATAAAAATATTCTGCAATCAAAATCGAATAGGTAAAAAAATGGAAAAGTAAAAAACGGCCTTTATATAGAATTTTATTCTCTTTAATATTCTATTTGACAAATAGCAAGCTATGGCTACATGTCTCGAGATATTTAGGAATAATAATTAAAAAGTACAAAAATTTTGTAGGTTTTTTTTTCTTTTTTGGAAGGGGGGGGGGGGCACAGAAAACCAAGCGGCAGAGTCAGTAAAAAAAAAAAAAAAAAAAAAAAAGCCGACTTCCATTTTAGAAATTTTAACTCCGACTCTGAAATGGCTAATTAATATACTAGTGTTGCTTTTGATTAAAATTATAAGGAACGCATGAAAAGGTAAGGCGAAATTTTCACCTTTTCGGTATTAATTCAGTTCTTAGGACTTTGAAAAAATTATACTTAAATTCCGTTTTACTATTTTTCAAATTCGCGTCCCACAAAACCAAAAAATTCAGCTATCGAAAGCTAAAGAATAAAATAAAATAGAAATTTTACGATTTTGTATCTTCGGTGGATTTGAAAAGTGGAAATTTTTACAATTTGTTGTTAATTCGTATCCTCTAGAGCAAAAAAGTTTCCATGGAAAGAAAATAAATGATTAAAAAGTGAAAATTTTAGTAGCCCGGAAATAATTCGGTTTCTACATGAGTTTTTCATTAAAAACGGTTTTCATCGAACGGTACGCCGGGCAGTATATGGGAAATCTTCAACTTGCATAGCAGGATAGAATCCAATAATAATAATAATTTTATGGATTTAAAATTATATGTAGATGGTTTAATTTCACTTCAAACTGTCTAATATATTAGATCGGAATCGACTTGTTTTAAAACGGATCCGACTGTTTTGGTGAAGAGCCTATCCTAAGGCCCTTTTTGCCAGAAGAACCTATCCAAATGTAAATAGCCTCGGGCCATCAGGACTGAAAAGGTGCGAAAATGTTGTATTTGCTAATGACTTTTTTCCAGATGGGGTATCAAATCCCCTTTATTTTTCGCCTAGAGGGAAAGGGTGACATGAGATGACCATTTTTCTTGTCAATTATAAGCCTCGGAAATATCATTGGTCTTTTAAAGTGTCAATCTTTGTGTTTGGGATACGCCTTGCGGTGGCAACTCGCATAGATTCGTGAGAGGATTTTGAGTTCCGGTTTGAGTGATGTAGGCTCTTAATGTACTAAAAGTGCATTTTTCTTTCCGTTTCCCCCCTCACTTAGAAACTGAAGAATTTGCTTTATATACTTACAAGATGCTTAGAAAAAATGCAGTGGGATTCAGTATCAACTATCAAAAAATGATAAAAGAAAATGTTAAATACAAAATATTTTTATAGTTGAAAAATTTTAACATAAATGTAAACTTATTTTTTATTCCTTAAGATGCTGTACAGTTTAAACTGACCTAAACCAAAACAGATTCTTTCTAATGAAACCGTATATAACTAAATCAGACAATTTATCTTTCAGTGTATGTTCTGAAATAATTGTGTTTCACATAGTCTACAGTTAAAAGTAAAAATATTCAAACAAAATTTGGAAAAAATATCTGTTATCTTCTTTGATTACAAAAATTCTACCAGAGGCAAAAGTTCTTTATCTACAGAACAACACAAGTCACTAACCGTTGGAAATTTGACTTTCACTTTCTCAACTGAAACTTTCAAAAATATACTGCACAATGGTATTTGATAAGAAATATGAAATAAGAAAATATCAAAAATCTTGACGGTTTGAAAATAAATATCGGATGTGTATCAAGGTACCCATTGATAGATATCAACAAACCCTGATAATACATAAGAAAATTCATCTTTGATAAAATGAAGGTTGCAAAATTATATTTCAGCACATTAATTTCTAGAAAAATCCAAAATTATAGAATTTGAAGTTCATGAACTCATCTAGATAAGTGTTTTAAATGAGGTTATACAAATTAACAACAATAATGATAAAACAATTGTTGCTGCACACTAAATCTTCATGTGCAAACAAAGCAAAGTTTTATATTAAAATGTAAAATATACACACTACAATTTATGCTTAAATCACAGATGAATTTAATAATGTAATTTTTCTTTTAAATTTCGATCTTCATAATGATTGCTTAAACAAAAAAGATAATACTGAACAGCATTATTGTTCTAACTCTTAAAAAGAAAAGAAAAAAAAGTTATTTTTCTATAGCATGCGATAAACTAAGCTTGATCAGACACTTGTTAAATAAAAAGGAAAATAAATATATTTGATAATATGAGTGATATTATAAATGAAAGGAAATAACATTTTAACAGAACATTACAGAAAGTTCGTCTGTTATAATAAAAAGAGACAATTTTGTGTGTGTGTGTGTGCGCGCGCATTAGTAGAGATAATGGGTTCCTATTTTAGATAAAAGTACATAGATGCCCAAATTTCTAAAGATAAAACTATGCAATTAATAATAGTTTATATTTATGAAAATCATGTCTTATGAAAATTCCCCAGACAGTTTCAGGAGTAGAAAAGATATTGCACCTTGCACGCCCTTTGCTTTTGAAAAACACCACTTTTCTTCCTTTCTTTTCGAAGAAAGAAGGAAAAAGAAAGTTTTCTAATCTCTCAGTAGAAAAAAAAAAGTTTCCATATTGTAATCTGGCTTATTGTGTCCTGTAAAGGTTGCCGCGACTTTTAATTATAAAAAATCCTTTTAAAAAGCACAATACTACCCTTACTTTAAAAACATGGGGGAAGCTGTTATTGGCATTAATTTTCTTTTTAAAATATTACAATATATCAAAATGTCTACAGAAATTGTAAAAAACGATTTTTTCCTCATTATTTTTATCAGACTTCTCTGATTTCCAAACGGTATTTTTTTAAGTAAAGATGATAATAGGAATTGTAAAAAAAAAAAAAAATTTCCTCATTATTTTCATCAGACTTCCCTGATTTCTATTATTAATAATATACATGCGGTATTTTTTATGTATGCCGCTTCCTCATATAACATACTTATCCAGCTTACTAATATCTCATTTGGGAGAAAAACAACAGAAAAACATCAAAATTGTCTAACATTCAGAAAGTATTTGTTAACAGTTTTGTGAATCCAAACTGAATAATTAGGTCAATAACTTCATATAGTGAAAAGTATGCATGGTGGGTGACCAGAAAATTCTCATTTTCTGAAAAATCTTCGATTCTAAAACATATCTACACCTGATGGATAGCTAATTGGATTAAGCGGGCCATCTGATAAAGTTAAACAAACGTATCATTTAAATTTTTCAAAAAATGGTGATTTGCTTTCAATGTAAGCACTATCCACATAAAACGAGGGCATCTGATCATTTTAATTTGTATTAAATATCAAAAACTCAAACCACGCCTATCTTTTTAAAAATTTTGGGAAGATTCATCAGCATGTGAAAAAATATGCATGTAAAATTAAATAGATGAATCAGTCTAGATGGCAACGGAAAAATGCAAATATATTTGCATATAGACAAATTGCCCTGATTTTCGAGTAATTTTTTTTTAATTTCCTAACTTTTCCTTGATTTTTCCAGATCGATAAATTTCCCTACTTTTCTCATGATTCCCCGATTTTCAGATTTTGTAGACATCCTGCTCTTTTTAAGCATTACAAATGGGGGAAAAAATCAATTTCGATTAGTGTTTAAGTTACTGCCAATTTAAAACGCGAAATATTTACAACCAACATGAACATTTCCAAATAAAAGTAGCATTCGGTTAAATGACCATATGTTACATAACGACTTATCTAATACTTATTATAAATCTAATATTTACTCTCTTACAACATTTCATCAAAATGCATTGAATACGATAGAAAATAAAGAATACTTAAAATACTGTCAAATATAAACAATTATGAATATCATAAATTTTAGTCAGAATTTGTGTTAGAAAAGAGTATAAACATGCATTAGCAATTTCTTTCTCTGTAAAAAACAATGAGGAGAGAGGGAGAGAATGTGAATCCTACGAACATTTTTGAAATAAAATTATATAAAGTGACCGAAATGACATAACTTAATTTTCATGTCAATTCCGAATTATCTAAAAACATCGTTATACGGAATCCTGTTGTAAAAATGTCATCGAAAATATAAATTTTATATTTACAAGCTAGTATTAACATATAGATTCTTGAATAGCGGCATCATACTATAAGAGAGGAAATAGATGCCAATGAAGCATTGATTTATAATAACCTTATAAAAGAAGAGGATTGGCACGGTTTAAACTAATCGGTTTTAACCATAGTTTAAACCAACTGTTTTTTTTTCCTCATAAAAACCATTATTATTATTATTATTATTATTATTATTTTGGAAGAAATCTAATGACGTTTTCTCTTTTTTCTTTATAATTTACATATTTTAGATTTTTGGATATAAATAATTTCTATCTTTAACACTTTATTTCAACAGTAAGCATTAGATAAACTGGGTTTATGTAATTTTTTTATGCGTAGGACTGAAATCAGCATGTGTTGGTGAACATATCTATTGCTCTTAAGAAAAAGCTTCAAACATGTGAATTAATCAAACATAAAATAAATTTAAAATATTCAATATTTAGTATAAAGTATTTTATTTAAAAAAATGTAGATTATTTGCCGCAATTAACTTGATGATCTAAGATTTAGCTCAAGCTGTAAAAGAAAATTTTTTTGATTGGGCAGATTATTCTGGAGAACTAAAATTAAAATATGAAGTCGAATAAGAGAGTATTCAAATATTGTTATCATTAAAATGCTATAACTAGCGCTCACACTTTTTTCTTTTTCCCCTGTTATCTGTTGAATCTAATGACGAAAAATGTTTACATGAAATTGTCACTTAAAAAAGAAAAAAAAAAATCTCAAGAAGTATTTGAAATTTATTATTTAAATAACTGTGAAAGAGAATATTATATTTATCAAACTATATTTAAATGTTCATTATTAATAATCAAGAAATTGTTTATAAAGATTTTCAGAGTATCAATGTTTTATTGTGTAGAGAAGTTTATTCTTTGAACATAAGACTGTTTGTTAATACTGTTTAAATCAAAATATGGATTCTTCAATTTACTAGACAAATTCATTATTATTTAATTTAAATTATTTTAAAATGAAGCTACACTACTTATAATCCAACAATACCTATTTTTATCAATAAACATGCATGTATATGTAATAAGAAGGGATGTTCTTTAAAAAAACAATTTAAACCAAAAAAACTTTTTTTTTTGGGGGGGGGGGGGGGGAGTTTGAAAAAAAAAAAAAAAAAAAAAAAAAAAAAAAAAAAAAAAAAAACAGGTTTTTACCAACTTTGTAAAATAAAGATGAATATTAGTTCAAATGATTATCAGGGAAATGAAAAAATGCATAAAAAAGGATACAATATTAAAATTTAAAATAAATGAATAAATACATGGGTTGTTTACAAACATAACATTTAAAAAAAAAAAAAAAAAAAAAAAAAAAAAAATCAGTATTCGGTCTAAAATTTCCTGAATATTCGGTATTCGGTCAAATCACTTTTCATTACACCATTATTTAATTTATTACTAATTTTTATAATTTTACTACACTGTCTCAAGATATATTGAAGAAGAAGGAACATAAAATGCTTCGTGTATGTCAACAAATGTGTAAACGAGCATTGGTCTCTCTCTCTCTCTCTAAAATAACAGAAAAAAAAATCATAAGAACATTTTTGGAATTTAAAAATGTAGAATTATGAAAGTTAGATATTATTAAATGTTTATGTATTAGCGGGACTACCCAAAACCATCGTTATATGGAATCGTGTGGCAAAAGTTTTGCTACAAACATTAAACATACATGATACATGCTAGTAATCATAAAACAGAAAATCTGGCGACAACACTTTCACTAACACTCAAAATTAAGTAAGATTCTTGAAACGCGGCATCATATAAGCGAGAAAACAAATGCCAATGAAACATCGATCCGGAGCATAATCTTATAAAAGAGTGATGGATGTTGGCTCAAATGATTATAATAGGAAATAATGCAAAATTGCACTTACTCCGTGGCTTTAGTTGTGCATTTGAAAGGTGACATGCCGACGCCGAACATCGTGGTTCTGCCCTCATCTGCCTTTTTGAAAACGATTCCCAACAACGCCCCGATCAACGAATATTATAAGGGAGGGCGAGAGAGAGATGGTAGAGACAGAGAGAGGGAGATGTGATGCCAAGAGGAATACGCATCATCCGGAAAGAAAGCTGTTTCTGGCAATAAATCGCACTATTTGGCGCTGTGGCTTCATAGCTAAGGAGACCACGGGGATCCCCCATCCGGGTCGCTTCGTTGCGCGAAAAATTATGAAAGCTTCTGGAATACTTATAAATCTAATATATTTATTACTTAATACTATATTTAATGATTTAATACCAATAAATTAAAAAAATTTACTTGTTTGAATAAATCGTTTATTTTTTTTCCGTGCACAAATTTACTATAATAAACAATTCATCAGAATAAAAAAAAAAATTATTTTTAAAATTAATGGTGATAAAAAAGCAATACAACGAAAACAATAAATTATTAACTGAAAGACAAGACTGATGCCAATCAAGTAAAGTTTGTTTACACACATTATTATTTTGAGAGAGGACAGTGAGAGAAAATGTGTATATATCTATGATCATTTAATGTTTCTTTAATGATAAATTTAAAAAATACACCAAGCAGAAAAAAAAATTACAAAGTTCAATTTTCTCTGCTAAATATTGAAATTGAACCTTTATGAGACGGTATTGAAAATGAACAAAATTAGAAAAATAATTTTAATGACCAGAATTTAAGTTTTTCTTTTATAAATAAAAAACTTGAATTAACCTTAAATCGGGCCGAATAAGATTTAAAACAAGTCGATTTTAAATACACTGGCCTCCAAAAAATTAAGGTACAACATGTTTTTCGAAGCTCACCAGAAAAAAATATATATATATATAGTCAGATTAAACTTTATAGTTTATATGAATGACAATAATAAGCTTTAAAAAAACTTACGCAAAAATTACAGCTACCACTTTATTTTATAGAAAAGAATAGGTATTTGTGAATGAGAGAAAAATATGCAATTACGAAGCTTTCGTAATTTCGCATGTAAGTTTTGTTGTATTTGAACTATTGTTGTCAGTTTTGTTCACAACAACGAGTAGAGGAGTCTAGAAATGTCAAGAAGAAGTCATTTGCCCGATTCATTAAGGTGACGGGCAGTAGGAAGAATGAAAGTGGAGTTGTCACAGGCCGATACTGCTAGACGGCTCATTGTGTCTCGCAGTGTAGTCCAATGACTCTGGGATCAGAAGGAATCCGAAGATTCTGTGTCCAGAATACATGTTCTAGGCCGTCCACGTGTTACAACACCCGCAGAAGGCCAGTTTCTAGCTCTTTCGGCCCGAAGGTGAAACTACTGTGCCGCAACTCATTGCCGATCACTTCGCAGCATCAGGGAAAAGAATCTCCGCCACTACGGTGGGAAGACGTCTTCACAATGCAGGTCTCTATGCAAGGCGACCAGTTGTGCGTGTTCCCCTCAACAGACGACAGAGAAGGGCATGTTGGGCAAGAGAACATGTTTCCTGGACAGACAACAGTGGGCTTCTGTACTCTTCACAGACGAGTCCAAATTCACACTAGAGAAAGATTCAGGACGTCTTCTGATCTGGAGAGAACATTGCACTCGATACCATCAATCAAATACTGTCGAAACACACAGGTACAGAAACGGTTGAATCATCTTTTGAGCAGGGATCTCACTCGGAAATCACACTGACCTGCATGTGTTGCATGGAGGAACTCTGACTGGTAAGAGATATCGGGATGAGATCCTTGATTCATATGTGCGCCCAAATGCTGGTGCTATTGGCAATGGTTTCATTCTAATGGATGATAATGCGAGACCACGCCGAGCTGTGGCTGTTGAGGATTATCTTGAGGATTATGGTTTGGAGAAAATGGAATGGCCAGCTTACTCTCCAGATTTGAATCCGATAGAACATTTTTGGGACTATCTTAGAAGACAGTTTGCGGCTTTAAGTCCTCCTCTAAGGTCATTAAATGAGCTGGAACATTGTTTAATCCATCTCTGGTCAGCGCTACTTATTTCGGTGTCCGACAATTTAATTGAGAGCATGGAAAGTCCATGCCGCCAATGAATTCAAGTCCGGGGTGGACATATTCCATATTAGAACCAGTTTTTAAATGTTTTTGTCACATTTTACTGCAATGTACTGCGATACTGCGATCTACTGATTTCTCCAAGAATGGAATTTTTCACCATGAGTGCTTTTTTGTTGTAATTTCATTTATACCTTTAACTTAAGTAAATTTCTATGTCGCATTTAATAAATAATAATTTTGTTGTTTTTATATTTATTCATTTGCAAATTAGATGCAAAAATCCGGTTGTACTTGAGCTTTTAGAGGCCAGTGTAGTTTTAAAAAATTCATATATAACCAACGATTAAATGTTTTGCACGAATTAGTTTTTGCCTAAAATTTTCCTATTCAGTGTGCTTTTTCAATTTTCTCAAATATGTTAATGATTTATTTTTTAAGTAAATAAATATCCATACAGAGAGGCGTAAAAGAATTCTGTTAAAAGATTGACAATGGTCGATAATTGCTGTAAGTTGGTTTTTAACTATGTGCAAAGCATTTCTAAACTTATCCAATTTTTAGTGCATTATGTGGTGTGTACAGTGTATTATGTGGTATATGCATTTTTATAGGGGCTGTATAAAGTCGTTCCCATAAAAAAAAATTCAAAACGTTCAAACAACAAGATTTTTTTTCCGCGAAAAAACACAGTAAAAACGAGTTAGTCCGATCATGATATTTCTTAAAGTCATTAGTTTTTTGTTATTTTGCTGTAAATCAGCTATTTGCGAATAGTCGTCGTAGCAGGATGCGAGTTACCGTCGTTGCACGAGCCCCCGATATAATAAGCCTCTGGAGCCATCTACGAAAAATCGAGAATATTATACAAACATTGTTATCACAGCGCCCTTTTCGGGCATAACATTTCTAAATTCAAGGAGAATCGGCTGCCCATAGCAAAAAAGTAACAAGAAATTTGGTTCAATTCTATTCAATACTTTTCGATGGTGCAATGATGAAAATGATACAAACTTAGCGATTACAGCTCGGGAGGATAAGAGGATATGCTGTCTGTTAAAAACATACACAAAAATTTAGTTGAATGAATAAATTTATAGACTTCTAGATGGTACAATAATACAAATGTCACAAAAATTGCTTTTATAGCACCCTCTTCAAACGGAATAGTTCAGAATGAAGGAGGAACTTCTGGCTAAAACCCAAACACAAAAAATTCGATTCAATTCTATGCATAACTTCATACACTTTTCGATGGTACAATACGAGACATTTTGTATAAACTTTTTTTTAGACCTCTAATCCCCGATGATATTTTTAATAAAAATAATAATAATAATAAAAATATGTATTTAAAAAAGTCACATTGTCATTTTAATTTTAGGGTAAAAGTCAATAATTTTCGTAGCATCATATGGTACTTATGAGTACTAATTAGTACTTTTTCTCCCGAAATTAAAATGATATTGTGACTATTTTTTTAAAAGTACATGACTTTATCGAAACAAACTGTAACAAAAATATTTTGCAATAAATCTCGTAGACTTGATTAATCTGTCATGATTGAGTGAAAATTCAGAAAATATGCGCAAGAGATGCGGAGATGATAAACATCTGCACATATATGACGTCAAACCCGCGCATTCATCAGCACCCCTGCCACCAGCTGGCGCGGCTATGTTAATTTACGATAGATTCCAGCATTGTCTTGGAACGCTTGATATATATCCAGTTTTGCATCAAAGTAACTTAATATTTGCCACAAGTGATAAAAATATATTAAAAATCTCAAAAAATATTTTATTTAATTAAATTCGACAAGTTCACTGCATCTGACGGCAACATTCTGAAAAATTAAAGCGATAAAAATATTTTTACAAGACATTTTAAATTGAAAAATAATAAACAAAAATCAAGCGAACACAAGCATAATGAAGTCAATTGCAATATTAAAAATAGATACAGTCGACTCTCGTTAATTCGAAATCGGATAATTCGAATCTCCGCTTAATTCGAACTAAATGTGAAGTCCCGGAAATTTTCAATGGCAGAATAACGTTAAACATTTTCATTAATTCGAACTCATTTTATCTTGACTTCGTTTAATTCGAACTGACAATAATTCCGGTTTTTCATTCTTCCTATCTTTCTCATGGATTTCAGATCATTTGAATAACTTTCTTAGATTTTTGAGAAAATTGTTCCGAACAAATATACATGAAATTCGATGCATTTGATATCCACTTTCTTAGTGCCCCGTCTGTCCATCAGTGATGCTTAAAATTTTTCTTTCATTGCGCTTGTTTCTAATATTTTAATTAGTTTATGTATTTATACATTTTAATTTAATATTAAGTTATATTCTGATGATAACAGACGAAATAAATAAAAAAAAAAACACTATAACATTAATTCTTTTGTAATAGTACCATATTAAGCATGTTTTCATTTCATACTATCCATAATTCGAACATTTCTTGTGGTCCCGACGAGTTCGAATTAACGAGAGCCGACTGTATCTGTAATGTGAATTATTTACCATCATTGTTTCATTATTCTGTAGAGCATCTCTTTCAAATTTTAGGAAGCTCGATGGAGGTTGAATCATTGTATATATTCTCACTGTGTAAAATCTCTATTAATGCTCGTTTTTTTTTTTTTTTTTTTGAGAATATTTGTATTTTTTCAATTTTTGAGAATATTGCCGTCGGACCAATTTAATATATAGAATGTTAATAAACAAAGATACTTTTTTCTTTTATTTTCTCTCTCTCTCTCTCTTTTTTTTTTTTTATTCAATTATAGCAAATATTACGTTACTTTGAATATGACTATCACCAGAAGAAAATAAACGAATAAATCTTTTTTGAAAATCGCATGAAAATGGTTATTTTAGGTATTCTGGCCAAAAGGACCGGTCTAGATAATGACAAAGATAGTAACAGTGAAATATTCGCAACCAGGGAAAAATAAATAAACAAAAAACAATTTCTTCTGGACGCAACTTAAATTGATATTTGCAGGTGGAGTAACAGAATCTTTCATCCCAATTTATCCTTTAATCCGAAGGGATATTATGTCATCTTATGAAACACGTAACTGTGACATCACAAGAATGCATTTAATTTCGCGTTGCTGTTCAAAAATATAAACAGCAAAAAATAGCATTCTTTTAAAAGTACTTGGTGGGAAGAATTAACATTAAATTAAAAACATTATATTGCTCATTTTGTATATGGGTGCATCAGAATGGGGGAGAGGGATGAAATTCGAATTTGAGTTATAATTTTAACTTTTAAAGCAGATAGATAAAGCTAATAGCATCAAAGTTCCTCCATGATTTTATATGGGACTGTTATACATTTTGGTGGGCCATATACGTTCATATGCAAGGAAAAAAAAAATCCTTTAATTTATTATTTATTGGATAGGAGATTTAAATGTTCAAAAACCAAGAAGAAAGATTATGTTAACTACAGTAACTTTTTAACACTTTCCAACAAAGTTGAAAAGTGTTTATGCATTCGGTTTGTCTGGCCATCTGTCCGTCTGTTCGCGCTCTAACTCCCGTAAATATTCTTGGATTGCTATGAAATATTTATATGTTATTGATGTTTACCCATGGATGCAAGATGTCCATCCAAGCTAAGACCAGGGTTGGGTTTCTTCCGGAAGAAACCTATTTCTTCCAGGACAGTGGAAGAAACAGGAAACACTGGAAAAAAACAGAAGAAACTGGAAGAAATGGAAGAAACCACCAGAAACCAAAACAAATGCTCAAACTAAAGTATATTAACTGTGTAAAAGAATTAAAATATAATTACTATATGAAATTTAAATTAGAAAACTTAATTATTATTAAAATTTTTTTTGCAAAGATAAGTTATTTTTTTAATAACAAACTTCATGTTCAGCAGAATTTTTAGTTTATGAATTTTTACTACTCTAGAGGTAGAGGGATTTTTTTTCTTTTAATTAATTACTCCATTTATATAAAAAGAAAAAAGCTACCTACAAATAGTGTATTTTTCATATAAAAAAAATACTATTTTCATATAAAAGTGCATTATTTTAAACTGTACAACACAGTAAATGAATAAATTTTTAATTATTTATACTAACATCTAGCATGAATATCTCAATGCTGATTTTAAAAGATTAGTGTTCTAAAAGTATCTATGGGTATGTCAAAATGCTTTTAAACTATCCTGAAGTGTAGGACTAGAAAAAAAAAAAAAAAAAAAAAAAAAAAAAATCTTCATTTTTTGCTTTCAATAAGGATTTCAATGATTTTTTTTTTTTTTTTTTTTTTTTTTTTTTTTTTAAATACTGAGGATAGATTAAAACAGGTTTTTAAGATCAAAACTGAATTTAGTTGACCTTCCTACTTTTTGACCGAAAACGATAACATCAAAAATTGTTAAGTAATTAAATTGCATGTTTTAAAGTAATTAATACATACATAAATATACATAATTGGATATTTATGTATGTATGAAATATATGAATTTCATTTAATTAGAAAATATTTTAATTTTAGGTATACACATCTTGATTTTTCTTCTATAATGATTTTTGTGAATGATCATTTGTTATTTTAGAACTTTCTCAAAGAATATTTGAAACACTAATGAAGTTTAAACTAAAAAATTTCTATGAGATGATTGATAATTCATGACTGACAATTATAAACAATGAAGTTCATTGCAATACATTTATTTTACTAATGCTGTTCGAATCAAGGACTAATGTTGAAAATTTCCGAAGGAAAAAATAAAATTTTGGGAATACTGAGTATTTTGGTCCGGCCGAATTTTCACTCGCGTTTTTTCGCGTTGAAATTTGAGAGTCTCAATAAAACGATATTGTAAAGTCACATGGTGACTCGACACAAAGCAGCAGTCGCAGTGACCTGTCAGTGGAGTCACATATAGTAGTCATTTGAGACTCATAAAAGAGACGTATGGAATTTCCTATTTTTTGTTTCGCCGTAGTGACTGTGACTCTTGTGACCATGTGTGACCTGAATGAGATGTTAGATGGATTAGCTGTTATGCAGGGATAGTAATTATTTGAATTATATTGCGTCCTTTTGAATATTCGCGTGAAAATTATCATTTGAAAATTCCTTGAAAATTGGCAGTTTTGGGACTCGTCCTTAAATTTTGCACACCAGTGTATCTTACAAAATTGAAAATATATGGTAAATTCTTAAAGAAAAACAGTTTGTCCCCTTTCTCCCACTTGGAAGAAACCTATTTCTTCCGGCCGGTTTTATCCACTGCGGAAGAAACTTGACAACCCTGGCTAAGACTGAAAACTTTTCTGAGCATTAAAAATAACCAAATGAAAATGGGTTAGAAGATTTTTATGTCTTGATTATGGCTAAAAAATGGTCTTTTGCAATAAAAGAAAATGATTAAAAGTTCTTGATAGTAAAATTGTTATTATTTAGGTATATAAAGTAGAATTATACGACTAGCCAAAAATCTTTTCAAGACTGAAATCAGTCCTGAGACTGAAGGTCTTGCACCCATGTGTTTACACTAACACGAACTCTATTGAAAATGAAGCTTCTACTATGATTAGTTTATTTAAAAGTTTTCTTATACGTTACGGCCAATGGGAAAAAATCGTTTAAAATGAATTATATTGGTGTTACACCCTGTCAAACTAATTCAAATTTCAGAGTTTCCCCCTGGTTTAAAAAGGGAAAGGGCGCTACTGTTGTGGAGAGGGCATTTTCTACACTCTTCAGGGCACTTCTTTCATTTTTAAAGGCACTTTTATAGAGTTGAATCTAGAATCTTACTGCCTTTTTTATGTGGCCTTTCGATTCATTTCTTTTCCTAGTCTCAGCAAGAAAAAAAAATCACAAAATATGTCCATTTATCACAGGAAAAAGATGTTATTTGATTGAGGGGGAAATTTGTCAATCAGTTGTGCAAAAATCTTTAATCAGTTAAAAAAGAATCGCAGTTAAAAAAAAAATCATTGAAAAACGTACATTTTATTAAAAAAATTGGGAAAAAATCCAAAAATTAGGTCAAAAGATTGAAAATAAAGGGTGGGAGCAAATTTTGTTAATAAATTGCGAAAAAACGGCAAATCTTGTTGAAAAATCGTGGAAAAACGGCAAATCTTGTTAAAAAATCAGATAAAAAAATATTGTTAAAAAAAATCTCAAAAACGACAAATTTTGTTAGAAAGATCGCGAAAAAACGATAAGATCGTGAGAAAAAGGTAAATTTCGTCGAAAAATCGTGAAAAAAGGCAAACTTCGAAATATGGGCGCGAAAAAAAAGCACATATTTCGTATCGGCAGTGGAATCGCCTCCCCCCCTTCTGTTGTAAACTTTCAGAAAATTTGCTGAGAATTTCTTTTTTTCTTTTCTTTCTTTCTTTCTTTCTTTTTTTTCGGGGGGGGGGAGAGGGGGGCTTAGGACCTCTGGGATTTTATCAGATTTTTCAAAAAATCAGGAAAAATTGAGCCACTTATTTCTGAAGATTAAAAAAGTCGGTCATAACTCCGAAAATTCGGACATAAAATGTATCGCAAATTTTGACAAATGATTGGAAAAAAAAAAAAAAAAGAAAAAAGGTAAAATTGTTGAAAAAAAAAATAGTCATAGAATCGCGGGAAAGACACGAATTCTGACAGAGGATCGTGAAAAGATGCGAATTTCGTTCAGGGATCACGATAAAATAATGTGAATTTTGTAAAGAGTCGCGAAAAAAAAAAGGAAACTTCGTCAAAAAATTGCTAAAAACGGAATATTTCGTCAAAAGATCCCGAAGAAAAAAAAAAAAAAAAAAAAAAGCCCCGCATTTGTTCAGCAGCCCTTTGATAAAATTCGCATTTTTTTTTTATTTTTCGCATTCTACGATACGGAATGATTTGAATAGAGAGAAAAAAAAAAGAGACAAAACTCTTCTTAGAAATATGGGAAGAATCTTAAACGTTGACATACAGCAAAAGTATAGCAAAATGTTCGTGAATTTAAGGTTACGGTAAAATTCAAATCGGGTTATGGTTCATTGCAATATTTTTGTCCCGGTTCAGAATTGTTTTGGGTCAGATTTCGTTATTTTTCATATCGAATTTTTAGGTTCGCTTCGGGTTGCATTTATGTCTTGCTCGGATTGGTTTATCTTTCATTGGAATGATTTTACCAAGTCCAGATTTGGCTCAGGTCAAAATAATAATATCACTAAATTTCTTCTATTCTAATTTCCCTTTTCCCACCCTCTGGACTAATAGGGTAGATGTGCCAGTAATGGGCCACCTTCCAGTAATGGGCCACCTCGCACTTTTTGGTTTATAAAAAAATAATAAATAATAGTTAAGCTTTTATTGTTTTTTTCTGAACTCTACCTTGCATGCTTTATAAGCTGGATTAATTTTTTACACTTTTCGTCAAAACAATTAGGAAGCTGAAAATAAAGTTTCACAGTTTTTCTGTTTTTCACTGAAAATCTTAATGAACATGCTAAGAGCAGACTTTACTTACTTAGTTTTATATCTTTTTTATTTTTCCGTAAAAATTGAATGTTTTTGTTTGGTTAGCAATATAAAACATTGAATTTAATATACCAATGGCCATTTACAAAATTTTATTTATTTTTAAGATTTTAGGAGGGGTGGTCCATTACTGGATTGCTTATTTCGTGATTTGCCAGTAATGGGCCACCCAAGTGACCAATACTAAAAGTGTAATTTCAGTAGTGATAAAATATTTTGATTTAACTGAAAACTAAATAAATAAATTTAATACTTAAATTTTACTTACTAGAATTTAATAAAGACAATTTCTTTATAAATACAGTCAAGTCTCTTTATAACGAAACTCCATACATCGAATTTCTCTATATAACGAATTTTTAGTAGGAATGTTCCCCTTTTCCCATGATTACATTAAAAACAGTCTCTATATAGCGAAATATCTATCTCCATATAACGAATATTTTCATAAAATGTTCTTTATTCAGTTGTAAAAAAATACTTCGAAATCACATGAAATTAAATTTCCATCTCTTATGCCTAATTTATCGTTCAGTGCTGAGTTTTTTTTATATTACTCCTCTGCTTGAATTTTCTTGTTCCTTAAGTCCAACAAATTCATCAACCCCCTCCTTTCACACACCTTTCAACATCCTTCTCAAAACAGTGTTAATTGAATAGTTATACATATAAGAACGGGATCAATGGGGGTGATTGAAGAAAAAACAATTTACAATTGCTTCAAAAAAGCCGAATTTTGTATACAAGAGAATAATGTGGATTCTGAGGAAGAAGAAGATGCGACTTACGCAGACATAAAAAGAACAAGTTGGAAATTGCACGTGAACGTAGCAAATGAGGTGCGTTCGTACGATAACGAAGTTTTAAAAATATTCAGATCTTGCTTTTATAGTAAATAGTACTTCAGATACAGTATATTGGTTGAAATTCTGTAAATATACAGGAATAGTAATTCTTATTACACCTCAGCAACGTATATCTTATTCATAAAATGTGAAATAGTTGAATATAATTAAAACACGTACCAAACCATGTTTCCCCGTATAGCATTATATAGTGGAATACTTTTGTGTAGCCCTGTAATTTTAATAATAAAAATTCTTTGCGTCACAGATTGTACAGAATGCATATTTTAGTATACATTTCATAGATTCATGCCAATTCTATTATGTTCGAATGAGTGTAACACCATTAAAATGCATTTGAAACTTCTTCCCCATTGACCGTAATATAACGGAATCCTTTTGATTGTCCCTGTAATTGATCTATGCATCCGATTTTCATAACATTTGAAATGACTCGACAAAATTACGCAATAATTATATGTTTTAAATTTCAAACGATTAAAATGCATTTAAAACTTTTTTCCCTATTGACCGTAATGCAACGGAATCCTTTTGAATGTCCCTGTAATTGATCTATCCATCCGATTTTCATAAAATTTGAAATGACTCAACAAAATTATGTAATAATTATGTATTTTAAATTTCAAACGATTCGGTTGGATAGTTTTCCGTTGTTATATGCGGACAGACAGACGGACAGACAAACGGACAGATAGATGGACAGACAGACGGACTGAACGACAATTATAGGTGCTACCTATTTACATAATTACGAACGCACCTAAAAATAATTATCTGTTATTTTTTGTAGGGTGGCCCATTACTGGAACATAGGCGGTCCATTACTGGAACATAGGTGGCTCATTACTGGGCATTTGGGTGTTTAGACATATTTCTATTATTTAAAATGAAATTTTTATTTCTATTGGGAAATGTAACTGTGGGATTAGTTAAATATTGTTGAAAGATTAATCTAATATGAAAAAAATTGGAATGCAATAATTATAACTATTAATAAAAAATTATTTTTTAGAGAAATTCCTTAAGGTGGCCCATTACTGGCACATCTACTCTATATCTAAGAATAGGTTTATAACGGAGTTTCTTTCGAATGTAGTTTTGTTAAAAAATGATTACGCACCTGGAGGTGAAAACTTTGACTACCACATTTTACAGAACTGGCGCAGCTTACCTTCTATTTGATGAAGCAATCAACAGCGACCCCAGTAGGAGGCTCTTGCAAATCACTATTAGGCTCTTAATGAAGAGGTGGTTACCATTATTTCCGAATAGAAATTTTAGAAAATTTCTTAAATTGCTATTTGTATCCTCATCACGACGGGCAATATATCTACGGATAGATTGAAAATCGGGGTATCGTTCAGATTTAGGTTTGTTTACGAAAATGTGCTGGAAAGTAGTGATGGAAAGTGAAACTAAAATATTCAGCAAAGCGTGCATAGCATGTTTTCTATAACCGGCCGCAGGTGGCCGTGATCTGTGTCGGATGTTCCACGAAACATAATGCGCCCCGTGAAGATGGAAAGTAAAACTAAAGTACTTTGTAGCACGTGATGGTTAGGATATTTAGTTTAAAGTTTAAAGTTAGTGTTAAGTTAGAATTTGGTTATGGTTAGATAAAAGTTAGGTAGCGATTAGGTTACGGTTAGTGTTAAGTTATATTTGACATCCAGTTACGTTACAGTGTTACAACAGGCCACGGTTAAGTTATAGTTAAGTTAAGGTTAAATTGCAGTTAGGTTATGGTTAGATTACGGCTAAGTTACATTTATGTTATACTTAAATTATGGATAGGTTACTGTTAAGTTGCAGTTAGGTTACAGACAGGTTAACGTTACGGTTAGCATTTTGTCCATACTAGGGTTGGGAAAAAAATCGTGATTCTTAAAAAAAATAAATAAATAAAAATAATCGGATTTTTTTTATTTAAATCAGATTTTTTAAATTTAAATCGGATTTGTTTCATTTTTTTAGAATTCCATTTTTAATTACTGTGTTTTTATGTTTTTACAATACACGGAGCAGTTTTTTTATAATAATAACTAAAAAAGAATAATTAATATTTATAATTTATAAAAGTAATATAAGAAGTAATTATGTAGTTAAGAAAAAACAATATTCTAGCTACTGATTGGTACTAAAAATTAAACATCTAGGCTTAAATCTAAAGCCATTCTATTATTTTGTAATTGAATTGTGCACACTAAATAAGAAATAAATATTTTGTAAATGAATAGAAAATGGTAAAATTTAAAAAACAAATTAAATATTCATTTAATGTAAGCTATTTATTAAGGGAATAAAAATCACAATTAATTCAATATTTTTTATGCAAATAGAAATAAATCAAAGATTTAATTGTTTGAACAAAAATACTTTAGAATCTTTGTCCACTCCTAATTTATTACGAAGTCTTGAATGAACTAGTCCAAAAGAAGAAAATTGTCTTTCTCTCCAGCAGATGAAGCCACGGTTGTAGTATTTGGTAAATAAATTCCATTTCATTTTCGCTGATTCTCTTTTTACCTCCCATTACATAAAAGGACTTCCACCAATCATAATCTGTCATAATATCTGAAACCTTTTTTCTCAAGCAATGGTAGTTTTTGGAATGGGCATTTTTTGCTTGAAAATGTGCTACAGTGATGAGAAGATTTAGACAATTTTCTTTAATGAATGCCAAATCTTCATAATATTTGTCTATACTAAGTAAAATTTTATTTCGATTTAAATAGAGGGACTTAATAAAACTCCAGCAAAATGACACCCATTAATAATTTGTTTATATCTTGCCTTAAATTTTGTAATTCTATCTCTATCAATACATTTTCTATCAATCCTGGAAATAGCAGAAAAACACCTGCTATTTATTTACACCTACTTATTTCTCTGCTGACTAATTTCAGACATGAAAAAAATTGATTTAAATCAAATGATTTTTTTTAAATCAGCTGATTTAAATCATGCCAACCCTGGTCCATACAGTGAACATTACCCATGTTTTGATTAAAAATATATACTTATTTTTGTACAATGGCTCTGGAATTATAATACTATATACTAACTTTTTAGCGATCATCGAGTATCGATTTCATTCAAGGTATAGTCGGTTAAAAAGTGAGATAATTAATTTGAAATTCAGAATATTTCACTTGGGATTTCTATATGAAAAAAGTAATTAGTTACGTGACTTAACAGCGATTTTTTCGGATAGATATCAAGACTTTAACACGAAAAATCAAGTAATCGTTGGACACGTATTCCCTCTTGCGTTTCCCATTGCACTTCTTTTGACTATTTTTACAGCAAAATATTAGTTAACGGATTTTTCACGCAGTCAGCGGCCATGTATTTCAGACAATGTATTTCTGCATATTTCGAAATAACGATAAAATCATATAAATTTCAAGTTCGTTTACTATTATTATTAGGGACCCGAGCAACGCCGGGTGGGTCAGCTAGTTATTAATATTTAAGAAAGTGTACTTAATTGAATTGCAGTCACAGACAAATAAATTAACCTTCTCATGCATACGGGCCACATTTGAGGACAGATAACAATTACTGCATTATTGAACAATAAAAAAAAAGAGCATTTATTTATGGAGATCTGATTTGTGGACAAATAGTAGCTAGCATGCAGCACAATAATAGAATTATTTTAAAATGGAACATAACAAGCATGTATTACAAAAAGCTTTTTATTGAATAATGAAAAATATTTTATGCACGAGAGGGTTAAAATCAAGCATTCACTCACACTAAATAAAATTATGCAATTAGCAAATATTACTTGTGTTGCATATAAACTAAAACATATCTTTTTATAATGAGAATGTAATTTATTAAATTTTTGTTCCTAAACAAATTACATAGTTTTTTTAACATCATGCCAAACATGCTTCATTCATACTCTGTGGAGATGCTATATCTTTACCATTACTATCTTTACTATTTCTAAATTAATTTTGCACTTCGCATAAAACTTTCATTATCTCTGGAGCATTTATTCTCTACCATCGTTCGTACATCTTGCCATTCACATTAAACATAAAAAATTATAGAAATTGTTGCCATAAGTCAGAAAAACTATTTTTTATGTTCGCGTGCTAAAAATTCACTACGTCGATTCTTTAGTGTATTAAGCAGCTTTACCACACGAAAAAATTTAATAAATTGTTTCTTTTTCTTTTCCCCCCCTCTTTCTTCTAAAGTACATTTAAAATATGATAAACTACAATTGTACTTTGACCGTCTCTAAAAGGTTTATCATGTTTAATACTTGTTAGATTGAAAGTTGAAAGGGGGGGGGGGGTCCCTTAGCAATAACTGCATTTTAAGGATTGCAGATAAATTACAATAAAGTTATTGACCGATTTTTTAAACTTCTGTGAACTACCCAAGAATTGTATTATTTGCTCTTTCAAAAACGTTTTATGATTTATTATAACCTATTTACTAACAATGATATATATCTATTGCCAGAGATTTTATTAAAGTTAGATTTAAAAAATATAATAAATTCAATTAGAGTAAAAGCTGGACAAACACATGAGTAATGCATTAAATTTTCGCAGAAAATTAATCTTGTTTCTAATATGTTATTGATCAAACAGAATTTGCATAATCGAGCTTTCTGTGTTACAACGTGTTTAAAAAACATCGATTTCATCTAACAATTTACCACTGAATTTTAAGATTTTCAAATACAATATTGATTTTCATACAGTAAATAAAAAACTCGGGCATAAGAACCATTCGTATGGATAAATCAAGTACTCAGTTTCAATATTTATGTAATTGCAGGACTGATAAACTTTGTCAATTCATATGAGAGTGTAAAAAAATCTTTTTTTAAATAAAAAAATCTGATTTTAAAAAAATTTAAATTAGATTTTTTTTATTTATTTAAATCTGATTTTTTTTAATATATATATTTTCCCCCAATGTTAAAATACTGAATAGATACCAAGAGTTTTATGCTTTCAGAACAATTAAATCTTTAATTACTAACATAGTCTACATTTTTACACTTTAATTATTTGTTAGTAATTACAGAAAATATAAAAATTGTAAATTAATAGTTTCATTAGGTAGTAGAATACAATAAAAATATGCACATTAATATTTTGTTATAATTATGTAAGACTACGTAAAATACTAGTGATATTGACATTTATCAAAATTATCAGTAACTGCATTTATTATTAAATTGTTAACACCACTGAAAATTAATAATTATTAAACAAATAATCTTTAATTAGGTATGTAATATGCAATATACATTTTTATGCTTTAATTACTAAAGTGATAAGTTAGTATTCATTTTAAAAAGGGAAAAAAGTAGTGGTGTACCGAGTAGTAATTTGGCCGAGTACCGAGAAGTTATGTAATAAGATAATACAACACTGATGTGCGCATGTTGAGCTTAGGTGTACATATCAGGTTGAGTCTAAAGTTTTGACCCTTTTTTTATTTTAATTTTGACAACAAATATTTACAAAAATACAAAACATTAGTGAGGATAGTAATCCCCATTAAGTTCGACAATCTTCTGCCAACGTTTTGGCGGTTTTTCAATGCCTTCCTTGAAAAACTCTGGGCTACGTGAGTCGAGAAAGAGGTCAACCTCTTTTTTGACCTCTTCTGAAGAATTGAAAATTTCACCACTAAGGTGCAATTGCAGATGCGAAAACAGATAGTAGTCGGAAGGTGCCATGTCCGGACTGTATGGAGGATGTGGCATTAAGTCCCATTCCAGCTTGTATAAGTTCCAATTCGTCCACGCACTGACGTGTAGCCTGACATTATCCTGAAACATAACCATCTTGCGTCGGAACTCCTTACTTCGCTTTTCCCTAATTGCTGCGTCCACTTTATGCAGCATGCTGCTGTACGGCTTACTGTCGATGGTCTGGCACTTTTTAAGTACTCCTTGTAGATAATACCGCGACTATCCCAGAAAACACAGAGGAGGATTTTTTTTATAGGTCAATGTGCGCCTGGTTACGGTCCTGACCGTTACACCTGGTTCAGACCATCCTCCTTTTCGACTGGTGTTGTCGTAATAAACCCATTTTTCATCACACGTAACAATCCGGTTCAAAAAATCACCCTTTCGGTGATATTTGAGCAAGTTTACACAGGTCCGTTTTCGTTTTTCTTTGTCATTTTGTGTCAGATCGTGCGGCACCCATCGATTGAATTTGTTTGTCAAACCAATGTTTTTTAATGCTCGAATTATGGTTGTTTGAGAAACATTGAAGTGAGATGCAAGTTCCCGTGATATAGCATTTTGATCTTCATCGATGGATTTCCGCAATTCGGTCTCATCAATCACAGTAGGTCAACCAGCACGTGATTCATCTTCGATGTCGAAATTCTTAATCTTAAAATTTTGATATCATCGTTTGACTGTACTAAGTGATACAATATCCTCACCTAAACGTGCACACATGTTACGGTGACATTCTGTCACTCCGGTGTTGCTACAGAACTCGTAGTAGATGATGGTTCGAAGCTGGATACGTGATAGTTCCATTTTCGAGGCTTCGTGGAGGCTACAGATGATAATTTTTCAAAACAATAAATACACAGTGTTGTAGCACACGTCTTCTTCTTTCGAAACCAGAAAACCGTATTTGAAAATGGTCACTTAACTTGCGAACGCCAGCTGTTTTAGTAGCACTATTCTGCGAAAGGGTCAAAACTTTAGACTCAAGGTAATATATATAAATATACCTGTGTGTACATATATCTATACTTGTGTGTACATATATAATATACATATATAGTATAAATAAATGAATTCATTAAATTTGAAATTTATTTGGGCACCTTTTAAAGACAATTTTTGACAGTTCAAAACTAATAAAAAAGATTGATACATAACAAGTACAATTATTAACAAATATAAAATTAAAGCATTCTTTAATCCTTCAATTTATTCCGATCATTGAAATCTGTCTATCAAAAATAAAAATGTTTATTGGTTACTGTAACAATTCATTGAAAATAATGCAAAACATTTCATATTTATTTTGTAACTGTCTGTACTTTATTTTCTTTTGATTAAAAAAAAAATGCATTGGCTTTTCAGTTTCTTTTCTTTTCATTTTTTTTTTCCGTACAAATTAAAATATGTTATTTTAAGTTTATTATTTTTTAAATATCTCAGTAAAAAACTAACCTTTTTCAATGAAAATTATAAATGTGTGAATTAAGAATGCCTTAAAAAGCAAGCTCTAGAATTGATGAGTGCAGAACTTGAAAATCCACCAAAGCAAAAAAAAACACATCATGAGAATACTAATGTAGACGAACCAAAAGAGAAAATGCCAGCAAAAAGTTCATCTATTTTCTGGCAATATTTTGATGAAATTGGGAATGAGCAAAAAGATTGTGACTCTAGTACTAGTTTAAAATCTCCGCATGAAGAATTGGTACAAAAAAAGATACAGGCTTTCATAACAGAAGACTTATGTAAAACTGACACTTCGTTTGCATGGTGGAGAAAACTCTTCCGGTTATGTGCAACCTTGCAAAAAGTTCTTATGTGACCTTCAACAACTGTTTATTCTGAACGTATATTTTCAGAGGCAGGCCAAATTTATAGTAGTAAAAGAAATGCCTTGTCTACTGATAATGTAGAACGTTTGGTGTTTTTGCATCATAACTTGAAATATAATAAATTTAATTATTAATTTTTTATTGCATTTATTGTATTTTCAGTTTCTTTATCAAAAATAATAGTCTTTTCTGTTTTCCTATAAATCAAAAAGTATTTATTTTTATTTGTATAAATGTGAAATTTTATGAGGATTTTTGTTCTTAACTTTTTCTATATTTTGCAGACATATTGTTGAATACCAAGTAAATAGTTTTATGAATTACTGCATATATTATTAATTGATATTCGAATAACTTTTTACAAATCAGTTATAAATTCATATGCTTAAAAAATGAAATTCTTACAACTACTCGGTATTGGCCGAGTACCGAGTACTCGGTACGGCTCTAGAAAAAAGGCAGGATTTAGCTCCAAATAAGGGCACTATTTTATAAGAAAATATCTTACTAATGTATTTAGTAACAATAAGGGGGAAAAGTACTTAATTTTTTCTATAATAAATGAAAAATAAATTTAATTTCGAATATTTTTTATAAATAAAAAATTTTAAAATATTGTTTAGTAGCATTTTGCTTTTTTCCGAAAAATAAAGTCCTATCATTTAAATAAGGCCTTGGACGCATTTAAAAAACTGAGGTATGGAGAAAATTCACTATAAGAAGGCAGGGTGCATTTTGTTAATTTTAAAAGTCTTTTAAAAAATGGTCTAAAAAAAAAAAAAAAAAAGAAAAAAAAAAAAAGTAATTTCATTAGTTATTAGCACAAAAAACAAAACTAACAAATATTATTGACAGCTCGTTTTGCATTTGCACTAAGAAAAATTAATGTTAATAGTCTAAATTTTAACTTACAGGATGTACGTAGAAGTAAACCAAGATCTCTTGCTGTGCTTAACATTTTTATACCAATTAATTTTTTTTTTCTCTCATACATTCTTTTATAACAACTATTAAATAGATATTATTCTTCTTTAGCTCCAATATTTGTTACAAACTTACTATCGCAATAGTTGAATGAGAAAATAATATTCTGGTTATTTGCTCTCTTACTTTGCAGAAATTTATTATACTTGCCGCGCTTATTTTAGATAAAATAATGAATAATTTGATTACTTAAAGGAAATTATGACACCACAAATTATATTAAATTAAAATGAAATGTTTGAATGGGGTGCTTTTTATGCCTTTACAAACTTACTTAATGTTTTACAATTCTCAGGAATTAAATTTAGAAAAAAAAAAAAAAAAGCTTTTTTTATTTATTTATTTATAAGGCAAAATACATGTAGAAAAATTCCAAATTAATCTTAGGTTTTAAAACTTTTATGTCATTTTAAACATTTATAAAAATTGTTGATTTTAATCAATGATTTAATAAAAATAGTTTGATTTAAATCAAGATTTAATCGCTGATTTAAATCAACTGTTTAAAATCGTCGACATCCTAGTAAAAAGGAAAAATTTTAAGGCATTAAGACTCATTAAAATTATGAACATGCTTAAAGTACGAATATCTACAATATGATATAACTCAGAGTCGAAAGAAGTCTTGAATACGTCAATTGCGATAGGTGCTGGCAGTTTTTACTACTGATGCGGCAACAATCGCTAGAAATTTAACAGTATGGTTTTGAAAAAAGCGCAAAACAGTACTTATAAAAAATAATAATAATTTACGAAGCACTTTAAAGCATCAAACCTTAAAATATTGCACTGTAAAAAGAAAAATTTCATTAATTAACATACAAAAGCCTTTTTCCATTTTTTTTTCTTCTAATTTTAAATTATCTTGCAAGTTGAATAAAGTATGCTTTTTTTATTCAATATCACAAGATAAAAATTTTGGTTAAATATCAATTAAATATTTCACAGAGTATGCAACAAAGCTCTGCAAAATTCACATTGACAAAAATTCACGATTTTTTCGCGATCCTGTGACAAAATACGCATCTTTTCTACGATCTTTTGACAAAAGTAGCGTCTTTTTCTCGTTCCTTTGACAATAAAATCGCGTTTTCTCCGCAATTCTGACAAAAATAGCGCTTTTCCTCTATCATTTGACGAAAATCGCATGTTTTTGCGATTCTTTGAAAGAAACTGCGTCATTTTCGCGATAATTCGACAGGTATCGCGTTTATTTTGGTATTCTTTGACGAGAAACGCGTCTTTTTTTGCGGCCTTTTGTCAGACATAGTGCTTTTTTTCCGCGATCTTTTCACAAAAATCACATTATCAGCAATCTTTAGAAAAAAAAAAAAAAAAAAAAAAAAAAAAAGTGTCATTTATCACGATTTTTTGACGAAAAACGCCTTTTCCTCGATCTTTTGACAAAAATTGCATTTTCGCTGCAATTCTGACAAAAATAGCGTTTTTTCCACGATCATTTGAGAAAAATCGCGTCTTTTCCGCGATTCCTTGACAGAGACTGCGTCGTTTTCGCGATTCTTCGACGGAAGTAACGTTTTTCTTGAGATCCGTCGACAGGAATCACGTTTATTCCGCAATTTTTTGACGAAAAACGCGTTCTTTTGCGATCGTTTGAATGAAATAGCGCTTTTTTTTCTGCGATCTTTTGACAGAAATAACGTCTTTTCCGCGATCATTTGGCAAAAATCATGTTTTATTCATAATTTTTTGACGAAAAATCGTCTTTTTTTTGTGATCACTTGGCAAAAAGCGCGTTATTTTCTCGATCATTTCCCCTTCGTCGGCGATTTTTCCGTCCCGCTTCCGTCCTCGAGAACTTTTTAGTAGGGATGGGACGAATATTCGGCCACTATTCGGTATTCGGCCCTTTTGCCGAATATTCGGTTGGCCGAATATTGAAGGCTTGTTGACCGAATACTTCGGCCGAATACCTGTAGCCGAATATTTAGAGATATCTTGCCGAATATTACTAAAATCTCGCCGAATAGTGAAAGATATCTTGCCAAATAAATTTAGAATTTAAAGAATTTCATTTCTTACAATTTTTTTTTTCTCTAATCCAAATTTGCTACTTCATTCATGAAGCCCTTCTCATTCTTACTTACAAAATATACAGTTATTCAGATACTAAAAAATATACAGCCTTTCAGTATTTCCTATAAAAGTTAATGATATTTTAGAAATTGCTGCCCAAGTTGGAGATTTAATTGTACGGGAAATGCCTTCTTTAGAGAATGATATATTACAATTCAAGATATAAAAACACTTATAGGAAAAAAAAAAAAAAAGAAAAGAAAAGAAAAGAAAAACACTGCCTTATTCTAAGACACTCTAATATTTATTGTCTGCAAATTCCATGCACATATGAAAAAGGCTCTTATGAATTTCATAACTTATTTTCTATAAAGTGAGAAATAGAAAAATTCATTCACTAGGTGTATTAACGAAGATTCATTTTCAAAATTAAATATCAAATATCACTATACCAAATACAACGGTACCTCTGAAAACAGAACTTGTGTCAAACTAGATACACATTAGATGACACAACTTGCTTTATGAAGATAGTTTTATAAATATTTAAACTTAAATTCTAAATACTGAATAAGATATTTTTTTTTATTTTATAGTTTTCACTTTTAAATAATTATTTGGATAATTACTGACTTAAATATGTAACATTATTATGTATATATTTTTAATTTACATCTTCCTTGTTATCAATTTCTGTTTATCCTTTTAAAGCTTGTTCAATAAGTGGAATATTGAAGTTGAATATTGTATGCCCCAATTCAAATGTCAAAGATTTTGTTAACATATGCATTCTACTTTAAGCATAATCTTTTGCTTTAACATAATTTGTAATTTAAAGCTTGGCAACTGATTTCAGAACAGTCTCGTTCTTATGAATTTGCTTATCATTAGAGACACAAACTCTAAAATGATCAAATTTACTTTATTAAAGGTTATTTCAGAAAATATCTTGTGAGTTCTGAGAGAGAGAGAGATTAAGAATACAATTGATTTTGGATGCAAGAAATGGTAAAAGTATCATTTGATCGTAAAAGTGAAGCACATTCTTCATATTTTAATGGAAATATCTTCCCATCCTGACTTACTAAAAATCAATTTGATGTACATTAAGATAAAAAGTATATACAGTAGACTCCCTCAAAACCGCATTCCTAAAATCCGCACATATTTTACGGATGTAAACAATGAAACATTCAGTTCAGATGTAGGTGCAAAATTTGACTTTTTTAGTTTTATATCAATTCCATATATTTTTTAATTTGTAATTTTTGTTAAGGTTATTGAATTCATGTTTTTTCATGAAGAAAGAATAAATTATTTCAGAAAAAAATAAAGATATTGCTGATATCATTGGTAATCGCAATCTTACCAAATATATTTATTTATTATTAAGCTTTTTTTAATTGTTAAGTCTGGCTAAACCTGAAATAAAGCTTCATTATTTTATGATCTTGATGTGAATTAGTAATGTACCTTTATGAGGCAAGTTTCATTGAATAATTTAGGAAAAACACATTTCATCTTTATAATGAATATTTAGTTGTATACATTATTGATTATTAATTTGACCTTTGCTTTTACCATTTTTATCATTTTAAAAGCTATCTAAATTTTTATTATTTTAGTTTATTACTTATTTTAATATTTTAGCATATTATAGTTCATTATACTTTTGATTTCATTATTAATTACATTCAAACTACTTTTTAAAAAATGTAAACAAAGTAATGACCAGAAATCCGCAAAATTTACTATTATGCTATTCATTATACTTTTGATTTCATTATTAATTACATTCAAATTACTTTTTTAAAAATGTAAACAAAGTAATGACCAGAAATCCGCAAAATTCTAGAATCCGCAAAACCTCTGATCCCAAGCTGTGCGGATTTGAGGGAGTCTACTGTAATACAATTTAATAATTTTTTTGTGTTAAACTAAGTTTTTCAAATTTAAAAATACCTTTAAAAGCACATTAAAGAGCAATAATTATTAATGAGCTCCTATTTTTTTAATCATATATAATCAAAATTTATTTTCTTTATTGGAAAAAAAAGTTGGTATTCGGCCGCCGAATATTCGGTATTCGGCCTAAAATTTGGCCGAATATTCGGTATTCGGCTAAATTACTATTCGTCCCATCCCTACTTTTTAGAAATGGAATTTCGTCCTTTGGACGGAAAACTTGCATCCATGGCCACAAATATGCCTTAAAATGCCTAAATTAAAAAAAAAAAAGGTCAAAGGGTAACAAGTCCCCTATAAGATTGTTCTCAACTGCTCCACTCAACAAGCGCAAAACGTGTTGACACATTTACAAATTCATTTTTTAACAGAAAGATATAAAATTGGAATGCCTGACAAAGAAAGCGATTTCGAATCGAACTTATTTTTCCATTTTATGATAGTTGAATTACCTATCCAGTTCTAAGCTATTTCGATCACCCGTTTTTCTCCTGCTTTTCGACCGGTTTTTATGCTTTTGTCGGGAAATGTGCTCAAAAACGTCAACTTTGAAGGCTTGTTATGAAAGATTTGAGTTTTTAAAAAACAGAAAATTAAGTGCAATTAGACAGTTTCTGATTAACAACACCTATTTTCATACATTTCCGAACAAAAATAAATTAAAGCATATGTCACAAAGTTGCTCTTTTTTATTTAAGAACACCCTTAAGTTACAAATGGATTCATCAATTCATAGGAGCAAATTTGCAATCGAACCTAAAATTTAGCATAATAATAATATTGATTATTACAAGGTACTAAACAACTATTTTTGGTATGAGCACTGCATTAGATACTTTTGTTATACATAAATCAATTACTCAGATTTTTTTTTTTTTTTAAGTAAAGCTATATACTTATAGTATTGGAAGCGCGATAAATGTCATTTGGTAATCCTTCATGTGAACAAAGGACAAATGCACCGACAGTATTGAAGAAAGGAAAATCAATAGTTGCACAGCTTTCTGAAGGTGCGATAGATTGTGCTATCTCGAGTAACAATGTTTAAGAAACTTCAGCTTGTATAATGCTACATGTTTTATAGTCTTTTTCTAAGCGCAAGAAATTTCATGCAATTTCTCAAAAGCAGTAAAAAAAAAAACCATTCCATTCTAAAATTATCATTATGTGGTTTTTGAAAATGGAGACAAAACATAGCTTAGGTTTAATACTTCTGTAGAACAAGGATCGCGAGCGCATTTGAAAATTATAACCATCTTAGCGAATACATTCTAAACTTCACTCGAAATATTTATTACTCACAAAAGTTATTTATAAGCGCATGTAAGATCCATACACTCTATATAAACACTAGCTGACCTGCCCGGCGTTGCCCGGGTCCGTATTAACAATATTAAACGAACTTGAAATTTGTATGATTTTATCACTAACTCGAAGCATGCAGAAATGCATTGCCTGAAATATGTCGTAGCTGACTTTGTGAAAAATCGGTTTTAAAAGCAACAACTAATATTAAGCTCTAAAAATACTTAAAATGAGCAATGAGGAACACGGGAGGGAACATGCATCCAACGATTGCGTTAGTTTCGTGTTAAAGTGTTGATATTTACCCGTAAAATAATGTTTTGAGCCATTATTGACTGTAATACACGATCGGAATGCATAAAAGATGACAGTTTGCCAGTCTATGAATTTTAAAGGTCTGTTCCAGCTTTTTTAATTATTTATGCGAAAGTTTTATGCAACCAACCAACCATAACTAAATGAAGGGGAAAAAAGAAGAAAAAAGGCGATTTTTTTATGAGAGTGATCTTTGGATTTTAATTAATTACCCAGTTAATAAATAGAATTTCGAAATTCTGAAGCTCAGGTGCATCAGGAGAGATTTGGGGCTACTCTCAAAAAAATTTTGAGCCTCGAACATGCTGTAGATTTTGCTAGCCATCGCAGAGACACACACACACACACACACACACACACACACACACACACACACACACACACACACACACACACACACACACACACACACACACACACACACACACACGCAGACAGAGCGTTTTGTTCTTTTATTAATATAGATGATATATTGAGTCCAACATAGATAGGCGCTTGATGAATAGTTCGTAGAAATTGTATATTTACGAAAAAAAAAAAAAAAAAATCGACTCTTCCATTTTTTTAAGCATTCATACAAAGCATGAATGAATGTTTAAAAATACTATGTTATTTTATGTGCCCTATGAATAACTTATTCACAGTAGATTTCATTTCAAGAAGTAAACTGTACGGATTGAGAATCTCACCGTTCAATTCTTCAAAACCAATATTTACCACATTTTTTAACATACTTAAAAAATAGAAAGAGGACGTTGTCAATCTGAGGCGTTCACAGATTACTCCGAATTTATGCAATCGAATAGTGATTTTTTTTTCTTTTCTTAATTGAAAGAAATACCATAGAATTGATACCACTTAAATTTCAGCAAAATTTTTCCAGTACATTTTTTTTTTTTTTTTCAGAAATTTAATCCCCATCACTTTAAAAAGTGAACATCTTCAAAATATTTAATTTCGTACAAGTATGACGTAACGCTATCTGGTTGGCGAGAAAGCAGCAACACAATGATTTTTAGAGTCCCTCTATATACAGTCTTATTTCTAAAATTGTGGCTTATACAGGGTGGGCCAACAATTCCTGATAGATATATATATAGATGTACTTTTCAATCTATGAAAATAAACTTTCGTCCTGCCTGCGTGCAATGGCTAGTAGAAACAACGACCTGCACGAGGCTGAAATTTTTTGTGAGGCTAGTCCAAAATTTCTCCTAAAGAACATATGACTCAGAATTTTAAAAATCTAATAATTAATTACGTTATTAATTAACAATCGCAACTCACTCTCTTAAAAAAATTACCTGAGTCCTTGCGAGAAGGGAAAAGTTGTGGCGAATGCTCTGAAGACTGATTTACGCATCCGTTGAAAATGAAGAACGAAAAATTAAATTTCCGTGAGTATTTTAAAATTATTTATTAACTTACATTGTCCAAACCGTTTAGTAAAGCTAAAGACGGAAGAAGTATCTTGAAAGATCGTACGCTTACGTTTCAAATGCCGCAATCAATTAAAAAATATATAGCAGTTAACCTCTTGAAAATTCTTTCAAAAAGGGTCATTTTTCCGAAAAAGTCTTTTTCCTTATTGCACCTACCCTCCCCAAGAGTGCAAGTTTAGAGTGCTGAGAAACGAAAAATATATTCTTAAAGATGAAACCTTCTTCAAATCGATGACGCAATCTGTTTTAAAAAATATGAATGCTAACCATTTCAAATACGCGAACTATGGTCACTTCGCGCTTCATGGAGACGATATTTTTTCAACGCGAAAATATAATTAAACGCTGCATTTTAATACAATTTTTTAAAAGCATTTCAATAAATTAGATTAGCACCTTAAAAATTTTTGAAACATTCATATGGATAGAAATAATTTTTATATAAAAAAAATGTGTGAAAATTTTGTCGAAATGGGTAAAAATCTCAGCGTTTCGTCGCTGTTTCGCTCATTTTCAGTGCGCATAGATTCCAAAAATTAAGTTACGCAGAAAATTCGAAATAGTATGTACTCTCAATTCAATATTTTTTTTCATTTAAAATTATAAATTCAGATAAAATTTGAGTTTTCAAAATATAAAATCATAGAAATTTCAGGTTAATTTAAGGGTATTCATCATACACCCGGGCAACACCAGGCAGGTCAGCTAGCTTGTATTAATAAAAGAATGCTTCGCACTGCGTGCGATGACTAGCAAAACGTATGGCATGTACGACACTGCCAATCTTTGTGAAGATAGGCCAAGGCCTCTCCTAATGTGCCTGAGACTCAGAACTTTAAATTTCTAATAATTATCAGAAATATTAAACAAAACTCACCAAGTGGCCCAATTAAAATGTATTTCTTAGCTCAAAATCATAAGCTGACTAGAATTGGACCATGATCCGAGGATTGTCCTATCAACATGCTTTCCTTGAAATCCAGAAAAATTCCTTCTCAAAGCAGCAAGTCTGTTTACAACTAGACTAACTGTCCTAGAGGTCTGCACGGGCCGAAATTTCCAGGCCCGAGCCCGGCCCGAAAGTTAAAATTTCGGCCCGGGCCCAGCCCGGCCCGAACGAAAGAAATATTGGCCCGACCCGGCCCGGCCCGAAAGTTAAAATTTCGGCCCGAGCCCGGCCCGGCCCGAACGAAAAAAATATTGGCCCGACCCGGCCCGGCCCGAAAGTTAAAATTTCGGCCCGAGCTCGGCCCGGTCCGGAAAAAAGTTTAAAATTCGGCCCGAACCCGTCCCGGCTCAAGTGAATTTCTACAGAACATTGATCTTTAATTTTATGGAAGAGTTCTGACCAAATAAATTATATTAGTCTTTTTTTTTTTTTTTTTTCATGTTTAAAATCTCCATTTATGCAGAAGTGCCGTAGGCTGCGATATTTACGCTTTTTAATGAATCTTTGTTTGTTGTATGTAAATGTTTCAGTTATCACTAGGTATTATTAATCCATATTCCCGGTAATGGAGACAAAAAGTCGAAAAAGTCGAAACTTCCAAAGACGAAATCGCTTTGGAACGAAAAAAAAAAAAAAAAAAAAAAAAATACATTCTCTTCTTAACACATGTAAATGTTTAATATATTTTTTTCTCCCGTATTGTTCTATTCATTTTGCATGGATGAACATTTTAAAAGAAACTTTCAGTTTTAAAATGTTCATCCATAATTAATATATTTTTTTCTCCCGTATTGTTCTATTCATTTTGCATGGATGAACATTTTAAAAGAAACTTTCAGTTTTCAGTTTTAAAAAAATTCCGTCATAATCATGTTTTTTTTTTTTTTGTGTGTGTGTGTGTGTGTGTGTGTTTAATTCTATTTTAAAACGCCTGGTAATCTACGATTCTTTAAAAGGAATAAATTCTAATGTTTAATTGTAGAATAATGACGGCTTAAAAGTATATGCCTTTTTTGCAAACATTTTTGGACAAAGCTAAATATTACTGATTTATAAAAAGTCGAGAAAAGGATTTTCATATGGGAAGATTCAATAGGAACTGATTATTTTGGTCCGTGAAAACTAGGAAGAATGGAATCAGTCTCGGCTTCGTACGGAAAAAAAATTAGGCCCGGCCCGTCCAGCAAAAAAATTAAGGCCCGAGCCCGGCCCGGCCCGAAAGATTAGTGACTAGGCCCGGCCCGGCCCGGCCCGAGTCTTCAGAAGTAAGGCCCGAGCCCGGCCCGGCCCGAATACCATTATTGGAAATCGGCCCGGCCCGTGCAGACCTCTAAACTGTCCTTTCACGGATAATTTTTTGACTAAGGAAGTTATGAAAGGTTTAAAATGTTTACAAATACTGCGTTTAAAAATTCTTAATCTTCATGTATATGCTTGTTTTTCGACACTGTTTGAAAACAATTTTCGTAAAATTTAATTAACTAATTATTATTTTACGTTCGGTTTTTAAATTTCAGGTTTATATAAGTTTTAAGTATATGAAAAAAAATCTCTAGAAACTTTAAAATTTTTTATTTGATAAAATTTAATCATTTTTTAAAAATTTACTTAAAATTTACTTAAAATTTATTTAAAATTTACTAGGGATGGGACGAATATTCGGCCACTATTCGGTATTCGGCCTATTCGGCCCTTTTGCCGAATATTCGGTTGGCCGAATATTGAAGGCTTGTTGACCGAATACTTCGGCCGAATACCTGTAGCCGAATATTTAGAGATATCTTGCCGAATACTGCTAAAATCTCACCGAATAGTGAAAGATATCTTGCCAAATAAATTTCGGATTTAAAGAATTTCATTCTTGCAATTTTTTATTCTCTAATCCAAATTGGCTACTTCATTTATGAAGTCTTTCTCACTCTTACTTACAAAATATAGAGTTATTCAGATACTAAATAATATACAGCCTTTCTGTATTTTCTATAAAAGTTAGTGATATTCTAGAAAACGCTGCCCAAGTTGGAGATTTATTGTACGGGAAATGTCATCATTTGAGAATGATATATTACAATTCAAGATATAAAAACACTGTCTTATTCTAAAACACTCGAATATTTATTAATGTCTGCAAATTCCATGCACATATAAAAAAGGCTCTTATGAAATTCATAACTTATTTTCTATAAAGTAAGAAATGAAAAAAATTTATTCCCTAGGTGTGTTAACGAAGATTCATTTTCAAAATTAAATATAATATATAACCATTCCAAATACAACGGTACATCTGAAAGCAGAACTGGTGTCAAACTCGATACACATTAGATGACACAACTTGCTTTATGAAGATGGTTTTAAAAATATTTTAATATGAATTCTAAATACTCAATAAAATAATTTTTTCATTCTATAGTTTTTACATTTAAATAATTATTTGCATAATTACTGACTTAAATATGTAACATTATGTATATATTTTCAATTTAATCTTCCTTCCTTCATGTTGTTATCAATTTCTGTTTATCCTTTTAATGCTTGTTGAATAAGTGGAATATTGAAGTTGAATATTGTATGTGCCGATTCAAATGTCAAAGATTTTGTTAACATATGCATTCTACTTTAAGCATAACCTTTTGCTTTAACGTAATTTGTAATTTAAAGCTTGGCATCTGATTTCAGAACAGTCTCATTCTTACAAATTTGCTTATCACTAGACACACAAACTCTAAATGATCAAATTTACTTCATAAAAGGTTATTTAAGAAAATATGTCCTTGTGAGTTCTGAGAGAGAGAGAGAGATTAAAAATATTATTGATTTTGGATGCAAGAAGTATCAATTGATAGTAAAAGTGAAGTACATTCTTCATATTTTAAAGGAAATATTTTCCCATCTTGACTTACTGAAAATAAATTTGATGTACATTAAAATAAAGGATATAATGCAATTTCATAATTTTTTTGTGTCAAAATAAGTTTTTCAAATTAAAAAATACATTTAAAAGCACATTTAAGAGTAATAATTATTAATGAGGTCTATTTTTTAAATTACATATAATCAAAACTTATTTTCTTTATTGGAAAAAAAAAATTACTATTCGGCCGGCCGAATATTCGGTATTCGGCCTAAAATTTGGCCGAATATTCGGTATTCGGCTATTCGGCCAAATCACTATTCGTCCCATCCCTAAAATTTACATGGGCAAATTTTAAAAACGCACATGATCGGCAACTGACGTCTACTTTCTGATTGTGAAAACGGTATTTTAATGATTATATTAGGTAATGAGCTACCACATTTAAATATTTTTTCAAAAGTTTACATCGCATTTCGCTTTCAGAGAATTTCAGCGCAGCAGCGGTCCCAGCGCAGCAGCGGTCCCCCCATGAAAGTTTGTTCCTTTTTTATTAGAAACACCTTGCTTGTAAAAGAAAGAAAGAAACAGATTGTTATCATACGATATTCACAAACTTGCATTGTACATCATTAATTTATGAGAAGGTCGTATTAATAATGTGTTTGGTTATTCTTAAGTCACTTTTGAAACAGAAGATAAATGATGTAAAAGCAATTTTTTGTGTGATTCTTTTCCTTAATTATTTTGAGCATCTTTATTAATTTCAGTTAAAAATAGAAATTGAGTAAGACTTTTTAAAATGTCTTGGTCAATTTTTTTAAGTATTCGGTGTGACCAAATGTTTTGTTTATTGTCGAGATCAGACATTTTGATATTTTGGCTTCGGTAGTATGACCTAATACTGAACACATACCGAATATTTGGTGTACATGTACCCCTATTCAGAAAGGAGAAAATTTTAATATATGGCGTCTGAAATTTCCAAGTCATTTCATTAAGGGTTTTTGAAGAAGTCCTATGATCAACATTAAAATTACGGGAAAAGGTCAAACTTGAATTAAAGGGAAAAAATATAATGCAAATGCTTAAGTCTTTAACACTTTACCGACCGGCCGTCGATTAATCGACGTTTGTTCCCCAGCGCTGAAAGGGCGTAGTATGTTCGAACCGCTGCCGGTCGGTAAAGTGTTAAAATTTTTAAAATCGAAAAACACGAAAATATAAATAGTTTATAGTAAAAATTTTAATTGCATGATTTTCATTTATAAATAAAAATTTATTAGCAAGTTCAAGGGATACAATAAGAACTATTTACTTATATTATCAGGTAAAGTAATTAAAAGATGATGAAAAACAAATAATTCTCAGGAAAAGTTCAATGAGAAACAATACTTCCTCCAATTATTAACTTCTAAGAAGATATAAATTATATATATATAAAAAAATAAATAAATAATACGCGATAGTATACTAAAAAAAGCAACGATTAAAAGCATTGATTGGTATCGATTAAAAGGATTATTTCAAAGCTTCTTATAGAAGAATTTGGCTCCTTAATCTCAAGTTCAAAAAAGAAAAAAAAATCTGCATTAACGATTAAGGCTAACCACTATGTCATAATGACATGATATCTTTAACATTATATCTTTATGATACATGGGAAACAAATAGCATGTTTACTATTCAAATAATATCAACTGCATATGTTATCATATGGTACGACACGAAATTTCACTTAAAATTCAAAAACTGGGGATAATAAAATTTTCTATAGTAAACTGAAAGTTTTGAAAACCAATTCCTTTTACGAATGTCGAAAAAACACCACAAAACACGAGAAAACTGTAAAAATCACATTAAAAAATTGCGAAAATTAAAAAAACATTGTACGAATGAATGCTTCCAAAAAATTTTTAGAAATAGGATAAAATTTATTATATTAAGATAAAAGATTTGAAACCGAATTTCTTTAATGTTAAAAAATCACCGCGAAATATGAAAAAACGCTCAAAATAGCGTAACAAATTAATTTTTTTAAAAATCGGGCTTTGAGGTGCATAACTTCATACTACAGAATGGCACCTACCAAAAATTGTGTAGTTGTATATGCATATGCAGTTTCAATCTCTTCTTCTCTGGCCTCTTCAAAATACAGTGGAGAAACGCCAAATTAACTTCTTTATTATTATTACTACGATATGGAATCCGTCGAAATTCGATGTTAAAAAAGAAGTTTTAAAATGTCATCATCAATCATTCTTCCGTTTCATTTCTTCTGAAATGCATCCACTGTTTTAAGCTAATTTATGTGTAAAAATTGAGGAAATATTTCTCAATTATATTAGGACAATTTTGTGATGAAACAGAATTTTAATGCTTTCGAATGATAATTCCTTTGAATGTTTTCCTCGTTCCCTTTCCATAATCGGGATGGATGCCCCATTTCCACAAACGGGGATACTTTCCTTGTTGCACATCCAATGGATCTTTAATAAATAATGAAATATAATTTCTATCATAATCTGATTCAAAATGTATTTCAAACTACTTGACGTGATATTAATTTTATGTTCTACACAAATTGAATATCTGTCATTTTGGCAGCAAATTTCAGTTTTGATTATCAACCGAATGCAATATTTCGTCACTAATCTTATGAGGTTTTTTTTTTTTTTTTTTTTTAATGGTTTCTACTTCTTATGTTGCTTGAAATAGATATTAAAAAAATTTCATGCTTGAAAATAATTTAAATAGTCGCTAAATTGAGAGTCATTTTTCAAATAAATTTTATCCTAAAATTAATTTTATTCCTGTTTTATCATGTAACAATTGAAATTGTACAGTATTTAGATTTAGAAGTAATGTAAGTATGATAAAAATGAAAGCGATAGCGCTGTTAATTGTCACCATCGTTATACATTTCTAAAAATTGTAATTGGGTGTTCCCTGCCGTTAAAAAATAAACTACTATTTTATACTATAACAACAGAGAGTTCCGCAATGAAAGAAGTGGGACTTTGTAGATAATAAGGAATTTTTAAAAGAATTTACAATAAACTTGCAAAAATTACCCCTATAGAATGCAAGCCTTACATGAAGTCTTCCCCCCCCCCCCTCTTTGAAAAACCTATTTTTTATTACTTTTAATTTTCCTAAGATTCTTTACTTTTCTGAATTCTTTTTTAAAAATTAAAAAAAAAATAATTTTAAGTAAGATAAATTAAGTGAGAGAGAACATGTAATCAAGATGAAATAATCAATAAAATCTCCAATTATACATAAGTTTTAATTCATTTTTGTTCGGAAACGCATGAAACTCGTAGGTGTTGTTATTCTGAAATTATGTAATCGAAAGACGCTTTATGTTTTTCTTTTAAATAGGGTTGCACAACCTATGGCCCGCGGGCCAAAAGTGGCCCGCGATGGGTTAACGCGTGGCCCGCGAACTTCGTCAGTTTACAACTAGAAAAAATTGCAATTTTTGTGCAAAAGCTGTAGCAAAAATCGTAAATTTCGTCAATTTATCGCGGGAAAATATAAAATTTCGTCAGTCTTTTAAGAATCACAAATTTCTTTGATCGGGCACGGAAGAATCGCGAATTTTATTGATCAAGTGCGGAAAAAATAGCACATTTCGTTCATGAGGTGCGAAAAAATCGCGAGTTTTGCCAATCGAACACGGAAAATTCGCGAGTTTTTGTCGATAAGGCATGGAAAATCACTAATTTTGTTGATCGGACGCAAAAAATTGCATATTTCGTTGATCGGGCAAGAAAAAATCGGCAAATTTCATGATGATGCACGAAAAAATTGCAATTTAAACTCCTCGGCTGCGGAAAAATCGGATGTTTTCTCGGTTTATCGCCGGAAAAAAAAAACGCGAATTTCTTTGATCGGGCACGAAAAATTGGGAATTTTGTCGACCAGGGACGAAAAATTTGCAGAGTTCGTTGATAAGGCACAAGATAATCGCGTATTTTGTAATGATGCACGAAAAAATTTAAAATTTCGTTGATCAGCTGTGAAACAATCGTAAGTTTTGTAAGTTTATCAAGAGAAAATATCCCGAATTTCATCTTGTCGCGTAAAAAAATGCAATTTCGTCAAAATTAGTTAAAAATCGCGAATTTTGTTTATTCGATGCCGAAAAAATGCAGATTTCGTTAGTTAAAGGCAGATAAAGCGCAAATTTCGTAGATGGACACGGAAAAATCGCTAGAATTATTGATCGGGTCCAAAAAATTACGAATTTTGTTGGACGAACACGGGAATATCGCGAATTCGTCGATCTCACGCGGAAAAATTGCAAATTTCATCGATCAGGTTCAAATAAAGTCGCGAATTCCGTCTATCTGATGTGAAAAAATCAGGAATTTTGTCGATCCGCGTTGCAAAAATTTCAAATTTCGTGGATCAGATTTGTAAAAATTGCGAATTCCGTCAATCGGATTTATAAAAATTGCGTTCGTCGATAAGGTTTGTAAAAATCGCGAAATTCATCGATCAGCTTCGTAGATATCGCGAATTTCTGCGATAAGCCTCGTAAAGTTCGCAAATTTTGTCGGTTGGCTTTGAAAAATCGTGAATTTACCGATCAACTTCGTAAAAAATGCTAATTATTGTTGATCAGATGCGAAAATTTGAGGATTTTCTCGATCGGCTTGGTAAAATCGCGAATTTTGTTGATCTTGCGAAGATAAATCGCAAATTTTCCCATCAGCTTTGTAAAAATCACGAATTTCTTCGATCGCCTTCTTAAGAATCGATAATTTCGTCAATCAGGAGCAGAAAAATCGAAAATTTCGTCGGTCAGCCGCGGAAAAATCGCGACTTTTACCGATCATGTGAGGCAAAATTGCGAATTTCGTCAATCGGCTAAATAATTTTGTTAATTAAGCGTGAAAAAATTGTGAATTTTGTTGATCAGGCGCGGAAAATTTGTGAATTTTCTCGATCGGCTTCGTAAAAATCATGAATTGTCGTCGATCGGCTTCGTAAAAATCGCGAATTTCGTCGATAGGCTTCGTAAAAATCGTGAATTCCGTCTATCGGCTTCATAAAAATCGATAATTTCGTCGATCAACTGCAGAAAAATTGCTAATTTTATTGATTATGCGAAGAAAAATCGCGTATTTCGCCGATCGATTTCGCAAAAATCGATAATTTCGTCGTTCACCAGCAGAAAAATCGCCAATTTTATCGATCATGCGAAGTAAAATTGCAAATTTCACCGATCAGCTTTGTGAAAATCGCAAAGTTCAGCTATCCGTTTTGTAAAAATCGTGAATTTCGTCGATGGGCTTTGTAAAAATCGTGAATTTCGTCGATTGGTATCGTAAAATTTGTGAATTTTGTCGATCGGTTTTCAAAAATCGAAAAATTTCTCGATCGGTTTTATAAGGATCGCAAATTTTGTTAATGAGGCACGGAAAGATGGAATTTTCTCGATCAGTTTTGTAAAAATTATGAATTTTGTCGGTCACTTTCGTAAAAAGCCCAAATTGGGTTGACCAGGCATGGAAAGCTGCAAATTTTGTTGACTGAACGTTGAAAAATCGGGAATTTCAGTGATGAGGCACGGAAAAATCTTGCCGATCAGCTCCTTCCCTCTCCTTCGTTCATAATGTTCACATCCTTCGTTCATAAAGTTCACATTTTTTCGGCACCAGCCTCCTATTTTTGTTTTTTTAGCACTTTAAATAAAACAAAATTTACTCTCTTTAATAAAGTCAAGAAATACTATTACATCTTAAGAATATAATCCTTGCTATATCTGTTATATATAGAAACGTAAAAACTGCCGATATAGCTTTACCAATTGAATTGGATATTTTCACTGGTTAAGCAAACCTAAAGGGGTATCTCCATCACTTCCCTCTGAAAACATTTTTTTTTTTTTAATCCGATTATAGGCCACAGATCACAATTGAAATTCAATTCTCTCCATATTATTGATGTGGCCCTCGACCACCCAGACATATTTGTAAGTGGCCCTTCTCTTGAAAAGGTTGTGCACCCCTACTTAAAATACAGGGAGATTTAAAAAAAAAACGTGGACAAATTGATATGACAAATCAGGCATATGGCAAGGATAAAAAATCACATAGGAACATAGGCCCGCAAACCACTTATTGAGTCACAAATATAGGGTGTTTCATTCTACCTCAATTCGGGTTGACGGTAATAAATTTCAGAAAATTGAAGTATATAATAATAAAACATGTAACAGACATTCTCACCTTTGTTTTAAATGTGATAACACCAGACAAAAGTGGTAGAAGTTTGCATTATGCGCACCAGCAATATGCACTTGGCACCTCACATTTTGGACTGTGATAATCAGTTTATACGGTATCATCGATTACTTGAGCAATATATTTTTCCAGATCTTTTCGTAACGTTATCACATTTCACACAAAATAAGGTACATATCGTTGCACTTTCATTACAATGTTTTTATTTTCCTCGAAATTATTACTTTCAAACTGGGTTTAGCTAGAATGAAACACCCTGTATTTGTGACTCAATAAGTAGAGTTTGCGACCATATGTTTCTATGTGATTTTTTATTCTCGTTGTATGCTTGATTTATCATATTATATTGTCCAGGTTTTTTTTAAATCACCCTGTATAATCACATCTTTCAGAAAATATTGTCAAAAAATATTTAAAAAAGATATTTGATATTAAAGTAGGTCAAACTCATTCAACTAAAAACGTTTTATAGGAGCAAAACTTAATTATTTTCTCTAAGGATATATACATTAGAAGCTACCGGTGTGCTGATAGCATTTTTAAAATCAGATTATTTTTTTGAGTTTATTTCTATTTTAAATTCAAATTTTCAGCTTTCGAGAGAGATTTCTTAGATATTTTAGAAGAGGATATTTTGCCAATTGTAAAAACAGCGTAAAGAAATATTTTCTGCAAATTAAAATAAAATACATTTGACTATTATAAATAGAAAAAAACTTTTTTAATAACAATTAAATGATCACGTATTAAAAGCAGAAAAATATTGAAAATTAAATCGTAAAACGTTCATATTTACACGTGAATATCAACAGAGAAAGAAAATTTTAAAATAATAAATTCATTAATATACGTTAAAATCCGTAAATAAAGGAAATTACGTCTTATTTAAAGCATCCAAATAATAATAATGTCAAACAGTTTAAATTAAAAAACATATTTATACGAGCTATATTTTAGATTTTAAAATTATCTTTTAAACTACTGTTGGCAATTCTATAAGGTTGTGCAAATAAAATTTCCTTTCTAGCAACAAAAATAGTATCACGTGAATATTAAAAATATAAAGAAAACTTTAAAATAATATTCATTATTATGCATTATTAAAAGCAGTAAATAGAAGAAAATACGTCACATTTAAAGCGACCAAATAATAACACAGCAAAACAGTTTAAATTAAAAACTATATTTATAAAGGACATTTATTAGGATGAGAGAAGCAAATAATCTACTAGGCCACTCAAATGACATAGTTTCATATTTTGAAATGATTTTTTAAATTACTGTTGTTAATTCTAAAACAGCACAAATAATATTTCATTTCTATCAACAAAAGTATTTTCAAGTAAAAATTAAAAAGCAAAAAAACAACTTTAATATCATTAAAGTCAGTAAATATTAAACAAGATTCACTGACTTTTGAGATTTTCCGTGTTGTTGGGAGCCTTGCAACAACAATTATTTTTATTATTAATTATAATCAATTATATTTATCAAGCGCAACCACGCGATATACTAGATTTTCCTAGATTATAATCACCTATTAAAACTAATTTTTGCAACTTAACTAGCATAAAATGAAAACTCCAGTATTTTAAAAAGTTTCTTTAGAAAAAATCTTTTTAACCAGTCAAAACGAAAACAGAAATGGGAAAAAGGCAAAAATAAAAACAATCGTTATGTGTATTTCTATTTTGGGAATGATTGTTGACAAGCACTTTGGCGAGCGTTTTGTTGGCGACGATCTGGGTAACCCTTGGCCGGAGAGAGCGAAGGATGCGGATTGCGCCGCACTGCGCCACCTCTCTTATGTTCTCTCAGAATTCTTTTCCTCTCTGGCACGATGATGCCAGAAGAGAGAAAAAGACGGCGGGCATTCGATCCTTCTTTTCATTGAGCACGGTCATGAGCAATACATTTTGTGTGTGTGTGTGTTTCTGGAAAAGTTAGTTCAAAAGTTAAAGCAAAAAATAAAGTAAAAATAATAATTTTTAAAAAGTTCCATATTTTAAATAGAACATATTTTTTAAAGCCTTAAAGAAAAAGAAAAAAAAAAGCAAGCAATAAAATGCAAGCAGCCTAAATACACGAGTTTAGAATACCTGTTTTAGAAATAGTAACTATTTGCTGATGAAAAAGGTGTAGAAACACGCGCCCATAATTATAATTAATATTTTTAATTAGCAGGAAAAGTGTTTTTTCAATTTATTTGACATTCTTGGACACATTGAACCCAAATTTATGTATATTACAGAAAAATTTATATATTTTTTAAAAAGTTAAAAGTATTTCCGTCAAATTTAGGTTTTATTTTATAGTTTATTTTAAATAAAAATTTCGATTCAAGTCTCAAAATATACACATATTCTACAATCTATAGAAATTTCATAAGAAATATATTGTAATTTAATTGATATTTTGTGTGTAATTAAAAAAAGGGGGGGGGGGAGAAAAAATAAAGAAAACTAATTTTGATATATATATATTTTTTTTCAAATGATTTTTTAATTGTTTTTAGAAAATTGATACAATTTTGATACAATAATTCATAATTATTGAAATTTCAGATACTTTACAAGTTTCTTCTTATTAAAAAAAAAAAAAAAAAAAAATCTTTGAAAATTTAACAGCCATATATATTTTCTGAAACACAAAGGTGATCTATGTTCAGAAGATTTAATAATAATAATAATTTCACTCACTAAGGACAACAAATTGTTCGATTATTGAAAAGGCAAATGTAAGAAATGAACTAAAGTTGATTACACATATAAATGAGTACACACAGGAAAAAAAAAATCATAATCATAATCAAAGAAAGAAAAGTAATAAATGAAAAATAGAACAAAAAAAGAAAAGCGAAAAAATAATATGTGATAATTTTCCGAGTTGTCAACCTTTTAATAATACGGTGGGAAAAATAAATAATTAAAAATGCTATGAATTTTCCAAAATAAAAATGTAAAAGCAGAGTTCCTAAGTTTTCGACTTTTTGCGCACCACAACTATCGTAGATAAAATGTTGTTCTTTTAAATCGACTAAATGTTTCAAATAGAACATTTTCTGTGCCCAGAACACTGGATAATTGGTATCCCTGTAATAGAAATTTTGTATGTTTCATCTGAACTCCGTCTGCAACGAGGTATGCTCGTCTGCTCTTTTTTCAGACGAAAGGCTAATGCAGAATTAATTTTTTCCCTCTAGCGGCAAAGAGCAAAACTGGCGAATTTCATTAACAGCAAGTGGCTATTAGTACTAGTTTTAGAAGTGACCACTTTTGTACTTGTTCTAAACAGTAAACTTCTTTAAAAATTAATTTTAGTATTATTATAAAATTGAAAAACCGAATAAATATGTTAATTATAAACATATTTTAAACAGAAAGAAAGCAGAATCTTTAATAGAATATAAGACAATTTTATTGTCTTCTAGTAGGAAAGAGGCCATAAACAAAACTTGCATAAAACCAAAAACTTTCTGCGCGCATGAATATTGGGTCAAAAAATTTCTGCAAATTAATGTTTAATAAAATTACGTGTTATATTATTTTCAATTATAAAAAGTAGTTTAAAATAACTGCGATTTAAACTACAAATTAGGTTAATTAAAGAATAATTATTTTAGTTTCAAAAAATTAAATAATAATAGGAAGGCAGGATAATTCTGAGGAGAAAAAATGAAATTCAAAGCAAATTTTCTGAAAGGTAAGACCAGAGGAGGAGAGGGAAGAAATCAGCCGGCACTATTTCTTTTCTTGCTAGTCGAGACAGTTACGGTTTCTGTTAACACGATTTTTACCACGATTACGAATTTTGTTAACACGATTTTTTGAACAAAGTAAACAATTACGATACAAAAGATTTCGAACAACTGGACAAAATCGGTGTGCAAAAATAAAAAGTATTTAATTTGATGAATTATGGTTAATACAGTTAACATCATTTCAAGATAATCGTAGTACATTAAGCTTAATATTTCTTCAACCCTGTATTGATGATGGCTGATGCATGCACCGAATGATGTCGCGGATGCGCTACAAGACACGTATAGTAAATCTCCTCGATTTACTTTAGAGGCGCTATTGCGCAGCATTTAAACATAAAATTAGAGAAAAAGGGCTTAAATGCAATTTGCATACTTTTTTTTTCAGTATGCATAATTTTTCTGTTGAAAGATAGCAAAATAAGTAAATTTTTTGTATAAAATGCATTAAATCAACCGTATTTCTAAAAGAGAACCCACTTTTGTAAAAAACGACCAGAGTTTCGGGAAGTGTCAAATCAAGGACCACTGTCTAAGCGACACCACCCAATCTAAAATTTAGTTTAGTTGGAAGTCGCAAAATATCATTACAAATACTCAACCAATAAAAAATTTTCAGTTTTTTGATGCATTAAAAGTTTACAGCCCTCTTAAAAAGCAGTTAGATAATTTCATGTGGATAATAACAACCGAGAAGAATATAATTATGTGGCAATCACAGATTACGTAACAATTTCAAACGCATTGAAAATATAGTTAGAAAGCCTTGCCGTCAAATATGGTGTCTAAGTAAACAATTTGGTAATACATATAAATTTAGTTAAATTTAAAAATGCGTACAAAAGCATTTCTAGAAATTATTGCCCATAGTATATAGTACCATAACTGATTTACGTGTCCCAGTAAATGAACATTATATAGTATGCACACAGGGCTGGGTTTTTGCCGACAGAAAATGGTTTCTACCGTGCCAGTGGCAAAAAGTGGTTATAACCGGTTTTAACCGGCAGAAACTGGCAACAACTGACATAAACTCATTTTATGACATAATCTAAGACATTTTTAGTGATATTAAATTGCTTATATAAATTTTATTCGGGATAAATAATGAATAAAATAATGTGAATAGTTTTAATTTAAAAAATATATAACTTAGTATTAGAATTTGATAGTTTTGAATCTTTCAAGAAGAATGATCAATAATTTTTGCAGATAATTAAAAATCATTGAAAATGATATTAAGGACATAGCAGATGTTAATATAATAAATAAATATCATAATTTATAAAGAGTTAAATACGTGTTACAAATGTTAAAATCTGTTATTTTTGTGCTACAATTATTTAATTATATATTTTTTACAAGAACCATCTCTTTGTATGTAGTAGTATATAATTTTTAAGGTATTGCAGTGCATTATTTATTTTAAAATACTCTGAAAGTGATGTTAAAATATTATAGAATTTTTTATACATTTCTTTTTTTATAACTTTTAAATAGAAATTAAACCGTAAACAATAATATCAATAGTCCAACATGTGCAGTATCAGATTACTGCTATGAAATTTTCTGTTTTTAAAGGACAGAAAATTATTATATAATCAAAGTACACTTATATGATCCTTTTGAAACGTTTTGCTACTTTAAATAACATTCATAATCTTTATTTTAATTTAACTAAATTCTTTATACATTAAATACATATGCGAATTATGAATCATTGCAGGTTAAAGTTCTTATTAGTATTAGTATTTCTTAGTTTCTGCCAGTTTTTGCCACTTACTGGCAGATACTAGTTTCTACCATGCCGGTTTTAACCTGTTATAACCGCCGGTTTAAACCACCCCGGCAGAAACTTGCCAGCCCTGTATGCACAACTTATTCCATAGTAAGTATTTTGTAGTAAATCTGAGTCATGTTTAGCAATCAGTTTTAATACGTCTGACATAGAGTAACATCATAAAAATGCATAGCAAACACCCCCCTCCCCCCAACGACCACAATGTAACGGCATTCTTTTGAATATTCCTGTAAACGAACTATAAATGCCAAGCATTTTATTTTCATTACTAATCATACGCTACAGTAAACTTCAATAATATATTAATTACATCGGAATCCGGGTACATATTTACGCGAATTAGAACACAGACAGACAGATGGCCAAACAAATAGAATTGATAGCTTTGAATGTATTGGAAAGCAGTGACATGATACGATGCAACACATCTAATTATACTATTATGAAAAGATGTATTTCAAATAATACTGACCATGGCCATATGTAACCGAATCCTTTTTGCATACTTAGGAACAATGTTCAATACGAACATACAACTGAAGAACTATAATTGTGTGGATTTCAAAGATTTTTTACGAAAAATAAAGACGAACAAATATACAAAATTTAATTTTTTTAAAATTATCTAAATAGAATCTTTTGGAGAAATATAAGCGTTCATACAAAACCGCGCATCGTTTTCCCTTGCTTTCAAACAAATATTTAAGTTGAAACAAGAACAGGGTTCGTGATTTTTTTTGATTTTTTTAATAAAAATCAAAACAATCGGATTTTTTTGATTTAAATCAGATTTTTTTGATTTTTTTAAAAATTGCCACACATTATTATTATTTTATGACTTTTTGTTTAATTTAAGTAATATAAAGTTTACATACATAGACATGCATATTATAAGTATTATCTATTACTAATATTACACAATTTACATAAATGATTCATATTATTTCAAGGTAAAATTTTAGGCTATGAAAAAAATCTTAATTACGCAAAATGCATGAAAAACTACAAATCAGATGTCAAAAATTAATTCAACCTTCAATATTTTAATTAAAATAAAAAACATCTGCAACACATAAAAAATTTAAACAAAATTGGAAGTTTTTAACTAAGTTTTTAACTAAGTGTTGACTGAGAAAAATGAGTTCAATTGCTGCCATCAAAATACTTAAGGCCAGAGGAACAAATTGAGATGTCATCACTAATCGACTGACTTCTCAGTAGTGTTGGAATTTACACAAGAAAATTTTGAATAGCAATTTTATTTTACTTGTGGAATATTTATCATCGTATAAAACAATAACTATTTAAACTCACTAATAAGAACTTGGAATCCCTAAATAAAAATTCAGCCAGAGAAGAAATGCTACAGTGTTGCCGCATCTGGATATTTTTTTATTGGGGGATTCCAAATTCTCATGTGTATGTTTAAGTTTAAGAAGTAATTAATCATAAGTTAATCAGTATGTTCAGTGTTTTATACGATGATTGATATTCCACAAATAAAATAAAAGTAAATTGTTATTCAAAATTTTCTAGTGTGAATTCCAACATAATTGAGAAGTAAGTCAATTAGTGAATACCTCACAATTTGTGTCCTCTGGCCTTGAGCATTTCGATGGAAGCGGTTTAACAGTTTTATCTGTTGATTTCTAATTTCTGAAAGTATCAAACCAAAGGCAAAAAACATTTGTTCGATTGAAGCAGATAAATCTATTGCAGTAAAAAACTAGTTGATCATTAATTCTCTTTTTAGTATGAGCTTTTTCGATAACTCTAACAAAAATACCTTCCACCATTCTAAAGGGCTGAGATCAATTATATTAAATTAAATAAATAAATCAATTGCTGATTCAGATTTTGTTCAAATCCTTATATAGCAGGCTTCACCAAAGTACAGCACATAAAGTCATACAATTTTATTTTACCTCAACTTGCAAAAGTTTTTCTAAATACTAATGAGTATATTTAGTATATTTCTGTTTAGATTTCTTTACCGTTGCAAGATTATTTTATATTTTGATTCAAATGAAATTTGAAAGCATTTTTTTTTTTTTCTAAACTTTACATTTATTTTATTTTTTTACTAAGCTTAAGCTTTATCTTTCTGAAAATTGTTTGATTATATATGGTATATAAAACTAAATTATATTAAAGCACATTATTATGTTTGTTTCATCTGAAATTTATTAAAAAATAACTTAAAAGAAAAACTGATTTAAATCAATGATTTTTTTTAAAAAAAATCAGTTGATTTAAATCGTGATTTAAATCATGATTAAAATCAAGCCGATTTAAATCAACGAACCCTGAACAAGAAACAAAAAATCATGCACCAAGCGCAGATTAGGAAACCTTTTCCAAAACTTCCAAAAATACTTTAACAAAACTTGGCTGTTTAATAATGTAACTAAGATACCCCAAAAAATATTTCAAAAAGCATAATAACATATTTGAAAACTAGATTGCAGTTACTATCAATGATAAGCAGCAAAAAAAACTCTGTTTCCCTTGTGCAGCTCTGTATATGATTTATAGATTTGTATGCAGTCTACATAGTATGTAAAAATATAGTATAGCATGAAAATGCATAACACAGATAATTAGAATCATAAAAATTAACTGAAAAATAAATAAAAACTTTTTCGTCGATAATTTATCACTTAATATTTTTTGTGGAATTTTGAAAAATAGACAATAAATTGGTTTAAATTACTGTTATTTATTTATTTAATATAATTCAAATGCTTTAAAAAAAAAACTGCTTCTAATAGAACATGAATTTTTAGTTTTTTTTAATTGAGTTCATTTTCTACTTTGAACAATAAGGTACTCTTCATTCTAAGAATGTAAGGGAAAAAAAAAGAAAGACAAGCGCAATAATCGATCATCTACTTCTTTTAATATTTTCAGAAACTTATTTTTATACATCAAATAAGTAAGTTTTTGCTTATAAATAGAACTAAATATTCGGAAGAATAATTTAAAAATGATCGACTACGTTCGGTATTTTTTATTTATTTTATTTTATTTATTGGGGAATTTTTTTTTCTCAAAGTTTTTAGATAGAGAATAAATATAACCAAGAAAAAATATTAAAGATTAAGAATTACATTTTTAACTCTCCAATGCATGATAGTTTCATATGAGACTGCCTGGAAAAACAACCATGAAAGAACCATATGATACATTTTTTCCCCCTGTCGGCCACTTTTTATAGAAAAGTAAAGAGTTAAAACCATTAATTATTATAGCCAATTGGGAGCATTTCCTTTTAAACATCTTATATCATACATAGATCAGATACGCAAAGTAAAAGGTCGCAAATTCTTCGGTTAACCAAAATAGCCTTTTCTACTGTTATCCTACTGGTATTTTTTCTTAAAGTTGTGTGGCCATCTTTTTGTGATCCCCTTTATTTTGGATGTGAACAGTAAATGGTACGAAATTTATGCATAAATACGATATGTATGAAGTTTAGTATTTACCAAAGTCGATATTCGCGAATAATTTCTTGCATACGAATCGTTAGGGCCCGACTTAAGTTATCTAAATTGTGGCAAGCTTTATTTTAAAGTACTATAAAGCAAAGCTTTTATATATCCACAGAAATTATTCACGAATAATATCGACGTGGCATCATACATATCGTATGTATGCATAAATTTTGTACCATTGACAGCTCACATTTGTAATACAGAGGATCACAAAAAAGATGACCACAATTTTAAAAAATACCAGCAGGATAATAAGATTAAAAAAAAAATGATATTTTAGTTAACAGAAGTATTTGTTTGCAAACTTTTACTTTGCATATCTAGGAATATTATAAGAGTTCTAAAAGAAAATGCTCCAACTGGTCATAATTAATGGTTTTAACCGGCCTTGATGCTAGGAAAACATCAATAAAGAATTTCTCGTGAAAACAAAAGAATACTAAGCTACTATTATAAAATTGTATTCATTATTTTTCTAATGATATGGGTACCTCTTTTTTGCCAGGGTCAGAATGGGTGCGGCAAGTAGAGAGAGGAAGGGAGAACAAAACTCCCTTCCTATGTTTAAATATATAGTAATTTTGATTACTTTTGGCCAATTTTAAACATTTGATACTAAATAATGAAAATTCTGATCATTCGCATGAGCCCCCACAAAAGGGTGCCCGAGGCAACTGCCCCGTGTACCTCTGCATTAGTCAGGCCGTCGTCATAGACATTTGATGTCATATTTGTTTCAAAATTCACAATTTGCGGCACGACTAAAAAAAGATTGTCGGGAAAATGCTACCTCTGACAATAAAATTTGGTGAATAGTGCTGTAGCATTAATGTAGATGAAATATTAACGAAAGTTACCATACCATCCTTCAAAATAGTCATCTTTTATAACTATACATCGCTGAGATCTGCTATACATGTCCTGGGGAATTTGCAAGAAGTCTTCTTTTAAGATGAAGTTCAAAAGCTTAGTCACGTTTCGTTGGATGTCACTAATATGGTCAATTTTTTTTCAAAGAGAGTTTGAGTCGTGAAAATAAGAATAAGTCTGGAGGATTGAGATCTGGCGTGGCGAGTATGGTAGGTGTTCAATTTTCCCCTTCCCTCATGAATTTTTTTCGGTGTCTTGCAAAGCTTAAAACGAAACTTTAAACTGATCTTTTATTCGTTCATTTTCCCGTTCTCAGTGAAGATCTAACACACTGAACAAGCACTTAGTTAAGCGTACGTCTTACACAGAACATAAACGACGCCCAACTGAACAACTGTGGGGGAAGATGGTCTACACTTGCCTCTATGCAGGTGCAGCGTTTTGTTTCTCCAGTGTTGCCAGATCGGTCGTTCTAAATTCATTCACCGAACTTTATTGTCAGAGTTAGTACTATACCAATGGAGAAAAGAAGAAGAAGAAAAAAAAAAAAACTAGACATGACTCCCTTTTTAAAAGTCGCAGTAAAAAGAATTTCATATCAAAATCCCATGTTTATGGTTTTGTGCGAACAAAGCTACTGTTATAATTAAGTTTTCTGGAGGGGCATTGTCAATTTCCACGAGTTTATTTGACCTTCTTACTTTTTCATTGTTTACTATTTCATTTTCGCCTTTGTTTGTATTATTTAGCACAAAATGTCCCTTTTCTAAGACCTATGTTATGTCAAAATCGCTAATAAGAAATACCTATTGTCTTTTCTAAGATAAGATAAAGAGTAGGTTAATTGTATGTTTTTAATTATCGAAAGGGAAACGATTTGCTAAATTTTGTTTTTTGAATTTATCTTTCTTTTAATGCCACATGGAACGACATCACGACTAACAGCTAGTTAGTATTTGCATATAAAGGCATGATTATTTATTGATTTATCAACATAGTAATTAGGGATGGGACGAATATTAGATTGCCGAATATCTCAAAAATTTCGTCGAATATTGAAAGATATATTGTCAAATAAATTCAAGATATGTATAATTTTAATCCCTAATGGTTACTTTCTGACACATTCATGAAGTTATTTTTATTTTTATTTGCACAAAATGATAAATTATCCAGATGCTAAAAACATATAAAACTTTTCTGTATTTCATATGAAAATTTAGTGATCTTTCAGAAAACGGACGTCCAAATTGGAAATTCAATTGGAAATAACTGCCCATCTTGATTTATTGAAAAACTGTTTGATATATCATATATATTAAAACGCAAAAGTTAAATGTTTAAAAAAGAAAAGGAAAAAACAGTTAAGAAGACCGGAGTAAATACATGTGCGCATTAGTTTTTTTTTTTTTCCCTCCCCCAAATTAAAGAAAAATAAAATCAGTTCGTATTGGCATAGCAGTCTAATGCAGTGGTTTACAGTTTTGAATTTTTATACAGAGTACAGGCTCGAGCAAAGACTTGTAAAATTACTTCTGTAATATCTTTGGCGATAACTGATTTCAATAACGACATATTTTACTAGGAAAATTATTATTCCTTGAATGCATTCAAATAATAATGCATTAGCTACAAAGCATAGTTTGGCTAGAATTTAATGCTCAATAATATTCTGAAAAAGTATTAATTTTATATATAAAATGTATTGCATATGATTATCAATTAAATAAACAGAGCTGATTTACAATTTTTCTTACATTTTGTTACAATTGCCGAGAATATGATACATATGTGCGTCAGAAAGAAAAGTTTGCCACTTTTTTCCGTAAAAAATAAAACGGAAAAAAGAAATATATTCATAAGAGTTATAAAATACATTACCTTGATATGCATGGTTTAATGTTTAAAAAATGAATAAATGTGTAAAATAAAATTCATGAAATAAACTAGTTGGATGTGCCAATCTCAAAAGTTTCCTTCTATCTCATACGTACATTTTAATATTTAAAAAAATAGTTACCCATGTTATTTCTTTAATAAATTTAATTCAATACTATACCAACTTTTATTTTCATCTTAAATTTCTGCTTCAGTCAATTAATCCGAGTAAAAACGAGTTTCCGTCTCTGCACGAGCCGATGGACAATAGAATGACAGGGAGATTTTTTTTTTTTTTTTCAAATTCAGGGAAGACCTAGTTGTCATACCAAACAATAATCATACACAAAAATTTTAGTTCAGTTTTAGGCATAACTTCGTACGCTTTTAGGTGGTGCAATATTGAAAATAACACAAAAATCGCTGTTGCAGCGGCCGCTTCCGGTTGATTTTTTTCTAATTCAGGGAGGACCAACTAGCCACAGTCATACACATACACAAAACATTTGGTTCAATTCGATGCATAACTTCATACACTTTGGGTCGGTGCAATATCGAAAATGGAACAAAAATCGTGATTGCAGCGCCCCCTTCCTGAGGAATATTTCAAAACTGAAGGAGAACCTGCTTGCCACAGCCAAAAACAGTCACAAAAAATTTGGTTCAATTCTATGCATATCTTCATACACTTTTTGGTGGTAGAATGGCGACATACGGACACACACAGAGACATACACACAGACACACACACATTTTGTAAAAACATGTTTTTTTGGGAATCTGACCCATAAAACGTGTAAATCCGTCAAAAACAGGAAATCGTTAAAAAAAAAAAAAAAAAAAAATCGATTACAATATTTTCTTCTATTGAAGATAGAAGAAAGTAGAAATATAAATTAAATCGTTAGCTGCATCTATTTGTAATTTAAAATTTTGTCTTATAGCGGACAAGACAGATAAAAATTAAATTAATGGTATATATTAATATTCGTGTAGTTAAAAAAAGTTGATATTCGGTATTCGGCCAAGTTACTATCCGCGCGATTCCTAACAGTATGAATGAATTTATTTCGAAACTATATCACCCACACACAATGATTCTGAAATGCACACAATAACTTTATCGTTGTTCTGTTTTTGATAAATTACGGTTTCATTAATAATGATGATGATTTCGGGTATACTACATAGTCTGAAAAGGATAGAACTTTAATTTCGTAACTTTATATGCTAAAATAAGTTTTTCAAATTTAAAAATATTTTTATGAGTAGTAATGATTAATCAATTTCTATTTTATGTAAAATGTTTAACTGCTTTCCTGTAGATAAAATTATGATATTATAATTCAGATGTGGTAAAACATTTTTTCATTTGCAGTAACAAGGTGTTTAAAATATTACAAGAAATATATCAAGTTATTAAGAACTAGCTAACCCGCCCGGCGTTGCCCGGGTCCGTAATAATAATGTTAAACGAACTTCAAATTTATATGATTTTATCTTTAACTCGAAATATGTGTAAATACACTGTTAAAAATTTGACTCTTTTGCTGCATCGTCACTCCACCGCTTTTATAGAAAATGATTACTTCAGCCTATTATGGAGCATTCTCATAGGTCAAAAGACAGATATTCTATAAAAGCGGGGTAGTGATGATGCAGCAAAAGGGTCAATTTTTTTACAGTGTACATAATATTAAATACGTGCCCCCTGACTGTGTCAAAAATCGGTTTAAAAAAAAAAAATATTTAGCTGCAAAAATACCCAAAATAACTGCAATGGGAAACGCAGGAGGGAATATGTGTCCAACGATTGCTTGATTTTCGTGTTAAAGTGTTGATATTTATCCTTAAAATTACTGTTAAGTGACTTAACTAAATACTTTTTTCACATACATATCCCAAGTGAAATATTTTGAATTTCAAACTAATTATATCACTCTTAAATCCGATTATACCGTGAATGAAATCGATTCTCGGTGATTAGCTAAAAGGTTAGTATATAGTATTATAGTTCCTAACCGTAACCAAGTTCTAATTTAAAACCAAGTTCTAACTATAAACGAAATATCTTAACCATCTCGCGCTAAGTACTTAGTTTCACTTTCGACCGCTACGGAGCGCATTATGTTTTGTAGAACATCCTAATTTTAGGTTCGGATTGGATTCATGTCCATGGAAATTATTTTGTCTTCTTCGGATACGATTATGGTTTTTTGGAATACTTTGTTCAGTTTAGATTCGGTTCAATTCAGATTCCGTGCTTTTTTTTCCTTCAAATGGGATTTTTAGGTTCGGGTCGGGTTGTACTTTTATGGAAATTATTTTACCTAGTTCTAATGAGGTTATACTTCACTGAAATATTTTTGTTAGGTTTAGATTAAGTTTAGTTCAAATTTCGGGATTTTCTTTTTTCTTTTTTTTCTTTTTTTTTTTTTTTTAACAAATTTTTTGATTAGGATTGGGTTTATGTCCATGGAAATTATATTGTCTTGTTCGTATCTGGTTATAGTTATTTGGAATATTTTCGTCGGATTCAGATTTGGTTCGATTCAGATTTCAGATATTTTTTCAAATTGATTTTTAAGGTTCTGGTCGGATTCATGTCCAGGGAAATTATTTTGTCTTGCTCGGATCCGGTTTTGGGTTTTTGGAATATTTTTTTCGGGTTCAGATGTCGTTCAATTCAGATTTCGGTTTTTTAATGGAATTTTTAGGTTCAGGTTGGGTTGCGTATCAACGGAAATTATTCTGCATTTTTCGAATAAGGATATGCTTCTCTGGAATATTTTTGTCAGATTCAGATTTAGTTCAGTTTTTTTAGGTTCGGATCGGGTTCATGTTCATGGAAATTTTTTGTTTTGTTCGGATCCGGGTATGGTTCTGTGGAATATTTTTGTCAGGTTCATATTTGGTTCGATTCAAATTTCAGGTATTTTTTTCAAATGGAATTGTAAGTTCGGATCGGGTTCATGTCCACGGAAATTATTTTGTCTTATTCGAATCTGGTTATGGTTCTTTCGAATATTTTGATCGGATTCATATGTAACTTGCATAAAATTTCAGTTTTTTTTTTTTTTTTTTTTTTTTTTTTTTTTTTTTTCAAATGGAATTTTTTAGGTTTGAGTCAGGTTTATGTTCACGGAAATTATTTTGTCTTGCTCTTATCGTTTTTTTTTTGTCTTAGATTGCCTACAGAGAAATAATTTTTCAGCTTACAGTGTAATATTTTAAAGATTTTTCGAAGTAAATTTTTAGAATTTCGAAATTTCAAAAATTTAATTTAAAAAAACTATGAAATGTGGCACTTTAAGCAGAAAAACACATTCTCTGGTAGCAATCTAAAGCAAGAAAAATGTCAAATAGAAGCATTCTTTGCAATCAGAACACAACCTTTTCAAAATATTTACCGTTCAAAACTTTTGTATAAGATTTTTACAGCTTACCTGATAAACAAATCGTTTACTGCATAATTCTATTTGATCTTTGTTTTCGATTAATTTAATTTTGAAATCAGGGTGTTATTTGCTGCACACCCTGTACATTCTAATGTACGAAGTACGAACGATCCGACGTAACAGCTGTGTTCAAAAATCTTAAGTTAAACTGACATTTTGCCAGTCTATGAATTTTAAAGATCTTTGGGAAAAAAACAGTCACTTTTGAAATGTCAAAATCTCAAATTGGTTTCTTTCATAAAGTAAAAAGAAATTAATAGAGTGGAAGTATTATCTCTGGAGGTGATGCTGAAAATTTAACCCTACATTAAGTCCAATTAAGTACCGACAAAAGCACGTGCTTTGACACGCCTATCAATTGAAACAGATTTAAACCCATATTTTTTTTGCTCTTGTTTCTTAAAAAGAACTAACCTATCGCTTCACCGGTAAAAATTTATTAATTATTTTATCATATGTGTTTTAAATATCAATATAGAAAATTATTTTACCGTTTTGCTTGAAAATATAACATTTTTTTGTTAAAACATTAAAATCGTCTGCAGTCAGAAATCTATATTTTAGATTAATATTTATTACTTAAATTTTCATACATGATTTTAAAAGAACGTTTTCCTCAATATATTTTAAATATTTATTTATATGCAATTATTAAGTCATAAACATTTTTCATCTACGTTATAAAGTATTTAAAATTACATTAAATTAGGAAACTTTTAGTAATTGAATTTTTAGTTCGCATCAAATGTTTTCAATATCTTATTTAATTTCAATTTGACATTTAATTATTGCTAATTTTCCAGTTTCTTTTATTTTAAAAGCGAATATTTATTTTAATAAATAATAATAGAACAAAGACCATTTTAAAAATTTGCTATTTCTTCTTAAAATATGCTTCAGTTGTAATTCATTTCTTTCAATTCGTATTATAATACAAAATCCCTTCCACGTCCTTTTGTTTGGAACATTAAAATTTGAGCGATAAATGGATTCATATTGCAAACCTTTTTTGAGGCTTACTTCACCTCCACTTATCTCATTTCTCCATGGGTTTCTTTAATTCTCTCTCAGCTTTCTTATTACTTCTGCGAAAATTTTTACACAACCATCCAACCGTAAAAATATGAAAGAGAAAAAAAATGGTAAAAGATGATTTTTTATGAGAGTGACCTCTCGATTTTAATTAATTACTCAGTTAATAATTGGAATTTCGAAATTCTGAGCGTCAGGTGCATCAGGAGAGATATTGGGCTACTCTCAGAAAAAATTTGAGCTTCGTACGTACCGTAGTTTTCGCTAACTATCGCAGACACACACACACACACACACACACACACACACAGAGCGATTTGTTATTTTATTAATATAGATATAAACAGAGTATTAACAGAAAATAAATTTGTTTACAATTTTTTTTCCCGTTTTAAAATTTTAAATTACTTAAAAGTTATTTTCTTGTTGGAAAAAAAAAGTTGATATTCGGTATTCGGCCAAATTACTATTCGTTTCATCTCTAACAATGATGAATTTATTTCGACAGTATCCCACCCACATAAAACTACTTTATGGATATTCTATTTCTGATAAATTTTGGTTTCATTAATAAGGATTTTTCAATAAGAAATCATGCACTATGTCGCTTAACCTTATAGACTATCATTTTTCCACAACGGCTGGTTCACATGTGCACCGTCGCGTCGGGAATTAGATAAAATATAGTTAAATGATTTAAAGACAGAAAATTTTCTCAATTCTCATCAAGAAGAATTTGATTTTCTTAACAGTCCCAATTTTGATTATTTTCCTAATGCACAGGAATCCAGTATTATGTCATTATTTCTACATACATTATATTACACAAGAATAAGCACCGCGATGTTTAAGTAAGATCGAAAAACTCTATAATCGATACTCTTTTTTCTTTCAATATTTCATTGAAAAATAAATTTTCTCGGTAGTTTCTCCTCACAAATGGGGGCTGAAAGCAGCTATAGGAAGACTTTTTATTTCTTTCTTTCTGAAACTCTTTTGATGATGAAGCTTTACTTCGTTCCTTCACCTGCACGTATCTCACGTAATCCCTACAATTTTCTTTTTTAACTTCCATCCATTATCAAGGATTTGTCAGCACTCCATTATAAAGGTGTTAGATAGAAAATTCACTGATGGTTCTAAGCCAAAATTTGTGAATACCATAGAAGCAGTGATACAAGAAGAAAAACACTCACTGTGTAATGTTTGAGGGTTCTATTAAGACTTAAAATGAAAGTTTATGAAAATAAATTCATTAAATATTTTCAATTATCCGTATTGAAGCCAATGGATATTTTTCATATAAATATCCGAAGTAACAGATTTGAATTTATCTAAAAATAAAAGTACAATTCAACATTTATTTTAGTCAATAAATGTTTTTATTTATTTATTTATTAACAGACCAACCCGGCACTGCTCAGGATTAATATATTGGGTTGGGGAAAAAGTAAGTTCGCCTTTTTTCGTGTTTTTCAAAGTGAATTTAATTATATAAATAAAAAAAAAAAACTAATCAAAATTTATGTGCTATTTTGTTCGATGATCTTTTGCCATTTTTCTGGTAAAACAATAAGTCCGTCACTGTAGAATTTCTGAGAGTTCTGGGCAAAAAACTGAACAAGGGGATTTTCACAAGCCTTTTTTGAAGCCAGCTTAACACCTTCAAGAGAGTACCGCTTAGGGCGGAACAAATGGTAATCCGTCGGATCCAGGTCCGGACTATACGGTGGGTTCATCAAAACTTCCCAACAAAGCTCTTTCAGTTTTTGCCGAGTGACAAAAGATGCGTGTAGTTTAGCGCTGTCGTAATGGAAGACAGCGCCTTTCCTTTCGATCAATTTTGACCGGGTTTTTTAATTGCCTGCTTCAATCGCATTAGTTGTTTACAGAAGATAGTTGAATTGATGGTTTGGCCAGGTTTGAGCAGCTCATGATGGAAAATTTCTTTCCAATCCCACCAAACACTCAGAATCACTTTCGTAGGCATCAATCCGGGCTTTGCCACCGTTTGTGAAGCTTCGATCACGATCTTTTTAGCACATTGTTGTTATACGTGATTCCCTTTTCATCACCCGTAATGATTTGTTTCAAAAATGGCTCGATTTCATACAGTTTCAGTAACAATTCACAAATGAAAACTCTGTCCATTAAAGTTTTCACTGTAAGTTTATGGGGAACCCAAGTATCGAGTTTCTTTTGGTATCCAATTTTATGTAAATGGTTCACAAGTGGTTTATGGTTGATGTTTAGTTCCGTAGTAATGTCGTGGGAAGAAATATGTCAGTCTACCTGGATTGTTTTTAAAATTTCATCGAATTTTTCAAGGACTAGCCGGCCAGGGAAAGGTTCATCTTTAACATCGAAATTTTCGGAAGGAAAACGAGTAAACCGATTCTGACTTTGGCGTTTACTTAAACACTGATCACCATAAATGCCACACAAGTTTCGATGAGCCTGCGCCAATTTTTCCCTTTTTGGAAGTAAAAAACTAAAATGTGACGAAAATGATCTTCTGAAATCTCTATTTTAAAAACGCAATAACTTTTGACTGGTTAAACAGATGACGCTACCTTTATATCTAGAATTTTTTAGTGACTGTTACCTTTCAAACGCTGTATAGTATGACTTAATTGAGTAAGTATTACTCGAGATATGCGACTTTAAAGCTATCTATTGGGAAAAAACGAATTTACTTTTTCCCCAACCCAATATATTTACTTCGCTACGCGTGTTCTCCCCTCCCTCCCAAGAAAAAATAAATAAATAAATAAATAAACCTATAATTGTGAGCAGGGTTCTTGCTGCCACTCGCCATTACGCTAAATTGTTCTATTTGGTGAGTAAAAAAATAATCAGCCTCGCCAAATTGAGAGTTCTCATTTTCTGCTCTTTTTGTTTCTATGCAATATAGGTTGAGATTCTTATGACAGCTGCTGAATGATTAATGTCGTTTTACATGTTCAACCGCACTGTGCCATTTACATTGCCCTATTTGTAGAGTTACCGATTCAAAACCAATTCAGTATAGCAACATACAAAGACAAAAAGGTTTGCTTGAGAAATATTTATCTATTGTCAGTTAATCATCATATACGTAACGGTGTTGCGCCAGTAAAAAGAAACAAAATTGCTCGCATCAAGCGCCAAATAGAGATAAATGTTGCAGGAATCCCATGTTGAAATTAGCAATTATATTATTTATTAGTTGTATGCAAAATATTGTCCGGTCAATTATTTTTGTAGCAGTTAAGAGTTGAAATCTCATAGCAATTTTTAGTGTATATTTTCGGAAGGGAAAATCAAAGATAACAGTTTTTAATTACTTATCCATCATACGTAGTATTGGGTAAGTCATGCAACCTTTTTGAAAATTATTTTAATTATTGAAACGTGTAAATTCGTCAAAAATAATTTTTGACGGATTTACACGTTCCAGGTACCGGAGATTCCGAAAAACATTTTTAGAGAAAAAAATGCCGCCCGTCTGTGTGTCTGTAAACGCTCTATCTCCCGAACAAATTGAGATATTAAGGAGTGGACGTAAAAGGCAATAAAATAACACAAATTTTGCATAAAGAACGAAGTCGATCGGATTATTAGTTGACGAGATTAGAGATGGGAATGCTCGGAAAAAAACCGGAAAAATTGGGAAAAAAACTGGCTTTTTTCGGTTTTTTCCCTAAGGCTTATTTTTCAATTTTTGCGAACTGGAAAAATTGAAATTTCACTTATGAAATAATATAGTGAAAATTTCGTAATTGCTACATTCTCATACTTTTTATTTTATTTATTTTTATGTTGAGTGTCTCACATGAAAATTTTAATGTGGGTAATTTGATCTCTGAGCAGAAATCTGTTTGAGAAGACTTGAAAGGATTCTTCACATTTTTTTCTTGTTTGAAGCACAAGACCCTTTGCAAAATTTCTCTTGAAAATAGACATTTCAGAAAAAGTTTAATCAACAAATTGAATCTTTCGCAAGTGCAGTGATTGAAAAAAAAATCTCATGCTATACAGAGCTGAATCTTATTAAGTTGCATATATGTATGTAAATAACCTTATTAAAAATGCCTAAATAGGAACCTAAATATAGTAATAATTTCTTATTCAAAAATTCTGAATATATTTTGTACAAGTATATACAAAAAGTTCACAAAATCTTGATTACATGAAAAAAAATCTAGATATGTAATTAAATGCAACTTCTCTTTTTTTAAATTAATTCATGCGTAAAATTATTGCAATAATATGCCGATTAATGGAAATGATAAAATTAAAAATTCAACATAAAATTTTGAAGCATGCATTTATTACTTTTATCTATCTTTTCAAGAAGTAAGTATTGAATTCATGCAAAAATTTGACTTCCAGTTTTTGGTGTATTTAAACATTTTAGAAGGTCCTGAACACGTTTTGATGGTTTTTGGAAAATATCTGTCACTCTGTGAGTCTGTATGTGCAGGGCCGAAACTAGAGGGGGGCAGAGGGGGCACGTGCCCAAGGCGCCACCTGAACAGAAGCTGAAGGGGGCGCCAAATTAAGATTTTGTTTGGTGTTTTGATATAAAGAATGCACATAAGTGGGGGGTGAGAATATGCCAAAATCCATGTTTGCTCCGGGCGTAAAAAAGGCTAGTTTCGACACTTTGTATGTGACAAATTTTATGGGCACTCTATCTCAAGAACTGATGCACATAATTTCACAAAACTTTAGATTCAGTTACACTTTGATATAAACTCAAGATGTTTAGTTATTAGTGTATATTGCCAAACCGATGGCGCTGCTTTGCTGCATTATTCATAATTTCCACAATAGTTCTATCTCAAACTAATGTATTATTTTTATAAAATTTCAGATTAAGTTAATCTTTGACATAACTTCGTGCTCATTACTTTTTGGTGTAAATTGCTCAACAGATGACGCTGCTATGCTCCATTATTCATGATTATCGCAATAGCTTTACCTCAAAGACTTTTTTTTTTTATATATATAAATCAAACTACAGCTTCAGACAGTTTCTGATATATATTAATGTTGTTTAGTTTTTGGTGTAAATTGCCCTATAGGTGGCACTACTATGCTGCATTTTTCGAGATTTCGTTATAGCTGATTAACTGAATGTTTTTTCAAGATGTTGAATCTAAAATTGACCTCCATTTTACCTCCATAATGTACAGTAATGTTTCGAAAACATGGGCAGTTTGCATCAGAAAAGTACAACTGCAATGAAAAAAACATTTTATTACAAGTAACTATGTTCCAAATTATACTTTCCCTCTTGATTAAACTTTGAATTTTTGTAGTTTTCTAAAGCACAGTAGAAGTTTATCTCTGTATGTAACTGCTTTTGTTAATTCCTCAAATAGTGAGCATTTTCTATTTGTAGTGTTCTGTTTTCATAACTTTTGAGTTCCACTCTTAGAAATATAAAATTACCATGTGGAAACATTATTGAATATGGTTTCTTACTCAAGAATAGAATACCAGATTTCAGGGTAAAAAAAAAAAAAATTACATTTAATTAAACTTTAAAAAAAATATTTTTTTTTTTCTGGTTTCAGTGAGTAAAAATCTAACAGTCCATAAATCCTACGCTATTTTTTAGTAGCAGACATGAGTAAGTCAAAGTAAAACTTAGTTTTGTTTGAATCTAGATTATAAAACTAAATCAAAACTTTTTTGAATTGAGATCGGAAAGCTATACCAAAACTAAACATATTTTATAAAGGAAATAAAATTATAATTCTAAGGAAAAAAAGTAATAATGTAAAACTATACATTTTTTAAACAAACAATGGAATTTTTGAATACTGATATTCATAATAATGACAAAACTGCAATAATTTCTTTAAACTAGTATCATTTACTTAAAAACAATACTTATGTAAATGGAATGCATAATTTATTTCATTCCAAACTGCAGTCATATTGGCTCAGGTTTTTACATAAGGTCAAATGGTAGTTAAACATGTAACTGAAAGATCATTTCAACAGAGATATGATATAACAAACAATAGCGTTTAATAAAAATTCTTAGGCTGTGGAAAAAAAACTAAACCTTTAAAAGCAGGCTTTGCTATTTTCTTTATTTTGTAATAAAAAGTGAAAATAATTTTCATTTAATACATATAAATGGGAAAAAATGTTTATTATTTAATATTCTCTAAGAAAATATAATTTATTTGGGAGAAACAGTCATGAAAAATCAATTTTTCCAATTTTTCCGTTTTTTTCCGAAAAAACCCGGTAAAAAACCAGTTTTTTTCCGCCACTTATATTTTTCCGGAAAATTTACATCTCTAGACGAGATATTTGTAATCTTGTTTTTCACATTCTTCGATTTTTCATGACCCTGTACTTTATCCAAATTTCAATTCAAAGATATTTTAATGCGAAATAAGACGCTTAATCCGGCGCAGTAAATTGTTAGTTAATATGATTATTATTTTTTGAGTCATAAGGATGTTTCTTTTACGCAGTTCGATATTGCTTGAGTAATTCGGCGTTTTATATAATTTGTCGAAATTGGTTCATCAGAAATTCATTAATAGAGCGTTACTACGTGTTAAAAATGTTTAAATATACTTTTACATTTTATTTTAGATTTCCAATGCATTCGTAAATAGTTTACACATGTATATATTTTGATATTAATCAATTTTTCAATTAATTTTCAGCAGTGAATTACGCTTGAAATTCTAGAATATTTAATACGTGAATTTTCACATTACTATACTAAGGCGTAGAACCAACTTTAGTGAAAAACGTCCAAGGCGGGGATCGAACCCGGAACCCTTGGAATAGCGCCCCATCTCGTGCTGCGAATTGCAGCCTAACCAACATATAAAGTGAGAAATGCTAAGCTGGGCATCTCCCTCGTAGCTTAAGGGGGCTCAGGGGTTGAAAACTTTTCACAAAAATCTATTTTTCTTTATGATCTAGTTTTATTATTCAATTAATTCCAAACTCAATGCTAAAAACCGAATAAAAACATTTGCATTTTTAATGGAGTTATAAGCATTTATGTATCAACAATTTCAAAGCCGCACCTATATAATTTCAACTTTAAGTCGCGTTTTCTCTAAACTTCATTTTTGAGGACTAACACCAAGATTTAAAAAACTATTTGATAAAATAGCTTTTTTTTTTTTTTTTTTTTTTTTTTGCATGCATATAACATTATTATCTATAGAATGAATTAATATAGTTTATATAGTTTAATATTTTGAGTATTTTTAATGAAGAAAAAGTTGTATTTCTTAGGAGTTTTTTAAATTTTCAAATTTGAAAGTTTTTTTAATAATGTTGTTTTTGAGTGATAGTTATATCCTTAATTCATTCTATAAAGTTTCCGGATCATTTTAAAGCAAATATTATTTTCTTATGTCAATTCAACGTTAAGATATCTTGGTGTTGGTGATATAAGACATAATTTATTTTTCGAAAATTGTGTTACATAAATTTTGCTGTATTTCTTATTATATTACATTGAAGTACTTCATTTTATAATTTTATAAGACTACAAACATACCGTAAAAATATCAGAAAGTTTCAATTAATTACATTGAATACTTCTGTTTTTATATGGACTCGAAGCGAGAGCTCTGTTTTCATGTTTTTCCGTATCGATCAACCCCTGAGCCCCCTTAAATGGTAGAGCACTTGGAGTGCTATTCCAAGGGATCCGGCCTTGGACATTTTTCACTAAAGTTGGTTCTACGCTTAGTATATTAATGTGAAAATTATTAAATATTCTAGTTTACACATGTTTTATTTTCATATTTTATATTATGCATATACATGATGGGTAATTATTACGGTGACCCCCCTCCCCCAACGACTAGTTTTTATTTAGACTGCTAGAAGGATGTCAAATATTTATACATTTAAAAGACATTTAGAATATTAGTTATTTTTACTTTTTAGTTATTTACTTTTATTAGTTATTTTACTTTATTAGTTATTTTTACAAGTTATCCAACTTGTTTAATGCTGAAATCGAATGCAGAAGAAAGCAAAATCCTGATTGAACTTTAAATTTCTTCAATTCATACATAACAAAAAGAGATACATTTACATACACACAAAACTTATTTTCGTTTATACTTTCAAAAAGAGGAAGATGTGAACATTACTTTTTATCTCCCCCTCCCCACCAAAAAATAAAATTAATTAGCATATTTGTTTTATTTTGCATTCTGAAAATCTACATAAAGGCAACCCTTTTTCTCCGAGAATAAAATCTTGATTTAAGAACAGATCTTTGAAGTACTGGTATTTTTTCCGAGTAATATCAGATTTTAAATCGGTTCCATTCCCAACAACATTCAGTAAATAATTAATTTTTTTTCGGCACAGCCAAGCTATTAAAGAAACTTTTGATAGGACAAAATGCAAAATGTACATTTACATAAAACTTTCTTTGAAGCAAAATCATTTCTTTTCGAAGTACGTCTTCGCCCTTTAATAAATAAATAAACACAAAAATGAAGATACCACAATATTCTTCCCCTAGTATCATCGAATCGTTAGCATATTTACTCGATTTTGTAGATGGGAAATTCTATACAAATGCAATTATCTTTTTCTCTGGAATTCGAATTTAAATTTAAGAAAAAGTATTTTGAGTTTTACTTTCTTTTTTTTTCTTCTTCTTTCTTCGAATAACATCCTATTGTAAATAAATTGCTTTCCAAAATAACTTAGCAGAGAAAATAAAAACATTTTTTTAAGGCACAAAGAATTACTGGATTGGATTCACGAACAGTTAATAGTTTCAAATTTAAATAATAATAATAATATTCAAAATTCTGTTTCAGCACAGTACATAACTGAAACAACAAACTATCTGTATGAATGTCATAATAGCAGTTTTAACCAATTTAAAATAAAATAAAATAAACATCTATTTTCGCAAAACCTTTGTAGATTGCAGAGGAAGGTGAGACAATCGAAGCTTAGCAATTATAATTCACAAAAACTATATCAAATGTACAAAATATTCTTTGCTTCATGATTCCCTTAATTTCAGTAATCACAAGTTTACGAAGGGCCACTTATTTTATTTATTTATTTTCCTGTTGATACTTTCAAGAATTTAGCAATTCTTTATTGACACCACTTTCTTTCCCTCTACATTTAATTCCCCTTATTTCCTAATAGTAATAATAATTAACTAAGCGGATGTAGTAATTCCAAAACTTTTTTTTTTATCTCATACATGTTAATACTTCAAAATTCGAGGCAACAGTGCCAAAATGAAATGACGATCTATGCTCATTGTGAGGAGTTTAAAAGGTATGAAATTCCATGCATTAGTTCTTGAAATAAGACTATTGAGAATGTCGGGAAAAATACAACATAAAAGTGCCACCTGTTGAATGATTTACTCTCCAAAACATAATCAGTAATAATACACTATTTGGCCAAAGGTGATCGCAATTGCGATTTTATTTTGTTAAATATCTAGAAAAATACATGAGGAATTATCCTGAAACTCTAAGTGTATAAACATAATAGTACAGATCATACATTTCCGTGAAGATTTATTCCTGAAACTCTATAGGGGACCGTCAACGAATTGAAAAAGAACGAATATCTTTCGGATAACCCTGTCAAAACTAATATAGCAAAAGCGTTCAAACTGTAGATTATGATTAAGTGGTTTATTGTAATAAACTGTTTATTTTTATGCGGAAAGCATACGTATACTTGTAGAGAAATTAAGGTTTTTTTAAAAACAGATCCAATTTTTTCCAAATTTTCTGCTTTGAAAAGTTCTTAAGAGCGTACACTAGTCACACGGTAAAAGCCGAACGCTAATGTAAAGTCTATGGGAGCGTTCTTTTCAAATATCTCGTTCAAATTTTAATATTTTTAAATGATTTTTTTTTTTTTTACAGGATAGCTGAGGACGATCCACAACCGGCCTAGTTTTTATTTTTTCAATTTTGCTTTTAGATTTTTTTTAAAAAAATTACTTTAATTTTCAAAACCGGTTTAAACCGGTTCTGAAACAAACTATCATAATATAAAAAATATATAACCAAAATCGAAAAAGTAAAAACTAGGCCGGTTGTGGGTCGTCCTCAGCTATCCTATGCAAAAAAAATCATGCACAAATATTAAAATTTAAATGAGATATTAGAAAAGAACGCCCCCATAGACTTTACATTAGCGCTCGGCTTTTACCGCGTGACTAGTGTACGCTCTTAATAATCTCGCGTAATACTTTAAAAAGGCCAAATGGTATTTGTATGCATTTCTTTATTAAGAAATTATATTGCTACCGATAATTCGAAATAATTCATTAAGCAACAGTCTTCTTTATTACACTGCATTATCTTTTCAATATTCGGCTAGTTATCCCAAACTATTCGGCTGCAGATATTCGGCCGAAATATTAGGCAGTAGGGTCGAATAGGCTAAATACCGAATAGTGACTGAATACTCACTCGTCCCATACCTAAATCAGACTCCGAAACAAAATCTACCTCTTTTACAGTCATATACACTCCATGGAGTTTATAAGAAGTCCTGGTTTAAGCTAAGCCCGAGCACTCACAGTTATGATAGTCAATTGTATTTCTTATCTTATCGCTTTTTAGGTCGAGTTATATCAAATTTTTTTGAAAATCGGATGCATAGATCAATTACAGGGGCAATCAAAAGGATTCCGTTACTTTACGGTCAATGGGGGAAAAAAGTTTCAAATGCATTTTACACGTTTGAAATTTAAAATACATAATTATTACAGAATTTTGTCGAGTTACTTCAAATTTTACGAAAATCGGATGCATTGATCAATTACAGGGACGATCAAAAGTATTCCGTTACATTACGGTCAATGGAAAAAAATGTTTCAAATGCATTTTAATGGCGCTACACTTATTCGAACATAATAAAATTGATATGCATCTATTAAGTACATATTATAATATACATTTTGCGTTATCTATGGTGCAAAGAACATTTCTTATTGATTTACAAGGCCACACAAAAGTATTCCATTACATAATGATATAGGGAGAACATTGTTTGGGGTGCATTTTAATTGAATTTAACTATTTACAATTTTATGAGAGTGATATTTTTAAAACTTCGTTATCGTACGAACGCACCTCATTTGCTATGCTTCCCGTGCAATTTCCAACTTGTTTAGTTTGAATTGCTTTAGTGTCAATAAAAATGATCATGATAATGTCTTCTAGCTTCATGATTTAATTTTACTGCTATATACGATTTTTACGTTGATTTTTTGTAGTTTTTTCCCCCTCCTTAGATTTTAATTAAACAAAATTATTTTCCAAATACATATACAAAAACAGCAAGTATTCAAAAAGAGAAAAATCCAGAAATGTTTTTAAAAAGTAAAACTAATCAAATAATTGGAGAACATACACATCTATTTTTAGTAACTTAGTATTTTATCAAAGTGACAAAGTAAATAGCTGCCAAAAATATTTGCCATCTGATTGGCAGTATAAGCAGGGATATTCATGATTTTTTTTTTTTTTTTTCAAGCATTGCATGCAATATAACATTTCAAAAATTATTCATTTGTGCAATAAAAAATGAAAAACTCATAATTTTTTCTATTCCGAAAAAAAAAAAGGAAAGAAAAAAACAAGTTGAAAATTGCACGTCAATGTCAGACATAGCAAATGAGGCGCGTTCGTACTATATCGAAGTTTTTAAATATTCAGATCTTGGTGCAATAGTTTACAATACTTCAGATACAGTATACAGTAACCGAAATTTTTTATGCGTCCCTGTAAATACTGTCTGCTTTCTATTATATAGGAAGTAACTTATAGTAAACTTCAGCAATGTATATATCAATTTCAGAAAATGTGAAATAGTTTAATATAATTAAAACGTGCCCCAATGTTCACCCTATACCATTATGTAATGGAATACATCTTATCTGAATCGATATTTTTTAAATTAAAAAAAAATTGAACTGAAAATACATGCTACTTGGTAAATTATTTTCTGCGTAATTTGATTTTTGGAGTCTACGTTTTTCAAAAGCGAGTGAAATAGCGACGAGACACTCGCGCGTTAGCATTGCAGTCCAGTCTTTGAGATTATTTAGTAATATATCTTTATTTTTTTTTTCAGTTAATTGTTATATAACTGCAATTTCTAAGAAACAATGTGTTTGAATGAAATATCAAAGCTTATATCAATGCCTATCAAATACTACAGTAAAAGCCTGTTCAAAAATATTTCGTGCGATGATTTATTCATAGTCATGCGTTTAGTATGTGCATAGAGAAATGGATGTTGATATTAGATAGAAATATATATGATAACTAAATTAATAGAAAATGTGTAAAACTTTTTTTAAGGTAGTTAAACCCACATAGGGTGGGGGAAAGTATTTCTTAAGACAATAAAAACCATGATGTACATAGGTTAAAACCATTACACAGAATACCTGCCAACTCTGTAATTCAGTTATGTCATCCAACAAAAAAGCATAGAGGGACAATTCCTCTTTCGCTCTAGAACTTACGATTATATCGACCGTACCATTGAAGGAAGAAAAACAGCAGCTTTCAATCAACTTAATAAGCCCCCAAACAGTCTTTAAAAAGAGACAATCATTTTTCCCGATAACTTATTACATAAGTGTCTACGCATACCTTTGTCTCCCGAATAAAGTCGATTTATGACAGAGGATTTACGCTAACTGAAAGCTAGACAAACCCATCATCTATCACACAAATTTTACTCTCCCGGACGCGGATCCATTCTTCTTCCTATTGCAAGATGGAAAGCATGCAAAAATAAAATTTCATTGCGACTTCATTTCAATATATATATTTTTTTTTTCATTCAAATAAATATGCAAGTAGAATAGGAAAAAAAATTACTAATAAAAAATACAGAAAACCTATTTTTTCACGATCACAATAGCACCTGGTACTTTTTTGAGATGATAAATTCTTTTTATGTAACTTTGTAGCATCGGATCAGATCTTATAAAATAGTTAACCATGGAAAGATTGCAATATTGTTTGATCTTATATATCTCTAGGCACATACTCCCCCCCCCCCTTTCCCCCCAACCGACGAGTCTTAATACGAATTTTTAGAAAACTAGGTATAATGTTCATCTGTCGTCAGTCTCAAGTACAGTGTTCAGTGCATTGATTTTGCATGAATGAGATATAGAAATTTCACTGCGACAATTCAGTTCATTGCGTATATTTTTTCTTATTTCAAAAGTATCAAATTCGCAAATAGTATTGAATAGGAAAAATTCTGGAAAGCACTATTATCTTAATTTTATTTCAAAAAGGAAAAAAAAAAAAAAAAAAAAAATTGAGAGGAGAAGGGCAACATCAGCCAAAAAAATAATTTCAGTCAGTTGCAAAATATTGAGGAGTATGTTTTAAATTTTAGAATTTATAAATTTCTGTAATCTAACCGATGAGTTTTAACAAGATTTTTTAAAAAGTTAGGCAAAATGTTCATCCATCGTCAGAATTCATATACAGGGTGTGTCCGAAAGATCGAAAATCTTTGAAACATTTTGAAATTCAGAGGAAACAAGTTGGAAATTGCACATGAAGCGTAGCAAATGAGGTGCGTTCGTACGATAACGAAGTTTTAAAATATTCAGATCTTGCTGATATAGTAGAGCGTACTTTGGATACAGTATAGTGGTCGAAATCTTTGTGTTCTTGTAAATATGCACGGAATAATTTTTATTATACTTCATTAACGTATATCTTATTCATAAAATGTGAAGTAGTTTAATATAATTAAAACACGCCCCAAACAATGTTTCCCCGTATAACATAATTTAGTGGAATAAATTTGTGTGGCCCTGTAATTTAATAATAAATATTCTTTGCATCACAGATTGTAAAGAATGTATATTTTAGTACATACTTCATAGATTCATGTCAATTCTATTATATTCAAATGAGTGTAACACCATTAAAATGCATTTGAAACTTTTTTTCCCATTGATCGTAATGTAATGGAATACTTTTGATTGTCCCTGTAATTGATCTATGCATCCGATTTTCATAACATTTAAAATGACTCGACAAAATTATGTAATAAATATACGTTTTAAATTTTAAACGATTAAAATGCACTTGAAACTTTTTTCCCCATTGACCGTAATGTAACGGAATCCTTTTGAGTGTCCCTGTATTTGATCTATCCATCCGATTTTCATAAAATTTGAAATGACTCGACAAAATTATGTAATAATTACGCATTTTAAATTTCAAACGATTCGGTTGGGTAGTTTTTGCGTTGTAATATGCGGACAGACAGACGGACGGACTGAGCGACAACAATAGGTGCTACGTATTTACATAATTACGAACGCACCTAAAAAGGGGGTAAACACCATACAAGTGCATGATTAAGACAAAAAAGCTTCTCGATTGAAAGTTTTCTTTACACGAAAAGTTAATTTAAAAAACTGTTCATAGATAACGCTATCTTCAAAGTTGAGAGGAATCATAAAAAAACAGAAACGAGCAGTGACAGACTCCCCCTTTTTAGCTCACAGGCTATCATAGCCTGAGAGCTTATGTGCCCGCCCGTTCTGTATGTTCGTTCGTATGTGCGTAACGCGATAACTCATGATAAAAATATCCGATCCTCTTAAAATTTTGTATGTAGGTATATCCTGACAAGGCGCTTCCCTGATTAGTTTTTGAAGTTCATTCGATATGTATAAGAGGGGGAACGGGGGGCTCATGACCCCCCGTTAGTTGATATAAATGGGATTTTCATGCAGAATTAAGTTTTCAAAATTTAGATTAGGATCATTCTGATGAGGCGATTCCGTGACTGTTATTAGGTGTTCATTGAATAAGTATAAATAGGGGGAACAGGGGTTCTAATCCCCCCCCCCCCGTTAGTTGATATAAATGGGATTTTCATGCAGAATTAAGTTTTCGTTCAAAATTTAGATTAGGATCATTCTGATGAGGCGATTCCGTGACTGTTATTAGGTGTTCATTGAATAAGTATAAATAGGGGGAACAGGGGTTCTAATGCCCCCCCCCCCCGTTAGTTGATATAAATGGGATTTTCATGCAGAATTAAGTTTTCGTTCAAAATTTAGATTAGGATCATTCTGATGAGGCGATTCCGTGACTGTTATTAGGTGTTCATTAAATAAGTATAAATAGGGGGAACAGGGGTTCTAATGCCCCCCCCCCCCGTTAGTTGATATAAATGGGATTTTCATGCAGAATTAAGTTTTCGTTCAAAATTTAGATTAGGATCATTCTGATGAGGCGATTCCGTGGCTGTTATTAGGTGTTCATTGAATAAGTATAAATAGGGGGAACAGGGGTTCTAATGCCCCCCCCCCCCCGTTAGTTGATATAAATGGGATTTTCATGCAGAATTAAGTTTTCGTTCAAAATTTAGATTAGGATCATTCTGATGAGGCGATTCCGTGACTGCTATTAGGTGTTCATTGAATAAGTATAAATAGGGGCAACAGGGGTTCTAATGCCTCCCCCCCCCCCTCTTAATTTATATAAATAGGTTTTTCAAGCAGAATTTTCAGATTTCGTTCAAATCTCTGAATAGTTTTGGAAGTTTAATGGTTAAGTATAAAAGAAGGGGATAACTCCTTTTAAATTATATAAATGCTAAATGGGTTTTTATTAAGAATTATCTAATTTGCTCTGAATTTTGGATATAGATTTTTTATATGATAAAGCATGTCTTTGATAGTATAGGAGGTTCAATGATTAAGTATAAAAAAAGAGGAAAGGGGAGAGCTGTTTCCCCTTCTTAATTTTTTTTTCGAACGAAATTAACCCTTGAAAATATAAGGCTTTAATGTACAATTAGTATTTGTAGCCTGTGAGCTCAATGCCATCAGTTTAACTGGGCAGTATTCTTTATTAGTATAATCTACTACTATATTTCAAAGTTTGTTTATCCTAAATGGTATTGAAGTTCATTCTACACATTGGAATATGGTAGTCTTGAAAAATTGTGTAACATGTAACAGTATGGAAAATACAATGTAACCACGAACACAAATCTATAACTTTTTCTGGGTTTCGAAAACCGTTCGTTATCGATCGAAGCATCAGAAACAAGTATGTTTTGCGATATAAAGAAGCATTTATAAAAAGTTTCTTTTGCTGTCACTGCTTTTAGGAAACGTTTTCTTCTTTTTTTTTTCTTTTTTTTTAAATAATAGTAACGTATACAAGAATTTTTCCAACCGGGAATATAGATTTTGCAGATGCTATCAACCATCAAGTACACATTTTCACGTTCAACAAACGTGTTTTACAGACAAATCTGTCAAATTAACAGCAGTAACATTGAAATTAATATTATTTTATTTTACTTGCATATGTAAATTCAATCACGCAGCAAACAATGATTAATGGAGATTTGATAGCATCCTAAAACCAGGGTTCGAGAATTCTAAAACATTTAAGGTTGTCAGTTGGGAGCCTACATGAAATGTATAGGCTCCCAGTTGAAAAGTATAGACTCTCAGAAAAATTTATGTGCGAGTATTTTGACGAAATTTGTCGTTTTTCGCGATTTTTTGACGAAATTCTTTTTTTTTCACGATTTTTTTGCGAAATCTTGTTTTTTATGGTACTTTTTGACGAAATTTGCCGCGATCTTTTAATAAAATTTGCGTTTCTTCCCACGATTTTTTCCCGAAATTCCAGCTTTTTCCGTAACATTTTGACGAAATTATGCATCCCACGACAGGCCGCTCAAGAGCTATTTTTTGCGTAATTTACGCGTTATAAGTTATAACGCGTCAGCGGCATCGGATGAAAAAATAAACCTTCCCAGAAATGATTGCTTGGGTTCCCCGGGATCTCGGGCTTTCGCTCTTTTTCAAATCCTTGTCAAAACAATATTCTGGCTAACGCATATTGATTAATACAGAGTATAAACTAGCCAGAAACATTACCTTAAATCACTGGTAGCAAAATACAATGTTTTTATAGATGTTTCTTTAAATCTATAAAATATATTTGTTTCTGAGTTTCTAATAATACAGAACACGTTTCAGAATCATATGCAGCTCGGAAGAAATTATTGTACATTTTTGCTCTTGGTAACATTGTATTTTTAAAGAATAAGGCACATTTGACTGGTGTATTGCAGTCATAATAAAATAAAACCTTATATTTAATCACTAAATTGTCACCCAGGAAAACGAAAATAATTATTCAATTGGAAGTTATAACTTCTTCCAATTTATGATATTTATCTGATGGTTTGTACCAGGGTTGGCAAGTTTTTGACAGTGTGCGGTTTTATCAGGTTAAAACCGTGGTTTAAACCGTCATGGCTAAAACCTCTTGTCAAAAACCTCGTCAGAAACCTCAAATACTATACTGATCTGTGCTGGAAACATAAGCATCCAGCAATCTTCCGTGATTTATAGATACATATATATAAATGGTATATTATACATATTGTATCCTTTGATGTTTTTGTATAGTGGTTGTAAATACTAGTGTATGTTTAACGCTATTCATGTCAGGAGCAAGGCAGACCCCTATCTCAGATGGTATCTAGAAGGCACCAGTTGGGCTCTCGCGTAACAATCGCTTGACATTTACGTCAAGAATGGTTTATTGGTAGATTTACAAGCCAATTAAGCGAGACCCCACACGTTTCTCTAGTTGAGGCTACCGGTCATTTTTCCGGCTGGGAGTGCGTTGCAGACAAGAGGGGCCAGCCCCCCACGCTCGAAGAAGGAGCCAACGAATCTTTTTTCAGGAACAGGCCGGGCGAGAGACTGAATGGTCATTTTTTTCGGGCAGATTGATTAGCCACGCCCGCCATAAAAAAAAGAAAAAAAGAATATAGACTTTTTTTTTTCCTCAAAAAAAGTTGAGATGAAAAGTTCGCTCCGAGAGGCGAAGATGTGTTAGAAGAAAAACGTGATTAATTCCAAGGAAGACCTACCAACATCGCCGATGATCCGAATAGGAAGTCCGCCACTGATGATGTGTGATAGCCTGTGATCCGAAAATGATGTCCGCCAGTAATGATGTGTGATAGCCTGTGATCCGAAAATGATGTCCGCCAGTAATGATGTGTGATAGCCTGTGATCCGAAAATGATGTCCGCCAGTAATGATGTGTGATAGCCTGTGATCCGAAAATGATGTCCGCCAGTAATGATGTGTGATAGCCGAGGATCCGAATGTGATGTCCGCTAGTATTGATGTGTGACCGCCTGTGATGTTTTCGAATGCGAGCCTTAACTGAGTGCGGGGCACAAAATAATATGAAGGTACGGTTTTCTTATAATTTATATTGTTTCCCAAAATGTGTAGGGCAAAATGCCAAGTAGGGGGTTCTGCACGCTCCAATTGGTATTCAATCATAGTATTAAAAACAATAATTACACAAGTAGAATTAATAGTGTTTTATTTTGTTTGTTTTTTTTGTGTTATCTATATTGAAAATAATGTGTCTTATGACGCACTAACAATTTGTAAGATAATTGTAAATAAATTTATATGTTAGTTGTTAAAGAATTGTTAGTATCTTTTCGAACATGAGTCTTACTTTATTTAATTCTATTATGATCTAATTTAGAGTTATGTTTTATTTACGATCCATAAGTTAATTCCGTCTTCAAAAATATTCACAACGCAATTTGGTAATGAAGGCAGTTGCCTCACTCATATCGAAGGGATTAACCAGGATTGAAACGAACGATCACTGTTATTTTTGTATTAGATATAAAAAAAATTGCATGAGTTTACACTATGAATACTTTGAATTAAAATGATTAGGAGTGACTAATATAATTCATTCTAGGATTTGGGTTATGCTAACATGTCGAAATAAAGATTTCCGTTACAGGAGCTCAGTTCTGTCCAGCATAGGCCCCTAGAATCCTATCTGGTACCGTGACCTTTTCGGATCAGTTCCGGAGGTTAATAATATTGTTTTTGGTATAAAAAGTTAATAGTAATTCATAGTGTTAGTTTTACTCAAAATTCTACGCGCTATTCATGGTTTTTAATGTTAAATTAAATTTTAAAAGTAAAACTTGGTGCCAATGGAGTGTGCTACAACGTTTCTGACTCATTCGTCCAAAATGGCTATTTTTTGATGTGTTATACTAAAAATAAATACATATGTTTAAGTATGATTATACTGATGATATTGTGTTTTAAATTGGAAACAATCAATCTTATAATTGTGTGTGGAAAGGTTTTAAGAGTAATATTATGAAATAAGATTTCAAATTATATGACATATTTGAAAAATTTGAAAGAATTTTAAAATAGATTTTGCATCTCATTGAATTTATGTGTGGTATTTTATTGCAAGGATTATATTTTGGGGGTACATGGCATTTTCTATGTTATTGAACAAAAAAAGAAGTATTTTATGTGAATTTATAAGACCAATTTTATGCCGCAAAAGAAAACAGCGGGAGTAGTATTACAAATGAAATAAAATAATAATAATAAGACGAAGAAAGGGCAGTTTAGAAAATTAATAATTTGGTACTGATTTTCTATGTGTACTTTATACATTTATTTTGAATTTGATTGTATTTTGGTATTGAGGGACAGTGTATATATATATATTTATATTTTCTTGTGTGTGTGATAGTAAATTTTATTCAGGAGTTAAGTATTGCAAAGTTATTTGTGTAAAAATATATAATATAAGGGTAATGAATGTCAATTAGGACAATATATGCCGAGGAGAAGAGGAAGGAAAAGTTTACAAAATCAATCTAAGCCAGGGGTAGTAACAAGAAATAAATCAAAATTGAAATCTAAAACGTTAGAGATTAAAATGGACGACCCGTTAAAACCGAATTTGTCGCAAATGTTATCATTGATTGTTCCCTTTGACGTAAAAAAGATTAGCAATGTGTTATTTTATTTGAAAGAATTCGATGAATTATTGGATCGGGTCCACGTAGAAGAGGATTTTAAATTACAGATATTAAAAGCTAAATTTGTGGGTACGGCCCGTGAGAAATTAGTATCGGACCAGACGCTAAATGAGGAAAAGAATTATACAGAGTTTAAAAGAAAAACCGTGGAATTGTTTCAGAAAAAAGATTCTTTCATCGAAGCACAGATAAATTTTAACTCAATTAAGCAACTCCCAAATCAAAACATGAAAGATTTTATAGAAGTTTTTAACAAGGCCGCATCAATGTATTTAGGTGCTTCTGGCCAGGCAACGGAGGTGGGAGCTAATAAACTATTCGATTTAATAAAAGCCAATAAATTTTTAGAGGCGATAACGCCAAATATTGCGTTGGAATTGCGAAAATTAGACATTAAAGATTTTGGGAAATTGTGCGAAAAAGCTCAGACGATCGAAGCCGCGTATAAATCGACAGTTTTAGATCAGATTAACGCGGTAACAGCCAATACAAGCAAAGAAAATGAGGATTTTTGTACGAATTTATTACAATTAAATAAAGAGCAGGCTACGGCTATAGCAGAATTAACTGCTCAGGTCAACGAGTTGAAATTAAAAACGAAAACCCAAGTTAGGGAAGATAATTTGAAAGAAAAACGATGTGAAATCTGTAATACGAATCGGCATGACATTTCCGAATGTTGGTACAATTTGAAAAATTCAAATACTAAATTTCGGAACCAGGGACAGAGAAATTTTGCAAATAAGAGTTTTGGTGCGAATAATTACAGGGCGATGGAAGGCTATGGATTTGCAGCGCCAGTATCACAAAATTGTTTTCCCAGTGCACAAATGTATAGTGATTTTAATTATGACAGATTTCACAGGGATAGAAATTATCAGGATTGTAATAGATTTGAAAATTTTTATGAAAATTTCAATCATAGTTCTCCATGGAATAGGGATTTTTCGGATAGAAGCTATAATAACAGAGAGGACAGATCAGGGGTTGCACGCTACGATGCATATTATGGAAATCGTAAACAATCGGATGAACATAGGAGAGGGCGAAATGACTATTCCAGGGATGAACCGCAGCATGACAGAAATAGAAATTCAATTCAGGAAAAAGAAAATAAGAGAGATGTTTCGGACAGACACAAAGGGAAAAGAAAGTCGAATTCGGGAAACTTTTAAGGGAATCTGCAGTTGTAAATAATAGTCATAAGAAAGACCCCGGTAGATTCCCGATAAGGGGGAATAAGTTCATGATTGCTAGTGTGAATTCAGCGGAAAAGGATAAACTTCCCATCATTGCATTACAGATTTTTGGGTTAAAAGTTGACACGTTGCTGGATAGCGGGGCCGCAGTTTCGCTTTTATCACCGGAGGTTTTAGAGACGCTCAAACAAACGGATGCAAAAATTAAATACTTGGCGAATAGGGTAACAATCCACACATTCGATAACTCAGTCATACCTTTTCGGCAATGTATAAAAATTACATTTAAAATTAACAATGAGTTTGTGACAGGAACATTTTATGTTACATCTCATAATTTTCAAGGGGACTATAAAATGTTGCTAGGTTTTGATTTCTTGAAAAAAAATAGAATGATTTTAAATTTTGATAAGAAAACACTAAAATTAAAAAATACGGAAATTGCCCTGGAACCGCAGGTTATGAATAAGGAAATAGTTAGTGTAAATAGTGTAAATAAAAGGGGGTCGGAAATGAAAAATATCACCAAGGCAGGGCGCACAAATAAAATTAAAGGTCATTTTAAAGGAAATGAAATATTTGCGTGTATAGAGAAAGAAACACATTTACACCCAGGACAAACGAAAATAATATCGTTGAGATGTCCTGAGGCAGTCCAGCCTAATCAGCTGATTTTAATTGAACCAACAGAGGAATTTAAAAATTTAATTACGGAATGTTCAATTCATGAAGTACCAGTCACTAATAAAATTAATTTAATTGTAACAAACAATACAGAAGATAAGATTATAATTAGAACGGATACTAGGATCGCACTTATCAGTTCGGATTTTGTGAGTAAGAATAATTTAAAGCCTAATGAGATTGAAGATGGAGAAATCTATCAAATTAATAACCTGGATTTGCAAGAAGTTAGGGCTTTGAGAGAAGCGGAGCTTGATAGATCGGATTTTAATTTAGATCATTTAACAGGGGATTTTAAGCAAATGATAGAAGACTTATTGCAAAGTCATGCACATGCTTTTTCGAAGTCTTACAAATCTTTGGGACAATCTTCATTGGTAGTGCCCAAAATACAATTAAACCACAATTTTCCCATTCAGCATAAACCATATAAGACGCCCCAGGCAGTTAAGCAGTATGCGCAGGAGGAACTACGAAAACTGTTAGAAGCGAAAATAATCGAAAAATCAGATTCAGATTATGCATTTCCGGTATTATTTGTAAAAAAAAAAAAGGTACGGAAAAAAACTTGGTTCGCTATAGAATGGCGGTGGATTACAGGACGTTAAACGAGATTTTAGAGGGGTTTCCATATCCGGTACCGGACGTAAAAGATGTTTTACAGGCAATTAGTGGAAAAATTTTTTATACAACATTAGATTTGCATTCGGCTTTTTTCCAAATTATGTTACGCCCGGAGGATCGTCACAAATTAGCATTTGTGACGGAGTGTGGGAAGTACGCCCCGTGCCGCCTAAATTTTGGGCTTAAATTAAGTAGTGCAAAATTCGCTGAACTTATGGATAGGGTCCTGGGACACTTTCCTAAGGACAAAGTAGGATATTTTATAGATGATGTAGTTTTGGCCGAAGACACCCCGGAGGGAATGGCACAGTTGTTAAAGGAAGTTTTGGAAACTCTAATTGATCACAATTTAACAGTTGAACCCTCTAAGGTGCAAATATGTAAACCGGAAATTGAATTTTTGGGTTTCAAAGTTAATAAAAACGGATATGCCCCATCAGAAAAAAACGTGGGGAAGGTACAACGATTAACTAGACCTAAAAATAAAAAGGGGGTAAAGTCACTTTTAGGTTTGGCAAATTATTTCAGAACTCTTATTCAAAATTATGCCGATATTGTCAATCCTCTAGTCGAACTGACTAAACAAAATGTAAAATTTAAATGGACTGAGGAGACGGAACAAGCATTTTTAAATATACAAGAGGCAATCGTGAGCAACCCTACCCTTAAACCGCCAAAATTTGATAGGGAGTTCTTTTTAATAACTGATGGTTCAAAGAAAGCAATATCAGGTGTCCTTGCGCAGGAAGATAATGGATACTTAGTCCCTATTGAATTTTACAGTAGAAAACTTAAGCAGTCAGAAACGGCTTACCCAAGCATGAAGTTCGAATTATTGGCTATTCATGACGCAGTTATGCATTTTAAACACATGCTGTTAGGGCGGAAATTTACTATTTTAACGGATAACAAAGCTCTCACATATCCGCTGAAAATTGAAATGCAGTCGGATATAGTGGCTAGATGGATTTTAAATCTCAGCGACTATGACTACAATATTGAGTACATCGAAGGGAAAATTAATCCTTCGGATTTTTTGTCTAGAAACTTAGTAAATAATATTACTAGTAGCAACGAGTTACAGAATAACTTATTCAAAGTAAATCTTAACTTGAGTGAAGAGAACATTAGAGCCAAGCAATATGAGGATGAAAAATTAATCACAATTATAAAAAAGGTTGAGTCAAAGAAAAACAACAGAATAACAAAAAAGTATAATTTAAACGAGAATAAAACGCTGGTATTAAAACAAAACGGGAAATATCCAAAATTAATAATCGTACCGGACGAGCTTAAGTTTACGGTTATGGCGGAAGCACATGGACCCCATTTTGGTTTTAAAAAAACATACGAAACTGTCAAAACTCGTTTATTCTGGTACGGAATGTACCAAGATATAAAAAATTATTGCACGAATTGCGTAAGATGTAATTGCAGTAAGCAGCACCAGACGATTAAAGTACCACTTGAAAAAATGGAAAGAAATTTACAAATCGGAGCAAGTCTACAAATGGATATAATAGGTAAATTACCCATGACCCTCAGGAAAAATTGCTTCATTCTGACTATCATAGACGCAGGCTCTAGATTTTTAGAAGCAGTCCCTTTACGAAATGTGGAGTCCCAAACTATCTTGAACGTTTTAAATAGGTACTTCGGAGCCTACGGCTTGTGTTCCGAAATAGTTACAGACAACGCACAATATTTTCGCAGTGCGCTTTTTAAAGAATATTTGAAGACACTAAATATAGATCTACACCCGACAAGCGTCTACAAACCTTGTGGGAATGGTCTGGCTGAAATCATTAATAAATCGATTAAGGCATCCTTGGTGGCAATGTCCAATTCCACTCTTGAGTGGGACACCAGACTCGAATATTTTAAACTTAATTATAATACCACGATCCATCGAGCACTAGGTTATTCTCCTTCAAAATTATTCTTTGGTAGAGAAATTAAAAATCAATTTACGGTATTAAGTGCTCCGGATTTAACGTGCACTCAAGCGTTCGTTAAAAATAGGATAGAACATATGAGGGCAGTTTACCGGCAAGCCATAGCTAACCAACAAAAAATTATGGCGGAATATATCAAAGAAAATGATCTTCAGGAAGTTAAAAAGTTAGACGTGGGTCAAGAAGTGTACGCAAAAGTAATTGGCAAGCCTAGGGCTTTACACCCTCGTTTTGAAGGGCCTTTTGTGGTAGTAAAAGTTGTTCGACACAATAATTATGTGCTCCGTCTGAAAGACAAAATAAATGGGCCAACAATACGTCGACACATACAATTTCTTTTTGCACCCAAGGCTACGACGAGGAATGCCAGAAAAACTAAGGGCGAGTTAAATGAATCAGACTCGGAACAGAATATTGAGGATTAGGTAAGGGCACTCTTACTTAGATATATAGGTTACGGAGGATTGGCTTGTACAAGACTGTCACAAAGACTTAATTAAAAAAAAAAAAAAAAAAAAAAAAAAAAAAGGCTCCTTTCAGAGCCATACATGGAAAAAAAATAAAAGAAAATAAAATAAAATAAATAAGTATTACGGTGGATAGGCAAATTTATATAAGATAAGGTGGATGAACACATTTCCTCTTAAGATTAATTATTGAGTGAATGTATAGATAGCTTAGATAGTCAGATTCATTGAACATTTTGAAATAAAATTATAACAATAATATTAATAATTACTTCTTTCAAAAGTAGTTTTGTTTGGGCGACACAGGGAGATAATACCTCTTTATATTTAAAGACGAAAAGGGAACTTAGTTTAAAAAAAAAAAAAAAAAAAAAAAAAAGGCCCTTTTCAGAGCCATACAAAAAAAAAAAAAAAAAAAAAAAAAAACTTTTGCATAACTTTATCTTTGGCGGGGCAACCAACATTGGGGGTTTTGGGACTTTGCATGTAATAAATTCTTTTGCGGGCAGAAGATTTTGATTTACTTGGCCAAGGCATGCAGGGTCGTGAACTATCATTGTTTTTATTTGCTCCGAGAAGGATAGATTTCGAAATTGGGTAAAAGGGTTTGGAAGTAAATACATTAATAATAGCGATAAAAAAAAAAAAAACGGATATATAATAAAAGGGGTATAATAATAAGGATTATATAAGTAATAAGGAGACATAAGGTAGCATTGGTAGGATAAAATAAATAAATAAATCAATAAATGTGGTAGCTTTTTGTTTTTCCCTCCCTGTTTCAGTTTCAAATTAGTTAAAAAAAAAAATAATAATAATAATAATAAAAAATATATAAAAAATAAAATAAAATAAAATAAAATAAATAAATAAATAAATAAATAAAAAATTTCTTTATATCAGCACATAACAAAATGCTTATAAGGCTTACACAATGGATTACTTGGAGAGTTTGACTACTAACAAAATTTTATTGAAGTATATGGTTTCCGCGGTCATCAGAATGACATAAAATTTTAGAAATTGGGACCTTTTTTTGAATGGACAGGTTATATTATATGTAAAAATGTTATATAAAGAAAAAGGGTAAAATTGGTCTTGTAAGGTTAATTTTTCAATATGTATAAGGAATGAAACAGAAACAACAGCACTTACTATAAGTTTTGGAATAGTGCTAAGGATGAAAATCATCCTGCAAAACAAAACTGTAAATATAAATAATTGTGTGTATTGATTTTATATTGAGATAATGTGAATGGTATAAAATGTGTATCATATATAAAAAAAATTATAGTGTAGCATATAAATATGGTGATGCATTGGTTTGTACGTTATGATAACAGCCATACTTGTAAATGGAAAAATGAGTCAGAAATGTGTTCTTAAACTATTTCAGTAACTAGTTTTGGACATAATAACGGCTTTTAAATAAATAAATAAATAAAAAACATATATATATATATATGTATATATATTCTCATTGCTTTATTATTTCGGAAACTCGCGATTTTAGGCAAAATTATGGGAACAATATAAGTATGGATGCATAACGCAGAAGAAGTCACACATCAACAACCTCCCAGCAGGGGAGATAAACCAGGAGCGATACAATCAGAGACTGCGAATCATTGTGTACGTAATCTGAACTTTCTTTACAGACATGGACAAAAAAAAAAAAAAAAAAAAAAAAAAAAAATCTAGGCATTCTACGATGATCATTCTAGATTGTGATGTACAGAAGTAGACAACTGATGGTGTTGCAAGTGTTCAATCACAAACAGACTTTGAAACAGTGATTGATCTTTCAGGATCGCCGAACACTTATAAAAAAAAAAAAAAAGTACTCTTTTGTCTGTTTATTTCTTTTTTTTTCATTTAGTTGGGGGGGGAGATGCTGGAAACATAAGCATCCAGCAATCTTCCGTGATTTATAGATACATATATATAAATGGTATATTATACATATTGTATCCTTTGATGTTTTTGTATAGTGGTTGTAAATACTAGTGTATGTTTAACGCTATTCATGTCAGGAGCAAGGCAGACCCCTATCTCAGATGGTATCTAGAAGGCACCAGTTGGGCTCTCGCGTAACAATCGCTTGACATTTACGTCAAGAATGGTTTATTGGTAGATTTACAAGCCAATTAAGCGAGACCCCACACGTTTCTCTAGTTGAGGCTACCGGTCATTTTTCCGGCTGGGAGTGCGTTGCAGACAAGAGGGGCCAGCCCCCCACGCTCGAAGAAGGAGCCAACGAATCTTTTTTCAGGAACAGGCCGGGCGAGAGACTGAATGGTCATTTTTTTCGGGCAGATTGATTAGCCACGCCCGCCATAAAAAAAAAGAAAAAAAGAATATAGACTTTTTTTTTTTCCTCAAAAAAAGTTGAGATGAAAAGTTCGCTCCGAGAGGCGAAGATGTGTTAGAAGAAAAACGTGATTAATTCCAAGGAAGACCTACCAACATCGCCGATGATCCGAATAGGAAGTCCGCCACTGATGATGTGTGATAGCCTGTGATCCGAAAATGATGTCCGCCAGTAATGATGTGTGATAGCCTGTGATCCGAAAATGATGTCCGCCAGTAATGATGTGTGATAGCCTGTGATCCGAAAATGATGTCCGCCAGTAATGATGTGTGATAGCCTGTGATCCGAAAATGATGTCCGCCAGTAATGATGTGTGATAGCCGAGGATCCGAATGTGATGTTTTCGAATGCGAGCCTTAACTGAGTGCGGGGCACAAAATAATATGAAGGTACGGTTTTCTTATAATTTATATTGTTTCCCAAAATGTGTAGGGCAAAATGCCAAGTAGGGGGTTCTGCACGCTCCAATTGGTATTCAATCATAGTATTAAAAACAATAATTACACAAGTAGAATTAATAGTGTTTTATTTTTTTTTTTTTTTTTTTGTGTTATCTATATTGAAAATAATGTGTCTTATGACGCACTAACAATTTGTAAGATAATTGTAAATAAATTTATATGTTAGTTGTTAAAGAATTGTTAGTATCTTTTCGAACATGAGTCTTACTTTATTTAATTCTATTATAATCTAATTTAGAGTTATGTTTTATTTACGATCCATAAGTTAATTCCGTCTTCAAAAATATTCACAACGCAATTTGGTAATGAAGGCAGTTGCCTCACTCATATCGAAGGGATTAACCAGGATTGAAACGAACGATCACTGTTATTTTTGTATTAGATATAAAAAAATTGCATGAGTTTACACTATGAATACTTTGAATTAAAATGATTAGGAGTGACTAATATAATTCATTCTAGGATTTGGGTTATGCTAACATGTCGAAATAAAGATTTCCGTTACAGGAGCTCAGTTCTGTCCAGCAATCTGTAAAATTTCACATTAAACATCTGTCACAAATATACAACATTAGATGTAATATTAAAAATCCACTTTTACTGTATTGTATATTATCATTTCCAGAAAAAAAAAAAAAAAAAAAAAAAATTGTCGTAAATTAGAAAATTTAGCTTGCTTCCAAACTTGCTCAACTAGCAATGCTTCTGCCATCAAGCCCTGCTAGCTCAGCACCAATTGAAAGAGTATTTTGTAACTTTGGCTTCAGACACTCTAAAGTCATAAACCATTTGGGTGTAAATAAATGTGCTAAATTGGTTCAATGCTATAGGATATTGTGGGGTAAAATTGGTCCAGATTATTAACTGTACAAAATCATTTTCTTGTTTGAACATTCTAAAAAACAATGTTTTATTGCAATTAAAGTAATTTAATTTTTTTGTAATTATTAAATTACAGTATAATTAATTTTAAATAAAAGATTACTCAATGTTTCTCTCTTGTTCTTAAAATGTTTAAAGCGCATTACACGTTTTTGACGGTTTAAGCCAGTTTTTGACGGTTTAAACCAGTTTTTGACACTTGTCATGTCAAAAACCAGTTTCTGACGTCAGAAACCCAACCCTGGTTTGTACCAGGTTATTTTCAAATTTTGCATATTTAAAGGGATAGCACCATCTATAGGAAATGTTCAGAATTAAAGTTTTTAATATCCCCCCCCCCCCAAAAAAAAAGAAACATTTTTGAACATATGAAAGCATTTTTGTCCAATCTGCATTCTTGTGCATCAATTACTTTATTTTTCATTAAATTAAAAAATGTATCAAGGACTTTAGTCTACCCTGAAATATTAAATAATTTGCAGAAGGAAGTACGATTTCCAAAATTTCCCTCACAGAAAATAACTAACTAAATAATCATAAAAAAAAAGAGTATCACTTCTCTCAGTCTCCAATAACTTATTGCACAAATGTCTATTCATTCTCTTTCTAAAGTGAATTTATGACAAGAGTTGGGCAGATTCATGCCAACTCTAGCCAGACAATCTGATCATCTATCACGAGCCTTCTGATACTCTCCTGGCACTGTCTTTCAATAAATGCGAAACAGCCTCATCTTCGTACAAAGAGGCCCTGCATGAGTGGCATAAAATGATTTCATTCAGATTCCATTTCAGTTTGTTCAACATAGTTTCTTTCATTTGTTCTTTTAAAGGCAAATCACAAATTGAGGAAATGTGCGATAATAAATCTGAAGAGATTTATTATCCTACGATCTTAATATTAGAAGGCTTGAGCAGGAGCGAGGAGAAAATAAAGGGGGGGGGGGAGGTAAAAGACAAGACTTGGTAATAAACAGCAGAGTGCGATAAAAAAAAAAAAAAAAATTCCCAGCCGGCTCGGCCTACAGGCGGAAGTAGATTTCGAAGTACTAATTTCTCTAACAAAAACTAAATCAAGATTAAAAAATAAATAAAACTTAACACTAACATTATTCTGGCCGCTTTTGACGAATTTTTATTTCCATTTTTCTGTAAGACTTGGTTTTATCATAGTCATATTAATATGATCATTTTTTCTTTAACTTTTATTTTTGTTTAATTTGTTTCTGCTGTAAGAATGGTTTCATCAAAGACTTGTTCATATAAATGTTGGAGATAACATTAAGAAGATTTATAATAAATTTAAGCGAATTCGCGACGGATTGTTGATTTTTTTCTTCTTCTTCAACACTCGCAGGGTTTGAAAAAACCCCGTTTTTTTTTTTTTTTTTTTTTTTTTTTTTTTTTTTTTAAAGACCAATCCACTGGGCCCACTAGTCTAAAACCCGGGTTTTTTCGGGATTTTATGAAAAAAAAAAACCGGGTTTTTTCGGGTTTTATCAAGTTTTTTTTATAAACACTTTAAATTTCTAATTTTCATATACATAATGGCTAAATTCTTCATGTATCACTGAAACCTGAGTATAATTTTGCATTAAGAATGAATTAACAAATTGCATATATTAAAAAATCAAGTTAATTTAAAAGATAGATTTTTGTCGGATATGATTAGTTTCGCAAGGATATATTAAGACAGCTATAAATGGATTTTTTGAGTTAACAAAGAAGGTTCAGAATGTTTGAAAAAAAATGTACTTACTACTAAATACAATTTGAAATAATTACAAAAATATATAAATCAATGACAATCAAAATTACACTTTGCTTTTACAAAAATTGATTACTAATAATAATTTTACGAATGAAATTATCATTAAAATACTATATTAATACTAATGCTAAATCAGCATTAGTAAGTACTATTTACTATAACTAATTAATAGAATAAACCAAGTAATTTTACATAGCTACTTCAATAAATTAGGATTCCTAGGATATGTGGTATTTTGTTATGATTTTCAATTGCATAAAATAACATAGAATAGATTATACAAGCGAACCCCATTATAACGGACTTCAAGGGACCGAAGTTTTTGTTCGCTATATCCGAACCATTGAAAAATGTTAGAGTTTACAAAATATGTATATAATTACCGGATACCTATATGTTCAATAATGATGTATTACGGAAAAAAAAGTAAATTCGTAACGTAAACGTAAATAACGTAATGTATTCGTAAACGTAAAAGGATGAATGAGCGGACAATTTAAAGAATGATCCTGACTATACTAAAATCTTTACACTTTTCCAGACTTAGGATGAGTAACACTAATTATTGGTGCGTTAAAAATCGTTTTATTTGTATTTTGTTCGTTTACTTTTTTATCATTTAAATTTTCCTTTTTTTCATCATCTTGTGAACTCCAGAGAGTATAATTTAAGGAAAAAAGCTTTTGATTATTGCTTGCTTCAAAGATCTTCTTTTCAATGCTGCCATATCTCGAATTATTCTTAAATACATTAATTAAATAAGGTAGCAGGGGTGATTCTGGATGAAAATTTTTTTTCGGAAATTCGCATTGCATTTTCGGAAATCGGCGGGGGGGGGGGGGTCGTGAGCCCCCCCCCCCCCCTCCAGCGATCTTCGGACAAAATCGGCGTTTTCCCGGTATCTTCAGACGAAATCAGCAATATTTTAGCAAAATCGGCGATTTATTGCGATCTTTTGCCAAAATCGGCGGTTTTTCCGCGATCTTTTGACAAAATCGGCGTTTTTCCATGTTTTTTTAAAGTGAAATCGGCGTTTTTTCGACGATCTTTAGACAAAATTTGCTTTTTTATACGATTTTTTCTCGAAAACGGTGTTTTATTCCCGCGATCTTTTGACGAAATCGGCGTATTTTTTCAAATATTCTTTGGATAAAATATTTTTAAGCGATCATTTATCGAAAACGGCGTTTTTTCTCGCAATCTTTCAACGAAATCGGCGTTATATCCGCAATCTTTAGACGAAATCGGCGTTTTCCCGCCGTCTTCAGAAGAAATCAACGTTTTATCTGCGATATTTGGTGAAATTACCGTTTTTTCCGCGATCCGCACAGGAAATTCGCGTTTTTCATCGATCTTTTGACAAAGTTCGTTTACAAAAACATTGACGAAATCGTCGTTTTTCCACGAAATATTGACGAAATGTATGCTATTTCGGCGATCCTATCACGAAATTTGCATTTCTACGCAATTGTTTTTTCCGCGCGCAAAACCGTACAAGTTGGCAACTATGAGGAATTGATAACCCAATTTCAAATTTTCGGAAGAGGATGCTTTAAATTTTCGGAAATTTCGGAATTTTCGGACGAGAATCACCCCTGTAAGGTAGATTAAATGCGTTACTGAATTGCTATGACAGGAGTAATGGAAAATAACTGACGGGTGGCGTGATCACAGCTGCAGAATGGCTACCATAAAAGAGAAAGAATGCAGGTCTTACTACTCTTTAATAAAAAGACTTATCGTTAAATTGCACCATGTTTTACTAGCCGGCATGCATTTTCTTACAAAATTAGTCTAAAACCTTTTTTCACATCAGCGGAAAAGAAAAAAAAAGAGAAAAAAAAATTCATGGTCGACTAGAAAAAAGTTCGTTATAACCGATTCTTAAGATTCCGGAGGTTCACTATAAAAGGATAAAATAGCATTAAATACAATAGGAAAACGGCGGGACTAAAATTTTCGATCCTTATATCCGGGAGTTAGTTATAAACCTGGTTCGCTATAAAGGGGTTCGACTGTATATGTTTTTTATGGGGAAAGGTTTGTTCTTGTGTTTATGATAAATAAAAAACTAAGTTACAATTATTTCTTTTAAAATTTTTTATTGGGTGAATTGACATTTTTCCCCGTTGTGGTGGGAAGAGAAAATTTACGAGTGGTAAATTGTTATTAAGAAATATATCTTAATATCAGTATTAAGATCTTAATAACGATATTAAGAAATTAACGTTAGGTAATTTAAAGTTGAAATTTTGAAAAAACCCTGTTGGTTTTTTGAGTTGGGCAAAATCATAACAACCCTGCTTTAAGTTAAATATATTAATTTTATATAATTTCTTTCACTATTAAAAAAAAAAAAAAAAAAAAAAAAAAAATCAGTTAAAAACTTTTTTTTCCTTCTTTACAGCTAATTTTTTGGTCATTTTTATCAATGCTTAGAAATTCCTTTTAAATCTGATTCTATTTAAATATATTTAAATTGGCATTTATCTTTGCATTGATACTTAGATTAAATAATGATACAGTTGTAAAATCATGAAAAAGTTTGAATAAACCCACAATGGGTTTTTTCAAGTGGGCCCGCGGGCTGGCCCACTTGGGCGAACCCTGACGCTCGCTTATTTTTTTTGTCATTTTTACTTTTTTCTTTCTTCAATAGAAGAAAGTATTGTAATCGAAATTTTTTTCGACGGCTTTACACTTTTTATGAGTCAGAGAATCCAAAAAACATGTTTACAAAATGTCTGTCTGTCCGTGTGTCGCCATTCTACCATGAAAAAGTGTATGAAGAAATGCATAAAATTAAACCAAATTTTTTGTGAATGATTTTGGCCGAGGGAAGCAGATCCTCCGTCAATTTTGAAATATTCCACCGGAAGGGTGCGTTACAATATCGATTTTTGTGTCATTTTCAGTATGGTACCGACTGAAAGTGTATGAAGTTATGCATCGAATTTAACCAAATTTTTTGTGTAAGTGTTTGGCTATGGCTAGTTGGTCCTCCCTGAATTTGAAAAAAAATAAAAATCCACCGGAAGGGGATTCTGCGATAGCGATTTTTGTGCCATTTTCAATATTGTATCACCTAAAAGTGTATGAAGTTATGCATAGAATTGAACCAATTTTTATGTATAAGTGTTTGGATATGGCTAGTTGGTGTTGGTCCCTGAATTTGAAAAATATCCGCCAGAAGGGGGCGTGCAATAGCGATGTCATTTTCAGTACTGTACCACCTGGCTGATGTATGAAGTTATGCATAGAATTGAACCACATTTTTTGCGTAAGTGTTTGGTCAGCAGACCCACCCTGATTTTGAAAAACATCCGCCAGAAGAGGGTGCAATAATCGCGATGTCCGAGCCATTTTTATTATTTTACCATCAAAAAGTGTATGAAGCTATCCATAGAACTGAAAACAATATTTTGTGTATGATTATTTTTGGGCATGACAAGCAGGTCAACCAATTGGTAGACCTCCCCACCTGGCTGAATCTGAATCTGTATGTTTTTGGCCATGGCCGGCAGATCTTTTGCAGGCCAGCCTGCAAATTTCATGTTAATGAGTTCGATAATATGTCAGAAAGTTTCGCATTAGGAAATTGCCTTAAAATAAACATTAAAAGACATGTATTTTTAAAATGATAAAATCGTTGTCCACATTATTAAGGTAGACACATTTGGAAATTTACGAAAAAGAACAGCTAGAAAAAAGATAGAAGAAGGAAAACTAACAGAAGGAAATTCTATTTTAAAGAGTTTATTAGGACTACAGATTAAATTACCTTTTTGCGACGAAAACGATGTATGCAAATTTAAAGTTGTGTGAACACAGATAGAGAGAGAGAGAAAAAAAAAAAAAGCTTATAAAATTCTTTTGGAGGACTTATAAATTTGGAGGCGCTGTTTTGTATGGGTGTATGTATATATATATGTGTGTATATATATTCCCCCGTTATCGAAATGTAAAACAATAAATTTTATTATTCTTCATAGATATACCGAATCGAACTAATAATAATCTTTAATGCAAATATCCTTAAAAAATAACTTTTGTCAATATTACCTTTCATTGGATTAAAATTTTAATACAATTATTAGCACACTATTCGTGCCATCGAACCTCACGTTATTCGCAGACAAAACCTGCTCTACTCCTTTGTCACGACAGTTCACATTAAGCTATTTTAGAATAAATTGTTTTTCTAAAATATATTTTCATCTAAAAATATTGGAAATATCCAATATCGTGCCGAACTTCAAATTTAAATAAAAGATATTCTCATGTTTATAGCTATGACCGCTGCAAAGGACGATAGGATAATATATATTTTTTTTTTAAACTCGCATTGTGAAAGTTGATGTTATAAGAATAACAAGTGCAATCCCGTCGAATTCGAAGAATGAAATATTTAAAAGACCCGATCGATTTGGTTTTAAAAAAAGCAAAAGTAATTACATTATTGAATCAATATATAATAAATATGTTTCCAAACTTAATGTCAAGTTTGCCAGTTACAATTTTGCATGCAAATATTCGCACATCTTCAGTTAAAATTGTAATCTGAGTGCCGGTGAAATCCAGAAATTTTATTTTATATGCACTCACAGAAAAATAGTTTTATTAAAAAAAAAACTAATTTCATTTTTACTGTGACATTATTTTCACTAACTGAAGTCATCTGAAAGTAAAATCTCAATCTCAGTGTCCATAATGAAAAGAAATATTGAAATGTAATATCGTTATGAGTAAAAATGCGATGTTTTAAATAGTGACGTCATTTTCTCTTCAAATGTTTTTTAAAAGTTACTGTTATTAGTAATATGAAAAAGGCATCCGTAATAATATTGTAATTCCCATTTATCTGGTTGCTGAATGACATCATTTTCATCATTTGAAATATTTCTTACTTTGCTTTAGACATTAATTTTTATCATAAATTATTTTCTGTTATTTTATTTACATTATTAATATTATTTCTCAGTAAATGTATTTTTTTTACCTCAATTAGTGCATAATTATACGCAATCATTTTATTGTGGTTAAATTTTACGAAAACAATTAACTTTTTTCTTTTAAATGAGAGGACACGTTCACTGATGAAATAAGGCTTCCGACTGGTGGAAAGTGCTAATGGAAAATAAATTTTTATTATCGAGAGAAAAGCTAAACTGAGTTGCCACTATTTTGAAGAAATATCGTAAAAAGCATTTAAAATTAAAAATAAAATATAAAAATGGAAATAAATTAAAAAATAGTTAAAATGGTCACAACTACAAATAAATAGCTTTCATAAAAAAAAAAATAATAATAATAATTATCAAAATCGGTTGAGTAGAAAATTCAGGGCTGATGACTAAAAAAACAGCCAAGTCTTTTAAATATACAGGGTGAGTCATAAATATCGAAACAATAGGCTATCTCCTTAAATATTGCCTCTAGACCCATACTTCCAATTGCAAAGTTTCACCAAAAAAGGTAAATTTTTTGATAAGATAAGTTGCAACTCCATGGGGGGTCTATTTTAAAAAATACAAAAATTAAATTTTTATACGGCCCCCAGAGGATAAAACTTCCAATTAGAAAAATTTTCCTTATCCATTCCTGAATTGAACAAAAAAAATTCCATCTTGATATCTCCAAAACTCAGAGAGTTATGATAATTTTAATAAATCGTGAGGTTTCAAGGGATCAGACACAAATTGAAATGCGTGTAATTGAAGAAACAATGTTGCTGTATGTTGTCCAGAAAACATTTATTTTATTTATTTATTTACAGAGTTTGAATTTTGAATGTTTTGTGATGGTTAAACACATAATTTGTAAGCACTATCACATAATAAGCTTTCTTAATAATTTTTTTTTCAAAAAATGTAGAGTAAATTAAAATTGTCATAACTCAAAATATTATTTGTCGCATTGAATTTTTTTCTTTTAATTAAATGAAAATGTTTAATTTTCAATTTTGATTCAGCATTTTAAATAATATTTTTAAAAAATAAAAGTATTTAAAATAGCAATTTAAAAAAAGATGCAATTTTTTGTGAACAAATAATATTTTTAAAAGTAAATTTTCTGAGGTGAAAACATCTTTCGGCATCTTTTTAAATTATTTTTTTTTATTGAGGTGTTAAAAAACTATTGAATTGTTACCGTAACCAAGGGTTACTGACTTATGATGTAAGTTTAAAAATGAGAAATACTGAAATAAAAACATCTGATGAAGAAATGTGCATTTAGTTTTAAACAAAGATTGGCTCCTAACGTTTAAATGCTTTTTTAAAATAGGTGATTAACTAGGTGATTAACTTCTTCTTGTGTAGTTTCAATTTCAGATTTTGTTTAAGTTTTGCCATTTTCGCCTTCTTTAATTACTATTTAAATGAGTCAGCTTATTTAATCTTAATTTTTTTATCACGCCGACTTCAATTTTTTTCATTGTTTTATCCCTGTCAACTTCATATTTTTCTTGTTAAAATTGCCACTACACGATGCGTAAAAGATGTCTCTAATTACGGGCCTCCAAACTGGTAGACGGTAGGTATTGGGTTCGAACCCAATCGCAACCATCGGCCTAACCGTTCGACGTTTTCCGTAGTTTTTTTCGAACCCTGGATTTCCAATTGCAGATAATTGGCCGGAATAAAAAAAAACAATTAAAAAAAAACAATCCCCAACGTGTTAACTGCTGTAAGCGGACTCAAAGGCCGCTGCGCTTTTTTTTTTTTTTTTTTCATTTTTTAGAGTTTAACATACAGTTTTCAATTCAAATACAAATACATTTTAAATTTTGTTTAACTTTCGAATCAGTTATCTTTTTAAAACAAGAACAGGTGTTTAATGAATCTTCGGCATATTTCATTTAAATGTTTTAAGTTGAAACTATTCAATTGAATTTCTTAAATGATGTTTGGTTCGAACGCATTAAACCTTGATCAATTAAATACACTTAGAATGAAATATTAGTGGGAGCTTAGCATAAAAAAAAATACGCAACAGAAACGTTATACTCTTCGACTTTAACATTCGAATAAATATTTTTTTTAATGCCGTTTGGAATAAATAAACTACTCGGATGTAGCAATCGGAGGACTCTAAAGATACGAAATTCCGTGGATTAGTACAAGATATCGCTGAAATCGTGTAAACTATACAAAATTCATTATGAAAACGCCATCCGAAAGATGATTGATACAAAAACGTAAACAAAACCAATTCATGTCAAGAAGTAACTGCATCTGACTTTTTATGGAAATTATTGCATTAGTTCTTAAAGTAGAGCTATTGCAGAAATCTTAACAAATTCAGTGTTGCAGCGCCTCTCGTGGAGCCATATACAACAAAATATAAAAAACATCAATTCATGTCAAGGAATAACTGAATCTGAAGATTGATGATATTCCTTGCATTCTGGAGATACAGCGATCGCGGAAATCGCACAAAAGCCTTTTCAGTAGGGTCACCTGTTAAGCAATTCATACCAAAAACTAATCAGCATCAATGTAGATCAAGAACTAAGTAAATATAATTTTTTATTAAATTTTGTGTATTAGTTTTTGAGATAGCGCGCTCACAAAATGTATATCATATACAGAGATACAGAAGCAGCGACTCACAGACAGACATTTTGTAAAAACATGTTTTTCGGTATCTCTGAGCCCTAAAACGTGTGAATCTGTCGAAAACCAGAATTCAAAATTTTCATGAATCCAATACTTTTTCTTGTAAAGATAGAAAAAAGTAAAAATATGTTTAAAACCACATAAATTTTGAAGCTGAATAGTAAAAACTAGATTTTTGAAAAAAATTCTAAGTAATTTTTTAAAATATATTTCCATTAACATTAAAATGTACAATAACATTAAAATATATTCCATATGATCCAGTTAATATAAGGGTCATTATCGCTATTACTATTTTTACTAAACTTATTACCTGTGGCAATAAGTTTTAAAGACACGGTTAATGAGAGTTTAATTAATATCACTTAATTTAATAACACTTTTAATAAGTTTTTAATAAGACGGTCCGGCCAATGGGTCGTGCCAATTACGAGCCTGACGCCAAGCTCGAGATATTGCAGACATCTAGCATATGTCAAGGAAGTTTAAAGCAAAAAGCTATATGCTTTTATTTTATATTTAAAAGTTAAAGCATTGTCTTGGGTCTACATTTAACAATGCGTAAATTAATGGTCGATCCCTAAATTGTATTTCAAATGAACTGATATCGCTGCACTCAGATGTATGCTAAAGTGGTGTAAGTCACGAATTTTGAAAAATTTTGGATTTTAATATCATCCAGGGATTTGCAGATATCGAGATGAATTTTTTTTTGTTCGATTCAGAAGAGGATAAGGAAAAATTTTCTAATTGAAAGTTTTATTCTCTGGGGGTCGTATAAAAATTTAATTTTCGAATTTTTTAAAATAGACCCCCCATGGAGTTGCAACTTATCTTACCAAAAAATTTACCTTTTTTGATGAAACTTTGCAATTGGAAGTATGGGTCTAGGGGCAATATTTAAGGAGATAGCCTATTGTTTCGATATTTATGACTCACCCTGTATAGATAATCATGAACAGTATTTAAAAAACATGCGTACAATACCTTGGGACACGATAAAACAGACAGGAAAAACATTACCTGAAAAATAAATAAAAACACACATTAATCTACAAAAGTTCCAAAAAATAGTACATTTATTCAATAATATAACTTCAAAATTCACATTATTATTTAAGAAAAATATATATATTAAAAAATTTTATATGTTTCAACTCCTTTTCATTGAGTCCTCTTCAGAATGTAAATAGAAAAAAATAGAAACACAATGAACATGAAAAATTGGAACAAATAATTATTGAATTCAAATTAAAAAGATAAATTCCAGTTTTTCACGTTCATTGTGTTTCTAATTTTTCTATTTGCATTCTGAAGAGGACTCAAAGAAAAGGAGTTGGAACGTGTAAAATATTTTTAATATATTTTGACAGAGCATGAATTAAGTGTATATGAGCAAATTACTTAAAGAAATCTGTAATGAAACAGCAGTTTCTACGGCAGTGTAGAAATTAAAGATGTATCTATACATATCTAATTTTATTTGCGACTTGCACAACAATTACACAGTCATACAATTTAGTTTATACGACTAAATTTAAGCAACTTTGAATTAATGAAGGGGACTCGGAATACTTCATTCCGCGAAAAAAAGGACGAAAATATCGATTTTCTAACTTTTAGCCTAATAGGGATACTTCATCATTGCTACTATCTTTAATGAAATTTTTGTAAAGATCCATGTATTATAAATACGAGCAATTTTATTACATCGCTGTCCAATTAAATTTCCACACATATTTCACTATTACTTACCCATCATACGTAGTATAGGGTAAGTCTTGCAATCGTTTTGAAAATCGAAAAAATTTTTTTTGACGGATTTGCACGTTTCGGACACTGGAGATTCCGAAAAACATATTTTTAGAAAAAAAATTTTGCCGTCCGTCCGTCTGTCTGTCTGTCTGTCTGTGTCTGTCTGTAACCGCTCTATCTCCCGAACAAATTGAGATAGAGACTTGAAATTTTGTATGTGCTTAGTATGTGAGAATGGGACGAAGCCTATTTAATATCAGTAACCTCGATTATCCGAAACTATTTTTTCCGGACTCTCAGAAAATTCGTTCTGATGAAAGGTATATAAAAATTTTCGCATTTTTTTATTTTAAGAAATGGACGTAAAAGGCAATAAAATAACACAAATTTTGTGCATAAAAGAAAGTCGATCGGATTATTAGTTGTAGAGATATTTCTAATCCTGTTTTCCATATTCTTTGATTTTTCATGACCCTGTATTTCATTCAAATTTCAATTCAAAGCTATCTTTAAATTGGAAATGGGACACTTAATTAGATGCAAGAAATCGTTAGTAAATATGATTAATATTTTTGGAGTTATAAGGATGTTTCTTTTATGCAATTCAGTGCTACTTGAATTGTTTGGCGTTTCATACGATTGGTTCATGAGAAATTCATTAAAAGAGCATAATTATATGTTTAAAATACTTAAATATACGTTTATATTTTGTTTTGGAATTGTAATGCATTTTATAAATTGTTTACATATGTTATGTTTTCATATATTATGTTATGCATATCCATGATGGGTAAAAGTGTTACGGTGGCCTCCAACGACTAGTTTACATTGTGACTGCAAATTAATATCTGTATGTTTTATTATATCACAGCCAGTAAGAAGCGTTGCGGATTAATTATTTTTAATGATGAAATCTTAATGGTTTTTATCAGTTTGTGTTTTTTTCGGGGAATTTTAAAGTGATAAAACGTGTATGCATATTTTTTAGTTATTTCAGTATTTGTTCGGTTGCACATTTTTAACGCATAAAAATATAAAATAAATTTAGTTTTTACTGTAATTTTACACGTAATTGCATATTATTTATTTATTTATTCTTTTCGGAAATTAATTAACTTATAGCAAACCCGATACTTAAAATTACGCTGCACACTTGTAAGAATATTTTTTTTAAAAAAATAGCTTAAATTGTTTAAAATTGTACTTTTTTTTTTTCCATTTTATTTATTTATTTTTACTATTAATTTTTATTTAACCATTTCGGGTCTGGTGTACAATTAGTAGTAGATGTCTTTTCATCGAATATTGTTTTGTTTTAACAATTACTTTTTTCATATAGAAATGATAGTATATGGCTATGATTTTCTTATTATGACATTCTTTATGTTTTAACATTTAGTAATAATAAAATTATGCTCAATTATCTTTGCATTCTTGACATTACAAAGTTGCAACATCTGTTAAACACTATTGTAATATGATATTTTCCCAAACATTTCTAAAAATTCTTACTTAATCTATTATCATATCAATGGGAATTGAATAGCACAGAAAGAAAGTATATTTGCGTAGTTGTCAGACAATAATCTAATATTTAAGTTTTTTTGGATAGTTCCTTTTAACGTTATTTCAGTAAAAAGAATTTTATTCTCAAAATGAAAGAAAATTCGGACCCAAAAGAGTTAAATTTCTTTTAAAAAATTAATGTATACTTTTTTATGTTTGCCAGGAGAATCAAACAATATCTTGACAGAATCATTGTGTCCTTTACTATTATGCCAAAAATGTACCTTAAACGCTTAAATTTGACCCCCCGCTCCCCCCCCCCCAAAAAAAAAAAAAAAAATTTTTTATTTTTCGGTTTTTGGATTAATGCAGTGCAACTAAAATTTTGAAGAAAAGTCTACTGTTTAGAAAAAATTACGCCAAATTTAAGGAGATATGTAGAATATTACAGAAAATTTAATGGTTGGAAATTTACAATGTTATTAGAAGTTATTAATTAGATTTGGAATAATTATTTTTGAAGATGGAATCTTAAAAGTTATTTTCTTAATTGGTGTTTCTTCGAGAAATCCCCACGTTCAAACTGATAAGAACTTTTATGTATATTTATCAAACGTATTTGCACATTTTTTTCCCACCCTAATAAATTTATAATAAATCCGATGCTTAAAATTATACTGCACACTTCCAAGAATAGTTTTAAAAATATTAGCTCAAAATGTTAATTTCCCTTGGCTCAAATTTTGCCAAGGGAATCTGACAATTTCCTAGCAGAATCGCCTTCTTTCACTCCGTCCTTTATTATTATGGCAAAAATATACTTTAAAATGTTTGAATAATAATAAAAAGGTGTTCAAATGGTACTGATCAAGTCCGATTAATGTCAAGAAAATTTGTAAGAAACACAAAGTAAGAAAAATTTCATAGGAAATATTAGGTAGACTCACATTATTTCCCTTTTTTTTTTTTTTTTTTTTTTTTTTGGTAAGAAACCAAATTTTACTTTTATTTTTGTCCATTAAAGAATAAAAATTATACACAAATTCATTCCCATTATACGGTGTCCAATGTATTTGGAGTGAAAATCAGGGACATAGCTACAGATATTTTTTCGAGGGGGAGGGGGGAATTCGAAAATTTTGCAACTAATTGTTCCAACTTTCAACTAAAATAATAATGCGCAATGTGTGTAATCATGATAATTATTCCTATGCATAAAAAATTCTTTTCCAAAGAAGAATTCTCAATATTAAAAACATAAAAATTCCTACTATTGATTTGTTTAATAAAAAAATAAACACTCTTTTTTGCACTTAAACATTAATTGTACTGGTTTTCAAAGAAGCTCAACTGATGATAGCATAGTCCAATTGAATAAAACCAGTTGTGTTTTAGTCAACTCATAGTGTTTTCCTGCCCCCAATCATCCATACCTTCGTAGGTTAAGGGGGTAGTAAGGTTAATTCGAGGGAAAAAAAGCATATTTTCTATCATTTTTTGTAAGGATACAATTAATATTTATTTATTTGTATAGTTATAGTATAATTATATGTCATTTAAAGAGTATTCTGTGAAATTTTCATTAAGACATATTAAAAAATGAGCCGATGACAGCGAATCTTCGAAGACGTCCCAAAAAAAAGTTGATTCGCGGTGAACCGCATAACTTATGACTGGATCAACTGAAATTAAAAAACCAAATTGATTTAATTAGTTGATAAGTTTCCTCAGGGAACGCTGTCGAGTTTTTTTTTTTTTATTATTATTGATTTTTCAATTTTTTACAAGGCTCGGAAGTCAAAATACTGATTTTTCATCAAAAAAATCTGATATTTTGTTTTTTAAAAGTAAGTTAAAATTAAAAAAAAAAGAAAAAAACTCGACAGCGTTATCTCGTAATTTATATGAAGAAAGAGTGTGTAAAATTTAAAAAAGATCGGTTCAGTAGATTTTGAGCTACAGAGTTCACCGGCTTCGAAAAAGCGAAGTGTTAGAAAAACACGTTTAAAGTTTCACAGACGCTTTTGTCGAAATCGGAGGGCGGAGACTTACAAGTGTATATCTCCGTCAGTTTTACTTCAATTGCTTTCAAATTTTCACAGAATAATCTTAAGATGTTGTACATTAATATAAAAAAAAAAAAAAAAAAAAAAAAAAAAACCTTACTACATATTTAAACACAATGCTAAACCTACGTGTCAACCATGCACTACTTCACTTCCAGCAGACATGGATCATTCTATTCCTCTATTTCTAATATTCCAGATTGAATGCCTTAGGTATCCAGCGCTATTTTTTACTATTCATTTTTTAAAAAGAAAATATCTCACAAGTAGAATTTCTCAACTCTAAGCTACAATTTCCCAAGTTAACGTATATCATAGCATCGTAATCACCAAAACAATAAAAATTTAGCTACATTTTTACTGTTATTTTATAAAAAGAAAATATTTCCAAAAATCTAGAATTTTCCAACTCTAAGCTGAAATTTCCTAAGTTCACATAGATTATAGCAGGAAATGTATACACCAAAATAAATTTTCCACTATTTTTTTAATATCTTTTAAAAAGAAAAGTCTTTAAAATCAAGAATTTGTCAATTCTGCACAAATTTCCATAGTTTACATACATTAATAGGAAAGGCCTCCCCCAATAAGCACCCCCCACCACACACACACATGACACCTCTTGTGAAAATATACCCATAACTAAAACTACCTAGTACCGTCGATGTAAATCAGCTGTCATTGCGAGTTAGAATTTTTATTTTATAACGCTTTAAGGTTTTTACATAAAATCATGCAAATATTATTTCTAAAAGGTTTTCCTCAAAAGACTTATTATTATCCCTATGATTGATGATTCACGAGGAATATTGTTTAATAATAATGACTTTTCGTGTGGTGGCGCCATCTATTACGATCAAATTTGGAAAAAGCTTTAGATGGATTCTTTCATTTAAAGCTGTAAATATATAATTGTTTCATCTAAATATACAAAGTATTTTGACAATAATATTTTGTATAGTATCTTCTTAAATTACGTACATTGCTTACAAACGATTATGGTTTGGTTATTTTCACATTTTAGATAAAGTAAAATAAAATCATAGATATTATAAATGTGCTGAAATTTCGAAAAAGCTCCATAATTACAAAACAATGTGTTTTTTATTCCACAATATATTGGCAAGAATATGTATATGAATTGCATGTGTTTTCTACCGTTTCATTAGAAAAGAATACACACAAATCAACGTCCGTTTTAATTTGATTACAGTAACCCATATTCTGAGAGAAATGTGTAGATATAAATTACAAAATAATAATAATAATAAATAAACAAAGTTCAACTGAAATCTACATTTAAATAATATTCCATTTTGAAGCTGACAGCCACCGATAATTACTAAGCTAGAAATAGAAAAATATATATTAATAAAGACATTCTGAAATGTTAAAATTCTTGCTAAACTACAATTTCTCACTTTTTTTTTTAAATCAATGTATATTTTTTTAATTTACATGCACACTTTTTCCAGATCCTTAAAAAAAAAAAAAAAAAAAAATCTAAGCTTTTTTTTTTCTTTTAATTTGAATGTCAATTTACAATATTATAAATTGTTTCATTATTAAAAATATATATATATATTTTTTAATTTATTGTAAAGCTAAACTCTCGATAATTTATAATATACCTATGAAAAACAATTTAAGAGCATTAAAAAAAAAAAAAAAAAAAAAAAAAGATTCCCCCCTCCTTTAAAAAGAACTACAATTTGTATTTGAATTTTTATGTACAATACTTGAGTATTAAAATTTCAAGATTTTTAAATTGATTTTATTTTCATTCATAAATAGTTATTGTATATAAATTAACAAAATTTTACCAGAAAATTTTAGCTTTCTTTAATGAAGAAGTTCAAAAAATAATTTATAAATATAAATAATTGGTAAATATAAAATTATTACATAAACAAATATAATAAATTTTGAAAGAAAAAATAAACATTGACTTGTGGTTGTTTATATACAATTAAATCTTCGTTTAAATTTAAATCATATTTAATACAGATTTAGATTGAAGAACAAAAATAATATTTTTTAAAGGAGGTGATCTAAATACAGTTGTCATCTTAAAAAGAGAAAAGAAAGAAAGAAAGAAAAGAGGAAAAGAAAGAAAAAGAAGGAAAAGAAGATTGGCTAATGAGTAGAAATACTAGTTTTCTTACCTTAAAAATCATGTAATAATGCAGAACGGTTCAGAATTTACTGAACACAAAACACAATATATTTCTATCTAAACAAAAGGAAACTATTGAGAAAATTAAAGAAAAAAAATGCGATACATAAATGACAAGACGAGTTTCCAAAATTTAAACAAGCCAAATGTCTGGTAAATTGAACCATGTGCTTTTGAATCTTCCCTCCGTTCCTCCGTATTAATAGAAACAGGAAATGACATAAATAAGAAAGCATAATAGTTTGGCGAATAATCACCAACTTGGCGATGAAAGTGAATGAGAAAAGAAAGACAAGTTTTAGAAAAACAGTTCCAAGAAAAGCAATTTTTTACTAACTATCTCGGTAAGTGATAAAACAAAGACATGTGGAAGAAGTAGGGATGTAGTGGAGCATATACGGGGGCATATGCCGTTATCTTCTGTATTTTTTTTTTAAGTGCACCGTATACTCTCCATTTCTCAAAAAAGCTGGGTATACGGGGATATAAGCCGTATACTGAATATTTTAAACGCACATGATATACCCCCTGTTTTTCAAGAAAACTTGTATAGACACCCTAGGGTATATCTTCTGCCTTAATTACCCTCTGTTTAGAGCGTATATCCTCTGTTATTTTTACGACTACACACCCCGGCACACTAGGGCAGAGGAACACAACCTGGGGTATGTTTACCCTTGGAGGTACATAGAAAAGAAATATATATATATACATATATCGGTAATGATTGATATCAGAAAATTTGTTAGAAAAGTCACAAAAATTTTAAAAATGTACCGATGTAATTTGTATCGATTTATTTATAAGATAGCCAGCTAGTTACTAATAAAAGAAAGCAAGTTTGCGTTATGCAGTTGAGTGGAGGGGGTGGGGAGCGTGTTTATGAGAAATGGTAAAGGAGGTATTTTGAAATAAAAAGCCTGAGAAAGGGGTACGTGAAATTAAAAAAGTTGGGAAGTGCTGCTCTAGGGTATACTTTAGTACCCTCTTAGAGCAGTCAGTTCCCAAGCTTTTATTGGTCACGTCCCATCAAAGCATCTGTAAAATCTGCCAGTGTTGAATTCAGGGAGTGGACTTGGTGGACTACACTTTTTATACCATACTTTTAAAAATATATCATCCTAGTTTCGTCAGTCTAACCGAGTGGGTTTTTCAAAGAAACCTAGTGATGGAGATTAGAGATTAGACGGGCTCAAAATGAAATTTTTATGTATTCATGAATTGAAAATTTAAAAAAAATTACTATTTGAGAAACTAAAATGTAGTCTAAGTTTTTAAAAAAATGTTTCACGATTCTTTAAGAATCATATTGAATGGAGATTGAATTTGTATTTGATGGTACATAATGAGAAATACTCTATTTGGTTCTGAAGACTTTCCACAATGACGTTGTTAATAAAAAATAATAAAAAGCCATGGGGTATGCTTAGTTTATCCTCACTTTCTGTTTAAAATCCTTTTCTATAATTAATGGAAAGCAGAACTCATGTCTGTTTCATAATTATGCGATGATATTTTTAAAAGAATAAAAGTCATGTTTTGTAGGTTTATGTCAGTTGTTAGAAAATTTTCCATTTTAAACAGATTATCAAGGACATGAAAATAACGAAACGTTGTCATGAGGGAGTATTTAAGATTAATATTTATTTCTGTGTAAGATTTTTTTTAAAACTACAGTAGACTCCCTCAAATGCGCAATCGTAAAATCCGCACACAATTTACGGATGTAAACAATGAAACATTCTGTTCAGATATAGGTGCAAAATTTGACTTTTTTTGTTTTATATCAATTCCATACATTTTTTAATTTGCAATTTTTGTTAAGGTTATTGAATTCATGTTTTTTTCATGAAGGAAGAATAAACTTATTTCTGAAAAAGTTCAAGATATTACTGATGTCATCGGTAATCACAATCTTCTTACCTAATATATTTATGTATTAATCAAGCTTTTTTAGTTATTAAGTCTGGCTAAACTTGAAATAAAGCTGCGTTGTTTTATGATTCTCGTGTGAATTAGTAATGTACCTTTATCAGACAAGTTTCATTGTATAAATTAGGAAAAAGGCAATTCATCTTTATAATGAATATTTAACTGTACATTATTTATTTTTAACTTGACCTTTGCATTTAGCATTTTAATCTTTTTAAAAATTATCTAATTTTTTATAATTTTAGTTTATTACTTATTTTAATATTTTAGTATATTGTAAGCATTCAATATACTTTTTATTTCATTATTAATTACATTCAAATTACTTTTTAAAAAATATAAACAAAGCAGTGACCAGAAATCCGCAAAATTCTAAAATCCGCACAACCTCTGGTCCCGAGCTGTGCGAATTTGAGGGAGTCTACTGTATATAATTAATCCTAAGAATTAAACAATTTTCTGTTGCGTCCGTTGATAAAAGATTCGCATTCTGATGACAGAAAATGTTTCGGGTTAGAGCAAAGCAATATTCAAGTCAAGCGTCCCAAGACCTATGGAAGAGGTGTCCGCAAGATTAAAGGAGGTCAAGGGTCAAGGTTTACGCCACCTAGGGACAGGGGTGCACAACAAGAGGATTATTAAGTAGATTGCAGTTTCTTTTGTGTGAATGGCAACGGAACTTTGTTTCTATAAAATGTTACTTTAAAATATTGCGTAGAATAAATTTTAGGTTTGAAATATGTAAATAAATATAGAATAAATAGGTGCAGTACGACTAAATATTGACATAAAATATACTAAGATGAAATATCATTTAAATATGAGTTACAAATATCGCTGATTTAAATATTTTCGATTTTAATTATGTTTTTAATGTAACGAAAAATGACTCATATACACTTCATATTTATCTCATGGAAAACATGAGATGAAGAGAGATGAAAGATGACTCGTTAAATTTAGTAAGTAATTGATATATAAAGCCAGAATTTTGTACTAGTGTCATATTTTACTAAATTCTTGATGAGCTAAGTTATACAAAATGGTATACGGAAGCAGGACGTTTCGGTCCCGCCGTTTCGGTGCCGAGACATTTCGGTCCCGAGACACTTCGGTCCCTAGCCATTTCGGTCCCACGACATTTCGGTCCCAAGACATTTCGTTCCCTAGCCATTTCGGTCCCAAGACATTTCGGTCCCTTCTCCTGCAAACTGAAATTTTGTTAAATAAGAGATAATTTTATAGGGAACATTGCAGAGTTTTTAAACTGAAGGCCATAAAAATTTAATATAAAGCGATTATAAATGCCCGAAAACCGCACACACGTATAATTCTTATCCAAAATATTATAATTCACACAAATTTTGTATGGTAATTCTCCTCATAATTGGTAAGCCTAATGATAACTGGTGATCCTAATTCTCAAAACAGTTAGTCATTTTAATATAAAAATCAAAGTCATATTCTATTAAATATATTTATTATGAATAACATGGTTAATTTACATAAAGAATTTTATTTTAAAATAAACTTAATACATAATCTATTTTATATTCAATACATCATTATATTTCCTAGGAGTTCTAAACTGAAATTTATCTTTTACTTGTTTATTTATTGTATATTTAAAACTACAGAAATTTAAAACAAACTAGCAGGCTATGCCCGCTGCGCTGGTCAATATTTCAAAAACAACCGTGGATGAAACGAACTGGTGAATTTAAATTTGTATTTCAAATAATTTGGACCTCCAGCAGCACCTTGCTCATTGCTGAAAACGATTTAGACACCATTGTGATATTAAATTACCTTAAACGTTGCGCAAAAACCAGCTATTTAGAAGTAACTATTTTAGTTTATTACTAACAGTGCACATTTGGAAGCGAAATGAGACCATTATGGCAACAGGATTTAAAATTTTCCCTTATCTGAAGAAATATTAATTATTACAGTCGTTACCATGGTACAACTTCTGAAAAATTTCTTCATAGCTTTTCATTATGTGAAGCCAGAAACCCAAAGCTACTCCCACCTAAAAACTTTATATATATATTAAATTTTGTCCACGCGATAAAAGGCACAATTATGCAAGAATCATCTTCAAACTCGTCAAGTACATTGAGATGGTTAATATCTCAGTGGGAATTGTAAATGAGCAAAATCGGCCCAAGGGGGTGGTAATTGGGAAGGGTTCAAAAATTTGAATACCATCTTAACATGGCTTTCACAAAACCAGCTCTTACAAAACAATAGCAGGAAAAAAAATAAACATTTTTCGTTACAGCAAGTTAAACGCACAGCAAGCCAACGATAAAAAAAAACACACATTAAAATTATCACTACAACAATTACTTTATTATTGCAAAATTTCCTCCTGAAAAATGAAAACAAAATTATTTGCTCTTTCGTATTTAAGCATTTTCTCTTTAGTTATTTAAGATAAAATTATGTAAATTTGTATAATTTGGCGAATGATTTGGCGAAATTGGTTGACGTGATAATCAAGTAGTAGCCAATTTACACTTTTCATATTTCACAAAAGTTTCCTACACAGATATCATATACGCATAGGTTTTGCACGATATCATGCAACTACAATGTAGCAAAATCCTCGTTTTAGAATACCAAAGAAATTTATGCATATTTTATTATTTTCTATCATTTTAAACAGCAATTAACAATAAATAATAAAAAGAATATTGCCCAGTTAAACTGATGGCATTGAGCTCACAGGCTACGCATACTAATTGTACATAACTCCTTGTATTTTCGTTAATTCCGTTCGAAAAAAAAAAAATAAGAAGGGGAAGCAGCTCTCCCCTTTCTCCTTTTTTATACTTAATCATTGAACTTCCTAAATTATCAAGTACATGCTTTATCATATTAAAAAATCTATATCCAAAATTCAGAGCAAATCGGATAATTCTTAATAAAAACCCATTTAGCATTTATATAATTTAAGAGGAGTTATTCCCCTTTTTATTTATACTTAACCATTAAACTTCCAAAACTATTCAGAGATTTGAACGAAATCTGACAATTCTGATTGAAAAATCCATTTATGCAAGTTAAGGGGAGGGGCATTAGAACACCCGTTCCCCCTGTTTATACTTATTCAATGAACATCTAATAACAGCCACGGACTCGCCTCATCAGAATGATCCTATATCTAAATTTTGAACGAAAACTGTTAATTCTGCATGAAAAACCCGTTTATATCAATTAAGGGGAGGGGCATGAGCCCCCCGTTCCCCCTGTTTATACTTATTCAATGAACACCTAATAACAGCCACAGTATCGCCTCATCCGAATGATCCTATATCTAAATTTTGAACGAAAACTGTTAATTCTGCATGAAAATCCCGTTTATATCAATTAAGGGGGGGGGCATGAGCCCCCCGTTCCCCCTGTTTATACTTATTCAATGAACACATAATAACAGTCACGGACTCGCCTCATCCGAATGATCCTATATCTAAATTTTGAACGAAAACTGTTAATTCTGCATGAAAATCCCGTTTATATCAATTAAGGGGGGGGGACATGAGCCCCCCGTTCCCCCTGTTTATACTTATTCAATGAACACATAATAACAGTCACGGAATCGCCTCATCAGAATGATCCTATATCTAAATTTTGGACAAAAACTTAATTCTGCATGAAAAACCTATTTACATCCATTAAAGGGGGGCATGAGCCCCCGTTCCCCCTCTTATACATATCGAATGAACTTCAAAAACTAATCAGGGAAGCGCCTTGTCAGGATATACCTACATACAAAATTTTAAGAGGATCGGATATTTTTATCATGAATTATCGCGTTACGCACATACATACAGAACGGACGGGCACATAAGCTCTCAGGCTATGATAGCCTGTGAGCTAAAAAGTAACTGTAGAACAAAACAACAAATATCATTTCAAAAAAGAAAAAAATGAAAATAAATAAACAACTTAACATCAGATAAACAACTATAGCTGGGTTACCATATGAGGCAAATAATGCCATTTTGGCGCCAGTGAGATACCTCGATGAGTATATGACCAAATCTGTGACAAAATTTCCATTTGTAAAAAACTTTAATCGGTATTTATACTGCATTTTCCCTACTTATGTATAAGAAAAAATTTTGACACAGATGTCATGTATGCACCACATTCGCGCAATTTTTTTCTGGCGCCAATTTGGAGAACTTGGTTTTTAATTACCAATTTCATAAATATTTTTTAATTATTTTGTATTATTTGAAAAAAAAATAATAAATAAAAAAGTTTAATTAATAGCTATAGAACAAAATGATTTATAGTATTTTAAAAAACAAAATGAAAGTTGATAGTTTATTAATAAATAAACAACCATAGTCGGTTTACCATGTGTGGCATAAAATCGCCATTTTGTTGCAATCGTGCGAATGTGGTGCGTAATGACATCTGCGCCAAAACTTTAAAAAGTTGCAATTAAATTATTTTACAGTTTGGATGAGGAAGACATTTATACTAAAATTTAAACATTATTATACGCATTTTTTTTTTTTTTTTTTTTTTTTTTTTTTTTTTTTTGGCTACAACTGCTATTTATATATTTACAATTAAACATTAAAAAAAAATCCTAAAAATGTTCTCACACATTTAAAAGAGAGTGGGAGAATTTAGTAATTGTGAACATCGCTCCGGCTTATGCCTTCTTGGTATAAAATCACATTGTTTGATGACAAAAGTAAATTCAAACACCCAAATAAACAAATAACATACAATTAACAGATAAAACCATTTTTAAAAGTAATTCTGCTATTTTGTCCTGTAAGACACATAATGGTAGAATTAGATTTTAAAAATAATTTTTAAAAAATAGAAAAATGTTATTTACGTTTTATCTAATAAAATATTTAAAATACATTTTTGTTAGCCTGCACGAAAGAGAATAGCGAAAGTTTGATTGAAGAAATATTGAAGAGGAAATGGTCAATTAAAAAAGACTTGTAAATGTTATTCAGCGGGAATTTTTCATTTCAAAATGTTGAATTTATCTATAGTAATAACGCATAATTGCATAAATTTACTTTGAATTGCAAAATTTTTCCTTCAGTACTACTTAGTTACCGTCGACCAATTTCGCCAAATTATACAAATCGCCAAACTATTAGCCAGATTATATAGATTAGCATAAATTTTTATTTAAATAACGAAAAACAAATTAGCAGAACATATATAAAAGTAGAAATAAAATGCCGAATTAAAAATCACTTGATGACATAATTAGTATTTATATTATGCTTAATGTCAAGTGAATGTGACATTTACGATCATCCATTATTGACATTTAATCTTAGAATTTGGGGGTAGATTTTTAATCGATGGGGTAATCTTTCCTTCTTCAGTTTTTAAATTTTAAAACTGAAATTTTTCCTGTAAGTGAAATTGATGAAATGGCGCAAGAAAAATTAAATTAACAATGAAAACATTTGCAAAAAGAAGTAAAAGAGTTATACTCATATCTATATAATTTACGATTGAATATTAAAATATACTCTAAAAATTATGTTCACTTGAGAAAAAAAAAAAAAAAAAAAAAAAAAAAAAAAAAAAAAAACATTATTGCGACTATTAAGAACCTAAGTCAGGCATTAAGTCAGTAGTGCATTTTCGGCTAAAAAACACATTCTTTGGCCACAAAAGCAAGATGAAAATGGTATAGAAACGAATAGTAACTCACAACTTACATTATCTTTTACAATCAGATCTGCTTTTTTCTGCTGTAAGTTATATTATACGGAAATTCGATAAAAAAGAGAAAGAAAATAATAAAAAGGGAAATAACTATCATTCAAAATTTATTTAATCAATTTCTGAATTTCATGTTTTTATTCTAACACCAGGGATAAGTCGCCAAAAGTTGAACCAATTGTTATATTTTGCGTTAATTTATTTTTTAGGCATTACAAATATTTTTTTCATTTTCAAGATAAATATATTTTTTTAATATTACTCCTCATTTAAGCGGTCTTTCTTTATTACTATTGTCAGTAGTTATTTTCTGCTATTATTTGCAAGATATTTGTAATATTTCTAATAGATATAGCCATTTTAATTCTTTTAGCAATTATAATTTTCGCCAAAAAGAGCTACTGGCAACCCTTTTGTCAAAAATAACCGAAAAATACAAAATTTACTACGAAAAATCAGAGTTATCCCTGTAAATTCGAATCATAAACCTTCGGAAAAATATTTCCTATCGAATGATACAATCGGCAAAAAAATCCGTCGGGTAGTTTTTGAAAACACTCGTTTGGAAGTTTCAGAACTTCTGCTTTATAATATATATGATAGTATAATTAAAATTAAAACTAAAATAAGATTTTTTTTTTTTTTTTTTTTTTTTCTGGGAAAGTAAGAGCGAAAAGGTAATACGATTAAATAAATAAATAAATAAATAAATAAATAAATAAAAGCTTAGTTTTGTCACTTAAAAATTGAAAATAAAATTATTTAAAATATTATTATATTACATTTTAATATATTTTATTAAATTATATATTATATTTTATATATAATATTCATATTATTATATTTTAAAATATTATTATATAAATTTTATGTAAAAAAAAAAAAAATAAAAAATAAAAATAATAATCATCCTTTTAAAATGAAATAGGCCCAGTTTCAATAAAATTAACTCACAAAAGTTGTCTTCAGGGCGTGAAAGGACTGTTAAAAATGCAATCAATAAATACTACTATATTTTTTTTAAAGTGGCGGAGGCAAACTTCTAAAAACAAATTTTTTTCACAGCATGCCCAGTTACGAAATCACTATTGTTTTCGCAATGTTAATAATGGAAAGTAACTTATGAAAACAAATTTATAAGATTCAACTTTGTATTATAAAAATAATAAGAAAAATAAAAAATTGTTCTTTAATAAATATATCTCATTTCTGGATTATCAAAGGAGAAGGTGTAGATGGGTGATTTGAGGAAATATGTATGCTATATTATAACTTAAAACAGTGCAATTGAATTATTAAAGACATTTATTATCAAACTAATTGGAAGGGAAAAAATAAGCACAGTTTATTTATTATTTAATTAATGCTAATTAAAAGGTTAAAAAAAATGTACGTTAACAGCTAAAAAAATATTTATGGCGTTTTATATAAAACACTTTTTAGTTTATATAGTTTATAGAAGTTTATATAAAATAATGGTACTAATAAATAATAATAAAATTTAAAATATTTATTCTGATTAATAATAATACTACTAAAAGCAAAAGTCAATATCCCCTAAATTTATATCACATTGTTTAACCAAACAAAATTTTCAGCTCGCTGTGATTTCATTGTCACGAGTTATAAAAGTTTAAATTTATCGGACTCTTATATTCAACTTTTTATAAAATTGGGGGGGGGGAGGGGACAGTTAAAAAATTAAATAAAAGGCCCGAATAATGTTGAACTTATACCATTTGTCAGGCCCTCCGACTTATAAGATTGCGAGCAAAGAAATAACAAGGGACTGAAATGACTAAGGACCGAAATGGAAAGGGACCAAAGTTGCTCGGAACCGAAATGGCCACGGACCAAATTGTCTCGGGACCGAAATGTCTTGGGACCGAATTGTCTCGGGACCGAAATGGCCAGGAACCGAAATGTCTCGGGACCGAAATGTCGTGTACCCTGGTATACACCGTTGTATTTCCTATGATAATATAATGTTTATCAATGTTTAGAATATGTATAGAATTTAATACTAAATAAAATATTCAACTTTAGCTCTTTTTTTTCCCCATTTACCGATTGCAGGCGAGGAAAATACAATGTTTTCTTGGTCGCATCGACTTCTATTATTTAACTTGAAAACATTTCATTCTTTTAATTAAAGACCTATTTCATTATACGTATATTCGGTAATAACTTTAATTTTAAATATAGTATTAAATTTTGGTTTGTTAAACAAAGAAATATTGTTAATTTATTTGTTTAAATATTTTACGATTCTAGACAATTTTCCTAAAATCGTAGATTAGACTCTCTTACTTTTTTTAAAAAACAGACAAAGCTATTTCGAATTATTCAATCATAAATTTCAAGCTATTCTCTCAATCATGACAGATTAATCAAGCTTACCAGATTTATTGCAAAATATTCCTTACAGATTTTCTTTAAATTAAAAATATGTGTATTTAAAAAAAGTAGCGTTGTCATTTTATAATTTTAGGGCAAAAGTCAATATTTTTCGTAGCATTATATGGTATTTATTATAGTACTAATTAGTACTTTTTCTCCTGAAATTAAAACGATACTGACTATTTTTTTTAGCCTACATTATTTTATCAAAATAAGCTGTAACAAAAATATTTTGCAATAAATCTGCTAGACTTGATTATTCTGTCATGATTGAGTAAATTTAGAAAATATGCGCAAGAGATGCGGAGATAATAGACATCTGCGCATATATGACGTCATATCAAAAACTCGCGCATTCATTAGCACCCCTGCCACCAGCTGGCGCAGCTATGTTAATTTAGGACAGATTCCAGCATTGTCTTGGAACGCTCGATATATATGCAGTTTTGGGTTAGAGCGGCTTCAAATTTTAAACCGTCGGATTGCGCAAAAAATGACGATAAGTACTTGCATTATAAATCTCCACTTGTAAATAAATACATACATACACACACTATATTATATATATACCGGGTGTCCCAAAAATAACTGATGGATTTTACAATTCAATAACTTGCAAACGGTGACAGCTGTTTTAAAAATTTTTGCAGGAGAGTGATGTATAATGTCAGGAGTTTTTTTCCCGTAATTTTTCATTTCAGTTCGCATCTCAAACAATAGGTGGCGCTGACGGCGATTGAAGGCCAGGTCGACGCTTCACTCAGCACTGATCACCTAGCCTTCAATCGCCGTCAGCGCCACCTATTGTTTGAGATGCGAACTAAAATAAAAAATTACGGTAGAAAACTGACATTATACATAACTCTCCTGCAAAATTTTTTTAAATAGCTGTCACCGTTTGCAAATTATTGAATTTTAAAATCCATCAGTCATTTTTGGGACACACGGTATATATACAGGGTGATTCATAAAAGATGGGCAGAACTTTAAGGGGTTATAGTACACTTAAAGACAAATAATATTAAATAGGAGACTAAGGGTCCCAGACGTATTCCCAAGGAGATAGGGGGCATTAAAGTTTAGGGTCCGAAATTTCAAATGGTTATAAAAAATGGAAAAATTGGTCGATTCGTTTGCGGTTTTTGCAAAAAATTTTCTTTATGCCAGTATTTTCTTGAAATAAAATTTTAAAGTTCAATTTCAAAAAATGCCGATAGGGGGCGCTTTAGACTTTGGAGTAACAAACAACTATTTTTTAACGTTATTTTTTGTATTTCTTTAAATGATTTCGAAAGCTTAGACTTAAACTTAAATTTTGATCTAAAAATCTGAGTCCTAACGAGTAGTTTAGTAGCGTAAACTGAAATTTGAAATTTGAAACCCTTCTCCCCCCAGAACAAAAATCAGTTATTCCCGATCTTTGTGTCGTAGATTAGGCTCTAACTACTGCCGCGTTTTGCTAAAATTATTCTTTATGTCAGTATTTTCTTAAAAATAAATTTTAAAGAAAAGTTTCAAAAAATTCCGATAGAGGGCGCTTTAGACTTTGGAGTAACGAACAACTATTTTATACCGTTATTTTTTGTGTCTCATTAAATGCTTTCTAAAGCTTAGACTTAAACTTAAATTTTCAGCTCAAAATCTGAATCGCTGAGCGTGGTTCAGTAGCGAGGGGAGGGGGTTCAAATTTCAACTTCTGAACATAGTTCAGTTTGCACTACTTAACCATGCCCAACGATTCTGTGCTGTGATACGAAGCAAAAATACAACTTTCGTCAAGGACTGCATTAGTCGGAATTCACTCATAAAGGCACTGGCACAGTTGGAAACGTCGCTCATGCAAACGTTAAAGCTCCATTCCTGACGCTAGTCACCGGGTGAAGAAGGAGACAGAAAGTATGCAAATGTCAAATGGGGAAGAAGAAGAACACGTATGCAAAATTTCGACACGATTCAGGCATAAAAACCACTGAACGGTGAGTCAAGTGTAAGTCGCTGTAGTAATGAATCGGAAGATGGTGCCCTTCACGAATAAGGAAAAGGCTGAGATGCATTTAATTTACGGAGCGGCAGATGGAAATGGTGCAGAGGCACAACGAATGTACGGAGAGCGATTTCCCAACAGGCGGTTGCCTAACCGCAAAACTTTCGAGCGCTTGCACAGACAGTTGTGTGAGACGGGATCATTTCTCGCTTCCCGGTCGAATGCAGGTCGTGCAAAAAAGGACGAATCAGTAGTTGTTGCAGAAGCCATTCTGGATGTAGTAGCGGCGCAGCCAAGTACAAGTACACGAACAGTGGCTAGGCAGGTGGATACCTCACAGTCCATGACTTGGAGGGTACTGAAGGATGAACATTTGCTCCCGTTTCATGTGCAACGAGTCCAGAAACTGTCTCCAGCGGATTATCCAAATCGTATTGAATTCGCCCGCTGGTTTCTGCAGCAGAACGCGCTAAATCCACATTTTGGACGAACTGTTCTTTTCACCGATGAATGTACCTTCACACGTGAAGGTACATTTAACACACACAATGCACATGTATGGGCGGATGTCAATCCACATGCTACGTATCCACATGCTCATCAGAGACGCTTTTCCATCAATGTTTGGGCAGGAATCCTCGGAGACCACCTAATCGGACCGTACCTTCTTCCTGAACGCCTCAACGGTAAAACATACCTCACATTTCTGCAACATGTGCTGCCAGACCTGTTAAACGTTGTTCCTCCACGCATCCGGCGGGTCATGTGGTTCCAGCACGATGGAGCGCCAGCCCATTACGTACGAGACGTCCGCAACTATCTGGACATCACATTTCCGAACAGATGGATTGGCCGAGGTGGTCCTGTTGCTTGGCCTGCTCGCTCGCCAGATCTTTCACCCCTCGATTTCTTTTTTTGGGGACAATTGAAGGCTCTTATGTATGAGACACCCATTGAATCCCCCGAGGAACTGGTCGCCAGACTTTCCGCCGCTGTAGGGGAAGTGCTCGAAAAGCCTGATGTTTTCGCGAATGTTCGCCGTTTCATTCTTCGCCGTTGTTCTGCGTGCATAACCTCTGGTGGTCACAATTTTGAACATTTATTGTAATTACATGTTAATAAATATGTTTTGGTAACATAATACTAATTTGTGTCTTTTTACCTCGTATCACAGCACACAATGTGTGGACATAGTAAACTGAACTGTGCTCAGGAGTAGAAATTTCAAACCCCTCTCCCCAGAAACTTAACCACGTCTAACGATTCAGATTTTGGGCTGAAAATTTAAGTCTAAGCTTTAGAAAGCATTTAATGAGACACAAAAAATAACGGTATAAAATAGTTGTTCGTTACTCCAAAGTCTAAAGCGCCCTCTATCGGAATTTTTTGAAAATTCTTTAAAATTTATTTTCAAGAAAATACTGACATAAAGAATAATTTTAGCAAAACGCGGCAGTAGTTAGAGCCTAATCTACGACGCAAAGATCGGGAATAACTGATTTTTGTTCTGGGGGGAGAAGGGTTTCAAATTTCAAATTTCAGTTTACGCTACTTAACTACTCGTTAGGACTCAGATTTTTAGATCAAAATTTAAGTTTAAGTCTAAGCTTTCGAAATCATTTAAAGAAATACAAAAAATAACGTTAAAAAATAGTTGTTTGTTACTCCAAAGTCTAAAGCGCCCCCTATCGGCATTTTTTGAAATTGAACTTTAAAATTTTATTTCAAGAAAATACTGGCATAAAGAAAATTTTTTGCAAAAACCGCAAACGAATCGACCAATTTTTCCATTTTTTATAATCATTTGAAATTTCGGACCCTAAACTTTAATGCCCCCTATCTCCTTGGGAATACATCTGGGACCCTTAGTCTCCTATTTAATATTATTTGTCTTTAAGTGTACTATAACCCCTTAAAGTTCTGCCCATCTTTTATGAATCACCCTGTATATATACATATATATAATCGGGTCGTTAAGTACACGCATTGCAATATTTTTATTGTAATTTAACAAGCAATAAAAAAATCCAAAATTTTGGATCTATTTTGCTAACACTTATTTTTCATTGGGCTAGTGTTTTTCATTTTTTATTTGCCAAATCGCTAATGTAGGTCAAAAGCCAGCGAGAACTCTTCTTACCATTACATATTCGTGCGTAAGTCGACCCCCTAACTTTCGAAAGTAAATGTTTTAAAAATTTTATAATTACGCATATATAACAAAAACATTTAATTTGGATAAACAAAATAATTTTCTGATAATAATAATAATAATAATAAAATACGAGTGCATTCTATGCACACAAATTTAAAAATTGGAGAATGTAGAGAAGTATTTGAGGTCTGATTGATAACGAGCCTCAGGTGATACTTCACAGATGAAAACACCCGTTCACTACTGTTAATGCTAATAAAGTAATTTTTTTAACTATCTCGTTTGCATTATTATTATTTTATAATTTTATTTATTTATTCGCATTACCTTACTCTAAAATCTATCCGTACAAAGGCTTTTTTTTTTTTTTTTTTTTTTTTTTTTTTTTTTTTTTTTTTACTTTTTCGCCTTTTTTAACAAAGTTGAAAAATCCTTATGCATTCCGTTTGTCGGTCTGTCTGGCCGCGCTCTAACTCTCGTAAATATACTCGGATTGTCATGAAATTTCTGGATGTTAATGACGTTTACACGAGCACGAACCCTATCGAAAATGAAATTTCTGACATGATTAGTTTATTTACAGGGACAGTCAAAAGTTTTCCATTATATTACGGTCTGTGGAGAAAAATCGTTTCAAATGAATTTTAAAGATGTTACACCTTACCAAACATCTTCAAATTTATATGCATCTAGAAAGTGCACTAAAATATGCATTTTGTAAAGTGCGCAACGAAAATAATAGATATTATTCATTTACAGGGCCTCACAAAAGAATTATAGTTTATTAATTATATTTCACTATTATATTTTATTAAAGTTTGTTTTCTGTTATTTTATTTGCATAATGCTAAATAATATTACTCATAAAATAATCTGTGTATTGTACTGTGATTAGTGAATAATTCATGTGCAATCATTTTATTAAGATTAAATTTTGCGAAAACCATTATTTTTTTCTTTGAAATTTGATGACACATTCACCGACGAGATCAAGATCCTGATTGGTGGAAAGTAATAAAGCAAAATAAATTTAATAGTGAGAAAAGCTTAACCTGTTGCGACTGTTTTGAAGAAATGTCACGAAAAAACTTATAAAATTAAAAATGAAATATAAAAACGGAAATAAATTGAAAATTAGCCAGAATGGTCACATCTACACATAAACAACTTCCATTAAAAAAAAATAATAATAATAATTATCAAAATCGGACCAGTAGAAAGCTCAGGGCTGATGACTAAAAAAAAACAGCCAGGTCTTTTAAATATATAGATTATTATGTATTAATTTAAATATAGAATTTATTTACAAGTCTTTAAAATTTGAGTTTTTGAAAATATCATTTTCCAAAAACTTGTTGTTGTAATTTGTTAGGATGAGCGAAGCGAATCCTCTACTAGGCCACTCAAATGACACTTTGTCGTACACTTTACAAAAAAACTGTGCAGTATTTTGACTTGAAATTAAACACAAATATAAATTATGATTTGTAGATTTGCAGAATATTATTTTTTATAGAAATACTTTTCAATGAATTATTATTTTAATTAATTTATTTTACATGCTTTTCCATTACGAACGCATTTTTTCAAATAAAACGTGAAACATGTACGTTTTCAGATGAAAAACTTAAATCATGGGGTCAGTGATTATAGCTAGAATAATCATTAAATAAGTAAATAAATAAAATTTATTTTCATTATTCTGACAAAATATCTCAAAAACTGCTTTCAGATTTTCAAACTATGCTCATTCCTTTTAACTTAGTTTCATGATTTCTTTTATATAATTTATAAAATACTTTTTTTTAGAAAAACTATAGCATATTTTTAATGAATTTAATTTGTGAAAATTCTCTTATTAACATTCAATTATAAAAGTATTTTTCTGTGTTAGGAATTCAAATACACAATTTATTCTTATTTTGTGAAATCATTTAAGCAGACGATATTTATGAATTTTAAAAGAATTATAATATGTTTTTGTGAAGTGGCAATAAAAGAATTGTAAACAAATAAAATTAATTAATATTTTGTATAATTCTACTTCGAAAATATTTTTATTTATATGTTTTTGTGGAGTGGCAATAAAAGAATTGTAAACAAATAAAATTGATTAATATTTTGTATAATTCTACTTCGAAAATATTTTTATTTATGCCAGTGTTATATCATAAATAAACAACATTGTAAAAAATATGACTATTTTGCTGCATCGTCACTCCCCCACTTTTATAGAATACTAGCTGCACCCGTCGAAACTCGACAGAAAAGAATATATATTAAGTATGATATGTATCAATCTTATATAGACAGTAAAATACTGAGCGAAATAAACAATTGCCACCTCTTAAAATAGGGATAACATAGCTTTTCATGATGAAAATAACAAAAAATAAGGAAAACAACTCATAAATTATTATGTTGGACTTAACTTCAGCTACAAATCTTTTTTTAATGCGGTTTCTAATACTTAAATATTATTTAAATGCCAAATTATTTAGGAAGTTAATATTATACCCCGGAAGACGAATTCAAAAATATCTGCACAGTTTATTTTTTCTCCGTTTAAATATCGCTTGATATCTGTACAATAATTATAATATCAATGAAACATTTTATTTATAATAGAAACAGGGACTTACTAAACTGCCTAACCAACCCACTACATATTTACAGCACTTGCAATAAATTTAATTTAATTTATTTATTGATTTGTATCCTCCATGAACTTGTAAAAATTAATTTTATTGTTATGGCAACGGAAGAAAAACGATATTTCTGTTATTAAAAAGAATAAAATTTTTGTATTTGTTGCTGAAATGCAGATTTTTTTTTTTTTTTTTTTTTTTTTTTTTTTTTTAATATAATAACTTAATACAATGAAATTACTTTAATTTTTTTTTTATATTATGTAATATACAAATACAGTAATACCGGCATATCACAGGTTTTATTCTTTTTTTCTAATATGACATCATTTACATCTTCAGAAATACTCATCTTTTCTTAAATAAAGCGTGATTTATGCAGTTATTTAAGAATTCTTTAGTTTCATAAAATATTCATTATAATTAAATAGAAATGGCGCAGTTTATAGAAATATTTTCATTTGTGCACAACACGGACCTTTAAATTAATAGAAGTTCACTTTATTTCGATGCAGGAATTAAAGTCAGCGAATATGACATCATCACTGACACAGCTATAACAATGTATATTATATTCATGGAATACATTTATCTGGTTTCTGTATGACGACATTTTCTCCATCGACAAAATTTCACTTTAGATATATTTAAAATTTATCTTCTGTTATTTTACTTACATAATACTTAATAATATTACTCAGTAAATAATCTCTGTATTGCATTGAATAACTATATGCAATCAATTTATTATGATTAAATTTTACGAAAACCTTTATTATTTTATTATTATTATTATTATTTTTTCTGTTTGAAATGCGATTATACATTCACCGATGAGATCAAGTTCCTGATTGGTGGAAAATAATGAAACAAAATCAATTTTGAGAAAAGCTTAACCTGTTGCCACTGTTTTGAAGAAATGTCATGAAAAAGCTTTTAAAATTAAAAATAAAATGTAAAAATTCAAATGAATTAAAAATTAGCCAGAATGGGCATATCTACACATAAACAGCTTTCATTAAAAAAAATATTTATCAAAATCGAACCAGTAGAAAGCTCAGGGCTGATGACCAAAAAAACAGCCAGGTGTTTTAAATATATAGATCACTCTTTTGGTCACTAAGAGTGTTCCATGTTAACCTGAAGTAACCGCTTTCTATACAAGTGGTGGAGTGACGATGTAGCAAAGAAGTCGTATTTTTTTCCAGTGAATCTAAGGAAATTCATAGTTATTTGGTTGAAATACATTTTTAAATTAAAATGCCCCGAAACTTTAAATTACATTTTTGCTTAATGCAAAAGTAAGATGCAAAAGTAATTGAAAAAATATATTATTGCTTTCAAATATTTACCTGATAGCATAATACTTCGCGAATCCAAACAAAGCATGGCTTTTGCTAGTTAAATAGCAATTTTATTTATTTATTTATTTTTATTATTTAGCTCCTTTTTAATGACCCCTTGTGGAACTCCCTTAAATAAGGAGGTCCGGGGCAATTGCCCCGCATGTCCTTGTGTTAGTCAAGAACAGGTTACGTTTATCAGAATATATGCATTTTCATCCTTCATACCAAGCATTGCGATAAAAAATAACCCAATTTTAATTCATTACGAATGAAAATAATTTTATTTAAACGCGCTAGTATATAAAAATTTCACTTAAATAATATGAGGTACAAACATTCATATATTTATCAATCAAACATTTTCCATGCTAATTAATTCCTTTAATTTACGAAATTCGATTTCTACTTTTATCATTTCCGAACCTTTAACCATCTCTTTTCTATATCGACAAATCACTTTCCCTTGTTTTCTTCCGCTTAAGTAATGTATCGCGTGTTTTGTGTAATATATTAATTACGTTGTTTTATCATTTGACCATTTTATCATCAAACTTCCTGAGGCTCTTTTTTTCCGGAATATTTTATCAATATGAGAACGATGTGAAACTCGAAATTTGACAAAAGTAAATATTTAAAAAGAAACTGTTACACTGAATTTATAATAAAAATGCAAATATAATTAAGACTAGCAGACCCGCCCGGCGTTGCACGGTTCCGAGATAATAATATTAAAGGAACATGAAATTTGTGATTTTAACTCTAACTCGAAATACGTGAAATTTCGTTGTCTGAAATACATGGCCACTGACTGTGTGAAAAATTTGTTTAAAAAATGAACAAATAATATTTAGCGGTAAAAATGTTCAAAAGGACAGCAATGGGAAACGGGAGAAGAACTACTCAAGTAATAATACGAATTTTCAAAATCTGAGTGTCAGATACATCAGGAGAGACTTTGGGGTACTTTAAAAAAGTTTTAAACCTCGTAAGTGCCGTAGATTTTGCTAGCCATTGCACAAAAACATACATTCACACAGACAGAGCGTTTAGTTATTTTATTAGTGTAAGTTACTGTGGATATTCAAAATAATTCCTTTACTGCTAATTTTTAGTTTTATGGTTTTTACCAATTTTACATGCAATTTAAAATAGATAAGAACATGATGCGTATAAAAATCTGTACTATTGACAAAATCAACTAAGAACCGATACTAAACGCACAAAAAATCGTTAAAAACCACATCGAAAATCGTACTGAAAGTCGCAATGAAAAAAATTACTGAAATTGAAAAATCATACCAGACAAAATTTAGTTAATTAGGTTTTGAAACAATTTTATTTTTATTATTCTCAAAAAATAGCCTCAAAATGCAAAAGAAAAAAGAAAAAAAAAACCACTAAAAATCGCATTAAAAAATTCGCCAAAAATTCAAAAATCCCCGCACGAATTTTAAATAAACTTTATTGAAAAGAGAAAAAAAAATACTACATAAAGTGAAAAGAATGAAACCGTATTCCTTTCTTTAATATGGAAAAATCGCCTCAAAACATAAAAAGAGTGCTAAAAATCGCCTAAAAATTAAATTAAAAAATTCTAATCAAAAAATCAAAATTCGGGCTTCGAGGTGCAAAACTACATGTATAGAGGCATCTTCTCTTTAAATTTTGTAACTCTACACGCGGCGGTCTCTTCAGAACAGCGTTGACACACACACATACTTGTCTGTTTTATTATAGACTAGCGGCCTTCGCCCGCTACGCTGGTCGGTTTATCTAAAGAAATCTTGAAGAAGTAGTTAGATAAGGTTCAGACATACATTAAAAAAAAAAAAAGCAAGTCGATCATTCAAAAAACGTTGGGAAATATCAAATATTTACTGTAATTTTTTAAGAAAAACAAAGTTTCGAAAAAAAAAAATTAAATCGAAAAAAAAATTACACTGACATATTAATGCAAGGAAATTTTCCCAGAGAGAAAATTCGCCTTGAATACAATATTTCAAATTCTTTTAATTGCTTATAGGCGTTAATGCCAACATAGTGAAAAAAAATTCCATGCTGGGAATCGAACCCGGGCCATCAGTATGGCGCACTGACGTTCTACCGACTAAACCACATGGAACGACAGCCAGCTTGAAACTTTCTCATACTTAAGTAGACTGGCGAAAACATAACGATAGCGCGTTTTAAAATCGCACAGTGACATCTATTGGATTTTATATGTACTAAAAAACGTTATGTACTAAAAAACGTGAGCAGCGCACCTAATAGTTTCTTTTGTTTCTTTTTGTTACTTTTTTGTCTGTTGTCCGATTTTGATGAAACAAAGCCTATACACTGCCCGGGAGTGTGCATTCTTCATTAGTGAAAACCGCATAAAAATCCATTCAGTAGTTACGAAGATAACCTCGAACAAACAGACAGACAGACAGACAGACAGACAAAAAATTCAAAAAAAATTTTTTTTGTGTTTCATTGGTTTTCTTTTATCGCCCTGACTCCATTTTTGTCAATTATCTTCAATGTACAGACACACCGGGTCCTACTGTTTTATTATATGTATAGATATTTTTTACTAATGTAAAAAATAATTTTTAACTCTTGTAAATAAAACTATATCAAAATGTTTTCGAGATTCAAATTCGAACATCTTCAAAATCAGGTTTCTATTAAATTTCCACTGGATTGTTCAATTGAGTTCGAAATTTTAACTGTCCGCTTTCTCAGCGTTCTGTTTTTCAAAACTATATAAATTTAACTTTTAACTGATGTGACAGAAATTGAAACGTATGAATGTGATGCGGTTTGTGAGACCACAAAATTGAAAGATGAATAAAAGGAGGGAATAACTCATAGAATACAATAAAATTTTGTTCTAAACTTTTTATACAATAGTATTATACTTAATATTCACCTATTTAGTCTCTGGTGATAGTACTAAAATTCCAAATGAAACAAAATTTCGGTAGTGTTTGCAGTTAAACTGAAAATTACAAGTTAAACTAAAAAATTAAAAGAAAAATAGTGGTCTACGAGACCGGTAACATTAGTTAAAAGTCGCATTGCGATCCAATGATTAAAAAAAAAATAGAATACTGTTCCTGCGCTAAACTTTTTGTACAAAATTAATTGTAATTAAATTTTATCTATTCAAATATTTCTAACAATATTACGAGAACTCCAAACGAAAGAGAATTTCAGTTGTAACTATAGTTAAACTGATAAATACAAGTTAAACGCTATTTTTTTTTGGGGGGGGGGGGGAGGGGATACAGTGTTCAGTCAGATTGCTAACAGCAGTTAAAGGTTAATTTTGTTGCTAATACAGAGATAATGATATATAACCATATGAATTATGTATAAAATTGAATGAGATCTCTTTTGGATAATATTTTTTAATCAAAAATTTTATTCAATTTATTAAAAATTTATTACTAATTTATTAAAAAAACTTATTTAACGCTAACAGCAGTTAAGGTTTAACAAAAATATTTATTACATATAACTCTAGTTATTATAAAACTTCACATGATTAAAATATTACATTACTAGCGGCCCGCCCTCGCTTTGCTTCGGGTAGCCCCGTGTCACTACTGACACCGCAAATTGTTACTACCACTTCATCCCATTAAATTCAACTACTAAAACCATTACTCTCCTTTTAAGTAGTCGGGTAAAAAGTAGCCTGTATGTTAATCTAAGGTGCCAGATAACTCCATACAAAGTTTCATAAAAATCGATCCATCCGTTCTTAAGTTATAGATGGTGTAACTAACACGACTTTGTTTTATGGATATAGATTATAAGCAGCCCGCCCAGGCTTTGTACGGGTATTAAAAAAAAATTCAAGTTATAAATTTTTACACACATACTCATACTCTCTTCTTTGTGGGTGGAGTTATTAAAAAAGTGTAAACTTATAAAAGAAAATTCGGATATTAGTATTATTTTTTATTTATTTGTAATTCATACACTACATTTTTACTTATTTACTTCTTACATTTTTACCTAAGGTACCCTGGGGCAATAACGCCAGGCGGGGTAATAACGCCAAGTGCTTATATTTTGCACTAGCTGACCCGCCCGGCGTTACCCGGGTCCGTATTAACAATATTAAACGAACTTGAAATTTGTATGATTTTATCATTAACTCGAAACATGCAGAAATGCATTGTCTGAAATACGTGGCCACTGACTGTGTAAAAAATCGGTTTAAAAAACAGCTAATGTTAAGCTCTAAAATTACTCAAAATGAGCGATGAGAAACGCGGGAGGTAATATGTATCCAACGACTGCGTGATTTTCGTGTTAAAGTATTGATATTTATCAAAAATCACTGTTAAGTCACGTAACTATTTTTTTTTTTCACATAGAAATCCCAAGTGAAATATTTTGAATTTCAAACTAATTATATCACTCTTAAATCCGACTATACCATGAATGAAATCGATACTCGCTGGTAGCTAAAATGTTGGTATGTAGTATTATAATTTCAGAGCCATTTAACAAAATAAGTGTTATTTTTAATCAAATCATGCGTAATGTTCACTCTATGGATAAAATCCTAACCGTAAACTTTTGTACCGTAACCATAACCTGCCTGTAACCTAACTTTGACTTAACAGTACCTTACCGTAATTTAAATATAACATAAATGTAACCTAGCCTTCACTTTATTGTAGCATATCCCTATTATAACCATAACATAAATGCAATTTAACTTTAACTTAACCGTGACCTAACTATAACCTAACGGGAAATTAAATGTAATCAAAGACTTACCGTAATGTAATTGCAACCTAAATGTTACAAAACCATATATTGGTTCCATGTCCATGGAAATTATTTTGTCTTGTTCGGATCTGGTTATGATCAATTACAACATTTTTGTCGGGTTCAGATTTCGTTCGGTTCAGATTTTAGGTATTTTTTGATATTGAGTTTTAATGTTCAGGTCGTATTCATGTCCATGGAAATTATTTTGCCTTGCTCGGATAAAGTTATGGTTCTTTGGAATATTTTTGTCGGGAACAGATTTGTTTCAATTCAGATTTCGGCTTTTTCTTCAAATGGAATTTTTGGATTCGGGTTTTCTTGCGTGTTCACGGAAATTATGCTGTCTTGTTCGAATAAGAACATGCTTCACTAGAATATGTTTTTTTCAAGTTCAGATTTGGTTCAGTTCAGATTTCGTGATTTTTTCAAAGAAATTTTTTAGGTTCAGATTCGATTCATGTGAATGGAAATTTTATGCCTTATTCAGATCCGGTTACGATTTTTTGGAATATTTTTTATCAAGTTCCGATTTGGTTCGATTCAAATTTCAGGTATTTTTTCAAATAGAATTTTTAGGTTTGGATCCCGTTCATGTCCGCAGACACTATTTTGTCATACTCGAATCCAGTTATGATTCTTTCGAATATTTTGGTCGAATTTAAATTTGGTTTGGGTCAAATTTCAGTTTTTTTCAAATCGAATTTTTTAGGTTCGAATTGGGTTTATGTCCATAGAAATTATTTCGTCTTGCTTGGATTGGGTTATAGTTCTTTGGAATATTTTTGTCTGGTCCAGATTTGGTTCAATTCAGATTTCGGGTTTTTTCTTCAAATATAACTGTTGAGTTCGGATCTTCTTGCATGTTCACGGAAATAATTCTGTCTTGTTCGAATAGGGACATGCTTCACTGAAATATTTTTGCCAAGTTCAGATTTCGTTCAGTTCGCGATTTTTTCAAAGAAATTTTTTGAGTTCGGATTGTGTTCATGTCCATGGAAATATTTTGTCTTGTTTGGATCCGGTTGCGTTTCTTTGAAATAGTTTTGTCAGATTCAGATTTGGTTCGACTCAAATTCCAGGTATTTTTTGAAAGGGCGTTTTAGGTTCGTATCGGGTTCATGTCTACGGAAATTATTTTGTCTTACTCAAATCCGGTTATGGTTCTTTAGAATACTTTTGTCAGATTTAGATGTGGTTTGGGTCAATGTTCAGGATTTTTCAAACGGCTGGTTGGTGTATTTTGTCGGCCGATTATTTACGCTAGGGATATAGGCCCAGGGGGGAAGTGCCCTTCGTGGGGGTCTTTCTAAGGGAACCTAACCCGTATTTACGCAAGGCTCGAAGAAAACCACGAAAACTCCGAACGGTTAGGCCGACAGCTGCGATTGGGCTCGAACCCAGGATTTTTCAAACGGAGTTTTTTAGGTTTGAGTCGGGTTTATGACCATGGAAAGTATTTTGTCTTGTTGGGATCGGGTTATAGTTCTCTGGAATATTTTTATCGGTTTCAGATTTCGTTCGAGTCATATTTCGTGTTTTTTTAAAAGAAAATATTCAGGTTCGGGTCAGATTTCACGCCCACGAAAATTATTTTTCCTTGTTTGAATCGGGTTATGCTTCACTTGAACATTTTTGCAGGATTCAGATTTGGTTCGGGTCAGTTATCAAATTCATAGTTTTTTCCAAACAGAATTTTTAGGTCTGGGTCGGGTTTATACTCACGAAAATTTTGTCTATCACGGATCGGAGTGTGGTCTATTTTTTTTCTGGTTGGGATCGGGTTATGTTTAAATTAGTCTAAACATTAAGGTTATAATCAGTTTTGCTACTATTCTTTTTATGGCTATTTCTGATAGATAATTTACTTTGCTATTTCATAATTTATTATGGTGAATGAATCGTTTGCGGATACAAACAATTGTACGCCAAACAGCTATTTTATTTTTGTTTTAAAAACAAATTAAAGCCATATTACAATTTTAAATTGAATAGAACACATTTAAATTTAATCAATGATTAAAAAAATAAACTCATAGAAAAGTGTTGTGTAATGTTTTTTAGTGCAACACAGCTAATGACTCATACATTCTAATGTTCGAAATGCCAAAAATATGCGTACAACCATATAGTAAAAAGAAATTAATAAAGTGGCAGTATAATGTCTTGGGGTGACGCAAAAAATGTAACTCTAAAATCCGCGACATTAAGTCCAAATAAGCACCAACAAAACCATTTGCTTTGAAACTCCGATCAATTCAAACTGGTTTAAACCCGTATTTCTTTGTTTTTGTTTTTTATCTTTTAAACTGTTATTGAATAGATGACTAAAATTTCGTTTAAAAAATAACGTTTTGTGCCATTATTGCCTGTAATACACGATCAGAATGCATGAAAGATGCAATTAGATATATCATAGGCAAGAATTATTTGATTATTTTTATCATATGACTTTGAAATATCAATATAGAAACATCATTTAAGACTTTGAAAAATCAACATTCTTTCGTTAATGTCTTAAAATCGTCTGCACTCTGAAATCTAGATTTTAAATTAATATTATTATTTAAGTGTTCATGCATGATTTTAAAAGAATCTTTTCATCACTATATTTTATATATTGACATGGAATTATTAATATTTTGTTAAATCATAAACATTTTTCAACTACACGTTATAAAGTATTAAAAATTTCTGAAAAAAAAAGAGAAAACTTTTAGTAATACAATTTTTTACTTCAAATCATGTTTTCAATATTTTATTTAATTTTCTTTCGACATTTAATTATTTTTAATTTTCCAATTTCAATTATTTTAAAAGCAAACATTTATTTTAATAAATAATATAATAGATAAAACAATTTAAAAAAATTACTATTTCTTCGTAAAATATGCTTCAGCTGTAATTCATTTCTTCCAATCCGTCTTATTAATACAAAATACCTTCCTCATGCTTTATTTTGAGACATTAAAATTTCAGCGATAAATGGTTTCATATTGCAAACCTTTTTCTTTTTTCGGTTTACTTCGCCACCACCTACCTTTTTCCTCCGTGGCGTACAGCAGCTGTGATTTAAAAAAAAAATCCTCACTTAAACTGACAGTTTGCCAGTCTATGAATTTTAAAGGTCAGTCCCAGTTTTTAAAATTATTTCTGCGAAAATTTTATGCAACCAACCAACCATAAGAGAATGAAAGTGAAAAAAGCTAAAAAAAGCGATTTTTTATGAGAGTGAGGTTTGGAATTTAATTAATTACTCAGTTATTAAATAGAATTTTGAAATTCTGAGCGTCAGGTGCATCAGGAGAGATATTGGGCTACTCTCAGATAGAGTTGCAAAGGCTGGAAAAAACCGGGTTTATTCCCGGGAATAAACCGGGTTTTTTGGGAGGGAAATTTTGAAAAATCCCGGGAGTTTTTAAAACGTTTGAAACATTGAAATATTTAATTTATTATTTAATATTTTTGTAGTGATTTCAATTGTTTTATTCTTAACTGTAATTGCAAGAACAACTCAACTCTTCTGAGCGAGCCAAGCGAAGATACAGAACATGTTTTCTCTGCTTCTGTGTACTTTTCTCTGATTCCGTATTTCGTCCAATTTTGTGTTGAAATGACAAGACATCATTTCCCTTTTTTATTCTACACAAAATCCTTAAATTAAAGCATGTAATAGGTTTTAGCTTGGTTATTAACAATTTTTATTATAAAGTATAAAATCCAGGGATGTAACTAAGTTATTTAGCTGAATACGGGTTATTCGGCCGAACTTTGGATTCAGATTTTTTTAAGTACTTTTATTGTTATAATTACTTTTTTCAAACTTTAAATGCAAATAAGATTAAACATTAATTAAAATGGATATTTTTATTTGTATGTTTAAAAAATTTAATAGTTTGATGTATTTTTGGCAAAATTTCAGATTCCTACATTCTGAGTCTAATAAATAATAAAAAATGACTTACTGAATCTAAATTACTATTAGCAGAATTATTCTCTTGGTTAATACAATTCGTATATATTTTAGCTGATATAGCAACCACTTTAATGCACTTTTAAATTGTTTGTTTTTTATTTTAGAAAACTTATATCTGCATAGAAAATTAAAAATTTGTACTTTATATTGAACATATTAAGTTAATATTCAATAAGTCAAGATAGAAAGTTATACAGATTATCCTTCATTTCTATTGATATTTTAATAAAATATTCATATATGATTGTTAAACATAATTAAAATTAATATTTATCATAATGGGAGGATTGGGCTTCCGGTTTCATAAATTATGTTCTCTCTCCATAAAAAAAAAAAAAAAAAAAAAAAAAAAAACTTTCTTGCTAAAATTTCAGGCACTTTTTTTTCAAGAATTCACAATCGCCTTTGCCTTGTAAGTATTAGAATCTTTTAAAAATCAATTTGAAGAGGAATTTCACTTTATTGATGACATATATTCTAAATCCAAAGCTGTGGGATTGATAATCCTTGTTTATCCCCGCTTTCTTTTTATTTTCCACAACTGCAAGAAAACAGAACATTTATTGTTCTACCATCATTGTACAGTGATATTTTAAATGAATGATAATTGTGACTTTTTGCAGATCTCTGCTAGTCGTTTGATATCGTATTAGTTACAAATTTGCTATTTTAAAGATTTTTTAAGATCATGAGTGCGTATTTTGGATTACTGTAAAATACCGTTAATCCGCCCTTCCCGATCAAACGCCCCCTCCCCACTTTATAAAGAATTTGAAATTTTCAAAAAATCCTGAGAAAGCGCCCTCCCTCCCGATTCTCAAAGGCAATTGAGAGCGAGATCAATCATTTTGAAATGAACGAATCGTGAATCTTTGATGAAATGCGCATTTTTTCAAGATTTTTTAATTGATTTCATGCTTGTTTTGGCTTTTTTTACTAATTTCTCCTTTTTTCTGCATTTTTTCGACAGAATTTATGTTAAAAAAAAAAAATTTCAAGTATAAAAATTCATGATTCATTCATTTCATGATGATTCATTCATTTCATGATGATTCATTCCTGTAAATTTTGTTGAACGATTGCGAAAAAATCCCGTGTAAGCGCCCTCCTTTAACTATTGTACGATTTTTCTTTTCGTTTGGGGGGGGGGGGGTGGGATTAACGGTATTTTACGGTAATGTTTTATTTCTATGTAAGAAGAGATTTTCAAATGAGAAATTAATCTTTAATCAATTAAAGATGTTATAAATGATTTTTGCAGCATATTTTTTGGAATCAAGCTTTAATGACACAAACTTTTTAAGTGTGGGTGAACTTTGATTTCAAATCATCAGGCTCAAGCTCTGAAAAAAAGAATGTGAACTCATCTTCAATGTATGTACAATACAGAATCATTTATCCAGAATGGTTGAGGTTGCCGTTGGATATATTCTGGATAACTGGTTAGGCATTAAACCAACGTCCATTTGACAAGTTTAGTGGAACGATTAAGAATCGGATCAAAACAAGATCAAAGATTAGCATTTTTTTTTTCTCGACTGTTGACTGACAGATTTTGTTATTTTTTTCGTGACTCATAGATAATTTCACAACATTTCAAAGATTTTTCTCTCGATCGATTTACAAACTTTTGCGATTTCTGATGAATTAAGCGAATTTTTAGAGTGACCAATTGAAGAATTTGATTCATGGATTCATGTTCACTCACTTTACGATTATTTTGTATTCCATCCTCTTCTGCCGCACGTGAAAGAATTTTTTCAGCCTTTTCCCATACCCACACAGTGACACGCGACAGACTTAATAATGAGAGGGTGTCAAAACTTGTATCCGTAAGATCAAACCTTATTCTGAAATCAAAACAACTGTCCCTTGATGACTATGAAAGTGACTAATACAATTTTAAAATGTTAAGAATTTAAATAAAGTTTTTCTTTTTGTATATTTAGTTGGTATATGTTTACAGTCACTATGTATGCAGGTAACAGGAAAAAAAGTCCAGTATTTCTCAAATTTCAGATGATAGTAACACTTAAATTATGATTTCAGTTGTAAAATATTTAAAATATATTATAAATACAATTTGTAGTATTTTTGTCATTTATTTCTTTTTGAGAAATGCTGGTATGAATATTTATTTAAATGTATTTCTAGCATGATTTTCACTCTCAAATATTCAACAGGTAAGTGTTTAATTTCTTCCTAAAAAATAAAATTTTATATTTTAAAATGTATATGATTAGGAAATGTGATTTACACAATGTTCTACATTGTATAATTTTGGAATTTATTTTGAATAATTTTAATTGCTCCACAAAAGCAGTCTCTTTTTAAATTATATAAAAGTAGATATGAGCAGGTGTTGTAATTCATAAATTGTGTAATTGAAAGACTATTTTCATTTTTTGATAAATGCAAGTGATCTTTTAGAAAATACTGTCTAAATTAGTACTTTGAACCAAATTCCAGACAAGACACTGCAGGAATGGAAAAAAGTGTTGTCATGTGACTACACTTATAATTGTGACTGCTTATAATTGGATAAGTTATTTAACAAAGAATTGGAAAATCATTTTCATTAGGAATCGCTTCAATAGGCCAGCCAATTATGTGCATTTATGTTTAAAAATACGTCAGGATTTCGTGTTGTTGTGCAGGGGATTTTCAAAGCTGCCTTTAATAACAAAATACAATAAAATCTAATTACAATGAGTCTCTGGAAAGCACTAATTAAATTCGCTATACAGAAAAATTTGTTAAAGTGAATCTTTTTATGATGAAATAGGATTTTTTTTAGGGATGGGACGAATAGTGATTTGGCCAAATAGCCGAATACCGAATATTCGGCCAAATTTTAGGCCGAATACCGAATATTCGGCCAGCCGAATAGTAAAATATTTTTTCCAATAAAGAACATAAATTTTGATTATATATAATTTAAAAAATAGGAGCTCATAAATAATTATTACTCTTAAATGTGCTTTTAAATGTATTTTTTAATTTGAAAAACTTATTTTAACACAAAAAAATTATGAAATTGCATTATATCCTTTATTCTAACAGGATTGCCACGCAACCTGGAGAACCTGGAAAACCGGGAAAACACAGGGAATTTTAAATCTCCTCCCAAAACAGGGAAATTCCAGGGAATTTTAAAAAAATCCTAAAAAATCTGGAAAACACAGGGAATTTGGTAATGGCAAATTATATCATTTCTAATTAGCCTTGATACACGCATATATTTTTTCGCACTTGACATGGAATAAACGTGTTGCAGTACAGGGAAAATACAGGGAATTTTTTTTCAAGATTAGAGTGGCAACCCTGTCTAATGTACACCAAATTGATTTTCAGTAAGTCAAGATGGGAAAACATTTCCATTAAAATATGAAGAATGTACTTCACTTTTACTATCAATTAATACTTCTTGCATCCAAAATCAATAATATTCTTAATCTCTCTCTCTCTCTCAGAACTCACAAGTACATATTTTCTGAAATAACCTTTAATGAAGTAAATTTGATCATTTAGAGTGTGTCCCTAGTGATAAGCAAATTTGTAAGAATGAGACTGTTCTGAAATCAGATGCCAAGCTTTAAATTACAAATTACATTAAAGCAAAAGGTTATGCTTAAAGTAGAATGCATATGTTAACAAAATCTTTGACATTTGAATCGGCACATACAATATTCAACTTCAATATTTCACTTATTCAACAAGCATTAAAAGGATGAACAGAAATTGATAACAACATGAAGGAAGGAAGATTAAATTAAAAATATATACATAATAATGTTACATATTTAAGTCAATAATTATGCAAATAATTATTTAAAAGTGAAAACTATGGAATGAAAAAATTATTTTGTTGAGTATTTAGAATTTATATTAAAATATTTATAAAACCATCTTCATAAAGCAAGTTGTGTCATCTAATGTGTATCGAATTTGATGCCAGTTCTGCTTTCAGATGTACCGTTGTATTTGGAATGGTGATATATTATATTTAATTTTGAAAATGAATCTTTGTCAACACACCTAGTGAATATTTTTTTTTTTTTCATTTCGTACTTTATAGAAAATAAGTTATGAATTTCATAAGAGCCTTTTTTATATGTGCATAAAATTTGCAGACATTAATAAATATTCGAGAGTTTTAGAATACAGTGTTTTTATATCTTAAATTGTAATATATCATTCTCTAATGAGGACATTTCCCGTACAATTAAATCTCCAACTTAGGCAGCATTTTCTAGAATATCACCAACTTTTACAGAAAATACAGAAAAGGCTGTATATTTTTTAGCATCTAAATAACTCTATATTTTGTAAGTAAGAGTGAGAATGACTTCATAAATGAAGTAGCCAATTTGAATTAGAGAAAAAAAATTGCAAGAATGAAATTCTTTAAATCCGAAATTTATTTGGCAAGATATCTTTCACTATTCGGCGAGATTTTAGCAATATTCGGCAAGATATCTCTAAATATTCGGCTACAGGTATTCGGCCGAAGTATTCAGTCAACAAGCCTTCAATATTCGGCCAACCGAATATTCGGCAAAAGGGCCGAATAGGCCGAATACCGAATAGTGGCCGAATATTCGTCCCATCCCTAACTTTTTTCTTACAATCCAAATAGCATTTGTTACACTGAAAAATTGACATGTAACGAGATTCTAAATATTCTTATTTAAATATAAATCCATCCATCGATATTCATTTTTATACTTTCAATACAATTAATGCAACAAGTGAAAAAAACAGCGAAAAAATTTAATATTTAAGTCCTTGTTTTTGAAAATTTTAAAGTAGAAAAGGATTCTGATGCTTTCGTCACAAGGTTGTTCTGGGTATAAAACTATAGTAAATCTGTCTATAAAAATATTTGTGTATTATGAAACTTACTGATTGAGTGCATGGAAATATTTACAATAAGAAATGTAAACAAACCAGTAGAGTTTAAGTGAAAACTAATAGATTAAAATATTAATAAGTTAGAAAGGGAAATGACAGATTTATTTATAAATGTAAACATCACCCTTGTTCTCAGATTCAACATTACAGAAAAATTAAATAAAGAATATATGTTGGATATGCCAGGTAACAGAAAGTAAACAATTTAAAATTTTTAAGAGAATAATTGAAATCTTCATTCATTAAATCACCATTGTTGCAAAGCTGATGATATTTAGGAATTTAAAAAGTTGCAAAGTGTTAAAATAATAAGTCTTGTTATTTAATAAAAAATCCATTTAAATTTCTCAGAATAATGAGCAATGATGACTTAAAATGAAAATTTCAAGTTGAAAAATGACTGGTTTTGTTTACATTCAAAACTTCTACAAAATTTCCAATATTCCCCAAAATTCCGGGTTTATTCCCCAAAATTCCCAGGTTTATTTCCGTCCCTCAAAAACTGTGGGTTTTTTACAACTCTACTCTCAGAAAAATTTTGAGCTTCGTACGTACCGTAGTTTTCGCTAACTATCGCAGACACACACACACACACACACACACACACAGAGCGATTTGTTATTTTATTAATATAGATAATAATTATGAAATAATGAGGTAAATGACATCCATGTGCTCTGCGCAGAAGGGTTTTGAGTCATATAAATCGCAAAATACAGCTTCAAGTTAATTTGTTTCATTTTTAGGACTTATTGTTTTTACAAACAACTAAAATTAACGCTTGATCTAAAATTTGCGAGACACGTTTTGTGATGTGAAGACTATTTTTTTTATCCAGAAATACTTTGTTAATTACAAAAATTTGTAGTGCATTTCATGTACTTTTAAAATGTTGTTCAAGATTTTGGATATCTTCTCGAGATAATTTGTAATTTAAAATGTACTGCGCAATAACTATACCGGGGTAATAACGCCAATCCTTGACATTAATACCCTGGTTGATTCCCTACAGTGGCCGAGCTACATCCTAAATACTGATTCAAACAAACACAGTTAAAACTGTGCAATGTTTCTCATATTTCTATTTAAACGGTACTTTTTAAGCAAAAAGAAGCTCACGGTCTGATATTCTTTTGCCTCATCCCCACCCTCCCACACCACACCTTTATTTTTCTTACACTTTCACAAAAAATTGAACATTTTCAATAGCTAAGTTTGTAGAGTTTGTACTTTTAGAATTGGGCTATCTAGATGCAATTATTCCATCTTATTTCATAGTTTTGTTTGCATGGCGTTATTACCCATATAGGTGGGTAATAACGCCAAATAGCATGGGTCAAGAAAAAACGCCATTACATTTTATGAATACATATCTGTTAAATTATTTTATTTTATATAGATAGTCAATGAGTTGCTGTATCAGATCCTATATTTGTTTGAAAAATACAATCTAAAACTAAGCCGTGAAAATTGGTAGAACCTTAACGTGGCGTTATTACCCCAGGGTACCTTATTTATTTTATTTTTACAAATATGTACCTTCCTCTTGAATTACTCTATCTATTAAAAAAAACCGCATCAAAATCCGTTGCGTAGTTTTAAAGATTTAAGCGTACATAGGGATATAGGGACAGAAAAAGCGACTTTGTTTTATACTATGTAGTGAAAAATGTTATTGTGGGATCTCCATAAGAGATAAACATATACCATCGCGGGGTTTTCTGTAGACCTTTTTAATGTGTACAATAATTAGTACATTATTTTGATAAATCTTGTAGGGTTCAGCCTGCGTTTCCAATGTATAAACAGAAAAAATGAAATTATTTACGACATCACATTAAAAACCTCAAAAATAACAGTATTTCTCCACTATTTAATGGATGTTATTATACATATAAACCTTCCTCTTGAATCACTCTATCTATTAAAAAAAACCGCATCAAAATCCGTTGCGTAGTTTTAAAGATTTAAGCGAACATAGGGATATAGGGACAGAAAAAGCGACTTTGTTTTATACTATGTAGTGATTTCTCCACTATTTAATGGATGTTATTATACATATAAACCTTCCTCTTGAATCACTCTATCTATAAAAAAAAACCGCATCAAAATCCGTTGCGTAGTTTTAAAGATTTAAGCGAACATAGGGATATAGGGACAGAAAAAGCGACTTTGTTTTATACTATGTAGTGATAGTGAAAAATGTTATTGTGGGATCTCCATAAGAGATAAACATATACCATCGCGGGGTTTTCTGTAGACCTTTTTAATGTGTACAATAATTAGTACATTATTTTGATAAATCTTGAAGGGTTCAGCCTGCGTTTGCAATGTATAAGCGGAAAAAATGAAATTATTTACGACATCACATTAAAAACCTCAAAAATAACAGTATTTCTCCACTATTTAATGGATGTTATTATACATATAAACCTTCCTCTTGAATCACTCTATCTATTAAAAAAAACCGCATCAAAATCCGTTGCGTAGTTTTAAAGATTTAAGCGAACATAGGGATATAGGGACAGAAAAAGCGACTTTGTTTTATACTATGTAGTGATGCGCTTTTAAATTTCACTAGATGTATGCATATTCTATGGTTTATATAAATGCTAATTGTTGCACAATTTAAATAGATAGGATTACACAAAAGATTTCGGAAAAGTTACTGAATATGAGCGCAATTTACTTAAAGGTGGTTTTTAAATATGTTATTCTTTTTTTTACGATGAACTACATTTAGTTTAGTAGGAAATGTTTGTAGAACATAGATAAAATAATATAAAGGTCACGCAAAAAACTGGATACATGGACACTTTTGGATGATAATTTCTGGAAATTTGATTTAAGTGATTTAACACTAGAACGCCCGGATATTTTCCTCAATTTTGACAATAATATTTCACACCAGAATTTTTATTCAAAATTTCGTAATTGATTTTTTAAAGTAAATCTGAGTGGTTTATATCCGACTTATTGCAAGAAAAAATTTCTGGTTCGAATTGAAATTTAATCACATGGTCGGAGTCTATTCGACTCCTTCCGGGCGTTCTGATGTTAAAGAGATTTTTTTTTAAACTAAAGTTTAGCAAAATGCTTTCGTGTATTAAAGGTAATATGTATTTTACAGAGCTAAACAAAAGTATTCAAGTATCTTTCCATCTGTTAGTGTAAATTGCTGAAAGGAAAATTTCAACCAGTTACGCGTTTTCTTGCTAAACTAAAATTTACCATTATATAGTCTATATATTAACCGACAGATCAAATACAGGGCTTTTCAAAAGTATACATATTTCGATATGCAGAATAAAGCGTTATTTCCCTGGATAATTATGTTTTGTTCAAGATTTCAAAAAGTGTTGGAAAGTGCTTCATAATCTATGCTTAACGCATATTTTTTCTTACTTGTTTAATTTTGTTTACAGGGGTTTTACTTTTTAATAAGGATATTTTTATTTTCGGTATTTGTTTCATAAATAAAAGTACAGTAGAACCTCGTTTAAACAAGTTTCGATTAATCGAGAGGTTTCTGTTAACCGAGTCGATAACGAAGTCTGATTTTGTTTCCAGTTTCCATGTGGTTCTATTCATTACCAGGTGCAATGTGTTATCGCACAATTACATTCCAAATTACTTGAATGTCGAGAGCTTGGAGGATTTCCTTTTTTAATTTGTTGAGCTCTTAAACTTTATATAAATTCGCGAGCACGGTGAATTTTTATATACAATTTCTATTAACCGGAATTTCCGATATCTGAAGTACTATCGGTTCCATTTAGCTCGGATAATCGAGTTTGCACAGTATTCTCATAAAAAAAGGCTTTCAAAGAAAATTGAAGAAATAATAAAAAAAAATATTTTTCAATTAAACTGATGGCTTTGAGCTCACAAGCTACGCATACTAATTGTATATTACAGCCTTATTTTTCAGGGAATAATGCCCTTGAAAATACGCATTAAAGGGAGAAATAGCGCCCTATTTCTTCTATTTATGCTTAATCATTGAACTCCGAAAACTAATTGGAGACACGCTTTATCATATTATAAAACTATATCCAAAATTCGAAGCAAATAGGATAATTCTGCAAAAAAAAAAACATTTATATAATTTAAGGAGTTATTCCCCTCCGTTATTCTTAACCATCAAACCTCCAAAACTATTCTGAGATTCGACTTATAAGAAAGAACCTACATCCAAAATTTATAGCAAATCGGATAATTCTGCTTAAAATTCCATTTATCTAATTTAAGGGAGGGTGGTAATCACCCGCACCCCTTTTATACTTGAGAAAAGAATCCCACAACTAATCAGAAAAACATCTTAGCACTATGAACCTGTATCCAAAAATTGAAGCAAATCGGTTAATTCTGCAAGAAAAAACATTTAACTAATTTAAGAAGGGTAGTCCCCTGTTCCCCCCCCCCCTTTACACTATCCAACGAATTCCCAAAACAAATCAGGGAAGTGCTTTATCAAAATGAACGGATGTCCAAAATTTGGAGATCCTGCGTGAAAAACCCATTAATCTCAATTAAGCGGGGTTACCCCCCCCCCCCACCATTCTCCTCCTTTATACTTATCCCATGAACACCCAATATTAAACACGGAGGCGCCTCATCAGAATAATCCTATACCTAAAATTTGAATGAAATATGATAATGCTGCATGAAAACCCATCTATCTAAATAAAGGGCTTGGGGGTTAGCCACCAATTTTCCTGTTAGACTTATTCAATGAACTCCCAAAACTAATCACGGAGGTGCCTTCATCAAAAAGATCCTATGTCTATAATTTAAATGAAATCTGAGAATTCTGCTTGAAAAACACATTTATCTAAATTAAGGATGAGGGATTCCTCCTCCTTATACTTATCCGATGAACTCTTAAAACTAATGATGGAAACGCCTCATTAGAATGCCCCTAAACCTAAAATTTAAATTTGATAATTCTGTATGTTTTGATAATTCTGCATGAAAAACCCATTTATATAGATTAAGGGGTATTAGCCCCTGTTCCCAATCTTATACTTATCAAATGAGCTCTCAAAAGTAATAGGGAAGCGCCTTATCAGAATAAACCGATACTCAAAATTTCAAGTAATCAGTCGAGTAAATATTTTTATCATGAATTATCACGATGCATACATGCAGGGATGTAGTCAGACTTGTATAAAACCAAAAACTTTCTGCGCACGCAATACTGACTCAAAAACTTTGTGCAAAATAATTCATTGTTGGGTGTATTTTAATAAAAATTTTAATTTTACTTATGAAAGGTGTTATAATAAATAAAAGACAAAATGTTTATATAAAAGGTGAATGTTTTAAAATCTGATGATTTTAAAAATCAATTGGATTTAATTGACTTTTTATCATTGTTGGGTGGAATTCGTTTTTTGTGCTATTCATGGTCGTAATTCGTTTTTTATGCGATTCATGAACATAATTCACGTTTTTATGCTATTCATGAACGTAATGCACATTTGTTACGCGATTTATGGGCGTAATTCGCTATTTTTATGAGATTCATGGATGTAATTTGCGCTTTTTGAGCTTGCTGCCGACGAAATTTGCGTTTTTTGAGCGATCCATGGCTATAATTCGCGTTTTTTACGCGATTTATGAATGTAATTTACGTTTTTTGAGCGATTTATGGACGTAATTCGCATTTTTTATGTGATTCATGGTCGTAATTCATGTTTTTTATGCGATTCATGAACGTAATTTGCATTTGTTACGCAATTCATGGATGTAGTTCGCATTTTTTACGTGATTTATGGATTAATTTGCGTTTATTGAGCAATTTATGGACGTAATTCGCGTTTTTTATGCGACTTCTAAACGTAATTCGTATTTTTATGCGATTTATGAACGTAATTCGTATTTTTTATGCGATACGTGGACGTAATTCGCATTTTTTATGCGATTCATGTATATTATTCGCGTTTTTGACGCGATTTATGAATGTAATTTACTTTTTTTGAGCGATTTATGGACGTAATTCCCATTTTTTATGCGATTCATGGACGTAATTCCCATTTTTATGCGATTCATGGACGTAATTCGCATTTTTTATGCGATTCATGGATATAATACGCTTTTTTTACGCGATTCATGAATGTAATTTACAATTTTTGAGCGATTTATGGACATAATTTGCACTTTTTATGCGATTCATGGACGTAATTCATGTTTTTTATGCGATTCATGGATGTAATTCGCGTTTTTTATGCGATTTGTGGATGTAATTTGCGTTTTTTACGCGATTTGTGGATGTAATTTGCGTTTTGAGAAATTCATGGATATAATTCGCGTTTTTTACGCGGTTTATGAATGTAATTTACTTTTTTTGAGCGATTTATGGACGTAATTCGCATTTTTTATGCGATTCATGGTCAAAATTAATGCTTTTTTATGCGATTCATGAACAAAATTTGCATTTGTTACGCGATTTATGTACGTAATTCACTATTTTTTATGCGATTCATGGATGCAATTCGCGTTTTTTTTACCTGAATTATGGATGTAATTTGCGTTTTTTGAGCAATTTATAGACGTACTTCGTGTTTTTATGCGACTTGAATGAACGTAATTAGAGTTTTTTACATGATTAATGGACGTAATTCGCGTTTGTTATGCGACTTATGAACGTAATTTGCGTTTTTTACACGATTCATGGACGTAATTCGCATTTTCTGGTCTATTAATGCTAGCAATTTGCGTTTTTTAAGCGATTCATGGACATAATTCGAGTTTTTTGAGCGATTCGTGGATGTGATTCGCGTTTTTATGCTATTTATGCACGAAATTAGTGTTTTTTACGAAACTCATGCACGAAATTCGTGTTTTTTACGCGACTCATGGATGGAAGTTACGTTTCAAGCGCAGTCTTTGAACGAAATTCGCGTTTTTCGCGCGGTATTTTGTCGAAATGTTTTTTTTTACACGATTCTTTGTTGAATTGCGCGTTTTTTACGCGAGTTTTTGTCGAAATGCATGTTTTTACGCAACTCTTTACTAAAACCCGCGATTTTTTCGAGTTTTTTTGACGACCTTGGCGTTCAGAGTAAATAATTTGTTCATAAAGCTGAGGGAACATTTTTATTTTTTGGTTCTAAAAAAAGTTATAAAAATAAAAATTGTTTCTTTCTTAAAATTTTCTGAAAACTTCATAAAATTTTCTGCGCACGCCTTGCGCTCGTGCGTCTGTATTATACAACTCTGGATGTAGTGGAGGGTATGCGAGGGTATACGCCGTATATAGCTTCTGGTTTTTTAAAGACACAAACCCTCTGCCTTGAGAGTATACCCTCTGCTAGAGCGTATATCCTCTGTTATTTTTATGACTACACCTCTGCAGACATACGGACGGACACACTACGCTCTCAGATTTTGATAGCATGTGAGCTAAAAAAACGGCCTTTGTACAGGTCGATTTTATAGCTATTCCATGCAGAAATCATTTTAAAAAATTGAAATGCTTAAAAATTTTCTTCCATAGATAATTTTAGTGAGTGAATTTAATATCTTCGTGTGAGTGAAGTAGTCCTTTAAAAGAAATATACTTAGGTAATATTTTAAGTTTAAACAATATCGCTGAACTTCGTTTATTCGAAGATTAATTAAGGGTGTTCAGAAAGTTGAAACATTTAAATATTGAGTTTGATTTGTGATCGGTTCTGAAGCCAGAACCGTTCTAAAATTATATAAAACTAAAGCAGAGATAGAAAAATTAAAATTGGTGACCTGAAATAAATATTGGCAATCTGTGGTAGTGTCATAAAGTCAGTAAAGAAGCATTTAATTAAAAGATAATCTAACGTTTATTTTCAAGAAAAACATATTCAAAATAAAAATATATGTATATATAAAATAATAAGCCATCATAAACTATATCCGGTAAAATCAACCAAAAAAAGTAATTTCTGAAATTATATTATCTATAAAATTAAAGTCATACTTTAACACAATAAAAAATACTTAATTAAACAGCATGACGTAAGGTAAAGAAAAAATGACCTGTACAGGCTGCAAAATAAACTACTCACTGTAGCATAACTGGAAAAAAAAACAGATTTCTCAAAACAGATGATGACGGAAAAGTAATGTCCGGGAAAAGTTCAAAAGAAATAAAAGCCTTGGATGTCATAACAATTCATCACAACAAATGTTCAGCAAAATATTTTCACCATCTATCAACTGGATTCATCTCCAAAACAACACCATCTTTTCAGAACTAAAACAAACTACAAACGTAAACTTCCATAACTGATACTTCCATAACTAAATTTAAAATAACGTACGGCCTTTGCTAGACCAAAACATCGTCAGACCACCGGCAGTCAAAACAAACCAACTGCTTTAAATACCCCTCGCGATTCCAGACATCGCCAGAAAGCAACGCCCCCTTTGCGTCTGCCGAAGTTGAGCGAAAGCGGTCCTGCCTTGCGATATGGAGATACGGCTATTCGTAAGTTGCGATTTGCGAAGATCGCAAATCGCGATCAGACGGAAGAAAACGATCATGAACGCACATGTAAAATGTTCAAATCGAAAGTAAACAAATAAGTAACCGACTAAGAAATAGAATATGCCATGGAATAAGGAAAAACAAGATAAAGGGATTGGAAATAAGATAAAGATAAGATAAAATTGGAATAAAATAAAAACCAGTAAGTCATGTTATATTATCCTATTACAACATGTACATATGCTTATAGAGTGTTAAGGGTATGAATAGGCTGACAATCGCCCCCCCCCCTTAACACTCGTACTCCAAAGAAACTAATTACCAAGTATTACCAAATAATATAAGTAATATCAAAGGTCATATTGAACAACATAGGATATCAGTATATCTACTATCATACTTTGACAGTTGTTCCGCTTCTGTATTGTGTTCTTGTAACATCGCCTTGGCGACAAACACAGCCCACGCCAATTATACGCCAATCGGCAATTTACTGTAACCCTGCTCACGTGTTGTGTGATGCAGTGGATTGAGAGAAACAGTCTCTTAGCAACAAGCTCTAATGCTGCATCAAGCAGCGACTCTTAGAAAAATAAACATTCCATTAAATTTACAGTCTACTTGCTTTTTCTTTTTAGTTTTTCTTTTTAATTTAGTACACCTCCGTACATTTGGTCCTAGCGACCCGGAGGTATGAACGAATCAGTGTCTTTTCTATTGAATTAAATATTGAATTTATCGAATTTCGTCAACAAGATGAATAATGTCGCAAACTGAGATAAAAGCATTGAACAGAAGGCGAGGGAATATCAAGGCCCAAGTCACCAGGATATTTAACGCAACGGATGGAAAAACATTTAATTTATCCGAATGGAAAGCCCACCTGGATTTACTGTCGAAAACTGAAGAAAAGTTTGAAGCTCTTAAACTGGAATATTACAGAATAATAGAGGAAGAAAAGTTGGAAGAAACGGAAAAAATCCTCTCGCAACTGGACGAAGATATTCTAAAACTAGAGGTAAGCTTAAAATCCTCTATTAATGCTTATTATGAAAATACTGATTCTAATAAAAAATCTATTGAACAGGACCAAGCTAAAACGTCTAGCATTAAGCTACCTAGGGTCATATTGCCGGTTTTTAGTGGCAGAATTGAAGAATGGTCCGTATTTAAAAGTACATTTAACGAGCTTATTAATGATAATTCAAATTTAAAATATAATGAAAAATTATTTTATTTGCGTTCTGCTTTGACTGGTGAAGCGAGGAGTTTGCTTACACCAGATGAAAATTATGTTTCACTTTTCAATGCGTTAGAACAAAGATACGAGAATAAAAGAGTTATGGTAGATTGTCATATAAAGAATATTTTAAATCTTTGTGTAATTAAACAGGAATCCGCTAAGGATCTCCGCATTTTATTGGATAACGTGAAGAAAAATTTAAGGGCTTTAAAGATCTTAAAGTATGATAGAGATAATTTCTCGAACGCAATTTTGCTGAATATTATTCTAAATAAACTAGATAACGAAACTCGTAAACAATATGAACTAACATTAAAGGATAATGAAGTGCCTAATTTTGATGAATTTTTAGAATTTCTTGAGCGAAGATGTCAAATCTTAAATAGTATAAGTTCTAATGTATCCTCTAAATATACTGCAAAATCCTTATTCATAAAAACAAACAAACCTCAAAGTAAATGTTGCGTAATTTGTAAAACCGAAAACCAACCCTTATATCATTGTGTTAAATATAAAAATATGAAGTTAAGTGAGCGAATTAACCTTGTTAAGAAAAATAAACTTTGCTTCAATTGTTTAAGTTCAGCCCACCTCATTAATTATTGTAATTCAAAAAGCACTTGTCATGTTTGCAAGAGCGCAAGCCATCATTCATCATTACATAATTATACAACACCAGTAAACAATCCTATAAACAATCTCCCAATACATGAAACAATAAATAGCAATTTTGTTTCGGAAGATTTATCACAAAACGAAACTACTGCTCATTCATTTTTTTCATATGAAAATGATAATAATAAATCTGTTTTAATTAGCACTGCAATAATTTATTTGACAGATGTAAATGGCATCAAAATTCCTTTCAGGGCAATATTAGATTCCGCATCTCAGAATTGTTTTTGTACATTTAAAGCAGCACAAATATTAGGCTTGAAAAAAGAGAAAATAAATATTCCTGTAAGTGGAATAAATAAATTGCCTATTTACATTAAATCTAGAATCAAATCAAAGTTGTCAAATAAAATGAATAGTGCCAGTTATGATATTGAGTTATTAATCGTTCCAAACATTTGTGACTTCACGCCCTCGAAAAAGATAAACATATCAGATTTAAAAATTCCAGCAAAAATATTTGTTTAGCGGATAAAAAATTTAACATTCCAAGCAGTGTGGAGATAATTATCGGTACTGAACTGTATTTTTCTCTTTTAAATGAAGAAAAAATAAAGTTAGGCAATAATTTATACTTGCAATCAAGCATTTTCGGTTACATTGTATCTGGTTGTATTTATGACAAAACAATAAATAATAATAATACTAATTATTGTTTCTTAACAAAAAATCTTGATTTACTTAATGACACTTTGAAGTCTTTTTGGGAAATTGAAGAAGTGCAAAATTTAAAACCCTGTAACAGTGAGGAATTAGAATATTGTAATGATCACTTCGATAAAACGCACTTCAAAAAACCGGATGGTAGGTTTGTGGTCACGATGCCGTTTAAACCACAGGTTTTAGAACCCGATTTGGGAAATTCCAAAAATCTTGCTTTGAAAAGATTAAACTCTCTGTGGCAACGTTTAGATCGAGATCCTGTTATGAAAAATTTATACACAGAATTTATTAAAGAATATAGAGATTTAAATCACATGCATGAAATAAAAGAAAACACGAACTTTAATGATGGCTATTACTTACCACATCACGGCGTTTTACGACCCTCTAGTAAAACCACAAAACTACGCGTCGTTTTTGACGCTAGTGCCAAGTCAACCAACGGAAAATCTTTGAACGATTTATTATGTAAGGGTGGAGTTCTGCAAGATGATCTTTTTTCGATATTAATTAGATTTAGAAAGCATATTTATGCTTTTACTGCGGATATTAAACAAATGTTTAGGATGATAGAAATAAATCCATCCCAGTACAAATATTTAAAAATTTTGTGGAAAGACAGTATGTCATCCCCGGTTAAGGTATTTCAGCTAACAACAGTTTCGTATGGAACATCTTGTGCTCCCTACTTAGCCACCAAAGTATTACAACAATTAGCTCTAGATGAGAAAAAGGAATTCCCGTTAGCATCGAAAATTGTTTTGAAGGACTTTTATATGGATGATTGCCTATCGGGCTCATCCAATTTAGAAGAATTCAGATTAATGAAATCGCAATTAACTGAACTCCTCCTAAAGGGAGGGATGGTTTTACACAAATGGTGTACCAATGAGGTCCAATCTACTGATAATCACATGTTTCCCCTGGACAGAAATTCTGAAGAAATAACTGTTAAAACATTAGGGATGTTGTGGAACAGTTTCAATGATACGTTTAGGTATAAAGTTAATATCAACACAAAGAGTGATTTCACAAAAAGAGATGTACTTTCGCAAATTGCCCGCATTTATGATCCTCTCGGTCTCTTAGGGCCAGTGATTGCTAAAGCAAAAATATTCATGCACGAGCTATGGCTTCTTAAAATAGAGTGGAATGAGAAGCTGCCCTCTCATGTCGCCAAACTATGGGAAACCTTCCTCGAAAGTCTTAAAGAACTGGAATCCATTGAAGTGCCAAGATGCTTCCTAGCTGTGAACCAATCAGTGGTGCTAAATGGTTTCGCAGATGCGTCTTCCAAGGCTTATGGCGCAGTGATATACATGCAAACATCTAATTCTAGTGAAACCATCAGTTACTTATTATGTAGTAAATCCCGCGTGTGTCCAACCAAAGTAATAACAGTGCCACGTCTCGAACTGTCAGCATGTCTTCTTCTGGCTAAACTCACTAACAAGGTCTTAAATTCATTAGACAAACAAGTAGCTTCAGTCAATTTGTTTTCTGATTCAACTATTGCTTTAGCTTGGATAGACACTGCTCCTCATCTCCTGAAAACGTTTGTGGGAAACCGCGTTGTGCAAATTAAGGAACAAACTAAGAACTTTCCATGGTTTCATATTCCGTCAGAACACAATCCAGCTGACTTGATATCAAGAGGTGCAAGTGTGGAAAACATGTCTTCTAACCAGTTGTGGTGGCATGGCCCGCCTCTTTCAATTCTTGAAGAAACAATAGCAAAAACTGACTCTAATATAAGTGACATTAAAGATGAACATTATTCTAGTGAGCTTAAAGCTCCCAGCAACTTGACATTCGCTATTCATAATGACTCTAATTTCTGTGATAATTTAATTAATCTTAGCAATAATTTCCAAAAATTAATTAGAATTTTAGCTTATATTTTCAGATTCATACATAAATGTAAAAAAGCAACATCTGCAACCGGCCCTCTGTTGCTGGAGGAATTAAGAAAGGCAGAGGTTTATTTAATAAAAAATGAACAGGTAAAGTATTTCAAAAATGAAATTTCGGCCCTCCAAGCGGGATCTTCGGTTCATCGCGCAAGTAAGTTAAAATTCTTAAATCCCTTTTTAGATGGAGATAGCTTATTGAGGGTGGGAGGAAGACTAGCAAAATCAAATTTGAATTTTGATCATAAACACCCCATTATACTTCCGGCGAGCTGTCGCTTGACGAAACTAATTTTTCAATATTATCATAAACGAGATTTTCATGTAGGACCCCAAGCTCTTTTGAACACTGTGCGTCAAAAATATTGGCCTCTCGGTGGCAGAAATATTGCGCGTAAAATTGTACATGAGTGTTTACAATGCTTTAAAATTAAACCTATAACGGCTAGTCAAATGATGGGGGATCTCCCTCCTGAAAGAATAGTGCCCAGTTCCCCATTTTCAAATGTGGGATTAGATTTAAGTGGGCCTTTTGAAATAAAATATAAAGGTCAAAGAAAGGGTACTTTTCAGAAAATCTATGTTGCCATATTTGTATGTATGGTCACTAAAGCTGTGCACTTGGATTTTGTCTCAGATTTGACATCCGAGGCTATAATAGCGACTCTAAAAAGATTCTTCGCTCGTCGTGGGAAAAGCTCTGTAATCTTTAGCGACAATGCTACAAATTTCGTTGGGGCTTCAGCAGAACTAAAACATTTACGTAGACTTGTTACGAGTGATGAAGTTTCGAACTTTTTAGCTTCTGAAGGTATTAACTGGAAGTTCTCCCCTCCTAGGGCGCCAAATTTTGGTGGCCTTTGGGAGGCAGGAGTCAAATCTTTCAAATACCACTTAAAAAGAGCTGTGGGTTCAGCTCATCTCACGATCGAGGAATTCCTGACAGTTATCACACAGATAGAGGCTATTTTAAATTCGCGACCGCTTTGTCCTTTGTCAACAGATCCTGACGATCTTCAGGTGTTGACTCCTGGTCACTTTCTCATAGGAAAGCCTCTTAATTTAATTCCAGAACCCAATTTAAGTGAGGTCAAAGATAATTTGCTAAATAAATGGCAAAGGACTCAAAAATTAACGCAGTTAATATGGAAACGTTGGCAGAATAATTATCTGAGCCAGTTACAAGAAAGAAACAAGTGGCTATTTAAAAAGCCTAATATTCTGCCAGGAATGCTAGTTTTGCTTAAGGACTCACAATTACCCATTTGCACTTGGTCACTAGGCCGCATTAATAAGGTTTTCCCCGGCGCGGACGGGATAGTCAGGGTAGTTGAAGTTCGTACCGCTAAGGGTAATTTTAAACGACCTATTTCAAAAATAAGTATATTACCCATTGAGGACAACATCATAGATCCTAAACTTTAAATGTGCTTTATTATGTATTAATTTTTCATGTATTATTTGTGTTTATTTATTTTATTTATTTATTTTTGCTTATAATCTGTATCATATTGTATTATTACTTGTATTGCATATGTATCTTGAAATATAAAAATATTTCAACGCCGGGCGGGATGTTCCGCTTCTGTATTGTGTTCTTGTAACATCGCCTTGGCGACAAACACAGCCCACGCCAATTATACGCCAATCGGCAATTTACTGTAACCCTGCTCACGTGTTGTGTGACGCAGTGGATTGAGAGAAACAGTCTCTTAGCAACAAGCTCTAATGCTGCATCAAGCAGCGACTCTTAGAAAAATAAACATTCCATTAAATTTACAGTCTACTTGCTTTTTCTTTTTAGTTTTTCTTTTTAATTTAGTACACCTCCGTACAACAGTTACTAGTGAAGAACACCTCAACATTATCGTGTATAAATGCAACAATTCACAATATCTTATAACAAGGTTAATTTCAAAAATGAACAACTTTTTAACAATGTTAACAACCACACAATATGAATAACAATTTAATAACTATATAACAACAAGAATAACAAATTTTTTTCATAGCACATTTCTGAAAGATTTATAAAAACGTACAAAACTTATAAGTCATTGGGAATTTTCGCTTATTTTAGTTTTCCGTTGAAAAACTATATTACTAAGATGTTTAATTGTTATTTGAAACTTCCTTAGAAATTACCTTAGCATTTATTTTATTATTCCACTGCGAAAATACTCCAGTATCAATGAATACAATAGAATTTGAAATTTGATTCCATTGATTCCTGCCAATTTCTTAAAAATTACAGTTCAAAATATCAGATGACAGGTAATGGAAACTCCACACACAAATGGAAATTATCAAATAAAGAAACAATTTATGAAATAGAACATTAGTAGTTACTTATTCGGTGAAACATTAGAATATTAGTATTAATGAACAATGAACATCATTATAACTATACATTGAAATACATATTATATATATGAAATATTTTTTCCAGACATGTGTAATTTTGTTAACAACATGTGGAATATTGCTTAATAGTATGCGATAAATTTATTGGACAATGTGAGATAAGAATAATTCTACATTTATCTACATTGATGTCAGGCAGTAGCGCGCAGTATCACGAACTTGCAGTCGAGAACAGATCGTATAGTGGAAATAATGTTGAAAAATCATTCGGGACTTTTACCGGTAAATTAAATAATCTGCATTAAACATTTGAGTTTATTTCACGATACGATTTTTGTCAAACAGAAGACAACAATTCCACACAGTTGTAAAGTTTGGACTCATATTTGAGCCTTGTTTATGTCATTAGAATTTAACACGTTCGCTGCCGCTTACATGAAGATGTGATAATAGTTAATGCCGCACTGTAGAAGTGGGTTTTTCCCAGAAGCCGATTTACTTTTTATAACAAAGAATCAGTGAAAGATTTTCCCGCGCCAACGCATGACTGGCTATTGGACATCACCCCACATGACGTGCTGGCGCATGGCTACTTAACGTTGGCGCCATATCACGCGCTACCGCGTGAGCGGCAGCGAACGTGTTAACATTAGAATAAGGATGTACACTGCTGGCCATTAAAATTGCAACACCATGAAAAAAAAGAAAATACAAAAAGATATTTATTGCATATGTAAAAAATATCCCATGAAAACAAAATGATTAAATTTATAAACAGTTTGGGGATGCGAAACAGCTGCCCACTTCTGGCAGCTAAGACGGCCTTTAGCCTGTAAGGCATTGAATCGAACTGGGCTTGAATGACAGAAATGGGCAACTAATACCATGTATTGCTACTTCAAGTCTATGCCACACTTCATCAACCATATTAGATGGTGAAGGGTGGTGGGCTAGTCTCTCAGCAAACCATAACCAGGTTTTCCGCTTGGGACAGATCTGGAGACCGTAGGCCAGGGCAACAATCGAATACCCTGTGTATCAAGGAAGGTCAGAGCACGCCGTGTCTCTCTTTATTCAGCATTGTCAAGGAAAGCCATAGTAACAGTCGTAGTGCTCACAATCTACACTGCTGTAAACGTTGTCGTACCGTACGAGTGGATACTGGAAGCGCTCTGTAAACATGCACATTTCCTGACTAATAATCCGTGATGTGGGGGTTTTGCAAGGCCGACCTTTGTAATATTGGACGTTAGTCGTGGGAGGGCGTTGAAACCCTGCAAGTCATTCAGTGTGACCCTAAGCAAATCATTGATTCCATATTTGCATGGCAGTGGTTGGATTTCGACCAGTGCGAGGGACGATATCACGGAACGATAATACACACTCCCAATGTGCTACAATCCCAGGGTTGGCAAAAACCCGGGTTTTTGTGGGGTTTTCTGGGTATTTGTGGGTTTTTCTGGGTATTTGTGGGCTTTAGTTATTCTTCTGTATATTTGTATATTTAATAATATATGTGTGTACTCATTTAAAAATATACTTATTAAGTTGCATTTTTTAATTACATCTGATCTATTTATTACTAATTAATATTATTTATAATATCAGTTTATAAATTTATTCTATTCTGATATTAGTATTAATACTAATTTCAATAAAAAACTTAAAACTATTATCAGAATAAGTTTATTAACTGATATAAAATAATTTTCATCAGAAAGTTGTGCGAGAAACACAATACATGTTGGGATATCGAATAATATTTTAAATAAAAATAAAAAATAACATTAAGAAACAAATATCAAATGTCTGAAATTGCGAAAGAATAAAATGATTTAATGGGTTTAGGAAGAATGTTGCTTTTAACAGATTAAGATTTTTAGAATAAGAAGTAAAATAATGCGTCTATTAAAAGCATGAGAATAAAACATAATTGATGTTTTAAGAAATTATTAAACGGCAGGGGTAAAAGGTAGCTATTAAAAGAATTTGGAATAGTTTAAATAAAGTAAAATGACGAAATTTTTTTTATTATTACATACATAATACTTTTGAATCAAAATTTATACAACAAGTTCATATAATAATAGTAACCAAATTAATACAGTAAACCTTCCTGATACAGCCATTGTTCCGTACCAATAAAAGTTGGTCGCTCCGAGAGGTGATCTCTTAATGAAGGTCATGGTTAAATCTAAATTTTAATTGTTGAAAAAGGGTAACAATTTTACTAAAATTTATTTTCCACATTAGAAAAAATATATATATAAAAATTTAAGAATCAAAACAAAAAGTTTCTACATCAGTTATAATTACTGAAAAGTTTAAAAAATGAATACATTGACGTTTGCTTTGAAATTACTTTTTTAGCTTTTAAAACTTTTATTTCCAAGTCTTTCGAGGCTCAGTAAATAAACGCTAATTTTTTTTGGACGTGAACAAATAATAACGATTTCATTACTTTATCTATTTCTTTAAGAGTTTCCTGACAGAATAAGACCGGAGAGTTAATTAGCCATGATTCATAATTCGTCATCAGAGTTAAATTCATTGCCTGAAAAGGCACAAAACACTTAAAAGTTACTGGAATAATAATAATAATAATAAAAAATCTAAACTTAGCTTAGAAGTTCGCTGAATAATGCGCTCTCCGGAATCATTTTTCTAATAAAACCTTTTTCAAGCGACCAGGAAAAAACATGTTTCATTTTCTTCAAAGAAATTGGTCGCGCATGGAGGAAGTTCAACTAGAATGGACTCTGAATGGAAATAAAATTAGTACAGAGTCTATGGGAATAAATTTTGTTCCATGAAAAAATGGTCGATCAGGGAAGTGGTCGCTTCATGGAGGTATTTGCACAGGGAGGTTTCACTCCGTGTAAAATTTTATTTAAATGCTAATCACTTTTTCTAATCAAATAATAAATAAAACGATTATTAATTCTTTAATAAATGACAAAAATTGCAATTTTCCTATTAATAATATTCAAATTTCAAAAACTTTTAAATATCTAATACTAACTATAGGAAGAAAGATATTTAATTATAATTCATTCTCAAAAAATACTTCTGCTGCAATTACTTCCCCATTAAATGTAATGATTCCTTTTTACTAAAATACATTAATAATGATCATGGACATATAATCACTGGAAATCTAAATATTGTAGATGATTTTAAGCTGAGAAAATTAACACATTATTAAACTAAGTATAGAATCCTTTCCAAATTAAACATTAATTCTATAATAAAACAATTAAAATATGATATAGATACATTTATTAATAAAATTGCAATCAATTATAATAAACCTATTGAATATTTTAAACAATGAGAAATATTGGTTATTGATAAATTAACTAAGGCTTAAAAATATAATATTTCACATCTTTATATTAATACAAAGCATCTTTTCTAGCAAATTATTAAATTCAGGGTGTTTGGTTTAAACCAAGTTGGTTTAAACCGTGGTTAAAACCATGGTTTAAACCAATTGGTTTTTAAAAAAAAACCATGCTGGGTTTTTTTCACCTGTTTTTTTTTTATTCTTTTACCCGAATGTTTTATTTTACACATTATTGAAAAATGCAAAATCCAAATTATGAAGAAGCTACAAGCAAAGCTGTAGAAAAATGATAAATTAATAAGTTTCTAAAAGGACAAAAAATTTTAATCAACTCAACTTTTCTTGTAAGCTGTAAATCTATATGGCAGAATAACTATTTTTTCTAAAATTAGCTGGTTAGAAAAAACTAATCAGTTTTCTTTCTTTCTTTTTCTTTTTTAAGGCCTATATGTATATATATATATAGCCATTATTTGTAAAATATATATATAGCCAGAAGGGCAGACTCAAGTAAAAAATGCACTTTTATTATTTAAATTGCTTGATTAGTTAAAATTTACTAAGGATTTCATCATTTCAGAAATCCTTTTTGTTATGTATGCTATTGAATAATTGGCAATGAGCTTTTTATTTGCTCTGTGGTTAGTGATTTTAACAAGCCTTTATTTTTCTTGCATTCTTACATTGGGATTGGGTTTTTTTGCATTATAATTTTATTCTTTTGCCAGCTAGGTTGGCACAGTTCAAACCAATTGGTTTTTTAGAACAAATCTAATATAATATTTTCTCATTTTTGTAATTTAAGTGTTTCAAATTATTGGATGAAAGTAATTTCTATTTTTAAGTCTTATTTCAATAGTCACCATAAGACATAGTGAGTCTAGTCAAGGTCATGTTAGTATACATGTAGAATGCATATTTCATGCACTGATGAACATATCTGAAACTCTACAGAAAACACTTAAATCATGTAAATTTAGCAAAAATAAAATATATGAAAAATATGCAATATTTAGATTTAAAAAATATTTTCCTTTGAGAAACGTAGATGTACAGATAATGACATAAATGATCTTTAAAATTTCAGTCAAGCTCTACAAGAAATTTTTCTTGATTGGAGGGATTATTTTTTAAGAATTAAAAAAAAAAAAAAAAAAAAAAACTCAAGATATGAAGTCGAATAAGAAGACATTGAAAAATTAGGCACTAGTAAAGCACCTGTTTACATTTAACTAAAATATGCAAAAGATATATTTAAATCTTCTATTGCATAACCAAACCCATTACTTAGACCAGTTAAGAAAATTGGCAAAAAGGGGGGAGGGGGAGGGGGGGGGGCAAGACAAGGTTTGCTTGTAACGTAATAGAAAAAAAGTCTCATAAAAATGCCTAAAAAATGCAATTTTCAGTTTAGATGTTTTAAAATACTAAGTGTTATAATAGAGCATGCAGTCCGATGGCTGTTTAAATTCTTTGGTATATGACAGCATTTATAAAACTACTGTATATTTTAACATCAATGTTTTTCAATAGTCTAAAAAGCTGTTAAATAGATATTTTTGTTTATTTAACAGTCATCTTTTAACTGGTAGTTTTCGAAAACACAATGCTTGAAGTGTGTAAAAACTCTACTGCTAAATTCAAATCCTTCCAAAAATTCTTTATAAAAAGCTTTATTTTTCAATAAAAGATAATTAACTCATACAGTCTTCTAACAAAAATATCAGACATCACATATAACAAGTATTTCAAATTAATTATTTTGAATAACCATTTGAAAATAATACATATGAAGTTTTATATATGAATCTATATCATATATTTATTTATAGTGCTAGTAATCAAAAGATTGTTCATTAAGATTTTCAGGGTATCAATGTTTCATTATGTAGCACATTTTATTTATGAAATATAAGACACAGCTTTTTCTAAAAATGTTTAGATTTTAAAGAATTTCAATTTTCTACATAATTGATTGTATATTAAATAATTATATTGATTAGAATTACCTTTAAATCAAATTATTACTTATATATTCAAAAATGTTTACTTTTGTTCATAAATTTGCATGTATATGTAACAGGAAAACATATTAAAAAAAACCCGGTTTAAACCAAAAAAACCTGGTTTAAACAAAAAAAAACCATGGTTTTTGTTTTTTTTTAAAAAAAACCCGGTTTTTTACCAACCCTGATTAAATTACAACAAAACTTTGTAATCACTTATGTTGATAAATCTCCAACTAATTATGCAATTATATGTAAATCCTTTTATCATCAACTGCTTACATCCAGTATTTCTTCTAATAATTCTTTCTAAAAAACTAAGGATGACATAATTGTAAACAATCGTAAAATTAGAGGTTATTATAAATTATTAAAAAGGTTAACTCTACAAACTTTAATTACCTCCTATCTAGTTCCTATACCCAAATTTCATAAGATTCCAATTAAATTTAGAACTGTTACAATTGGTTGCAATACATATAATAATGCAGCTAATAAACTTCTATTAAAAAATCTTAATCAAATATATGCACCTACAAAAACAAATGATAATACAAATTGTAAAAAGAATAGTTATGAACTGGTCAATATTATGAAAAATCTTAAATGTATAAACAATATAACATAACAACATATGATGTCAAAGATCTTTTTAAGAATATAAATGTATTAGATCTAAACAAGATAATAAATGCTTTATTTTAAAAATATCATCAAGATTTGAATTTATCAGACGTACATCTATACAGCTTATGTTCACACTTTAACAAATTTCATTATCTATATGAATTGTATATTGCAAAATAACACAATATATCTACGAATAGTCGGTATAATACAAGATGATTGTACATCTAGCTTATTATTAGACTTATATCATCATGAACGTAAATATATTAATAATAAAATATATTTATAACGATATGTTCATGATATAATCATAACTGCTACTGGAAATACCAATATTCCTCAATTTCCAGTAGATTATTCAGCTAATTTAGAATTAACGGAAAACCTGGTTCATAACAATACTATTAACTTCATAGATCTGAAAATTATATTAAAAGAAAAAAATTAATAACTGATATATATATATGACAAATGCAATGAATTTAATTTCAAAGTTTATACATTTACCAATTTTAATACCTGTCTTCATAATTCTGTATATCATAATATACAGGGTTGGCAAGTTTTTGACAGTGCGCGGTTTTATCCGGTTTAAACCATGGTTTAAACAGTCATGGCTAAAACCTCTTGTCAAAAACCTCGTCTTAAACCTCAAATACTACACTGATCTGTAAAATTTCACATTAAACATCTGTCACACATATACAACATTAGATGTAATATCAAAAATTCACTTTTACTGTATTGTATATTATCATTTCCGGAAAAATATGAAAAAAAAAAAAAAAATCTGTCATAAAGCTGAAAATTTAGCCTGCCTTCAAACTTGTCAACTAGCAATGCTTCTGCTATCAAGCCCTGCTAGCACAGAACCAATTGAGAGAGTATTTTGTAACTTTAGCTTCATACACTCTAAACTCAGAAACCATTTGGATGTAAATAAATGTACTAAATTGGTTATGTGCAATAGGATGCTATGGGGTAAAATTGATCCAGATTAACTGTTTGAACATTCTAAAAAACAATATTTAATTGCAATTAAAGTAATTTAATTTTTTTGTAATTATTAAATTGCAGCATTTTAAATAAAAAATTTAAATAAAATTACAGTATTAAATAAAATACTGTAATTTAAATTAAATTACAGTATTTTAAATAAAAAATTACTTAAATCATTAAGACTTGTTCAATGTTTCTCTCTTGTTCTTAAAATGTTTAAAGCGCATTACACATTTTTGACGGTTTAAGCCAGTTTTTGACGGTTTAAACCAGTTTTTGATGGTTTAAACCAGTTTTTGACGGTTTAAACGAATTTTTGACACTTGTCATGTCAGAAACCCAACCCTGATAATAAACTCCTTAATCATTTATATAAAATAAAATGTTTATGTTCTTTTCATTTTATTAACGCAAATATTAAAAAGCTAATTCATGATGCATTAAATAATTGTTTTCCTAAAAAAATTCATATATGTTTTAAAATACAATTAGTAATTACATAATCTTAAAAATATTTAACACATTGTGTAAAAAAAGTATAAAAAATTATTAAAACACACAAAAAATTAAAAATTAAAAATGCAACAAAATATTTTTTTATTATAGGATGACTGGGTGGGTAGATGTTAGAGTACGGAGGAGGATGGTGAAGTTGTCTGGATAATACGCAATGGTTAATTATTAAATATATATATAAATACTTTTATAAATAAATCCAATGTGTAACTGAGGGGATGAGACAGCTGCTAAATTGCAATAATACATTTTATACTGGATGTTGAATTAACAATATGTATGAATAATTGTATAGTTATATTAATTAAACCTATTAATATAATTTAATAAATAATGTTAAAAATTAACTTGAATCTAACTTTTAGCAATTTAGGTGTTTGGCCTGACCAAAGGTGAGCTATCTCTGGTCTAGGATATATCTTTTTGCATTTTTTTTTTTTTTTATTATCTTGCACCAGGAATTTGCATTATTTATTTTCATGTGAGAGAATTGATGTTAAAAAATAAAAAGAATATTGCCCAGTTAAACTGATGGCATTGAGCTCACAGGCTACGCATACTAATTGTACATTACAGCCTTATATTTTCAAGGGTTAATTCCGTTCGAAAAAAAATTAAGAAGGGGAAACAGCTCTCCCCTTTCCTCTTTTTTATACTTAATCATTGAACCTCCTAAACTATCAAAGACATGCTTTATCATATAAAAAATCTATATCCAAAATTCAGAGCAAATCAGATAATTCTTAATAAAAACCCATTTAGCATTTATATAATTTAAGGAGTTATCCCCCTCTTTTATACTTAACCATTAAACTTCTAAAACTATTCAGAGATTTGAACGAAATCTGAAAATTCTGCTTGAAAAACCCATTTATATAAATTAAGGGGAGGGGCATGATCCCCCCGTTCCCCCTCTTATACATATCGAATGAACTCCAAAAACTAATCAGGGAAGCGCCTTGTCAGGATATACCTATATACAAAATTTCAAGTGGATCGGATATTTTTATCATGAGTTATCGCGTTAAGCACGGACGAACATACATACAGAACGGGCGGGCACATAAGCTCTCAGGCTATGATAGCCTGTGAGCTGAAAAAGAAAAAAAGAAATAGAAATACAGAAAGAAGTATATTAAAAATATCACAACTGACTCTTCCCATCGGAACGGAAGAAATCGGTCTCTGAGAAAAATGTTTTAATTCAACATGATTTTAGATATGTTTCAAGTTATTATCAAAGGCTCGGGCAACGTCGAGTCCAGCGGGTCATTCAACTACTTATACTAATAGAAAATGTTTTAATTATTGAAATGTATGTACAGGGTGTCCGGTAAATGACTGACCCATTTTTAATGTAAATAACAAAAAAAAAAAATAAATAAATAAATAAATATATGCGGTTTGCTGCATTGTTATCAGAAAATCAGTAAATTTTTAGATGTACACTTTCTTAAAAATAGTTTCTTAGTTCGAATTTCGGCCAACAGATGGCGCTGACGGCAGCATCAGGCTGTCTAAATTCAGACATTGCTCTATTTTCATATGCATGAAGTTTGAAAGAGATTTATAATAATATTTATGATTGAATAAAATCTATTATATTTAATAATAACCAACAAACTTCCTTTTTATAAGCATTGATTTCTCACACATTTACAATAAATAAACTGTATTCAATAAATGTTTTTGAAACGGGTTAACTGAATCTCTGTTAGCGTACAATAAATTGAAAATATGGAATAAGCACCGCTTTTTTAAGTTAAAACTTCATAATATTTAATCTAAACATTTCTTTTATTAAATACTATGAAATTGTATTAAAAAATTTAGTGGTGTGTAAAAGCTTTAAGTGATGGATCAAGCAAACTCTTCTTGCCTACGTCGTGAAGTGAAATCAGTTAAGTGATTAAAACAGTGGTTTAAATAGTGTTGGTAAGTCCTCTGTCTAAAAAAAAAAAAAAGCGGGACAGTGACTCATCATAATTGTCACATAATCGGCATAAATCGCCACATAAAAATATAATAAAAATGAGAATGAAGGAATCCGTTTAAAACAAATCCTGTATTAAACGTAAAAAAATTGATTTCGACGGAGGAAGTAATATACATAACAAGCTGCTAAGAGGGAAACCTGCCTAAAACGAAACATTGTTCATTTTCCCGAAAACCTAAATCATCTCTACATTATATTCATATTTTGACATTTAACACTTCTAAAAATTGTATTACGAAACCCATGAGAGATTTTAAGATGACTTTTATACACACCTCTCTCTTCCCCCTCGCAAGTGAAAACACAACTACGCTGGGAGGATGTTTAATAAGAAAAAAAAAATCATCGTACTTGTTTTATATCTTGCGACTTACCCCTTTTCAAAATTTCATTACAAAGAGCATGATAGATCCTGAAATATATTTTCCGTCCTCCCCCCTCCCTTTCCTTAACTATTCTTCCTGAGGAAAAGAAGGGAAGGAAAATTATGAAAATGCATGTGATTTGAAATAAGGAATTTTATTTTTTAAAAAATAAATCTAAAAGCTTTTTAAAAGTTATATATGAAAAACACTAATGTTCCTGTAATTTAGTAATATTTATATTTATAAAATTGAACTAAAATAAGTAGAACAATAATTATTCTATGATGATTCAGAATCTATTATGCTTTCTGTAATGAAATTTTGAAAAGGGGTGGTTCGTAGGATATAAAATCGCTTTTTTCCCTTTTAAGCATCCTTGCGTTTCAGATAGATGCATTTGGAGTCAGAGGAAGAAGAGGGGTTGTGTGTAAAAAGCATCTTAAAATCTGTCTTGGCTTTCGTAATAAAATTTTTAGATGTGTTAAATTTAAAAATACGAATATAACGTAGAGATGAATACGGTTTGCTGAAAGATGAAAAATAGTTCGTTTTAGACAGGTTTCCGTCTTAGCAGCTTGTTATGTATGTTACTTTCTCCGTCGAAAAGATTTCTTTTTTACGTTTAATACAGGATTTATTTTAAACGGATTCCTTCATTCTCCCGTTTTTATTTTAGACAGGAAACTTGCCATCACTATTTACGTACCACTGTTTCAACTTCTGATTTCACTACACGACGTACAAGCAAGAAGATTTTACTTGATCTATCCTTTAAAGATTTTTGACATGACTATACAGTTTCATGCTATTTAATGGAAGAAATATTTAGATTAAATATTAAGATTTTTTAACATAAAAGAACCGTGTTTATGCCATATTTTCAATTTATTGTACGTAAAAAGGGAATCAGTTAACCGGTTACAAAAACATCTTTTGAATACAATTTACTTGCTGTAAATGTATGAAAAGTCAATGCTTATTAAAAATTATTTTTTGCTGTTTTTTTATTAAGTATAATAGACATTATTCAATCATAAATATTATTTTAAATCTCTTTCCATCCAACAAAACCTATTTCTGTAGGTGAGTGAAGAGTCGATTCAATATGTCGACTGAGATTCGAGTCTGCGAAATGAGTTAAAAAAGCTCATGCGTATAATGAAAATATAATAATGTCTGAATTTCGTCAACCTGATGTCGCCACCAGCGCCATCTATTGGTCGAAATTCAAACTATTTTTAGAAAGTGCATACCTAAAAATTTACTGATTTTCTGATAACAATGCAGCAAACCGCACATTTTTATCTCAAACCGTTTTTTAGTTATTTACATTCAAAATGGGTCAGTCATTTACTGGAACCCTGTATGTTGTATGCATGTATGTATATATTCCTAATACACACTTCAAGAATGACGAAATGCAAACTGAAATGAATGTTTTAATCTATTCTAAATTAACATATATAAATAGAGATGTCAATTTATTGGAAATGGTGACAATGAAGTTAAATTTTTCTTCTCAAACAGAAATATTTCGTGCAATTTAAAAGCAACATATCGAGTTTCGGCTAATTTAAATTATATCATGACTAACAGTTCTAATTTAATCAAGATTATTTATTTAAAATAAAGTTCCACATATTAGAGGTTTATAGAAAGTTATTTACATTTTCTTTATTTTCCATCTAGTTTGTCACGTTGAAAACATAATAGTGACAATTATTTTCAGAATTTCCTGTTTATATAACGAGTTTTCTTTACAAACTTTAATTTCTGTTAAACAGAAAAGGGAATTTCAAGGCCAAGTAATTGTTTAAATCCAGGCGATAATAATCTGGTGTTATCGAATGAATAGTACAAAAGTTTGTAGATATACTTACTTTTCAGAACTTTAAACCTTTTCATCCATAAGTTTGATCTTTTATCGATTTAGACAATCGACATGTCTTTAAAATGACAAATAGAACAGTTCAAACAGCTCTTTTGATAATTTATCGGACAATTTATAAACTTCAAAATAGTATTAGTCTAGTCACTTTAGCATTTTCCTTCGGAAAAATTTTAAATAGAGATTTTTTTTTTTTCCACAGAGCAATTTCTTATGTCATTATAGGTGATACCTCAAAAGTCTCCGATATTTTGCTGTACGTTTTTCCCCTTTTGGGGGGGCATTTTGGGAGAAAAGTGGGCAAAATATTAATTAAGCTATATAGGCAAGTGATATATCATTTTCCATGTATTTTTTAACGATGAATCGAATGAAATTAGGATCAAGTTAATACAAGCAGTAGTTTATGAGTTATTAGAGTTTTTATATTAAAAAAAAAAATTCAAATTTTTCATGTACGAATAAGTTTTTTTTTTCTTTTCATTTTAAATTTAAACATTCATATACCCGAGATTGAACTTTCAAAGAAGAAAGATTTACATCTACACAGCAGCAGATGTTGCGGTTAACCAAGCCCTTGCTTTTGCATATGAATAAGCCCGCTTCCAGTGTGTTGGGAGCGAACTTTGATACATATTTTTGACTCTAACTTTTTTCTTTTCATTTGTTAGTTGTTCTCTGTACTTCTTATGGAAGGGAAAAACGAAATGATGTTCTCTCTCCAAATTTATTTAACCAAGAAAGAAAAATACATTAAATTCATTTAATACAAAAATCAGAGAATTCTTTCTTCATCAGATTAAAATTGTATATTGTCTAACCTTTTCTTCATTATTATAGTTAAAGAAAGGTGTGATAATGATCGTATTATTTTCTATAAAATTATATTTATATTTGAACTTCCTTGACAGTTGGATTACGACGGACGAAGATTGTGTATGCAACTGACGGTCCTCGTTTTTTTCTGCGCTACTGAGTAAGGCAAGAAATAAATTTATTATTCTTACCTGATGTTTAATAATAAAATATAGCAAATATACATATTATGCAATAAAAACTACTAAAAAATGTTCTTATACACAACTACATTCATGTTAAGATCGTGGCCCCTAGGGTTCGGTCCCCCTTTTTTCTTCAGCTACCACTTTTTTCAAATATTAATCTTCTTTATAGACAAAAAATTACTACAGCCGTAAATTAAAAATCTCACGAGTTTAAAGAAAACTTTAAATAAGTGATTTCATGCGTTTATTAAATATGGTATTAATGTTAGATATAACGGGCCCCAGGCAACGCCGGGCGGACAGCTAGTATTATATAAAGCGAACGAAGATACTGTTTCGATTTTGATGTATGTTTATGACACGATCATGAAGATTTTAAAACATAAGAATAAAATTGACATGTTAATTTGCTCATACTTGAGATTTTTTTTTTTTTTTTTTTTAATTTACAAAACAAAGTTTATTATTATATTTAAAATTATATTCCTGTAATGCCCCACAAGTAAGTTATGCTACCATAGAAACTATATTATATTATATTACGTATCAACTTGTATTATTTAATACCAATTATGCATTAAATACTTAAGTTTCTTTAAAGGAGTCAGGGTCTTTCAGGGTTAGCATGTCTACGAAAGTAGCCCCTATAATTGTATAACTGCTATATAATACATTAAAAAAGGGAGCTGTACAACCTTTTTGTCTGAAAAGTGATTGCCGTCCTAACTTCTGAATCATAATTTTCTACTTAATCTGCAGTCAGCTGGCCTTCAAGCTACCACTATTTAAAAAAAAAAAAAAAAAAAAAAAAAAGAATATTTTGTTTTATTTAATGACAGAAGCTTTTATTTTAGTAAGAGATTATCTTTCGGAAATTATGGTGGCAAATAATTTTCTAGCAAAAAGACTGTTGTCTTATTTTAAAGTATATCACAGAACAATTATACAATATAGTGGCCATTCCTGATAGACTAAAATTATTTAATATATGTGCATAGGTGTGTTTCCATTGAGAATACTAATTATATTTTGCATAGCCGGATTAAGGAGAGGGAGCTAAGGGGGCTGCAGCCCGGGCCTCAACCAGTCAGGGACACTTAGCAGAGGCTTAAGTTGTATCAAAATTTCGTTTAAAACAATTACAAGAGTGTAAAAACCGGGCGAAATCGCCGTTTTTTTTTTTTTTTTTGGCAATTTAACTTAAATAATTGTCATTTGACGTCATTGCTGTCTATATCTCCGAAAAATTCCAGGTTTAACAAAAGAAGCGATGAAAACGAAATGAAAAGAGTCGTGTAAAAAAGCGCAATTTTCTTCAAAAAGCCGTGGAAAAAGCGTTAATTTCGTCTAAAAATCGCTGAAAAAGCGCGAATTTTGTATTAAAAAAAAAAAGTTACGAAAATAGCGCGAATTTTGTCGAACAGTCGGAGATAAAATAGCGAATTTCGTCAAAGGATGGCCATGAAAACGCGATTTTGACAAAGAACCGTAAAAAAACGCGAAATTCATCAAAAGGAGGAAGGTAAAACGCGATTTTCTTTAAAAGATCGCAGAAAAAGCGTAAATTTAGTCAAGAGTTCGCGGAAAAAGAGCAAAATTTGTCAAAGCATCGGGTAAAAACGCGAATTTCGACAGAGGATCGCGGGAAAACGCGAATTTCGTCAAAGGGTCGTGAAAAAAATGAGGATTTTGACAAAGAACCACGAATTCCGTCAAAGAACCGCGAATTTCGTCAAAAAATTGCAGAAAAAGCGCTAATTGCTTGGTAAGTTTGCGGGAAAAGCGCAAATTTAGTCAAAAGATCGCGGAAAAAAGCGAATTTTATCAAAGGATCGTGAAAAAACGTGAATTTTGACAAAGAACTTCGGAAAATCGCGAATTTCGTCAAAGGTTTACCAAAAAACGCTAATTTTGAGAAATAATCGCGAAAAAAAAAAACATGAATTTTGACAAAGTGTGACAGAAAAAGTGAGACTTTCTTGAAAAGTTTGCGGGAAAAAGCGCAAATTTAGTCAAAAGATCGTTGAAAAAAGAGCTAATTTTGACAAAGAACCGCTAAAAAAACGCAAATTTCTTCAAAGGATCGCCAAAAAACGCGAATTTTGAGAAAGAAAGAAAATTATCAAAAGGCGGCAGAAAAAGCGCGAAATTCATAAAAAGTTTGCGAGAAAAGCGCAAATTTAGTCAAAAGAGCTAATTTTGTTAAAGTGTCGCCGCCGAAAAAACGCTAATTTTGACAAAAAAAAAAAAAAAAAAAAACCGCGAAAAAGCGCGAATTTCGTCAAAAAAATGCCGATAAAACGCAAAATTTGATAAAAATCCGCAACAAAACACGAATTTCATCAAAGGATGGCAGAAAAAGCAGGAATTTCTTGAAAAGATCGCGGGAAAGAGCAAATTTTGTTAAGGAGAGGCGGAAAAAGTGTAAATTTCTACAGAGGATCGCTTGAAAATTTCTACAGACGATCGAATTTCGTCAAAGAATCACTGAAAACACTAATTTTGGAAGCGAATCGCAGAAAAAAAGCGAATTTCGTCAAAGGGTGGCAAGAAAAACGCGAATTTCGGAAAAAGATCACAAGAAAAGCGCATTTTTTTTTTCAAAAGGTCGCGGAAAAAAGGCGAATTTAAGAGCACCATTAAAGATTTAAAAAAAAATTTATTAACATTATACATATTCAATATCTAAGATTTATATTTTAGGATTAAACAAGTTGGAAATTGCACGTGAAGCATAGCAAATGAGGTGGGTTCGTACGATAATGAAGTTTTAAAAATATCACTCTCATATATCAATCTCATAAAATTGTAAATAGTTAATTACAAATAAAACGCGCAACAAACAGTGTTCTCTCTATACTCATTATGTAATGGAATGCTTTTGTGTGGCCTTGTAAATCAATAACAAATGTTCTTTTCACAACAGATTATGCAAAATCTATATTATAATATGTACTTTATGATGCATATCAATATTATTATGTTCGAATGAGTGTAATATTATTAAAATGCATTTGAAACTTTTTTTTTCCATTGACTGTAATGTACGGAGTACTTTTGATTGTCCCCGTATTTGATCTATGCATTCTATTTCCAAAAAAATTGAAATGACTTGACAAAATTGTGTAATAAGTATGTAATTTTAATTTCAAACGATTAAAATGCATTTGCAACATTTTTCCCCATTGACCGTAATGTAACGGAGTACTTTTGATCGTCCCTGTAATTGATCTATCCGTCCGATTCTCATAAAATTTCAAATGACTCGACAGACAGATGGGCGGACTGAACGACAACTATAGAGGCTACGTATTTACATAATTACGAACACACCTAAAAAACAAAACAAAGGTGTGTGTGTGTGTATTTGAGGAGGGGGTGATATTCAGTATCGTGATAAGAGGCTCAAGATTTCCAATAGCATAAGAAGGGGGCGGGGCACAAAATTCCCAGTAGCCCCGGGCCCCAGAAGTGCTTAATCCTGCTCTGATGTTTTGATATTTTAGAACTTAACCGTAAGTTAGCTCAATTTTAACGCATTCTTCGGCTAACAGGACGCAGACGATATATCGCCCTCTATTCGTTATTGTAGTTACAACTGTGTATGAGTAACAACAGAATGGAGCTTATACCCGCCAATCCACACTCGTTAAAATATGCCAAACGGCTGCAAAACAACAAAGAATTTAACACTAAAAAATAAAAAAAATTTTATAATAAAACGCTTTTTTTTTTTTTTTTTTTTTTTTGTAAATTAAATATTCTCCAAAAAATAATACAATAGTACAGTTAATTCCACTCCTGGCTGTTATTTATCAAACTTCGCAAATAGCTCTTATTGCACTAAAACTCTTAAATTTGGAATGTAAATAAACACTGATCAAATCTGAAACAATATAAAAATGTGGTTCAAAACTGCTGGTAACTCACTTGAAAAAGGAAGAATACATTTACGTTTATCTACTTTTCACAGAAGAAAAACAAAATCTGACTAAACCTGTTTTACCATGAAGCACATACCTTATTTCCAGACATAAGAAAAGCTTCTTTTGGTTAGAAAGTTTCAGTTTATGACTGTTTGGGGGCGATTACGCTGACTTGGCGGTTCAGAGGTTAAGAATTTACCGGTGGCGCCCCGTGAATCAAATATGATAGGAGGCTGAGATCAAAAGGCAAAACGGAGCCCCCTTCAACTTTCTCGGCATTCAGATTGGTAGTTTAAAAGCATATGTTACGGAAATAAGGTGTTCAGTATTTTTATCATACATTTTGATTGTTATTAACAAATCTTTTAGAATTGTTTATAAACATAATTTAGTAGCTTTCAACAGAACTAAGGGATCCAATTACCAACATGGGTTACATACAGGTGCTTTTTTATTTTCACCAATTAAAAACTAACAGATATTTAACAGTATCTAGCATGGTTGAAAAGTATTTATCAATTAGATGTTTGTGTGATACTGTAATTGGAGAAATACATTCGGATTGCCATATAATTGATATACGTTATTGTGATTCAGCATGACATGCTCAAAAGTTAAAATAATGTGTGTAGCATTCTTAGTTCATTTATAAGGGCACTAAAAAGTATTCCATTACATTATGGTCAATGGGGAAAAAAGTGCGGTGTATTTTAACAGTGATGCAATAGTTTAAATATAATGTAATTTATAGACATTTTTGAGCTGTACTAGAAAACTTACTTAAAATATATATAGTAGTTACAATACGAACTGAGGGTAACTCAAAAGTATTGTTTATAATTGTCTACGTAGAAAAATTGTTTGCAGTGTATTCGAAAGATGTAGCTCTTTTACAAATACGAGGTGGAGATTCTTCCGTCGAATTTCGGCGAAAGAAAAAGTTTAAGGAAGAACTGTTACATTGATTTATAACAAACCTACAAAATAAGACAATTAAAAAAATGCATCTTATATTGACTAGTCTAATTCTCAAACAAATATTATTTTAATCTAAAATTAACAAATCACTATTCCTATAAAACTCAGTTGTCCAAATTATTAAATTTAAACTTTAATCGCATACATAATCAGTAAAATATAATAAAGATTAATTATTATGATGAATTTGTCAATTGAGGCTCTGATACTTGGTATTCCCGAATAATAAGAAAATTTATTCCACTTTAACATGATCATAGGGATTTTTTTCCCCCGTGAATCAAAGCCAAATATCAATTTATCAAAATTTACATGCGCACTTCTCATTTCCGTATTCATCACGCTTAAAAAAATAGCATTTTAATTTGATCATTTTAAAATCATTTAAGTCAAAACTTGAAGTCAATATTGCCTGCAGCATCTGTGCATGTGTACAGTACAGTCGCACTCTTTACTTCAGATATTAGTATTGGAACCGAGGAGTAAAAATTGCCGTAATTTATGTTTTTTAGATCTATGTGTTAAAATGTGTAGCATTATCTAAAAAAATATTTTTTTTTTTTTTAATATGCGTCATTTTTACTTAAGTATTTTATCTAGTGCCTCAAAATTAAGATCAGCGCACATGCAAAAGTAAAAAAACAAATTGGAAACTTTAAGGAAAAATGTGTGCTTTCAAAAGCAGTACGTCATTTTCCATTGAAAATATTTTGCTTCAATATGTCCCTAATAGAATTTATTGCGCTTTAAAACCCTATGTAACAAAATTTAAATCATAGAAAAAAAAATTTAAACTTATTTTTTGTTTAACTTTTATCAGAAAATGGATAAATAAACTTCATAATTCTCCCAATTCTGCAATAATGAAAGCTATTTAATTACCACCATTTTGAAAAAAATTCATAAAACATTTGGAAAAATTAAAATAAAAAAATAGGGGTACTTAAAAAAATGGCTAGTGTAGGCTAATCTGTAAATGAACAGCTTCTAATTAAAAATATTAATAGTAAAATTGGTTCAATAGAAAGCTAAGTGCAGATCACTAAAATCAGTCTTGTGATTTAAATGTAAGATTAAATAAAATTATATTAAGCAATTTTTGTTATTTTGATACATTCATAATAAAATGTCTTAAAGAATAGCAATAAAATTTTAATAGTGAAAAGAATTTTGGACAAAAACTTGGGTCAACCTGAGAATCCTGGTTAAAAACGGAATTACTGCGAAGATCATCTTTGTTTACTTGTCTAACTCGACGAAGCGAATTCATCTAGGCGAGAATCATAACTATTTTAATATAGAGTAATTCCATATGAAATCAACCAATAAAAAAATATTTTTTTATGTTAATGTTTTAGATTGTACTGGTTTTTTACGAGTTTATTATACTTACGTAGGAGATTAAAATTGTGAAGTTTAATTTTTTTCCGACAATTCGTTTTAAAGTTATAAATTTTTGAAATTTTGAAAATTTTACAAAATTTGTATAGTTTTGTAATCTTTAATCGGTTATAACTTCCAAACTATTTGATCTAGAGAATTAATATTTGCATCTTTTTTTTTCAGTTTTTTATACTGTTTCATAGGATATATAACATGACCAAATTATTTTTAAAAAATATTTTTTTTGTAAAAAAAATTATATAAATTTTTAAAAAATTCAAAATCGGAATTTTTGATTTTCTTGAAAAAAATATATTATGTTTAACACCCTTTTAGCAACTTTTATGCCAAATTTTATGATGGAACTCCTATGGTATCATACAGAAAAAAAATATTTTCTGTATCAATGTTCATATAAATCTGTAATAAAAAAATACTTTAAGGTATACTGCACTGTTTAGCTCGAAGTGTTACTTCATAGGAACAAATACAAATTGGAAAACTTTAAGAATAGCCTGTTTTGTTAAAAGACAAATAATAAATTTTAGATATTTAATAAACAAATCTTTTAACTTAACAAATTACATACTCAGTTTGGCACGGTGGAGCTCAATTTTTAGATCTTAGTACAAGTATTTTTTCGTCTTATGTAAAATTTAACCTGCTCTTTACATTTTCTCTTTGGGTACTGTGTATGTTCTGCCTGTTGCAGTGATTGGATGTAGTATGCATAAAATAAAGTATTTTGGTATTGTGAAAATGTCTGAATTTCTAGGATAAGAGAATGACGAAGATGGTCCGCTTGGATGAAGGAAAGAAACTTTAACATCTTCTTCCACCTGATCTTTTGTGAAAACACGTGCCATCCACCACTCATTCTCATAGGCACCAGCAACATACACCACAATTTCTTCAAAGAAGTACCTTTTACTACTTTTACATTTACTTTTAATAATAGGTAATTCTCTAATAGATGTTAATGATGCATTCAAATTATCAAAACCAGATTCCACATCCATGAATTCAAGGTCATCTTTACTACAACCTGGTTTAGGATTGTCATTGTTTCTTTGGAATGTCTGAAAAATTAGTATTAATGCCATTTTCACAATTTGAGGGATGCTTTTCCTTGCCTAATTGTAAGCGGCAATGAGTGCAGAATTTCATGCCTTTTCCAATGCCATATTTTAATGTTGTCATCCACAATGTAATATTTCTTAAATTTTTACTTACCTAGTGTTCTTGCTTTTTGAATGGATTATAACAAAATTTATTCTATTTTTTATCCATTTTCAGTTTAAAACCACTTCCCTCTTAATATTTTATAACACAAATCCACATTCAACTCAAAGAAATAATAGTAAAAAAAAACCCTAAATTGTACAATATAAGTTATAAACAGACAGCAATAGACTTGAGATAGTGTGCCACTACAGAAGATCTTAGAGAAACTGGCGATTTCAAAAGTCTTGTAAGCAGTAGCGGCTCGTCCATAAGTGCTGCAGAGCTGCAGCACCCCCTATTATTTTTTAAAATCCTATCGTTAATATTATCTTTGAACATCAATTAAAACCGTAACGTAAGTAGAAAAAAAAGATTACTTCTCGGTTGTCCTGAATGTATGTGGGTGAAAAAGCGCCTTTTCCCCTCATTCGGCTGCAACGAGAGGCAGCTCTTATCATTCCCTAGAATGTGTCACTGTGCATGCCCCACGTTGGGGTGATGGGTAGGAGAAGGCAAGCGTTGTTATACTAGTCTCCGTGCTGCAGTCAGTGCAGACCGCTATTGAGGAAAAGAGATAATTTTGATTTTGTAGTGTGGTTTTCAGCCGCGTTTCGGAAGATTGTGTTCAGTCACACAATGAGTGTGCTGCATTTGCAAAAAATAATATTTTCACAGCTGTCATTAGTTGAGAAAAATGACATTAAAAATGTGGGACGTCCTACACCAGACTTAAAAATTACGCAAGCATCTACAAGCAGAAAAAATTCATACCAGCGAAAATTTAATCGAGAAGTTTATTCTAAACATGATTGGTTATGTGGATGTGATAGTAGAAATGCGCTATTTTGTTTTCCATGTTTGCTTTTTGGAGGTGATTACGGCTGAATGAAAACTGGCATCAATGATTTGGGTCATCTACCAGAAAAAAAAAAAAAAAAAAAAAAAAAAAAAAAACATGAAAATTCTGAAAAGCATTTGAGAAATGTTGTCAATTTGGCTATGCTTGGAAAAGTAAATATCGCTACACAGTTAAGCGAAGGCTATAAATTAAGCATAATTAAACATAATGAGGAAGTACAAAAAAATAGAGACATACTGTCAAAAATAATAGAGTGCATTAGATTTTGTGGGAAATATGAGTTACCACTCCGTGGACATGATGAAAGGTAAACCAGGGATTTTTCGAGGGCTGTTAGAATTTGCCGGAAAGCTTGACGGAGCATTAAAAGCTCACTTTGAAACTGCTTCTGTTTTCAAAGGCAACTCAAAAACAATTCAGAACGAATTGTTGGATTGTATGCTGGAAATATGTCGAAAGGAAATAATTAACGAGATTAGTCACGCAAATTTTTTAGCTGTAATGGCAGATGACACAACAGATGTTTCCGAGAAAATTCAAGAAGTTGTTGTATTTCGTTACGAAAATGAAGGAGAAGTGATTGAAAGGTTTTGGGGATTTCATAACCCCTCTTCGCAAAACGCAAAGGGTTTATCTCACTATATTCTGGAGCAATTAAGTATAGTTTTGAAAGATGATTTTCATAAACTCATAGCCCAAACTTATGATGGTGCAGCTGTAATGAGTGGTGTACAAGCCATAATTAATGAAAATTATTGCAATGCTCACTTTATTCATTGCTACGCACATCAATCAAATTTGGTTATGGAAAAAGCAGCTTCTCTGAATTCAAAAGTACGTATATTTTTCAGCAGTTTACATGGCATACCAGCATTTTTCTCAAAATGTTAGACTCAGTGTCTAAAAGAATTCCTAGATGTTCCAGCACAAGATGGAATTTTAATTCTAGAACAGTGAATACTGTTTATGAAAATATTGAACAATTGAAGGCGTGTTTTGAAGAATTGCAAAAATCAAAGAACACAAATACAGTTCAGGCATCTTCAGGACTTTTACGCATGTTGAATGACAGAAGTTTTCTCTTTTGGCTTTCTTTTTTTCACCGTATCATGCCACATGTTGACCTTCTATATGATGAGCTTCAAAGCCACAATGCCAATTCTTCGTCTATTAATTGATCATTAGAAAATTTCTATCGTGCGATTTCTGCAATTAGAAATGATGTAACTTCTCCCCGTTCTGATATTTTAGAGGAATCACCCCAAGTTAAAAAGCAAAGACTTAATGAAGACTTAACCATTATAGCTAAAGAAGTTTGTGACACAGTTTGTTTCCAAGCAAAAGAAAGATTTCAATTTTTAGGACATCTTTCAGCAGCTAAATTATTAGCCTGCGAGAAATTTTCTGACTTTTGCAAAGATTTTCCATCAAAAGAGTTAGATGAAACTGTGTCTGCATATCCCATGCTAAAGAAAAAAAAGCTTAGAACAGAACTTTCTGTTTTGTATGAAAGAAGAGAATTTTCGACTATCTCTAAAGCTGTTGATCTGTACAAATTTATTTTAAATCATGGCCTACAAAATTCGCTTGCTGAAAATAATATTGACAACATCGGAGCCCGAACGCTGCTTTTCTATGCTAAAAAGAATAAAGACATTTTTAAGAAGCACGATGTTAGAAGACCGCTTATCAGCGTTAGCAATGGTAAGTGCAGGTGAGGACTTAATAGCAAGAATACAAAATTTTAATGAGAAGGTTATTAATGAATTTGCCGGCCGAAAAGAAAGAAGAATGTGTTTTGTATTTAAATAAATTGAGTTACAGTCATTTAGAAATGTATCATTTAATTGTTTACTTATAATTTTTAGTTAAACACTGGGAACAATTTATTGGAACACGCTCCGAAATTTGATATATTATTGCTTGAGGTAAGAATTATTTTATAATCTCTTTAATTTTTTGTTCTAGCCAAACAATACATACAGAAGGAAGTTAATTGTCTTCTTTCTACGTATATTGCTCTAAGGTGGCAACAGGTTTGCCGGTCGGAGAACCTGGGTGCCTCATGTGTAGCACTGACTCGTTAGAACTTGGCAGCAGCACTGCCTCATTCCTAACTCACGAGCCGCTACTGCTTGTAAGAAAGGCATGTAGGTTTCAGAAGAAAACAAACATGTTAATGTTTGAGTGTGACTCATTGTGATTGTGAAAGCATTCAACTTCAGGAGCATACTTTGTTTTGTTGAACACTACTTTGAGATTTTCTTTCATTAACTCATTTATTACCAATTTATTCATTTTTTAAACATAAAACTTAATTAAAAGTAATATTAAATTAAGAATAATTAAAAAACATTCTATTTAAATTCCAAGAAAATAAATTAAAAAAGTAAGGTACCCTGAGGTAATAGCGCCACGTTAAGGTTCTACCAATTTTCACGGCTTAGTTTTAGATTGTATTTTTCAAACAAATATATGATTTCATAGAGCAACTCATTGACTAACTGTATAAAAAAAATAATTTAACAGATATGTATTCATAAAATGTAATCGCGTGATTTCTTGACTAATGCTATTTGGCGCTATTACCCACCTATATGGGTAATAACGCCATGCAAACAAAACTATGAAATAAGATGGAATAATTGCATGTAGATTGCCCAATTCTAAAAATACAAACTCTACAAACTTAGAAATTGACAAATTGCATTCTAAGCTATTGAAAATGTTCAATTTTTTTGTGAAAGTGTAAGCAAAATAAAAGTGTGTGTGTGTGTGTGGGGGGGGGGGGGGAATTAGGCAAAAGAATATCAGACCGTGAGCTTCTTTTTCCTTAAAAAGGACCGCTTAAATAGAATTATTAGAAACATTGCAAGTTTTAACTGTATTTATTTGAATCAGTATTTAGGATGTAGCTTGGCCACTGTAGGGAATCAACCGGGGTATTAATGCCAAGGATTGGCGTTATTACCCCGTTATAGTTATTGCGCTGTACATTTTAAATTACAAATTATCTCGACAAGATATCCAAAATCTTCAACAACATTTTGAAAGTCCATGAAATGTACTACAAATTTATGAAATTAACAAAGTATTTCCGGATACAAAAAATAGTCTTCACATCACAAAACGTATCTCGCAAATTTTAGATCAAGCGTTAATTTTAGTTGCTTGTAAAAGCAATAAGACCTAAAAATGAAACAAATTAACTTGAAGCTGTTTTTTGCGATTTATATGACTCAAAACCCTTCTGCGCAGAGCACATGAGTGTCATTTACCAGATTATTTCATAATTATGCATAATATGAGCACTTGGCGTTATTACCCCGCCTGGCGTTATTACCCCAGGGTACCTTATTTAGCTTGTCAGTTACACAAAATACTAATTATCTTGATTACTTTAAAATTTTACTGTTATGTGTTTAACAAAATAATAAAACCTAGCGAATTATATACTAAAATTTTATTTGATAATTGAACTTGACTTGCATGAATGAGAAATATGAACATTGGAAACAAAAATAAACTACCTTTTATAGTCAATTTGCTTTTTAACAAAATATAATTAGATTCTTTTACAGAAATTGGCCGATCATTGATATAGAAAATAATTTTTTTCTTTATGATATCATAAGAGTTCCATCATGAAATTTGGCACAAAAGTTGCTATAATGTATTTTTTTAAACAAAATCAAAAATTCCGATTTTGAATTTTTAAAAATTTTATATACATTTTTTACATAAAAAATATTTTTTTTTTAAATAATTTGGTCATGCTATATATCCTATGAAACAGCAAAAAAAACTGAAAACAATGACTTAAATTTCAACTCTTTAGGTCAAATAGTTCTCAAGTTACAGCAAATTAAAGAACACCAAAAAATACAAATTTCATTAAATTTTGAAAATTTCAAAAATTAATAACTCAAAAACAAACGGTTAAAAAAAATCTTCAAATTTGTATTTTTTATCTACTATTCTTGTACAACATCTGAGCCAAAAATTAACAAAATCCAAAGACCTGAAATTTTGTCCATTGGTTGGTTTGATGTGGACTGACCCTATATATCACTATTTTTGGACAAAAACTTCCGATCTGAGCAAAAAAAAAAAAAAAAAGAATTGAAAAAGAAAGAAATGAAATTGATATAAAATTGTCCTGCATGAAAGAAACATTATGTTAATTTTTGACATGAATTTAACAGAGGAAAGTATTACATGCAACGAACCTTCTTTATTTTCTGCCAGACATGATAACTCTTTATCTCCTTCGACGGAAATGTTTTTTTCTTTCTTTCTTTCTTTTTTACTTTCCGCACCTATCGCAAAAACATTGACAAATGCTAATTTATGGTGGAATATTTATCAGAAGTTAACATGAATGGGACAAGAATAAGGTAAAATAATGGAAGTCTAGCTTTTGTTAGGCAAAAGAGGAATAAAAAGTTTATTCCTCTTTCTTTTAAAGAGGAGAAAATAAAACAGAAAGTTTCAAACATTTCATCCCAGATGAAAAATAACAGAACAAACTAAATAACAAAAGTTCTTTTTACTAAACTTTCTAGTAGATGAGAATTTAACACTATTTAAAAAAAGACGTTTTTTAATCTAGGGAAATATAACCACAAATGAAAATATACAAAGAGTTCAAAGAATGAAAAATACATAGTTCTTTCCAGTTACACACGATTCCGAAAATAGCTATCTCTTCAGAAATCTCAGAAATGAATGTATTTTGAGTATTTAAAGAAACGTTTGTGAGCGTGGGATATCTGCTATATCTCACATTTCATGTTTACACTTGAATCTCTAGATATTCATCATCCAATTTCCGATTTTGTTTGTTTATTTATTCCTTTCAAACACTGCTAAATATCTCATTCTTGATCCATTTTGGTCATTAGGGTCCTTATTGTTTCGGTCACACTGTGCCCCTCTTTAGATCTCAAGTCTTAATCATACAATTAACTTTGTTAATTTACCATTTTCCTCATTCACCCAAAACCTCCTTTTCATCTAGCCAATTGCTATGTCCACCGTTAATTTGGGGCTTCTTTGTACCCTTAAGGGGAGCTTCTTCAACCATCTTTAGACTTACCTTCTTGAAAATGTCTAGATCCCATTTTCAATTTTGCTGTCCCATTATCTAACCTTGACCCGAAATACATTTCACGTCGTCAAGCCCTTGGTTAGTACCCTTCATCATCAAAAGCTAACCCCCCCCCCTCCTCGGAGGGCACTTTCTCATTTTCTTCTGACTTCCATTATATCATATATCGTTGGAAAGCTTATTTTGTCCCCACATTTTTCGCACTCAATTCATATGTTGCTGAGAAATGAACACCAGAAGTATGTATCTGCGCCGTTGTTACAATTCACCAGCAAATTTCTTGCTAAATGATCTCTTAAGTTTTGGTATTGCTGTGGGAATCTATTCTTATTTTGATCGATACTGCTCTAAGCGATGTCGATAATTATCGATATTCTACTTTTCCAGAACCGCCCATCACTATTTAATATATATATATATGCCCAGTGGCGCAGCCAGAATTCGGTTCTAAGGGGGGTTTTGAGTTTCTAATAAAGGTGATTGCCGGTTATTTGAATCGCCGGTTAATAGAATCAGTACTAATTAGAATATTTACTGTATAATACTTAAACTTAAAAAAGCATCTGTGTGGCCGGAAAACATCATTTTTTTTTTTAGCATGAAGCATCTAAGAAAAGTAATTAGTCCAAATAACCATTTTTTACTTAACTGATTCATGTAATATGCACTTTCACAATTTTAAGTAGAATTTTCGCCATTTAATTGAATCACTTTATTAATTAAATGAAATCTGATTCAATAAAGTGGCAGATTCCGAAATGCGCCAAAAAATTTAAATATTAAGTTTGGATTTCATTCATATAAGCAGCAATTATAGCGATCTTTCTCAGCTCTGGGAAGGGTTTTAACCCTAAAACCACCCCCTTGGCTGTGCCACTGTATATGCCCCCAGATATCTATGCTCTACCCAGTGGTGGCTCGTTACTGGCTTCTTAGGATATTATATCATGGCTTTAAGCTTTTTCGTTACTAGTATATTTTAATAGAAATCTTCGCCACAGTAGCATAATTATTACGATTAAATAAGACAAAGAAAAAGAGTAAATGTTAGGATCATTCAAGCAGTGTCCTAAAATACTAGTTAAGAGCCAACATTTACATTCAAATACAAATTGTTAAAAAAAAAAATGGATACAGAATGGATTAAAACGAATTTTTATCAACACCCATTTTATTTTGAATCGTGAAATGTTAACTACAAAAAGGAACGTTTTATAAAATAAATCTAAATTATAAAAAAAAAACTGGGAACTGTTTGCTCTAGGCACGTGACTCAATGGAATCGAAATCACCAGTCTACCAACGTCTCTGCCTTTGCACTTTGTTGATCACCGCGATCTTGTCAAACTTTGCTTGTGAACATAAAAAAAAAAAAAAAAAAAAATATATATATCTACCTCAAATTTATCTTTTATTCTAACTACTCTAAATGATTTGTGTGTGTGTGTGGAAGGGGGGGGGAGATTAAAAATTACTCCTGTCTCTTCAATTATTTCTTCAAAAATTAATAACATTTTATGATAAATTTCCTTTGCTCAAAGCATAGTCTGGTGTCAATCATTATTTCAAAACAGTTAACTGGGAAAACAAAAAGGACAGGATATTTATTAACGATTAAATTGTATTTACATTTAAAAGAAAACAACCCGTATGTTTTTTCACAAAGAAAACTATTATTATGGACTTTTATTTAAAAACACCAAATTTTACACACAGAAGTCAAAAAATGCATGTCCAAACACACTTTAACCAGATACAACTTCAACCAACTTCGGGTAAAATGGGTTTTCTGGATTCGATACAATTTTTTTTTTTATAAAGCTGCCACTCCTCCCTCCCCCTGTCTAAATCCAAAATATTTCGATAGGACACGAAACAGGAAGTAAACAAAAAATTACTCACAACTTAATACAATGATGGAAAATTAGCCTACAAGCATGATTGCAATATTTATTTTTTCTTTTATGTACTAAAATAAATATGTCAAGATTTATTCATATTCAGTGAAAAGCTGTTAACCTAAAATAATATTCAGAATTTTCATTAAAAAACAGGTTAACCCGAATAGTAAAGAATCAAAATTCAACCCGAAACAATTATAGTCAGGGCTGGTAAGTTTCTGCCAGGGTGGTTTAAACCAGCGGTTATAACCGGTTAAAACCGGCATGGCAGAAACTAATTTCTGCTAGTGAGTGGCAAAAACTGGCAGAAACTAAGAAATAGTACTAGTAAGAACTTTAACTTGCAATGATTCATAATTCACACATGTATTTAATATATTAAGAATTCAGTTAAAAATTTAAAATAATGGTTATTAATGTTATTCAAAGTAGCAAAAAGTTTTAAAAGGATCACATAAATATACTTTGTTTTTATAATAATTTTCTGTCACTAAAAAAAAAAAAATTTTTTTAATGGTAATCTGATGCTGTACTAATTTAACTGTTATTATTGTTTTTACAATTGAATTTCGATTTAAAAGTTTAAAAAAAAGAAATTTACAAAACCTATTTTAACATCACTTTTCAGAGTATTTTTAAATAAATAATACACTGCAACCACTTAAAAAATATCTACTACTATTTATAAAGAGAAATGGTTCTTGTGAAAATATATAAGTAAATAATTGTAGCACAAAAATAACAGAAAAAAATTAAAAAATATATACAATTATTATACAATATTGAAAGAACAAATTTATTTTTTTGTGGGTAAAAGTAATAATATACTAAGAGCATTCCATAATATAGGATTAATTTTGCTAACCATTCTTAATCTAGACTGCTTTTTATTTTGTTCTGAATGAAAGAAAAGTAAAAAATATTCTTTCAAGACCAGCATTACTTGCTGGTAATATTATTATTGAAGATGTAAAATTTCAAAAATTCTAGGACTTCCTTGGTGAAATGTTTCCGGGAAAGGAGTCAATTTTGCTACTAAGTGTTGTTACATACGGCACAAAATTTAGATTAATATCAAAAGACATTTTTCTTGACCTTTCTTGATGCTCATTTGTGTATCAAATTCTAATACAAATTTATTTTTGAATTAAAACTATTCACAGTATTTTATTTGTTATTTATCCTTAATAAAATGTATGTGAGCAATTTAATACTAATAAAAAAGTCTGATTATTTCATGAAATGAGTTTATGCCAATTGTTGCCATTTTCTGTCGGCAAAAACCCAGCCCTGATTATAGTCAACTCAACACGCAACGAAAATAAAATAAAATAACTGCACCAGCCGGTCCCAAACCGAGAGTCGGGTTGGGTTCGGATAAAATCAGATTGCCGGACCCGCTTTACAAATTTCTGGCCCTTACCTTTTACACTGTAAAAGAAAATCTGTACAGTTACTACTTTTTTTTTTTTTTTCCCTAGAAAACTGGGATTTCTAAACCTGTTTTATGAAACGACAACAAAAATTCACTTTACAGATACACATTTGCATTATAAATAAATTTAAAAAAAAAAAAATCTGCAAGAATACTACGAATATTTTTAGGAAATTGTGATGCCTATAACTTTTTATGTAACTAAGACCCGAGTTATAAATGAAACTTTAGTAATATTACTGTAATTTTAGTAAGATTCTTTTGTAAAGCTACGTATTTAATGTAGCTTTATAAAAACTAGTTTTAGAGGTTTGAATCTTTTTTTTTTTTTTTTTTTTTTTTTCTCCCTTTACAGTGTACACATGAAATTTTTGAAACCATACAGATTTCCGTAACTTTACATCATTAACATTATTGTTATTATTATTATTATTATTATTATTACCGTGTACATTTGTCAATGAAGAAACTTCAAGTAAAGTGCGAAAAATATGAGAGTCAGAACAACATATTCAACCAAGAATTAAGGTAAAATTCATGCGACGCGCGCATAATAAAAGATGTCTTTAAAAAAAAAAAAAAAAAAAATCGTGACTCGTGAAGATTATTTCTTCTTGTCTGTTAAAACCACTATATTCAGCTGTCTCTTCAATTCGTTAATGTTTCTCAAATACAACAAGAAAATGGGTAGAAAGAGGCTTATATTAATGGGACGTAAGAGAGAGGCTATTATCTCTGTTTTGAAGGTCGTATACTGTGCCTTTCGTACGAGTCAGTTCTGTTAAAGGATGTAACAATAGAAAGATTTTTATTTAGAATCAAGAAACCGGTGAATATAAATTTCTTATTTGCGGATAAATTTACTTGTTTATGATTGTGGATCAAATTATTCAGCATAACAGGGTTTAACGCAACACGAAATATGGCTACAACTTTGAGGAAAAGACAATACATGTCGACGTCGAAACAAAGAAAGCAATTTGTGTCTTAATAGATCAGGCATGAAAGTGGGAAATGAGATTTTTTTTTCATCAATACAGTGGAGCCAAACTCTTATAATTTAAGTGTCCTTTTAACAGCTACTTATGCAATAAAAATAAATGTAACAGCACATATGATTGCTATTTTAAATTAGAATGCATTAGCAATGCTAAAGGTGTAAATTCAAATACAGTCCAGTCTCTATATAACGAAATCCACCGTTCCAGTAAAAAATTCGTTATATAGAGAAATTCGATGTATAGAGAATGGTGTTAAAAATCGTATTTAATGTGTAAAATTTGAACAAATATTATTTTTGATCTTTGGAATTAAGAATTTGAAATTTTTAAAAGTAAATATTAACCTAACATTTTATTTCTTAATTATTTAAGCTGTTTCAAAAAAGAGAACAGCCATTTATTTGAAAGCGTAATGGAAATCAAATAAGGAAGACTTGCATTAATTTCAGACGAAGAAATCTGTAATTTTTTGTTGTTTTGATTTAAAAATTGTTATGCTCTCAAGAAAAAGAAAAAAAAAAAGCTCAAATGTTAGCAAGGAATGAAAAATTGTAGTAAACATTTCCCTCCATTTGAAGGCCTCTCTTATGTGCCTCTCATTGATTCCTCTCTTACGTGTGCATCAATCCAATTGACACTGTTTTGAGAAGGATGTGGAAAGATGTGCGGGAGGTGGGATGAATTCGTTGGATTTAAAGAACAAGGAGAGAAGTAATATTAAAAAACCTCAGCACTGACGACAAATCAAAAATAAGTGATGGAAAATTGATCCCACATGATTTCGAATCTTTTTTAAAACTGAATAAGTTAAGACCAATTTATGAAAAAATTCGTTGTACGGAGATCGATATTTCGCTATATAGAGACTGCTTTTAATGTAATCATGCGAAAAGGGGGCCGTTCCTACTAAAAATTCGTTATATAGAGAAATTCGATGTATGGAGTTTCCTTGAAGAGAGACTCGACTGTATATCTGAGTCTGATCAACTTATGTAACGTACAATCATAAACTGTCCAAAAAATATATTATTCTGAATGGTTTAACTGTTAAATCCCCCCCCCCTCACTTCTTAAAAAAAAATCTTCTTGCTAAATTGATTTTTGCTTTAGAAATACACATTGAAAAAGGTATCGGAGAAATTACTCAAAAGTATTGCATAAATATATATTCTGTTCCAAAAAAAAACTTCATTTCACTTTGAATAAAAAAAAAAAATCATTTTTGAAAAAAAAAAAAAAAAAACTCTTTGAAGAAACTTCATCTACATGGCTTTCAGATGCTTATATAAGTTCATATTTCATTTTATGTCTGGTCTCTTTTACACAATAATTCAAGAAAACCTCCAAGGGTTTGAATAGACAAAATGTCAGATTACTAAGTTGTCCAGGCACCCCCCCCCCTCCCTATTGTCCAAAAATTTTCTTTGCATTTTTACATCAATCCAGAGAATGCTCAACATTGCTTTAAAAAAAGGTGGAACTGATAGATTTATTTAGTAAAAAAATAGAGATACTTCATTCAAAGTCGAGCGCAGATTTTTGCTGACAATGTTGACAGTTAATGAAGATATTCCAAGAAATATTCAAAGTATTTTTTTTCTTTTTTTGGTGGTGGTGGGGGAGGATTGCTGAAATGTCACAAAATCACAAGAAGTACTAAAAAAAGTAATCATCACTTTAAACAATACTGAACTAGATATTACGTGATTCAGCATACAGATGGTCAAATTACAATAAAATTGCCGCTCTTCTTACTGGGTCATCCCATCCCATTCCATACAAAGAAAAGTTTATCACAACTAGTGTTCTCGCTGTCACTCGCCAATGCGCCAAATTTCGACTAAATTCGTCATTTGGCGAGTAAACAAGCGATTAGATTCGCCAAATTGCTAGTGCTCAATTTTTGCTTTTTCTTTTTCGTTTTTCATATGTATGCATATATATTTAATACATATATATTTTTTAAATTTGTAGCGGATAGTTGAGATTAGATTAATAACAATCGCTGTCACAATCATAAAAACTTGGGTTATTTTAGAACATATTGAAAAAAAAGAAACACGTTAAAAATTACAGTTTTTTTTTTCTTTTTTTTTTTTTTTTTTTTTTTTTGCTACACGGCGATTCTATTTTGCTAATACTTTTCTCATTTGGCAATTTTTTTTTTTTTTTTTTTTTTTTTTTTTTTTAATTAGCCAAATTACTAACGTTGGTCAAATGTCAGCGAGAACACTGATCACAACATTTCATAAAATAAAAAATCTGGTTTCACACTAAATTGAACTCAGTATGTTTATGACTGAATGAATGGATTACGATTAGTGTTGCCAGATCACCTGCCCCCAAATAGCGGAACAGGAGGAGGGAAATAGCCACTTTTAAATTGGCGAGACGATAATAAGCAATTTACTGTCTATGTGTTTAAATTCTGGGATAACTAAGCCTTTCCAAAGCATACAATATACTGTTAATACAGCAATACTCATTTTTGGAGTAATTAACAATATCTAAAGAAAAATATATGTTCGTAAATGATACTTAAATAAAATTTTCATTGAAAAATCGTGGCGTCAATTTGGCGATTAGAGATTAAAATTAGGTGGTGTCATAACTGCAAATCATTAATAATATCAAATTTAGGAATATACCAGTCTAATAATTAATGAGCTGCGGATACTTAGTCAAAACAGACTGATAGGACTTGACAAATACAGTAGAAACAACTATAAACTGTATAATAAGAAACTATGAATAATCTATATATCAGGCATGAGATTGCAAAAAAGTAAAAAAGAAAAGCGCGAGAACCGAAAAATGAAAAATTATTTAAAAAAGCACGAGTATAAGACAATTAAGATAGTTACTTTATTCGCAATAAAATTGTCAATATTTTTGTTTAAATGCTGCATTAAAAAGAAGGGGGGGGGGGGTAGAAGTCTGCACGGGCTGGAATTTCCAGGACCGGCCCGTAGAAAATTTATTTCTTCCCGCCCCGTTGTAAAACTCAAAAGTTCGGCCCGGCCCGTTTAAATTTTTGTATTTTAGGCCCGGCCCGTGCAGAAATCAGTGAAAACAGGCCCGGCCCGTTTTGGCCCGTTACAATTTCTACGATTTCTAAAAAAAATCAGATTTTTATCATATAATTAAGATTTCTTTAAAGAATACTGCATACATATCTATGGAATGATTTTACAATATATTTTACAGGAAATACACATTAACAACATTAATGATTACTTAGATTCTTAGGCTTTCAACATTCGAATAAAGATTCATTAAAAAATTAATATGGCTTAGAATAAATGAAAAAAGAAAGAAAGCTTTAAACATCGTTACTTTTGAAGATGTTTGATAAAAGAAGATTTATAAAAATATTTCTATATTATTTTATTAAAGCTTTTAAAACCAAATTCATTCTTAAATTCAACGAAGATCAGTAGTAGGAAAAGGACAGTACGGGCTCAGCCGGAGGCGGGACTGCGGGACCGTCCCACCTCCGGCTGTCCCACCTCCGGCTGCCCCTCTTGCTCCCACCGTGCCACCGCCACCCTCCTGCTCCCACCATCTCACCGCCACCCTCCTGCGCCCCCTAGTGGAAAAAAGGAACATTCTATTCTAACAGGATAGGTGAACAACCTTCCCTAATTAAAAATATTATCAATCACATCTCAACATTGAATCATACTATAAGATGAAGATTAAATTTGTATTTGAATTTTAAACAACCGTAATTTTAATGAGTATTATTAATTAAGCGAAACAATTAAAATTTCAGTTTTTAACCATTTTATTTAGATTTCTTCAACTACAAGATGAGATTATCAATTTAACTCAAGAAAGTTAAACATATATTTGAATTTTGCTTGATAGACATCTTAATGAGTAGTATTAATTAAGTAAAAACAATAGAAAATATCCAGTTTTATAGAAAAAGACTGATTTCTTACGATTTTTATCAACTATATGATCAATGTAACGACTTAAAAGTTGAAAGTTAAACATGTATCCTAGTTTTTCAACAGCTATAGCCTTAATGAGTATCGTTAATTAAGTAAAAACAATAGAAAATATCCAGTTTTATAGAAAAAGACTGATTTCTTACGATTTTCATCAACTATATGATCAATGTAACGACTTAAAAGTTGAAAGTTAAACATGTATCCTAGTTTTTCAACAGCTATAGCCTTAATGAGTATCGTTAATTAAGTAAAAACAATAGAAAATATCCAGTTTTATAGAAAAAGACTGATTTCTTACGATTTTCATCAACTATATGATCAATGTAACGACTTAAAAGTTGAAAGTTAAACATGTATCCTAGTTTTTCAACAGCTATAGCCTTAATGAGTATCGTTAATTAAGTAAAAAAACAATGGAAAATATCAAGTTTTATGGAAAAAGACTGCTCTCTTACGATTTTTATCAACTTAAGAGAGAAAACTTAAACATACATTTCAGTTTTTCAACAGCTATAACCTTAATGAGCATTCATAATTAAGTAAAAAACAATGGAAAATATCGATTTTTATAGAAAAAGGCTGATTTCTTACGATTTTTATCAACTGCAACATCAGTGTATCAATTTGGTAGAAAGAAATTTAAGCATGCATTCGAGTTTTGGACAACCATTTCCTTCATGAACATTATTAATTAAGCAAAACAACAGAAAATATTAAATTTTTAACTGATTTCTTCATATTTATTTTTTTTTTTTTTATATATATATATAAAATCAGAATACACAACTTAAAATAGAAATTTAAACATATTTTTTAATTTTTGAACAGTCGTTACCTCAAAGAATTTCAATAATTAAACAATTAACAAAGGAAACTAATGATTTTTTAACGAAAAAAGACGAATTAAACGAATTTGGTTAACTTTTACTCTAAATGGAAATTTCATCATACTTTTATATACTAACTAAGTAGAATTTTAATGCATAAACGAACACATTTCAGTAAATATTCAACGCACACGCAAATATGAAAACAACACCTGCTTCTTGTGACGTCATATTGAAACCAAAAGTTATTCCTCCGAAGTCCCTCACCATACCTTTTCACCCCCATCTCCCCCAATTTTTTACCTTAGGTAGGGAAATGGACAATGCAATGACCTCTCATTCTTGTATATTTAGAAGTCTGGGAGAAAAAAAGAGAAATTTTATACACTCCAATTTCATAACAGTTACCGCAATATCCCAAAATTTGAATTTTGGAAGACATAATCAGTATAATTAATTAAACAAAATAATAAAAATATTATTTTTTAAGATGAAAAGGTGAATTTAAGCGAATTTGATTAGTTTTACAATAGTCTTTTGAACAACAACTTGGAAATATAGATTTCTAACAGAAGAATTAAACGTATATTTTAATTTTAACAACAAAAACTTAACAAGTATCATTAATTCAACAAAAATAAATATCAATTTTAAAGAAAAGACGAATTTGAATAATTTTACACTAGTATTTTCAAAAGCAACATAGAAATATCAATACTTATTCACATATTTCACTTATTCACTGTATTCAGTACTATATTTAATAAATATGGATACAATTTAAGAATTTTCTAATCTATAATTAAATATTAGCTGTATATTTAATGTTACCCATGTTTTCAACATTAGTTCATAATCGTGAATTTTGTATTTTAAATACCATGTATTCAGGTTCAGATTATTTTCACTTGAAATCATACAGAATTTTTTAACAGAGTTTGTTTTTGAAATCATTGAAGCAACTGTATTTAATATTTTTAACACCAATTTTCTAAAATTTTCTAACATTTTCCGATTATACATTCTTCAGAAGTACATTTCTAAATGTTACAATCACTTTACATATCGAAAAGATATCATTGAAGCAACTGTATTTAATATTTTTAATACCAATTTTCTAAGATTTTTTAACATTTTCCGATTATACATTCCTCAAAAGTTATTATTACGTATTCTAAACAATAGAAAATATTAATTTTAAGAATAAAAAGACGAATTTAAACAAATTTTATTAGTTTTACACTATTTTTTCTCACCTCCAACACGGATATATCAATTTTAACAGAAGAATTAAACGTATATTTTAGTTTTTAACAACAAAAATGTAATAAGTATCATTAATTAAACAAAAATAAATATCAATTTTCAAGAAAAGACAATTTTTTACACAAATTTTCAACTTTGAAATACATTTGCTTACATATATTGTTACAGTATATTACTAAACTTAAACTTTTTAAAAAGTTTGAATGTCTTTACAAAGGTTCATACTTATATTTTTCACGTCTTGACTGCATTCGAAATCTTACAATAAAAGTATACTTTTATTATTATTATTATTATTATTCTAGAAAACCTAAAAAATCGTTTCTTGCTGCTTTAGACACTTGACATATTAAAACTACTCTACCCATATAATTAATCAAATTAGGACATGATTCATCTTACACTTCAAAATTTCTGAATTTTTAAAATACTTATTTTCATCAAACTTTATTCTTGATCCTATATATTTTAATAGCACAGAATTTTAACATCTGTTTTTATCTACTTATCAAAAAATTATTAAAACACCCAACAACATTTTCCAAATATGAATATTATCTTTACAATTTAATAATGCAAAACATACACGAATACAAAGTTTAATTTTTACAAACATTTCATATTTCAAATCAAACTATTCGAAATTTTCACAACATAAGAGCAAACATTAGACGAACTTTTTAACATTAATATTGCTTACATCTTTTCATCATAACTTTTAACTATGATAATTATCCATTTTTAGGTTGATTGTCGAAAAACTGTAACTGAAATTACATAAACTTAATGTAAAAAACCATGTTCTCACACAATTCCTTGAAATTCAACAAAGAATTGACTATTACTCCAATACTTATCTACTTCAATCTCGACTCTCGATAGTATATAGATATTGCATCATTACATACTTACAACTCTTTTCAAACGTTTATCAGAAAATCAAGTCAATCAAAGTCTAGTAGTTATTACATACCTGTTCCTCAGAAATATTACTATCATATGAAACAGTAAAGAAAATTAATAGATATTTAATATTTAATAACTTCATACGTGAAATTACTGCTGAATAAGAATACTAATAATCAAAAAAATCAACTGTTGGACAAAAAATAGTACAGATTACCGAAAATTCAAATCATTTTTTCTACAAAAATTACAAAAATTAACAAATGAATGACAAGTTAGAGAAATAACTAAAAAAAAAAAAAAATAATGAACATATTTACAAATTTATTAAAATCACACCTTTTTCTGGATTACAAACCACAATTTCTTGAAAAATTTAACACCGAATTTGTAAGATTTTAATCCTAGTATTACATACACTCAATAAATATTCAAAATTAAAAAAAAATAATTTTTTAGTCTCATTAATAAGCAGAAATTCTATATTAAAAGAATATTTTCATAGTAGTACTTATAAAAATGAGAGTTTACAAACTGATTTTCATAATTTTATCACATTTAAACTTAATATTTTACATAAAACATTATTTAATCAAATTTTATGCTTTCTAATTCAGTAAAATTCAATACTTTTTTAGTTTTTAAACCAATACCACAATATTTATTTACATCAAACTTGATTCTTCACCTTTTATATTTCCACATTACACACGTGAGATAAATACTAACTTGGATCAGGAGTTGAAGTCAATTGATTCCATTCGATTTTCATCATGTACGCATTGCTCCTACACGAAATTTCTTACTGCTATAATCATCTAATGTATTAAAACTAATCTACTCATATTTTTAATCAATTCATCAGATGTTTCATCTCGCACTTCTGAATTATCGTGCATCAAGTTGCTTAAAATATAAATACTATCTTTATAGTTTTAATGATATATAGTATACATGGTTTATCTTGAGTTAGCACTTCCATAGTATTAATCAAATTATATGTTTCATCTTGCACTTGATCTTAATGTTTTCATCTTGCATCTGAATTATCGTCCATCGAGTTTTTTAAATAATAATATATTTATAGTTTTTGATTATACATAGCATGTACAAATACAATCTTTAATTTTAACATTTCATATTTCAAATAACCTATTTCCGAAACCAAGCTATGTGAATTTTACCACAATGCTTATTATCATAGAATAATTTGTGTTTCACACTTTTCTAAAAATTATCAGATATGTACCCCTCAGAGAAATTACTATCATATGAATAAATGAAGAAAATTTAATTTATATTAAATGTACACGAAATTGATTGCAATATACATGTATTTAATAAAAATAAATAGGCGATTATTTATACATTAAACCTTTACTAAATATATATTTCTTTCATTATACAGATGTTTCAACAAGATGAACCAAAACAGCAGCAAACTTCAGAAATTAATGATCCAAATGATTCATCCCTAGCACATGTAGCGTTAACGAATAACACATATGTGAGTACTTATATGAGAAATACTAGAATTCGTATATGAAACGTAATTAGAGTAAATACAAAATGATTTGTCTTACTACCTACACTTTAACAAGTGCTTTTTACCTATATTATTGAAGAGAATCCTAACTGTGTCCATTTATTTCTACTACAGATGTGCTCTGTTTGCTACAAACACTTCTTAAGTAAATAGAATTTAACAGAACATACAAAAATCTATACAGATGGAAAACCTTACACTTGGAAAGATTACCATAAATGCTGTTTTCAAGGAGACGTGAATAAAAAATGCACACATCATCATATAAAGCATCGTCAGATATATGTAAACTTAGCGAAGATATTCAAAAATTAGTCAGACTTTTGTAGAATTTAGAAATAAAGGAAGATATTTAGGCTATTTATCCATCATATTTTCACAACACTTACCACAATATCTCAAACTTAAAATTTGGAAGACATACACACTGCTGAAAAGTAATTTTGTTATTCTTCTAACCGATATGAATGTATAGATATTATTTTGCAGTGTATTCTTTGAATGCTCACATTAAATATTCTTTTATATGCATATATCGTTGTGTTTATTTTTCTAATACCTATTACATTAATGAAATACATAACATTTTAAGTGAAATAACACTCTCACAACTTAAAAAATGCATAAGAACATACAAAAAATAAGCAGATGTATGAAAAAATATACAAGTTTACAAAATAATTTCATTGTTTTCTAGAAATATTAACAAAAAATATTTACAATATGAAAAAATTGCAAAAGTGAAAAGAAAAAACACAAATGTAAAAACAAAAACCACAAAGTGAAAAACTCATAACAAAGTTTTTGAAAAAAAATATTTATAACAAAATTTTTTTTTACAAAAACCAAAACTTCCAAAAATATTTTTTTCAAAAATTTTTTTTTTCAAAAACATTTTTTACAAAAAATTTTTTTTTGAAAATAAGTTTTTACAAAAGTAAAAAATAAAAAATCACAACGTTAAAAAGAACAAAAATTTTGATACTTTTTTCGTAACTTTTTTTGAAATTTTTGCAACTTTTTTTGCAATTTTTTTTACACTTTTTTTAACTAAAATTTTTCATATTTTTAACGTTGTGATTTTTTATTTTTTACTTTTGTAAAAACTTATTTTCAAAAAAAAATTTTTTGTAAAAAATGTTTTTGAAAAAAAAAATTTTTGAAAAAAATATTTTTGGAAGTTTTGGTTTTTGTAAAAAAAAATTTTGTTATAAATATTTTTTTTCAAAAACTTTGTTATGAGTTTTTCACTTTGTGGTTTTTGTTTTTACATTTGTGTTTTTTCTTTTCACTTTTGCAATTTTTTCATATTGTAAATATTTTTTGTTAATATTTCTAGAAAACAATGAAATTATTTTGTAAACTTGTATATTTTTTCATACATCTGCTTATTTTTTGTATGTTCTTATGCATTTTTTAAGTTGTGAGAGTGTTATTTCACTTAAAATGTTATGTATTTCATTAATGTAATAGGTATTAGAAAAATAAACACAACGATATATGCATATAAAAGAATATTTAATGTGAGCATTCAAAGAATACACTGCAAAATAATATCTATACATTCATATCGGTTAGAAGAATAACAAAATTACTTTTCAGCAGTGTGTATGTCTTCCAAATTTTAAGTTTGAGATATTGTGGTAAGTGTTGTGAAAATATGATGGATAAATAGCCTAAATATCTTCCTTTATTTCTAAATTCTACAAAAGTCTGACTAATTTTTGAATATCTTCGCTAAGTTTACATATATCTGACGATGCTTTATATGATGATGTGTGCATTTTTTATTCACGTCTCCTTGAAAACAGCATTTATGGTAATCTTTCCAAGTGTAAGGTTTTCCATCTGTATAGATTTTTGTATGTTCTGTTAAATTCTATTTACTTAAGAAGTGTTTGTAGCAAACAGAGCACATCTGTAGTAGAAATAAATGGACACAGTTAGGATTCTCTTCAATAATATAGGTAAAAAGCACTTGTTAAAGTGTAGGTAGTAAGACAAATCATTTTGTATTTACTCTAATTACGTTTCATATACGAATTCTAGTATTTCTCATATAAGTACTCACATATGTGTTATTCGTTAACGCTACATGTGCTAGGGATGAATCATTTGGATCATTAATTTCTGAAGTTTGCTGCTGTTTTGGTTCATCTTGTTGAAACATCTGTATAATGAAAGAAATATATATTTAGTAAAGGTTTAATGTATAAATAATCGCCTATTTATTTTTATTAAATACATGTATATTGCAATCAATTTCGTGTACATTTAATATAAATTAAATTTTCTTCATTTATTCATATGATAGTAATTTCTCTGAGGGGTACATATCTGATAATTTTTAGAAAAGTGTGAAACACAAATTATTCTATGATAATAAGCATTGTGGTAAAATTCACATAGCTTGGTTTCGGAAATAGGTTATTTGAAATATGAAATGTTAAAATTAAAGATTGTATTTGTACATGCTATGTATAATCAAAAACTATAAATATATTATTATTTAAAAAACTCGATGGACGATAATTCAGATGCAAGATGAAAACATTAAGATCAAGTGCAAGATGAAACATATAATTTGATTAATACTATGGAAGTGCTAACTCAAGATAAACCATGTATACTATATATCATTAAAACTATAAAGATAGTATTTATATTTTAAGCAACTTGATGCACGATAATTCAGAAGTGCGAGATGAAACATCTGATGAATTGATTAAAAATATGAGTAGATTAGTTTTAATACATTAGATGATTATAGCAGTAAGAAATTTCGTGTAGGAGCAATGCGTACATGATGAAAATCGAATGGAATCAATTGACTTCAACTCCTGATCCAAGTTAGTATTTATCTCACGTGTGTAATGTGGAAATATAAAAGGTGAAGAATCAAGTTTGATGTAAATAAATATTGTGGTATTGGTTTAAAAACTAAAAAAGTATTGAATTTTACTGAATTAGAAAGCATAAAATTTGATTAAATAATGTTTTATGTAAAATATTAAGTTTAAATGTGATAAAATTATGAAAATCAGTTTGTAAACTCTCATTTTTATAAGTACTACTATGAAAATATTCTTTTAATATAGAATTTCTGCTTATTAATGAGACTAAAAAATTATTTTTTTTTAATTTTGAATATTTATTGAGTGTATGTAATACTAGGATTAAAATCTTACAAATTCGGTGTTAAATTTTTCAAGAAATTGTGGTTTGTAATCCAGAAAAAGGTGTGATTTTAATAAATTTGTAAATATGTTCATTATTTTTTTTTTTTTTTAGTTATTTCTCTAACTTGTCATTCATTTGTTAATTTTTGTAATTTTTGTAGAAAAAATGATTTGAATTTTCGGTAATCTGTACTATTTTTTGTCCAACAGTTGATTTTTTTGATTATTAGTATTCTTATTCAGCAGTAATTTCACGTATGAAGTTATTAAATATTAAATATCTATTAATTTTCTTTACTGTTTCATATGATAGTAATATTTCTGAGGAACAGGTATGTAATAACTACTAGACTTTGATTGACTTGATTTTCTGATAAACGTTTGAAAAGAGTTGTAAGTATGTAATGATGCAATATCTATATACTATCGAGAGTCGAGATTGAAGTAGATAAGTATTGGAGTAATAGTCAATTCTTTGTTGAATTTCAAGGAATTGTGTGAGAACATGGTTTTTTACATTAAGTTTATGTAATTTCAGTTACAGTTTTTCGACAATCAACCTAAAAATGGATAATTATCATAGTTAAAAGTTATGATGAAAAGATGTAAGCAATATTAATGTTAAAAAGTTCGTCTAATGTTTGCTCTTATGTTGTGAAAATTTCGAATAGTTTGATTTGAAATATGAAATGTTTGTAAAAATTAAACTTTGTATTCGTGTATGTTTTGCATTATTAAATTGTAAAGATAATATTCATATTTGGAAAATGTTGTTGGGTGTTTTAATAATTTTTTGATAAGTAGATAAAAACAGATGTTAAAATTCTGTGCTATTAAAATATATAGGATCAAGAATAAAGTTTGATGAAAATAAGTATTTTAAAAATTCAGAAATTTTGAAGTGTAAGATGAATCATGTCCTAATTTGATTAATTATATGGGTAGAGTAGTTTTAATATGTCAAGTGTCTAAAGCAGCAAGAAACGATTTTTTAGGTTTTCTAGAATAATAATAATAATAATAATAAAAGTATACTTTTATTGTAAGATTTCGAATGCAGTCAAGACGTGAAAAATATAAGTATGAACCTTTGTAAAGACATTCAAACTTTTTAAAAAGTTTAAGTTTAGTAATATACTGTAACAATATATGTAAGCAAATGTATTTCAAAGTTGAAAATTTGTGTAAAAAATTGTCTTTTCTTGAAAATTGATATTTATTTTTGTTTAATTAATGATACTTATTACATTTTTGTTGTTAAAAACTAAAATATACGTTTAATTCTTCTGTTAAAATTGATATATCCGTGTTGGAGGTGAGAAAAAATAGTGTAAAACTAATAAAATTTGTTTAAATTCGTCTTTTTATTCTTAAAATTAATATTTTCTATTGTTTAGAATACGTAATAATAACTTTTGAGGAATGTATAATCGGAAAATGTTAAAAAATCTTAGAAAATTGGTATTAAAAATATTAAATACAGTTGCTTCAATGATATCTTTTCGATATGTAAAGTGATTGTAACATTTAGAAATGTACTTCTGAAGAATGTATAATCGGAAAATGTTAGAAAATTTTAGAAAATTGGTGTTAAAAATATTAAATACAGTTGCTTCAATGATTTCAAAAACAAACTCTGTTAAAAAATTCTGTATGATTTCAAGTGAAAATAATCTGAACCTGAATACATGGTATTTAAAATACAAAATTCACGATTATGAACTAATGTTGAAAACATGGGTAACATTAAATATACAGCTAATATTTAATTATAGATTAGAAAATTCTTAAATTGTATCCATATTTATTAAATATAGTACTGAATACAGTGAATAAGTGAAATATGTGAATAAGTATTGATATTTCTATGTTGCTTTTGAAAATACTAGTGTAAAATTATTCAAATTCGTCTTTTCTTTAAAATTGATATTTATTTTTGTTGAATTAATGATACTTGTTAAGTTTTTGTTGTTAAAATTAAAATATACGTTTAATTCTTCTGTTAGAAATCTATATTTCCAAGTTGTTGTTCAAAAGACTATTGTAAAACTAATCAAATTCGCTTAAATTCACCTTTTCATCTTAAAAAATAATATTTTTATTATTTTGTTTAATTAATTATACTGATTATGTCTTCCAAAATTCAAATTTTGGGATATTGCGGTAACTGTTATGAAATTGGAGTGTATAAAATTTCTCTTTTTTTCTCCCAGACTTCTAAATATACAAGAATGAGAGGTCATTGCATTGTCCATTTCCCTACCTAAGGTAAAAAATTGGGGGAGATGGGGGTGAAAAGGTATGGTGAGGGACTTCGGAGGAATAACTTTTGGTTTCAATATGACGTCACAAGAAGCAGGTGTTGTTTTCATATTTGCGTGTGCGTTGAATATTTACTGAAATGTGTTCGTTTATGCATTAAAATTCTACTTAGTTAGTATATAAAAGTATGATGAAATTTCCATTTAGAGTAAAAGTTAACCAAATTCGTTTAATTCGTCTTTTTTCGTTAAAAAATCATTAGTTTCCTTTGTTAATTGTTTAATTATTGAAATTCTTTGAGGTAACGACTGTTCAAAAATTAAAAAATATGTTTAAATTTCTATTTTAAGTTGTGTATTCTGATTTTATATATATATATAAAAAAAAAAAAAATAAATATGAAGAAATCAGTTAAAAATTTAATATTTTCTGTTGTTTTGCTTAATTAATAATGTTCATGAAGGAAATGGTTGTCCAAAACTCGAATGCATGCTTAAATTTCTTTCTACCAAATTGATACACTGATGTTGCAGTTGATAAAAATCGTAAGAAATCAGCCTTTTTCTATAAAAATCGATATTTTCCATTGTTTTTTACTTAATTATGAATGCTCATTAAGGTTATAGCTGTTGAAAAACTGAAATGTATGTTTAAGTTTTCTCTCTTAAGTTGATAAAAATCGTAAGAGAGCAGTCTTTTTCCATAAAACTTGATATTTTCCATTGTTTTTTTACTTAATTAACGATACTCATTAAGGCTATAGCTGTTGAAAAACTAGGATACATGTTTAACTTTCAACTTTTAAGTCGTTACATTGATCATATAGTTGATGAAAATCGTAAGAAATCAGTCTTTTTCTATAAAACTGGATATTTTCTATTGTTTTTACTTAATTAATACTACTCATTAAGATGTCTATCAAGCAAAATTCAAATATATGTTTAACTTTCTTGAGTTAAATTGATAATCTCATCTTGTAGTTGAAGAAATCTAAATAAAATGGTTAAAAACTGAAATTTTAATTGTTTCGCTTAATTAATAATACTCATTAAAATTACGGTTGTTTAAAATTCAAATACAAATTTAATCTTCATCTTATAGTATGATTCAATGTTGAGATGTGATTGATAATATTTTTAATTAGGGAAGGTTGTTCACCTATCCTGTTAGAATAGAATGTTCCTTTTTTCCACTAGGGGGCGCAGGAGGGTGGCGGTGAGATGGTGGGAGCAGGAGGGTGGCGGTGGCACGGTGGGAGCAAGAGGGGCAGCCGGAGGTGGGACAGCCGGAGGTGGGACGGTCCCGCAGTCCCGCCTCCGGCTGAGCCCGTACTGTCCTTTTCCTACTACTAAGATCCTTTCTGATACATTTCTAAATTCACTTTTTTCTAAGAAATGCATAAGATTAGCAGGCATCTTTATTCGAAAACTATATCGAGTGGCGTTATCCATTTTTTGATACAAGCAATTTAAGAATACTACAAGCAAATAAAATACTGTCATAATTAGCGATTTGAATAGAATTTCCGGAAGCGATAGCATGGGAAGGGAGAAAAACCTGTAATCATTTGAGAAACTATTACATCTCAACAAGGTCATACAAGTATTTTATTTACCAAAAATAAAAAACGCTATTCGATTCCAAATCCCTTCAATAGTTAAGCTTACCACTTTTATACTTTTACAATTTAAAATTAATAAGAAATTTTTTCAAACATTCGCATTATTGAGAAGTTAATCAAAAAACCACCAAGAAGTATATATCCGAAGATAAAGCTAACATAAGTTCTTTATCGCTGTTAATAATTTTACAAAGCATGTTTTCTGCCCTACAGATCTTGAGAACAATTAAGTCTAGTTCCGGTCCGGCCAGTCTATATGTAGAAAAATAATGCAATGACCGGCAATAAATGACCGGCATGAGTCAGCTAAAAAAATATTAAAACGAGTTGCACACAATGTAATTCTCCGATGCTGATCTCTACACTGTATATTTTTATATTGATGATGTCAAACTAGTATGGCTCGTGAAGCACATTTATACTTATTCTCGTTAAAACCATTGAAAATAGCTCATATTTATTTTATCGTTCCAGTTCAAATCTTCAGAACGGGCCGGTAGGGCCCGAAAATTTTTTTATTCAGCCAGGCCCGTTAGAAAATTTGAAACTATTCCGCCGGGCCGGGTACGGGCGAAGCCCGGGCCCGTGCAGACCTCTAGGGGGGGGGGGGGTAGCGAGAATCAATTTATGCAACAGTGTTTTACACTGCAATCATAGTGTCCAATTCAAATTTTAAAATGTTTTAATTAAAACCATCAGTTAATAAGCATGAAAAGTTAATGTGTGACTTGCATTTCAGGTCCAAAAAAATTGTTGAAAACAAATATTGCAACAAATTTCCCGCAATTTTTGTTAAACATGTTTTGTCTCTTTCACAGAATTAAGTGTTTTGTCTTTCACGAAATTTGCGTTTTTTCCGCTATCCTATGACGAAAATCGCATATTTTCCCGTGATCTTTTGACGAAAATTACGTTTTTTTTTTGCGATCTTGACGGAGATTGCAACTTTACTATCTTTTGGCGGAAATCGCGATCTTTAGGCGAAAATCAAGTTTTTTGCGCGTTTTTCAGACAAAAATAGCGTTTTTTCGCAATCTTTTGGTGCTAATCTTTTTTTTTTTTTCTTTTTTCGCAATCTTTTGACGAAAATTCTGTTTTTTGTCGCGAAACTTTTGCCGGAAGTCTCATTTTTTCGCGATATTCTTTGTCGGAAATCGCTTTTTTTTCGCGATGTTTTGAAGGAAATCACACTTTTTAGGTACTTTTTTGAAGAAACTGGCGTTTTTGCTACGATCCTTTGAAGATATGTGCTTTTTCGTCATTTTTTGATAGAATTTGGGTTTTTTTCTCGATTTTTTCGACAAAATTCGCGTTTTTCCAGCGGTTATTTGATAAAATGTGCATGTTTTCCTCGATCTTTTGATAAAAGTCACATTTTGTCCCCCACGAGCTTTTGACCAGTTCCGCGACCCGCAACTTGGCAAAACTCTCGGTTTTTCCGAGATTTTTTGAAGAATATTTCTTGTTTCCCCCGGTTCTTCGAGAAACACTTTTTTTTTTTTTTACGACGATTTTTTAACAGAATTTTTGCAATTCTTTGGCAAAATTTAACGTTTTCCGCGCTATTTTGTCAAAATTCGCCTTTTTTCTCGCGATCCTTTAACGAAAATTGCTTTTTTTGTCCGCAACCCTTTGAGGATATTTTTTCCGCGATTCTTTGACGAAAGTGGCATTTTTTTCTTCAAAATCCTTTGACGATTTTTTTTCCTTTCCTTCTAGCGATCCTTTGCGAAATTGGCTATTTTTGCTGGGAATGATTGACAAAATTGTTTTTTTCAGCAACAGTTTGCGGAATTCGTAATATTTTTTATGTCCAAATTTTCGGATTGATAAGGTTTTTTTTGTTTTTTTGTTTATTCGTTTCTTTAATTTGTTGTTATTATTATTAATTTCGAAAGAAATCATCCCTGCGAAAAACGGATCAGCGGATGAAACTCACATCTCATTTATATATATGCCTCCTAAACTAGAAAAATTATTCATTGGGGAAGTGACATAACTTGTTTCAAATTTCCCTCAAGTTACTAATTTGTTATGCGGTCTGAGATAATATTGTTAAATTATTATTATTATTATCATTATTATTATTACGAAGTTCAAGACAGATCAGTACGAGAAAATAATAAATAAAGCTCAAACGCAAATTTGAGTAAATACCGGAAAATTTAATAAACACAAATATGTCACATTTAATACTGATATAAACTTGTGTGATGCAATAAGATTAAAAGAACTTCTTAAAAACATCATTCAAATAAAGAAGTGCGCAATGGCTTTCGAAAGAGCTTTACCTTTCTTTATCAGGAACAAAGACACTGTGCTACTACTTTGAAAGTAGCAGCAAGACTCATGAAGAAACACAAAGTTCTGTCAAAAGGCCCTGCGCAATTTTATTTTTTATTTTTATAGTGTTTTTAAGAACTTATTGCTCTTACTTTCAAGTGATTTTTTTTCAGCAAATCATTTTAAAGTTATAAATCTTGTATATTTATCAAGATAAATTGTATTAATTGTTTAATATGTAGGAATACTTTTGCCATTTAATTTTTTGAACGCATTATTCCTGCTTAGCTTTCCAAAAAATTTGTACTATCGACCTTTAGTACTTGTAAACAGCATTAAAAGATGTCTTGCAGATTCTTGTGTACGACACTTTTATATATGATGCTTTATCATGGTATATGGTAAGGTCAAATATTCAATTTGTGTAGATATTTATTTTATAGATGATTCAAAAAATGATGCCTCATAAGGCTCATAAAGATGAAATGAGGAAGTGAGTTTCCAGAAAATTAAATTTTGAAAAATCACGAGAATCCTCTGTCTGCGTTTCTTTATTTTCATTGTAAACTTGGATTTTACACTGCCAGAAATACACGATAAAACTAGTTTTGTTTCATTTTCATTTTATTTTATTTTATTTTATTTTATTTTATTTATTTATTGCAGCTTTTAAGGTTTTTTCGATGCAGATTCACCAATAGATTAAACTGAAGTAGAGAAAACTCGATTTTTTTTAGTTTATGATATGGCGAATATAGAAACTAACCCATCATTTTTTTTTTTTGTGTGTGTGTGTGAAGGAAAACATATTTTGCAGCATTGGATTTAAATTATATTAAGCACAAATAACTAACTCGGAAACACACACAGGGTATAATGACACACTCGTGGCGCATAAGAATTTTTTTTGATGGGGGGGGTAGGGCCGTCAGAATTTATCAGTTCATCATTTCAGTTTATTTGTCAGTCACAGTTCATCGTTTGTCATTTACGTTCACTTTTACGTATCTTTTATTTTAGTTTACGTTTATTTTATCAAATAATTGTCCATCATTAAATAAGGCGATGATTACTACACGAAGTTACTAGTGATGAAATCAAAACCATAGGTACCCCGAACACAGATTTACATGCATTGAGAAATTATTAACTATTTAATAAATTTGTGACAACTTATAAAATACATTAAGAAAAGACAGAAAATGATTTTTTTTTTTTTTTTTGGGGGGGGGGGGGTTAATTTTCACTTACATGCGAGTTTCAAAACTTTCTTTATCCAAAACTGAAAAGGAAAAAAATCGTATTTTTTCTATTAATTTATTCTATTGGTAAATCTGCATTTAAAAAATACAAGTATTTGTAAAAAATCTAGGATTATCCTGCCATTGTAAAATTTTAGTTCACAATGCAAACCAATGGACACAATTAGGTTTTCCACGATTTCTCAATTTGGTTTTCTGGCTAAAGCAATTATTAAAATTCACGTCCTCTTATGGTTTATAAAGCGTCGTAAACAATTCGCTGATTTTAAAATTTTTTGAAACGTGCTTTTAATAATAGCTATAATGTTGGTGATTCACTCACATTAAGTTCACTCACATTCACTCACATGTACTGGTGTACCGAGTAGTACTTTGGCCAGTAGCCGAGTACCGAATGCCGAGTAGTTGTGTAATAAAGAAAAAATAAACACTAACGTGAGCATAATGAGAGCTTAGGTGTACATATATCTATCTATACATGTGTGTACCTATAATATAATACACATACCGGGTGTCCCAAAAATGACTGATGGATTTTAAAATTCAATAACTTGCAAACGGTGACAGCTATTTAAAAAATTTTTGCAGGAGGGTTATGTATAATGTCAGGAATTTTTTTACCGTAATTTTTTATTTTAGTTCAAATTTCAAACAATAGGTGGCGCTGACGGCGATTGAAGGCCAGGTGATCAGTGCTGAGTGAAGCGTCGACCTGGCCTTCGATCGCCGTCAGCGCCACCTATTGTTTGAAATTCGAACTAAAAAAATTACGGTAAAAAAAACTGACATTATACATAACACTTATGCAAAAATTTTTTTAAATAGCTGTCACCGATTGCAAGTTATTGAATTTTAAAATCCATCAGTCATTTTTGGGACACCCGGTATATAGTGTATATAAATTAATTCATTAAATTTGAAATTTATTTGTGCACCTTTTAAAGACAATTTTTGTCAGTTCAAAACTAATAAAGAAGGAGAATTGATGCATAACAATTATTAACCAATATAAAATTAAAACCTTCTTCAACCCTCCAATTTATCCGACCATTGAAATCAGTCTATCAAAAATAAAAATGTTTATCGGTTACTGTAACATTTCATATTTATTTTGTAACTGTCTGTACCTTATTTTCGTTTGATTAAAAATACTATATTGGCTTTGCAGTTTCTTTTCATTTTTCGTGTGTACTAGGGCTGGGCGATATACCGTAATACCGTTGTATATCGATATTTCTTTAAGACCGCGGTAACGATATTGAGATTTCAATCCTTCCGATATATCGTTTCAAACGGTATTTCATCCTACTTTCGGAATTAGTTACGAAGTTATGGAATTTCGAATCCACCTCTATCGGCGCAAAAGTTGTTTACTTTTGCAAATGTCCGCGCCGTAATCGGCACTTGCGTGATACTTCCGATTTTGAGCCGGTGTCGCGCACTCACCGGAATATGGACGAACAGTCTACTTTTTGCACTGGTGTCGCGCACATACCGGAATATGGGCGAACAGTCTACTTTTTGCGCTGGTGTCGCGCACATACCGGAATATGGGCGAACAGTCTACTTTTTGCGCTGTTGTCGCGCACATACCGGAATATAGGCGAATTGTCTACTATTCTGATGTACCGCTTTATTTATTGCAGTTCGTTCGAGAATCGAAGTTGAAAAACTCGTTCGAAGATCGGGCATTTCCGATACAATCACTTGTTGACTCCATATCGTTGGCTGACTATTGTTTTCTTGTGAGCTTGTGTACAGTTATTACTGATGTAATACAGAATAGATTGACATATTTTCAAGAATGTGAGCACAATTAATCGATATTTCTTGTATGTTGGTTTTTTATTTATTAATAGCATTAATAAATAATTATATTAAATCACATGTTATTTTACATTTTTTATTAATAACATTAATAATTTACATGTATGATAATTCTATTACGTCATTTATTTTAAGCAGAAATTTTACTTAAAGCCGAAGTTCTTAGTTTTAGAGTTTATTGGATACTAGTATTTTTATCCGTTTTGCGTACAGGTTTAAAAACAAAAAAATGAAAATCTTTTTTAAATTAGGAAGGAAAATATTTTTCATTTCGAAAGATCGCTAAAACTCTATGAATGGTGTCTTTCTGCTTAGCAAAACATATTACCCATCCACAGCAGATAATAATATGATTATATAAACATTCAAGTTTCGATTTCGCTGAGTTCGATAAACAAAAACAAACGATGGATAGTTTCCTACGTTTACTTTGAGGTTCTTCTGTACTGGACATTTGCAAAAGACACTCAAATTTTGTAATAACTTATTATATTTTAATAAAAATTTGTCACACAGCCTAATTTACTATTATTGCAAATTGCTGAAAATTTGAAAAAAATCGGTAAATTAACTTAGGAGTTATGAAATTTTTTTTTTTCTCTTAATGGTAAAGAATAAAAGGTTTTGTTTTCCTCCCCCCCCCCCCCCGTTTTCGTTTGTATGTGCCGTTGAATGTGTTTTTCGCGCACTTAAACAACTGAAACTAGTTGATACTTTCACAAAACCCTTTTTATAAGTAAAAAAAAGTAACTAAATATATAAATAAAAATAATCGAACAGTTTATCTCTCATAAAAGAATGAGGATTTTTTTATACCTCGTTTGCATTTCCATATTTTTGTTTATTTATTTATTTATTTTTGCATTGCACATTTGAGATCGATCTGTTTCAACAAAAGCCGTTTTTTAATATTTGTTTTCAAGTTTTTTTTTTCTTTACTGGAATACTTTTATTTTTGAAACTGGTTTCGAAAGTAAAAGCATCCTAGAAAAAAAAATCTGTAAACAAAATCGAAAAAGTAAAAGATTATTATAGAGATTAATTCAGCATTATTTAAAAAAAAAAAAAAAAAAAAAAAAAAAGGGACTTTGTACTGTATTAAATTTTGTGTTTTCTTAAAATTATTCGATTGTTCTAATGCTTTCATTTGTATTCTGACTAATAATAGAATTATTTATTATAACAACGAAAAGAAAGTGTTCCTTACTGCCCAAAATTGCAGAAATGTAATTTTTTTTTTGTATTGTAATAAAAAAATTCTAAATTTATAGGTAATTAAAGTATTTTCTTTCAATATATCTAATGTCTATTTGTTGTCTTATAGGGGGAACTGGGACACATTGATACTTGGGGCACATTGATACACCCCCTGTACAGCACACAGGGTCATTACAGGAAATTTCACAACAGCTCCAAAAGGTGATACAAGTGAAATTAACTACATACAGAAAGTTTTGGAATGATTCAATAGTTTGATGAAATGGGATGGGTGATTAATTGTTTTTGTAGGTCAAAAGTAAATTTGAATTGCACAATTGAAATGGTATTATACAACTGTTCCAGTATTTTCAACCGAAAAGAATACCCTCCCTGGCAAGTAAAGCTACTCTTTATCAGTTCCTCATTCTTTATTGTTAGATAAATTATGAAGTGTTGGATTTGCGACTCATTTTATTCAAAATGGCTGTATGGGGCACATTGATACTGTCTTTGCCGGCGCACATTGATGCAACCTAAATCCTTTTCTAGTTCATTTTTTCATTAGCTTTTATTTTTTTTTACCATACACTCTTTAATTCAGCCATTTTTCGTCAAAAAATTCTACTCTTAGTTTTTCTTGAAGTGAAATAGCTCTAATTTCTTTATATTAGAACATTTTATAGTATTTTTGCAAACAGAAGACGTACAAACTTACACAATATCTAGTGCTAGTAGAATTAACAAAAGAAATGGACGGCAGCCTGGCAAATCTCAAATTTATATCGATTCTCCAGAGAAAAAAGTATTATCGACATGAGAAATGTTAAGTAAGAGAAACAAGCTGCAGAACAGTACAGGATAATTATATTATAAACATAATTTTTAATATAATTATCCTTTATTTTCTGTTTGTAAACCGATCTATAAACAGAAAACCTGGTAATTCTTTCACCTTTCCCAAGAAAGAAGATAATTCTGGTGTTAAAGTACCAGATATGACAAAGTTACCACAGCCAACAAACAGACAAGGAACAGCCAGAACATCAGGTCATTATACATTTCATTTTGATTGCTTTAATATCGCTTACAAATAAATTGTGTGCGATTTTAATGTCTATAAATATATATAAAATGGTTTGCTAACTATTTTTCTATGAAAGATATGCATTGGTGTTATTTTGTCTCCATTTTCCCCAGACGTGTCAAAGTGTATCAATCTGCCCCGGGGATGGGGCACATTGATACAAATTACTTTTTTTGATTTTTTTAAAATTACATGCAAAAATAATATATAAAACAACGATTGTACATTTTTACAACACACTACACAGGTTTTGCTGACATCACATAGAAAAATAACTTGAAATTTCTGCTTTCTAGACACCGAACTATTTTTTTGAAAAAAGCTGTATCAATGTCCCCCAGTTCCCCCTATACATTTTCTTGTTTCATTTTAATGATTTATAATGTTTAACTTTCCAAGAGTTTTCAATAACACATATTTTAGATCAGATTTGCAGGTAAAAGATTTGCATATTTTGAATCAATACATATAAATTAAAATTTATGTTCCTTGGAATATGTTAAGATATTGATATTTTTGTTTTTTTCTTGATAATTAACATACACACACATATATACATATGTGTATATATATATATATATAGAACCATTAGATAATACTACAAATCAACATCAATTACTGTAAAAACTTGTTAATGCCAAATTATATTATACAGAGGAGTAGTCAGAATTAGGAATAAAATTGGATATACTATGTGTTTGTTTGTATTATTTTATACAGAGGACAGTTACATTTATGACCCTGTAATGGAGTGACATATGAATTGACATATATCGATATATCGAAAATATCGATATTTGGTTAGCGATATATCACGATATTAAAATTCTGATATCGCCCAGCCCTATTGGATACTAGTATTTTTATCCGTTTTGCGTACAGGTTTAAAAACAAAAAAATGAAAATCTTTTTTAAATTAGGAAGGAAAATATTTTTCATTTCGAAAGATCGCTAAAACTCTATGAATGGTGTCTTTCTGCTTAGCAAAACATATTACCCATCCACAGCAGATAATAATATGATTATATAAACATTCAAGTTTCGATTTCGCTGAGTTCGATAAACAAAAACAAACGATGGATAGTTTCCTACGTTTACTTTGAGGTTCTTCTGTACTGGACATTTGCAAAAGACACTCAAATTTTGTAATAACTTATTATATTTTAATAAAAATTTGTCACACAGCCTAATTTACTATTATTGCAAATTGCTGAAAATTTGAAAAAAATCGGTAAATTAACTTAGGAGTTATGAAAATTTTTTTTTCTCTTAATGGTAAAGAATAAAAGGTTTTGTTTTCCTCCCCCCCCCCCCCCCCGTTTTCGTTTGTATGTGCCGTTGAATGTGTTTTTCGCGCACTTAAACAACTGAAACTAGTTGATACTTTCACAAAACCCTTTTTATAAGTAAAAAAAAGTAACTAAATATATAAATAAAAATAATCGAACAGTTTATCTCTCATAAAAGAATGAGGATTTTTTTATACCTCGTTTGCATTTCCATATTTTTGTTTATTTATTTATTTATTTTTGCATTGCACATTTGAGATCGATCTGTTTCAACAAAAGCCGTTTTTTAATATTTGTTTTCAAGTTTTTTTTTTCTTTACTGGAATACTTTTATTTTTGAAACTGGTTTCGAAAGTAAAAGCATCCTAGAAAAAAAAATCTGTAAACAAAATCGAAAAAGTAAAAGATTATTATAGAGATTAATTCAGCATTATTAAAAAAAAAAAAAAAAAAAAAAAAAAAAAAGGGACTTTGTACTGTATTAAATTTTGTGTTTTCTTAAAATTATTCGATTGTTCTAATGCTTTCATTTGTATTCTGACTAATAATAGAATTATTTATTATAACAACGAAAAGAAAGTGTTCCTTACTGCCCAAAATTGCAGAAATGTATTTTTTTTTTTGTATTGTAATAAAAAAATTCTAAATTTATAGGTAATTAAAGTATTTTCTTTCAATATATCTAATGTCTATTTGTTGTCTTATAGGGGGAACTGGGACACATTGATACTTGGGGCACATTGATACACCCCCTGTACAGCACACAGGGTCATTACAGGAAATTTCACAACAGCTCCAAAAGGTGATACAAGTGAAATTAACTACATACAGAAAGTTTTGGAATGATTCAATAGTTTGATGAAATGGGATGGGTGATTAATTGTTTTTGTAGGTCAAAAGTAAATTTGAATTGCACAATTGAAATGGTATTATACAACTGTTCCAGTATTTTCAACCGAAAAGAATACCCTCCCTGGCAAGTAAAGCTACTCTTTATCAGTTCCTCATTCTTTATTGTTAGATAAATTATGAAGTGTTGGATTTGCGACTCATTTTATTCAAAATGGCTGTATGGGGCACATTGATACTGTCTTTGCCGGCGCACATTGATGCAACCTAAATCCTTTTCTAGTTCATTTTTTCATTAGCTTTTATTTTTTTTTACCATACACTCTTTAATTCAGCCATTTTTCGTCAAAAAATTCTACTCTTAGTTTTTCTTGAAGTGAAATAGCTCTAATTTCTTTATATTAGAACATTTTATAGTATTTTTGCAAACAGAAGACGTACAAACTTACACAATATCTAGTGCTAGTAGAATTAACAAAAGAAATGGACGGCAGCCTGGCAAATCTCAAATTTATATCGATTCTCCAGAGAAAAAAGTATTATCGACATGAGAAATGTTAAGTAAGAGAAACAAGCTGCAGAACAGTACAGGATAATTATATTATAAACATAATTTTTAATATAATTATCCTTTATTTTCTGTTTGTAAACCGATCTATAAACAGAAAACCTGGTAATTCTTTCACCTTTCCCAAGAAAGAAGATAATTCTGGTGTTAAAGTACCAGATATGACAAAGTTACCACAGCCAACAAACAGACAAGGAACATAGGGGCGTAGCTACTGGGGGGGCGTAGGGGGGCGTCTCGCCCCCCTAATGTCGGCAACTTCGATGACAGTCGGCAAATTCTAGGTAGTCAGTATCAATCGATACAACTGTAAAACACCCGATTTTTTTCCAATTTTACATGTTTTTACTTAAAACATACACTAAAAAACACCAATCCTTAGCATTTTAATAAAGGATTTCTTCCGAAAATCCGAAGTTTGCCTCACCATTTTTCGACTTCTCGTGAGTGCTGAAAATAATTTGGAAAAAAAAAAGAAATCGGGAAAGACTAGTTTTTCTGAGAATTTGCAGTAGATGAGTAGAGTTCTAGTAGATCAACTAGCATTAAAGATGATGACGACTTCGGTGAAGATATTCATATTTTTTCGTGTGCATGGACTTAACCCAGAAGTGGCAACAGTCACACTTCGGCAACTATGTACCGTCCGAAAAAGACTGTTTATTGGACGAAAGGAAAGTTGAGTAAAAATGTTCTTCATTCTTATTGGACAGGAAAGCCACTACACAGGCCTCATTGAGTTTGTGGCTAAAATTCTAGGATTGGACAGAACTCGATTATCATTAAAATGCAACTGATCTGCCAAAGCCATAACTTCGTGGAAACAACTGTCAAAAACTCTATTTTAGTGGTCAATCGGAAGGTTTATCACTGTGTTTTCCTGCTCCCAGTCGTCTATGTTTTACATATCTTAGGGTACAAGAGAGGAACTTGCACGGGCCCGGGCTTGATCCGAGGCCCACACTCGGCCAGTCGAAATAAAGACAATTTTCAAACGGGTCGGGTCGGCAGAATTAAGACATTTTTATCAACGGGCTGATAAACGAAAAATACGGGCCGTTCCAGCAAATAAATTAAACTGACCAGCTAGGCCGGTAAAAAAAAATTAGTGGGCCTGCCGGCTCGATCTAAAAGAGTAAGCAAAACCGGTAAAATATTGGCTAGTTTCAATTGAATATGATTTTCGGGAGAATAAGTGTAAATGTTCGTCATGAACCGATGCTAGTTTGATAAATCAATACAGAAATGTTGCATGTCCACCATAGAAGTCGGCATCAGTTATGGTGTCTGAGCTGAGTTTCTTTTTTCTTTAGCAGACTCGTGCAGTGCTGAAATCAAGTATGCTTTTTTTCTCAGTGAAGTCGAGACGGGCTGGAACTGTACTTAATTGTTCTCAGGATGTATAGCGCAGGCAACATGTTTTGTAAAAATATTAAAAACGATAATTTTCTGTTAAAGTAATCTTTGGAAATATATCGTAAGGTGGTCAAATGTATTGCTAAACAGCACATTTTTAAACTACTTTTAACTGTAAAGGCTTCAAACTGACAAGCCTGACTATTGAAGCGATTTTGAATCCAATAGCAATTTATATATATATATATAAGGTTGACAATAAAAGATTCTTGTTACGGCTTCAGGTTTTTCTCCTTTTTCGTGATGTCGGAACTGGAAATTCGTTTCAAAACGCTTTCTTTAACACTATTTTATCTAAGATGCATTGCCTTTACCAAAAAATAAATAACGTCATTCGATTGAATAGTTTCTAATGAGAACACTTGCCAATCTTATGCATTTCCGAAAATAAATGAATTCAGAAGTGTGTCCAAAAATAGCCCTTTTGTTTTGGGAAAACCTTAATAAATGTCGGAGAAATATTTTCACAAATCTACTTTTTATTAGACAGATTCAAAAGTATTCTAAACTTAATTATTATTATTTTTATTTATTTATTTATTATGAATACTTATTTGAATGTTGAAACGTCTAGGAAAAGTAGTCATTAATGTTGCTTTTATGTACTTTCTGCCGTGCGAACGCATCGTAATATACTGTATATATTGTAAGATATACTGTAAATTTATTATATAAATATACATGCAATATTGTTAAAGGAATCTTAATTGTAGTTAAGACAAAATTGTGATTTTTTTTTCCCTTACAGAAATTGAATTGGGCCAGATCGCGCAGGGCAGGGCTGTGTGCTATAAATATAAACGGACCAAACTTAAAATTTTTACATTGGGTAGGCCGGTTCAAGATAACTATCATTAGAGTCGGGACTGGGCCTGAAAATTTTGGCCCATAGTGAAATTCTGGCTCTAATACAGGAAAATTTGATGATAAACCCATCGATCATTGACGAAAATCAGGTTTGCAGGTGGCACTAAGAATGACTTTGGCAGACCAGTTGCATTTTATCATGCGAATATTGAAAATACAGCCGTCAATTCGATGTGGTGATGATCCGTGCAGCTGATTCTCAGTCTGATGGTGTTTGTTTATCTTCTAGATATCCGCAGGTGATGTGACATAGGTAAAGTTCAATGAAATGGGTTGAATAATTGAATCATTTAGTCGATTATTTACGTCTAAAGCCGATTATTGAAAAATTGACCTGTCTGTTGAATAAAATGTTTTTTTTATCCCTTTTAGAGACTAGAGATAGAGATCTACACGGGCCATAATTTTCAGGCTCGACCTGTTTGAAAAAAATCTTGGCCCGGCCCTAAATAGAAGTTGGAATTTCGCCCAAAACCGGCAGGCAAAATTCCAACTCAGTCCGATTGAATTTCTATTAAATAGTGATTTTTACTTGTATGGAGAGGTTCTTATTAAAAAAAAAATACCTTAGAATTTTTCTAACGTTTATGATCTTCATTTATATAGAAATGACGTATTTTATGTTTAAAATGAACCGCTGTTTGTTGCATGTAAATGTTTCAGTTTGTTCTTAATACTATTAATCCGTATTCCATGTATTGGAGATATAAATATCTTTAAAATGGTATACAGTAAAATCTTCTAAAACGGAATCGCATAGGAAAGAAAAAAATCGTTATAGACATGTTTCCTTCTTAGCAGGTATAAAAATGTATTATATTTTACCCTCACATATTACTGCATTAATTTTGTATGGATGAAACGCAATTTTCAATTTAAAACATTATTACACCATAGGCAAATACTTTTTTATACATTTTACTACATTTTAATGAGCTTAGAAATCTAAGATTCTTTAAAAAGAATAAATTTTTATATTTAATTGAAGAATAAAGGCGATTTTAAACTGTATAAATTTTTGCAAAAATTTTTGGCTCAGGCCAAATTTTACTGCTCTTTCAACAGACCTGGCTACGCCGAGACAATGATTTTCATATAGGCTGGCTCAAAACTGGGACAAAATATTTTGGTCCGTGAAGGCTAAGAAGAATGAAATCAATCCCGGCTCGGTACGGAAAAAATAAATTAGGCCTGGCCCGATCCGATCTTTCAGGAAAAAAGTAAGGTAAGTCCCTATCCCAGCCCGACCTAGGAAGAGTGATAAAATAAATTTTGATTTAATCCTTTTTAATATAAATAAGTTTACTGTAAATAAATTCCAAGTAACTTCTTACTAAAAATTGTGTAAAATATTCGATGTTTTAAAGTGAAAAATTTTACCCATTAATGCTCAAATTATTTTCTTCAATAAAAATGAAATTTTTGGGTTTCCCACCACTTTTAAAAGAAGAATAACTTTGATCTTAATTTATTGAGGTCTTTTAAAAAATAGTACTTATTTATCTTTCTATTTACTAGTGTGAAAAGTGCTTTTTTGTTTTTTTTGTAATTATCCCTAAAAAGAGATGCTAGGCACTAATGAGTTAATCTTGGTGGGTTAATAATATTGAATTTTATATAGAACATACAGGGTGTCTTAAAATGAATTAACTGATTCAAAAATTCAATAACTTACAAATGGTCGCAGCTATTTAAAAAATATTTGCAGAAGGGTTAGGTAAGATGTGAGAAGTGTTTTTTACAGCGTTTATCGACTTAAGTTTAAAATAGAAGAAATACATGACATTGCTAGCAATGGTTGTAAAATTGGGGGCCGAAATTTTGTTTCTCTTCACTCTCAGTCTTGTTGCGACAAAAGGAGATTAAATATATAAAATGACTCTCAGTTGCCAATGTAATTTTGTTATTAAGAGTCCACTGCATATATTTAATCTTTTTCTTTCACACCAGAATTGAGAAAAGAGGCCAAAAGGGCTCAGATTTAGCGCCTGTTGCTAACAGTACCATCTATCCCCGCTATTTTAAATTAAAATCGAGAATCGCGGTAAAAAACTCCTGCTATCTTACATTCTTACATAACACTCTTGTAGGAATTTAATTTTACAGCTACCACAATTTGCAAGTTACTGAGTTTTAAAATCAGTCAGTCAATTTTAGGACATCCGGTAGATGCATATATACAAATACAGAAACATACTTTTAAAGATATAAACATATATATTTTAAGTTAGTCGGCAAAATCGTCATTTACGCCCCCCTAATGAATTCTACTTAAATACGCCCCTGAAGGAACAGCCAGAACATCAGGTCATTATACATTTCATTTTGATTGCTTTAATATCGCTTACAAATAAATTGTGTGCGATTTTAATGTCTATAAATATATATAAAATGGTTTGCTAACTATTTTTCTATGAAAGATATGCATTGGTGTTATTTTGTCTCCATTTTCCCCAGACGTGTCAAAGTGTATCAATCTGCCCCGGGGATGGGGCACATTGATACAAATTACTTTTTTTGATTTTTTTAAAATTACATGCAAAAATAATATATAAAACAACGATTGTACATTTTTACAACACACTACACAGGTTTTGCTGACATCACATAGAAAAATAACTTGAAATTTCTGCTTTCTAGACACCGAACTATTTTTTTGAAAAAAGCTGTATCAATGTCCCCCAGTTCCCCCTATACATTTTCTTGTTTCATTTTAATGATTTATAATGTTTAACTTTCCAAGAGTTTTCAATAACACATATTTTAGATCAGATTTGCAGGTAAAAGATTTGCATATTTTGAATCAATACATATAAATTAAAATTTATGTTCCTTGGAATATGTTAAGATATTGATATTTTTGTTTTTTTCTTGATAATTAACATACACACACATATATACATATGTGTATATATATATATATATAGAACCATTAGATAATACTACAAATCAACATCAATTACTGTAAAAACTTGTTAATGCCAAATTATATTATACAGAGGAGTAGTCAGAATTAGGAATAATATTGGATATACTATGTGTTTGTTTGTATTATTTTATACAGAGGACAGTTACATTTATGACCCTGTAATGGAGTGACATATGAATTGACATATATCGATATATCGAAAATATCGATATTTGGTTAGCGATATATCACGATATTAAAATTCTGATATCGCCCAGCCCTAGTGTGTACAGATTAAATCATGTTATTTTAATTTTTTTTATGCTTTAAATATCTCAGTAAAATTATTTGCAGATTGATGACTTGTACATTAATTATAAATCCAAGTAATAAAAATTATTTTTTAAATGTAATTGATTGTGGCACTCGTACTAGTTTAAAATCTCCACATGAAGAATTGGTATAAAAAGAGATAGAGGTTTACTTAACAGAAGACTTATGCAAAACTGACCCTCCATTTGCATGGTGGAAAAAAAAAACTTTTCCGATTATGTGCAACTTTGCAAAAAAATTCTTATGTGTACCTTCAACAACTGTTTATTCTGAACGTATATTTTCAGAGGCAGGCCAAATTTATAGTAGTAAAAGAAGTGCCCTGTCCACTGATATTGTAGAATGTTTGGTGTTTTTGCGCCATAATTTGAAATATAATAAATTTAATTATTAATTTTTTATTGCATTTATTGTATTTTCAGTTTTATTATCCAAAATAATAGTATTTTCTGTCTCCCTATATATCAAAAAGGTATTTTTATTTGTATAAATGTGAAACTAAATTTTAATTTGGAGTTATTTTATGACGGTTTTGTTCTTAACTTTTTCTATATTTTGCAGACATATTGTTAAATACTGAGTAAACAGTTTTATGAATTACTGCATATATTATACATTGATATTCGAATAATTTTTTACAGACCAGTTATAAATTCACATGCTTAAAAAATGAAATTCTTACAACTACTCGGTATTGGCCGAGTCGACCGAATACCGAGTATTTACCGAGTACTCGGTACGGCTCTACATTAATTTTTAAAAAATCTTTTTATTTAAGCAACCACTTTGCAAATAAGTGTGCGGTTTAACACGAGCTTTTATTTAAGGGAAGAAAATAATAATAAAAAAAGAACACAATTTTTCTTCATACACTTATGAGTTTGACTCAGTCCAATTTATCCAAGTACCTCATTTAAATTCCTTTGGTGTTCAAATATAAACTATTTCTTTCTGCATTTTTTTTTTTTTTTCATTTCCGCCGAGTTTTATATGCTGCAGCCGAAAGAAATCTTAAACATGCGGAAGATGGCCAGTTCTTGAGAATATCGAGTACCACTCCCCCCTCCCCTCCTTCCCTCAAACATAAGGATGTAACGTTATATGAAACTAAATTGTATTCGATTAATCTAAAATGTATTCACACACACAATGAACAACGATCTTTTTTCCTAAACAAGCCAAAGGAAGAGAAATGAAACAATCGTCAGTAACAGAAATGTAATACGATTCACCCTACACGCGTTTGCGCATAAAAGCGCTTTTACGAGTAAGGATCAAATGCCGCAACGTCCTTAGTAGGCCTTTGACAGAGTTCAAGGTTAGCCCTTTTCTAAAGTTAATTTCAAAGATGCTATCTGATCATTGAAATTTCTCTTTGTTTCCCATTCGTAACACCTACAGCTTAAAGCCTGCCTCTCGAAATCTTCCAATTCACTGAATCGGAATGGCATCTAAAAATGTAGGACGGCAGATTACGCGCTGAAGTGAAGTCATCAAGCTGTGTAGGCAACTGCAGCAATTGTATATGATTCCGAGGAGGAAAAAAATGAGATTTTGAACAGGCGATTACTTGTGACGACGACACAGAGTAGATAGATAAGAGAGGGGCTCATAAGGCTCTCCCGCTCTTCCCTTCAAATGATATTTTTAAGACACACAAGTTGTCCCAAAGACTTATTTTGTACGCTTAATATTTAATCAGTCAACTCTGAAAAATTAACTCTTAAAAAAATAACTGTTTACAGACAAGAGTTATAAATTTTGAATACATACTTTCACGCTATAAATTTGCTGATATGGTTGGCCTGGCACATTGTCATTATATTTTGAATTTTATATATATTTTTAAATATCAACTAACGTTTTATTTCTTTATCCTCCTCAGTCCTGAGACAAATTTTACGTGATACTACAAAAACCAGTTTAAATTTTCATTGTAAAACATTTTCAAAGATGCATCTGTCTATATATTGATGCTTCTAATATATGTACACATAAATTTAAAAAGTCTAGATATAATTTTATAAATTTTAGAAGCATTAAAGTTAATTTAAAGGGTATTTTTTAGTGTCGCCTTCAGGCGACATCAGAATAGATGAAATTATAGTTGAAAAAGTTTTTATGAATTCTGTTTCACTGGACATCTGTCTGGTAGGGCTGGGCGATATACCGTAATATCGTTATATATCGATATTTCTTTAAGACCGCGGTAACGATATTGAGATTTCAATCCTTCCGATATATCGTTTCAAACGGTATTTCATCCTACTTTCGGAATTACGGAGTTACGGAATTTCGAATCTACCTCTGTCGGCGCAAAAGTTGTTTACTTTTGCATATGGTCGCGCTGTAATCGGCACTTGCGTGATACTTCCGGTTTTGAGCCGGTGTCGCGCACACACCGGAATATGGGCGAACAGTCTACTTTTTGCGCTGGTGTCGCGCACATACCGGAATATGGGCGAACCGTCTACTATTCTGATGTACTGCTTTATTTATCGGAGTTCGTTCGAGAATCGAAGTTGAAACACTCGTTCGAGGATCGGGCATTTCCGCTACAATCACTTGTTGACTCCATATCGGTGGCTGACTGTTGTTTTCCTGTGAGCTTGTGTACAGTTATTGCTCCCGGAATGCAGAATTGATTGTCATATTTTCAAGAATGTGAGCACAATTAATCGATATTTCTTGTATGTTTGTTTTTCATTTATTAATAGCATTAATAAATAATTATATTAAATCACATATTATTTTACATTTTTTATTAATAACATTAATAATTTACATGTCATTTATTTTAAGCAGAAATTTTACTTAAAGCGGAAATTTTTTCTTTTTTCATTGTGATTCACCTTAGTTTTAGAGTTTATTGGATACTAGTATTTTTACCCGTTTTGCGTACGGGTTTTTGAAAAAATCCCCCCCCCCCCAAAAAAAAAAAAAAAAATTAAAATCTTTCTCAAATTAGGAAGGAAAATACTTTTCATTTTGAAAGATCGCTAAAACTCTATGGATGGTGTCTTTCTGCTTGGCAAAACATATTATCCATCCACAGCAGATGACAATATGATTATTGTATAAACATTCAAGTTTCGATTTCGCTGAGTTCGATAAACAAAAACAAACGATGGATAGTTTCCTACGTTTTCTTTGAGGTTCTTCTGTACTGGACACTTGTAAAAGATAAACAGGGCCGTAGCTAAGGGGGCACTATGGGCGGCTCAGCCCCCCTAAAATATTTTGAGCCCCCTCCCCCCCCCCTGGAAAAGATTCCAAGGTCACTAAATGAATTTCTGCTTCGAAAATTCAAGTGAAATTTTGTTCAAAAATCTAATTTAGTTTTGAGATCCTTTCACAGTTTTGCGGAATTACTAAATTGACACTAAAATAAAGCGTTTCAGCACTCCTTCATCCTATTTGAGCATATGAATATGAAACTAACATGATATTTAATTTTGCACCAGTAACACACTTAAAATTTTCATCATCATATACTTTTCTTAGTATAAAATGAAGTTATTACAACAGTTTAACAAGAAACATATTACCTACAATGTGAATATGCATTAATTTATCTTTCTACGTAAGAATGAGAAAAAAAAGTTATGAGCCCCCTCTATAATCTCTTGAGCCCCCCCCCCCCCCCCCTTACAGATCACTTCTAGCTACGGGCCTGCGCTCAAATTTTGTAATAACTTATTATATTTTAATAAAAATTTGTCACACAGCCTAATTTACTATTATTGCAAATTGCTGAAAATTTGAAAAAAATCGGTAAGTTAACTTAGGATAGAGGTCTGCACGGGCCGGAATTTCCAGGCCCGGCCCGGCCCGGCCCGTAGGAAAGTTATTTCGGCCCGGCCCGGCCCGTTGTAAAACTCAAAATTTCGGCCCGGGCCCGGCCCGGCCCGTTTAAATTTTTATATTTTAGGCCCGGCCCGGCCCGTACAAAAATCAGCGAAAACAAGCCCGGGCCGGCCCGGCCCGTTTTGGCCCGTTACAATTTCTACGATTTCTAAAAAAATCAGATTTTTATCATACAACTAAGATTCCTTTAAAGAATACTGCATACATATCTATGGAGTGATTTTACAGTATATTTTACAGCAAATATACATTAACAACATTAATGATTATTTAGATTCTTAGGCTTTCAACATTTGAATAAAGATTCATTAAAAAATTAATATGGCTTAGAATAAAAGAAAAAAGAAAGAAAGCTAAAAACATCGTTAATTTTGAAGCTGTTTCATAAAAGAAGATTTATAAATATATTTCTATATCATTTTATTATAGGTTTCAAATCCAAATTCATTCTTAAATTCAAAGAAGCTCTTTTCTGAAACATTTCTAAATTCATTTTTTTTTTCTCAGAAACGCATACGATTAGCAGATATCTTTATTCAGAAACTATATAATCGAATGGCGTTATCCATTTTTTGATACAAGCAATTTAAGAATACTGCAAACAATAAAATACTGTTATAATTAGCGTTTTGAATAGAATTTCCGGAAGCAATAGCAAGAAAAGGAGAAAAACCTGCAATCATTTGAGAAACTATGATATCTCAACAAGTATTTTATTTACCAAAAAAGAAAAACGCTATTCGATTCCAAATCCCTTCAATAGTTAGGCTTATCACTTTGATACTTTTATAATTAAAAATTAAACAGAAAATGTGTCAAACTTTCGCATTATTGAGAAATTAATTTAAAAATCATCAAGAAGTATATATCCGAAGACTAAGCTAACACAAGTTCTTTATCGTTGTTAATAATTTTACAAATCATGTTTTCTGCCAATAATTAAGTCTAGTACCGGTCCGGCCAGTCTGTATGTAGAAAAATAATGCAAGCGTGATCTCGGACCGGCATGAGTCAGCTAAAAAAATATTAAAACGGGTTACACATAATGTAATTCTCCGATGCCGATACACTGAGCATTTTTATATTGATGCTGCCAAACTAGTATGGCCACATTTATACTTATTCTCGTCAAAACCATTTTCGTTGAAAACAGCTCATATTTTATCGTTTCTGCTTAAATCTTCAGAACGGGCCGGCAGGCCCGAAAATTTTTTTTATCGGCCCGGCCCGGCCCGTCTGGCCCGTTCAATTTTTTTGCCGGCCCGGCCCGGCCCGTTTATGTTGTCTGTCGGCCCGGCCCGGCCCGTTCAAAAAACTATTCTAAATCTGCCGGCCCGGCCCGGCCCGGCCCGTTAGAAAATTCGAAACGATTCCGCCGGCCCGGCCCGGCCCGCGGGCCGGGCCGGGTACGGGCCACGGGCCAGGCCCGGGCCCGTGCAGACCTCTAACTTAGGAGTTATGAATTTTTTTCCCTTTTGATGGTAAAGAATAAAAGGTTTTGTTTTTCTTCCTCCCCCCCCCCCCTTTTCGTTTCTATGTGCCGTTGAATGTGTTTTTCGCGCACTTAAACAACAAACTAGTTGATACTTTCACAAAACCCTTTTTATAAGTTAAAAAAAAAAAAAAAAAAAAAAAAAAAAAAAAAAAAAATCGAACAGTTTATCTTTCATAAAGGAATGAGGATAGTTTTGATTTTGAATATCATGGCTCCATTTTATTTCAAGAGTTCACTAATGCAAAAACATCCGCTCAATGTCAATCTTATTTTTTTTATACTTCGTTTGCATTTCCATATTTTTGTTTATTTATTTATTTATTTATTTATTTATTTATTTTTTGTTTTTGCATTGCACATCTGAGGTTGATCTCTTTCAACAAAAGCCGTTTTTTAATATTTGTTTTCAAGTTTTTTTTTTTCTTTACTGGAATACTTTCATTTTTGAAACTGGTTTCGAAAGTAAAAGCATCCTAGAAAAAAAATCTGTAAACAAAATCGAAAAAGTAAAAGATCATTATAGAGATTAATTCAGCATTATTATTAAAAGAAAAAAAAAACGGTAGTTAGCAAAACGTCCTGATTTGGGACTTTGTACTCTATTAAAGAAATTTCGTGTTTTCTTAAAATTATTTGATTATTATAATGCTTTCATTTGTATTCTGACTAATAATAGAATTATTTATTATAACAACGAAAAGAAGGTGTTCCTTACTGCCCAAAATTGCAGAAATGCAATTTTTTTTTTTTTTTTTTTTTTTTTTTTTTTTTTTTTTGTATTGTAATAAAAAAATTTTAAGTTTATAGGTAATTAAAGTATTTTCTTCCAATATATCTAATGTCTATTTGTTGTCTTATATACATTTTCTTGTTTCATTTTAATGATTTATAATGTTTAACTTTCTAAGAGTTTTCAATAACACATATTTTAGATCAGATTTGCAGGTAAAGGGTTTGCACATTTTGAATCAATATATAAAAATTAAAATTTATGTTCCTTGGAATATGTTAAGATATTGATATTTTTGTTTTTTCTTGATAATTAACACACACACACACACACACACACATATATATATATATATATATATACTATTATGTGTTTATAGTATTTTATACAGAGGACAGTTACATTTATAACGGAGGTGACTATAATGGAGTGACATATGAATTGAAATATATCGATATATCGAAAATTATCGATATTTGGTCAGCGATATATCACGATATTAAAATTCTGATATCGCCCAGCCCTACTGTCTGGCCTGCTCTAACTCGCGTAAACATACTCCGATTGCCAAGTAATTTACATGTGTTATCAGTTTCCCAAAAAATAGGGTTTTTGGGAGAAAAAAATAATAACTTTGTCAATTCTCAAGATATCAAATCCAACTAATTTTTTTATAAATGTTCTCTAAAACTTTTGTATTTACACGTTTTTGATTGGACTAACTCTTACCGGTAAAATAAATAAATAAATAAAAACGAAAACACAAAGGGGCGGAAAAGAAAAAAATCCACAACTTCGTCAATTCTTAAACTATCAAATCCAATAAAATTTATTTTACATCTTCTCAACAATATCTACAATTTTTATACTGACAAGTTTTTCATAAGACCAATTCTTATAGCAAAAATAAATTCAACAATAATAGAAGTTGAAGAAAAAAAAACCCAAGTCCAAACTGCTTATATTCGGACTTATTTTTAAATTAATTTTTGATTTTAAACGCATCCAAATGCGTGTCTTCTTATTTTAGAAACTATATAATGTGATTTATTGGCCAGTTTCTTGATAAAGGCAGAATTTATTTCAAAAAAGGCTGTCAAAATGAGTGTTTTGAGCAGAATTTCCCGAAGTGATTGTGATTAAAAAATTGAGGTATTCCAATAAAAAAACTGCGTTTTTTCTGACTCATTTTTAAATCTATTTTTGCTCTCAAATGCATCCAATTGACAGGTTCTCTTATTTAGGAAGCATATAATGTGCCGTATTGGTCAGTATTTTGATAAAGGCAAAATATATTTTTAAAAAAGCTATCAAATTACCCGAAGCGATCATGATTCAAGAATTGTTGATGTATTCAAATAACAATTGCTTAATTTTTGACTCGTTTTTAAATTCAATTTTGCTTTCATTTGCATTCAGTTGACAGTTTTTTTTCTTATTTAGAAACTATATAATGTGCTGTATTGGCCGATTCTTTAATAAAGTCAGAATATATTTCAAAATATGGTGTCAAAATTGTCATTTGAGCCGCATATCACTTAAGATGTTTCTGATAAAACTAGACTCTAACTCTTGCACAAAACTGAACTTAAAATTTTTTCAAAAGCAGCCAAATAATGTTGTTAAACTGGATTTATCTCTAATCCTATTTTATTTTTTGTTGTTGAAATGAGTACTGTTCGAAATCTACCTCCGCCTATAGGCCAAGCCGACAGGGATTTTTTTAACTATGGGCTATGTTCTAGAGATCAACTATTTAAGTTCTTTAAACTACTGAACTACTCAATTGTTTAATCTCTACTTTTTTTTTTTTTTTTTTTTTTTTTAAATATCATATTCCACGTTTCTTTAACAGCTGTAGAAATAAGAGTTCAAATACCGCTGTGAAATAAGCAACAGTTTCATATTTTAATTCAGTCATTTAGTATTTGATGTTCCAATTTTGAACTTAATTTACTCGAAATCTACATTTTGTCACGTGTATCTCTTGGCTTCTGGAGTACTTAAAAATTTGAAACTGTAGAATGTAGAGTTGGTTCCTCCTGTTACGATTTCGAGACTTGCTAAAAATGTCCTTTTAAGAGCTACATTCAAAATCTTCACAGTCTTCAAAGTCGTCTTAAATCCAGGGCTGGCAAGTTTCTGCCGAGGTGGTTAAAATCGGCATGACAGAAACTAGTTTCTGCCAGTAAGTGGCAAAAACTGGCAAAAAACTAAGAGGTATTTCATAAAGGTAATCTGATAATGTACAAGTTTAACGATTGATATCATTGTTTATGGTTGAATTTCTGTTTGAAAGTTTAAAAAAAAGAAATTTACAAAAAATTCTATAACATTTTAGCATTTTTATGGGTATTTTTTAAATAAATAGTACACTGCAATAATTTTAAAATTATCTACTACTACATACAATGAGAAATAGTATTTGCGAATATATATAAATAAATAATTGTAGCACAAAAAAAAAAAAAAAAAAAAAGTGTAATGAAATATCTTGTACAATTATTTTACAACATTGAAAGAACAAATTTATTTTTGTGGAAAAAGTCATAATAATCTCAGAGCATTCCATAACATATAGGATTAATTTTGCTATCCTTTTTTAAGATAGACTGCTTTTTAATTTGTCCTGAATGAAAGAAAAGTTATAGAAAATAATTAGAGTTGAAGCAAATATTCTTTCAAGATCAGCATTACTTCCTGGTAATGTCATTATTGAAGATGTAAAATTTGAAAAATTCAAATTTTCACCAGCATTTTTTTTAAAGACAACCATTTACAGAAGGCGTGACATTTCCTAGGATTTCATTGGGGATATATGTTTCAGGGAATGGAGTCTATTTTACCACAAGGGGTTATTATATATGGCACAAAATTTAGATTAATATCAGAAAGCAATTTCTTTGCTCTTTCTTTATGCTCAAATGACAATTTTGATCCCATATACTTAGGATGAAGAAGATAAGCTAGCATAAAAGCTAGCACTGCATTAAATGAGATTTGAATCTTTCATTTCTGATTTTCTATGATATTTCCATCATTAAATAAGTTAAGCAAATTTTATGAGCAGCTGCAACATAACTTAGAACAGTCATGTTTTTTACTTTTATCTAAAGCAACAACAATAGGTTTTAACACTTGTAACTATTTAACTTCTTTATAAATCATGATATTAAATATTTTAACAACTGCTATATCCTTAATATCATTTTCATGACTTTCAGTTATCTGCAAATAACATGGCTGATTCTTTGTGAAAGATTCGAAACTATCAAATTCTAATACAAATTTATTTTTTAATTAAAATTAATAACAATGTTTTATTATTTATCCCGAATAAAATGTATATAAGCAATTTAATACTACTAAAACAGTCTCAGATTATGTCATGAAATGAGTTTATGACAGTTGTTGCCGGTTTCTACCAGTTAAAACCGGTTTTAACCACTTTCTACCACTGGCAGGGCAGAAGCCATTTTCTGCCGGCAAAAACTCAGCCCTGCTTAAATCACATGCATTCGTAATGAAAACTAACTACAGACATGAATAAAGCAACTTCTGTCCTTAAAAGAAAAATAAAAAATGTTCTTCTTCTAAATATATGTTTTTCGAAAAGTCCCCCAGTCTTCCCAAAAAGAGTTCTCTAGTGTCTAAAACGTATAAATCCGTCAAAGTTTTTTTTTTTTTCTATTTTGAAAACGATTGCAAAACTTATCCTACACTATATACTACGTACAATGGGTAAGTAATAAGTAAAACGTTTCCGATGCTCCCGCAGCTGTGATACACTGAATTACCATGATTGCTAAACATTTCGTTGCAAATCAACCTTTCAAGGAAAAATTTAAAAATGGAAAAGAAAAGAAATTCCAAATCTGTACAGATATTATTTTCCTTGTCATTACTTTTAAAAAGCTAAAAGGGGAAAAAAAAAAGGACAAAGTAACTGCAAATGAAAGGGGGGGAAGAGGGAGGATGCCGATAAATACTGATTACATTGCATACATCTCCATTGTATCACAGTTTTGATAACTGTAACACCCGTCATTCAGAATTTTATTATGACCCATTACTTCAATAGTTTTCGATTAGATAGCAAGTCCATTTCTATGTGTTTACGTTCTTCATATCAAAAGCGGCCTAAGAAATTTCATCACATAGTAACGAATATTTGAAAAATAAAAAGAGAATAAACACATTACAGACATTCCGAAATTGAATGTATGTCTGTGCCAGTATACCAAATATTTGAATGTTTGGTTTAATAAACAAATCCTTTACAAATAACGTAATATCTGCTAAACATAGATCTAAGTAAAAGTAAAGCGTTACCGACACCGCTATGATCGTATTATTAGAAAAAGATGAGTTCATCATGATGATTCTAAGACATTTATTACAAACGTCAACCCACCCTCAATATTTTTATCAAGAAAAAAAAAATCCCTTGAAGCTATCGCATATATTCGTTCTTGTCACTGTCTCATTCCAATAGAACTGGATTTATTTGCTGGAGGGCTTCTCAAATGTGAACTGTCATACATAGTTCTATCTTATCTCGCCATGGACCCCGTCTAATATTACTTCCCCTCGGTGCGCAGTTCAATAATTTTTCAGGATATGTTTCGTTTTTCTCTCTCTATCTCTTTAAATTACTTTTTTGAATATACTCCAGCCAGATAGATTTTTAAATCTCAAATACGATATGCTTTGAACGCAAGCGGAGAAATTTAAAGGGAAAAGACATGAGGGAGGGGGATTGTGCTGCTATGCAACGATACAAGCAAAAAATACACCCAATGAAATTTTAAAATATTTCTAATTATAGCTTTATCTTTTTCCTGAGAATTGGGTAGAGATGCTCGACTGTACTACAGATGTATTATTATTACGAATAATTGGTTGTTCTGAAGATGATCCTGTAAAAAAGTCAATATTGTAAATTTGTAGGGCGTTCCGGGAACACGATGTGATACGGAATTCGATAGACAGCAGGCACCCCCCCCCCCTTTATGTCTACATTCTCTCTCGCAGGAGCGGATTGAAATTTTTCATCGTAATTTGATATAATAAATAACGCAACAGACATTTAAAAATTTTGAAATTTAATTACATCCCTGGTATTTTTTGTTTAGGTATTTGCTTTGGTAAACAAACATTACAGAGTCAATTTAATATCTCTTGCATACTGCATACACAGAGAGATAAGTAAAATTTAAACAGTTACCGACAGAGTATGCCGATTTAAATCAAATTGATTAAAATCATGACTAAAATCTCCAGTGGTTCCAAACCTTTTTTTTTTTCCGTGCCCCACCTAAGCATATCTAAAGTCTGATGCCCCCCCCCCCCTCCATTTTTCTATATCATATAAATTTTATTACAATTAAATTACATTTCTATTTTTCGGTAAGGATGCAAAATAGCATTAACTATGATAAGCGATTTCACATTGTTTATTTTATCAAAATCATATATACATATATATTTTTTGCATTACAAGTATTTTTTTAACGTAACTATGAATGCAATGAAGCCATGGATCATTTACATCCAGAAAAGTTTTATTGTTTTTTGGTTACTCAAATTTAAAAGTGACAAAATCTACATTTTTGTCTTTGTAAAATTTCTTGAAATCCTTCTCATATTTCGTATAACATGATTTAGAAGCGATACATTTTATAGTGGATCTTAATAATTCACTAAGAGCAAATGATACTTGTTTGTCACTTGGACAGAATGAATGACATAATTCACAAGTAACATTTTCGTATTCCCACTTTATCAATTTTAAGTTTTCCCCCTTATAACATATTTCTCAAATCGGGCTTTCTTTTCTCCCCATTATAATTTTTCGGCTAACATTTTCTTCCGATTATAATTTTTTACTTGAAATTATAAATTTTTATATGAAACGTCGTCGTGAGAATGCATTTAGAATTAAAATTTACTTCTGTGTAAAAAGGTTTCTTTTTTTTTTTTTAAATAAGAAAGTTAATCTTTTAAAATAATTTTAAAAAAGCTATTCAAAAATTTCTGCTGATTACTTTTTGTATCGAGCTTGGGCTATGACACAAGAATCCGAATCCGAACTCATTTTTCTTACAGATACATCGATAACAATTGTGTATTATTAATATCCCTCCACACACACACAAAGAAAAAAAAACTTAGTATCTCATGATTCCTAAACATTGATCGCAAATATCAACTCTCCCAATACCTTTATTTGAAGAAATATTTAAAAAGAAAAGAATAAATAAATCTATCGCTAGCATTCTTCCTTGTCAGTGCGTTATTCGAATGGAACTAATATTATTCGCTAGAGGGCTTCTCAAAAAGTGAAGCTGTCATAGTTCTATCTTATCTTTCTGTGGGGCCTCGTCTGATATGACTTCCCCTCTCAGCGCAGTTCAATAAATCTTTATGATATATTTCTCTCTCTTCTTTATTTTCGCGTGCTCTGTTCTTTTCCAGTCAGTTTTTGTAAACTTTAGCAAGATGTTTTTCAATCTGAAATATGGACACACACATAGGATGCGTTCGAAGAGGGGGATGGGGGGGAGAGAACCGTGTTGAATTGCAATGTTAGGCAATTTTAATGCAAGACAAATTTAATAAGGTTTTAAAGTTTTTAAGAATTAACCATCTTTTAAAAATAATGCCAAAAGTACAGATGCTTATTGTAAAATCTATAGCTTCATTAGTAAGACCATTTCATTGTTCTACAGATGATGATAATATTAATACGAAACGGTCTATGTAATGTTTTTTTTTTTTTTACTAACTTATTTGTATGACAATTTTTTATTAAGTGAAATGCTTTAAAAAAAAAAAATCCCAGGAATTTATACTTTATTGTTTCATATTTCTCGTTTGAAAACAGTTTCATAATTCTTCCTGGTCTTCCTCTTTTATTTTTTATGTACACTTTAGTAGAGATATTTTCAATCTGAAACATCTGCACATCATTCCGATGCGTTCGAGAATCTTTAAAGGAGCTGATGTGGGAAAGGCGTATTGCTTTAAAATCATTTGCTTTTCAAATAAATCATTTAAATTTGTTTACCACAGAAAAAGTGGACTTGATATGGAAAAAAAAAAAAAAAAAAAAAAAAAAAAAAAAAAAAAGGTTTGAGAAAATGTTGCGAGTCGAGTATGGAATTTGATCGTAGGCAGTTCGACATATTCGACAGAAGTTAACAAATACTGTTTTTCTATACAAAAAGTGACATTCCGAAATGTTGGAGAAAATCACTCATGGTGAGATTTTTTTTTTTATATATATAGTTTATCTATATTCATTTATTTAGTAACATAGAAAACTTTAATTTAAAGTAAGTTTTCTTTTTAAGATTTAGTTTTTTTACTACACAATTGTCGCTTCGTTATTAATTAAACTTTTAATAAAGATACTATTTAAAAAAAACGGAAGTACTTTTGATACTTAAATTTATAAATCAATAATTTTCAAAAATCAGGCTTAGTCTCTGTCTCGGTTATGTCAAATTTTCGAGCTTAACCTTCCGTCTACCAGACAAAACACCCATTTATCTACAGCAACACCTAATTTTAATTCCAAACTTGCAAACGGCACCAGTAATATTTTAATATAATTTTGCTTTTACAATGAAAGCTTAAATTAAGGAATTCGTAATATCTAGACAAGTCCTTTATAAATTCCGGTGTCAATCGACAATTTCTCATTTTACCATTGACACCAGAAATATTGCTGTCGGGTCCAATGGACCCGTCTGGTAGACGGAAGGTTAAACTGTAATTCTAAATTAATTTTAAAAATTTGGGGGAGTTCGCTTTCGGGAAAAAAGAGCCCGAACTGATATTTTATAGGTACAATACTTCCCAAGAAGAAAAAAAGATGATCATGCGTGAATAATATTTTAAGATATTAATGGCTTAATATTCTTCATTAAACAAAAAGAGTCCCTACTCATTACTAATGTCTCCCCTACTTTAACTTTTCACATCAATTAGTTGTTTAGATAGAACAGAAATTCTAAAATAAATACCAGGTGTACTAAAAATGGACTGACTGATTTAAAAAATTCTATAACTTGCAAATAACGACAAATATTATTATTATTATCTTTATATATAAAAATCTTCTGTGCGTGTGTATGTAACTGAACTCCTCCTAAACGACTGGACCGATTTTAATAAAATTTTGTGTGTGCGTTCCAGTGGATTCCAGACTGGTTTAGATTCACATTTCATCGAAATTGATTCAGTACTTTTTTAGTAATTAGGCAAAAACTAATAGTTAGTGATTTTTTGCTAATTAAAAGTGCTATAAATATAAAAGAAAGTCTGGATTTCGTATTAATCGCAGCACAAAAAAATCTACCGAACCAAAAATCTTGAAAATTGGGGTAAAAATACTTCTTATAACATCGAGTGCCGCTAAAAAGGGATTTTCGAAAATTCCACCCCTAAGGAGGGTAAAAAAAAAGAACGAACTAAAAAAAAAATTCCTTTAAAATCGGCTTTTGTAGATATTTTTCAACTGATAACATATTTTAGTGCATTTTTTCATTCTGAATCGAATGGTACTAAGCAAATTCGTTTAAATCCAGTAGTTCGTGAGATAATTCACATTTTCCTAATTTGGCGATGTCTTCGGCGCAAAAATCTGAAATTTTGAATCCTTATCTTTATATATATAAATCTTCTGTGCGTGTGTGTGTTACTGAACTTCTCCTAAACGACTGGACCAATTTTAATGGAATTTTGCGTGTGTGATCCAGTGGATTCGAGAATGGTTTAGATTCACATTTCATCGAAATTGATTCCAGTACTTTTTTAGTAACTAGGCAAAAACTAATAGTTAGTGATTTTTCGCTAATTAAAAGTGTTGAATAAGTTCGATGAATAGAGTGCGGACGGAATGGCCGAGCGGTCTAAGGCGCCAGATATAAGCTCTGCTTCTCGAAGAAAGAGATCGCGTGTTCGAACCCCGCTCCTGTCAAACGTGTATGCTTTACAGTAATATAGCCAGTATTATAATTTTGATTAACTGACTTCAGAAAATCGTTAACTTTTAACAAAAAAGAGAAAAATAAACTTTTCTATCAAAAATTGAACCGACTTCAAAAAATATTGAAGAGTGAAAAATAATTTCCTTACATAATTGTAATAAGAAATTAAATTAAGAGCGTAGTGTTTATCGTGCGTATTACTATATTTAAGTACATTTATTTGATTTTCTGGTGTCGGTGCCAGGAAGGACAACGTCTGTCGGTGATAGGACAACGTCTGTCGGGTCCGCTAGTTTCTAATTAATTTACAGACTATTCTCGTAAATTCGAAATCTGATAATTCGAACCTTCGCTTAATTCGAACAAAACATGAAGTCCCAAAATTTTCAATGGCAGAATAACGTTAAAAATTTTCATTAATTCGAACTCATTTTCTTTTGACTTCGCTTAATTCGAAATGACTAGAGTTCCGATTTTTCATTTTTCTTTTCTTTCTCACGGATTTCAGATCATTTGAATAACTTACTTTCTTTCATTTTTGTGAAACTTGTTCCGAACGAGTATACATATAATCCAATGTATTTGATATACACTTTCTTAGTGCCCCGTGTGTCCATCAATGACTTTTTAAATTTTTCTTCCATTGTGCTTGTTTCTAATTTTTTAATTACTTTATGTATTTATACATTCTAATTTAATATTAAGTCATATTCTAATTATAACAGACGGAATAAATTTTAAAAACACTATAATATTAATTCCTTTGTAATAGTACCATATTAAGCATGTTTTCATTTCATATTTTCCACAATTCGAACTTCGGATAATTCGAACATTTCTTGTGGTCCCGACGAGTTCGAATTAACGAGAGCCGACTGTATTTATTTAATTTTTTGTCGCAGGAGGGTTACTGTAAGAAGTCAAGTTTTTACTGCGATTCTCTACTTTAGCTTTATTTAAATAATAGACTTTTCATAGGACATTTGTTTCCAAACTGCTCCACAGATGCAAGCGCTACAAAACTGTTTTAAAGAAAAGAAGTACAGTAGAACCCCGCTAATTCGGGTCCCGATAATCCGAATCGGTTTGGTCATTTTTTTTTTTTTTTTCCCAAGTTTTAGAAGCGATTGGCTAATTTCCATAACATTAACTTGTTTCATCGTCGTATTCTAAATAAAAAAAAAACTTTTTCTGAGATGTTTTAGGAATAATTAAGCAAAGTAAACATTATTAATGTCTGCAAATACTCAATAAGTTTAACATAAAGATGATTTTCTGTTAGTATGTTATATTTTATTTCATTTTTTTTTTCTAATTCTCCGGATAATCCGGATTTTCGATAATCCGGATTGGATCCGGTCCCAATTAATCCGAATTATCGGGGTTTTACTGCAATTCGCTTCGAACATTCAATGTGACGTCATACATTTTATGCAGAACTTTTCTCTAGAACAATTTTTTCTGTTGCGTTGCCGGTTGCACAAGATGATGTTCGGAAGCCAGATTGGAATTCCGAAACAAATAACTTTTCTTTTAAAACTTTAAAGAAAAACTCATTTGAAACCTTTTTATTTTAATAAGTTTGTAGCAGTTTTATGTAAAATTATTATAACCACCATATACATCTGTTCCATCTCCTTGTGTTAAATAAAAAAGAAGATTGTTTGTGAATTCCGAAGTCTTCATAGTTCTGTTTTCAACATACTTAATTGTGTAACATCATCTTATTAATTTTTCAGCAATATCGTCGTGTATTTAAATAGCTGCTTCCTGGAGAGTAAATGAAATCTCCAAAGGAACTATTTAATATCTATCTTTAATAGAATAAAAGTAATAAAATCTTACAGTACTTTAAAACTCACGGCCTTTAAGCTTAAAATAGCAGCGATAGCGGGCAATGCAAGCAACAGATGCTAAATCAGGGCCCTTTCCCTTCTCTCAGTATTGATGCGAAGAAAAGTGGTTAAATACATGAAATGGTTCTCAGTCGCAAATACAAATTTACTCTTAGGCATATGCCATATATTTAACCGTTCTATTTTAATATCTATACTGAGGGAAGAAACAAGTCAAAACTGGAATCCTGATTTAGCGCCTTTTTATTGCCTGCAGTGCTATCTGTTGCTGATATTTTCATCTAAAATAGAGAATCGCAATAAAAATACTCCCTGAAATCTCACATAACCTTTCTGCAAGAAACATTTAAATAGCTGTCGCCATTTGCAAGTTATTGAATTTTAAAATAAACCAGTCCTTTTTAGGACATCTGGCATAAACAAATATAATAAATAATTCTCCAAGAGCCAACTGCATAAAAACCTATGTTATCGAGGAAAAAAAACCTTTATTTTATGGAAGAGTAGCAATAAGGGAATCTAAGGATCCACGTCTGGCAGAAGTGAAGTGGTGCATTAGTCAAAAAATAATGCCACTATTGATTCACTCGTAGGTTTAAAATTGTGTTTGCCGTACAATCAAAGGTATGAAAGCATGGAAAACTGGGAGAAAGAAAACACAATGATAAACCTACAAGTCAGCCACTTAGTGGGATTAATTTTTGTCTTATGCACTACTTCACTTCCGACAGACATGGATCATTAGATTCTCCGATTACTGTTCTTCCATAAAATAAAATTTTTTCTTCTTGTATTCAATAATATAGGTTTTCGTGCTGCCAGACTATAAAGGCTCTTGGATTATAAAGGAAAAGAAAAGAAAAAGCGGGGTAAAAATAAGGGTGCCTAAAATATTTTTTCCTTCTAAAATAGAATGAAAATGATTCAGTTTTCAGCGAATTCGTAAAGGGAAAAAAAGCTTAGATTAGGCTTGTGGGGTGGAGGAAGCTATACGTGTGCAGAATAATATTTGCTTAAGTTGTCTCATCCTGGCAATCACCTTTGTTGAAATTGCTGCGTAATTTCATTTTTCGAGAGACGAAGACTCACTTCTTGCTTTGATCTCCTTTTATAATATTCATGCGCGATTATATCAGTCTTTCGTGTTTACTTTTGCACTATTCTCTATGGTGTTTGATATTTTGGTCATACATCTGATAAATCGTGGACACACCAAGGGCAAACACATGGTTTTATTTTTCTTTAGTTACATAACATGAACGTTTTGTTATATTTGGGTATTTGTGTGAAAACTGAATTATTACGTTCATTAAACTTTTAATATTTCGTTTAAACTACAGAAATCATACGATTTTATTTTTTATTTATTTTTTTGGGGGGGAAGAAAATTTTAATTACTTTAACTCCATTTTCTAGTATACTTATTTAGACTTATTTTCAAGAAACTAACGAAGGAATCTATATAATCCGTTTGGTATGTTTTAATTTAAATCCACGCATAATTTTTGAGCATGTGCTCCGATTTCCATATTTTTTTTAATACATTTTCTAACACATTTGAAAGTATTTATGAATTTGGTTTGACTGAAGTTTATCTGAGCAGCTGTCTGACCGTTCTCTAACTCGCGTAAATGTATAGTCGGACTGCAATGCAATTGATATTTTTATTGCGATTAACAACGGCGTATTCGATATATTGAACATTAATATGAGGCATTTATAGATACATTGTAGTCTATGGTAAAGCCATTTGCAGTGTATTTTGATGGTGTTAAACTATTTCAAGCGTATTGAAACGGATATACATCACGGGGGGTACACTAGATGATGTTTCCAAAAGAAAATTGTGTGCACCACACTTATAACTCATTTGCACTGACGTGCCAAAAAAAAAAAAAAAAAAAAAAAAAAGGTTACAGTACTATCGATGAGCAATAATTACAGAAAATACATTTTCAGATGTGGTATGCGTTTGTAATGATATCGCGCTTCCTCGAGCTTCAGAAGATAATCAAGCCATGCATATTGGTATAACTATAGAAAATGGTGTCCCATGACCTTTTGGAGCGCTCATTGGTATGCAAAGATTACATGGGTGTATTTCCCGAAATGATTAAAAAACAAAATGCTATATATTTTGTGAATTAGTTTCTTGAATAAAATAATGTAGGCTTTGCTAGAATGATAGCTTTCCTAACCTAGTGGCTTATTTTTCTTTTAAGTTATTACTGTAAGTATATATCTGCAAAGACGAGAAATAATTCCATTTTTCAATGAAATTCATAAAAGAGTACGTTCTAGTTGCGGGCGTAGAAGAAGCATTACGTGTTTGGAATAATAATATTTGCTTAAGATAACTTAGCGTGACCTTCACTTTTGTTAAAATTAATTTTATATATGTATTCCTTTTTTTTCCCCACTCATTTCTTACTTCCTCCCCCTTTTTAAAACATACACGTTAAGATCATATGAATCTTTCGTGTTTACAGTTGTTAGTAAAGAGTATTTGATATGTTGGTCATATATCTGACAGATTATACATTATTATATATTCGGACACACCAAGGACAACCACAAGCTTTAATTTTTCTTATGTTATATAATGTGGTCATTTTGCTATATTGTGTATTGATACCAAAATTGTAGTGAAAAAAACTAAGAAACTTTATATAGTTTGATTAGTTATTTAGAAATTTGTGTGTTTTTTTTTATTATCGCCGCTATTTGCATAACTTTTTTTTAGGAACATTTTACCAATTTACAAGATAATTGAAAGATATTTGATTTTGGTTCGGCTCAACCATCTGTATCTACATATACATATGCTTGTTCGCATAGGAAATAGAATTTCTAAATATGCTTTGATTCCTAATTACATAGCAAAGTACAATAAAAATACCACCAAATTTAACGGACGTTTTATGAATTAAAATGCATGCATTCTTTGAAAATGTTAGTTCCATATGCTATTGCATTCGATTTATAGGAATAAGAATTTTGAAAACAAATGCACCGACGGTTTTTTTTTTTTTTTTTTTTTTTTTTTTTTTTTTTAAATGTAAGAAATGTAATTTAATGTCGCTCCTTCCCCAAAAAATGGGTAGAGAAAGGGAATATCCAATACATTTTAATCTACAAACTGTCATAAAAAAACCAAGATAACAGCCAACAGCCATTTGACCTTTAATTAAAGTCTTTCTTTAATTTATGTTTAATCAAGGCTTTACATGTAGAAGTTCTAAAAAAAAAAAAGCCATATGAACAGTGGGAAAAGATCTATGGCAATGGACAATGTTAGCAGACCTTCGAAATTCGACATTTATTTTCGCAATCAGCTGACAAAACTACTGACTTTTTTTTTTTTTTGCGATTTCTTTTAAAATTTCCCTTTTTTTTGGGGGGGGGGGGGATAAATTTCGAGATTTTCCATTCACGGAAATCCATTTAATGTATCCGAACACCTGTAAAACGTAATTTTTGATCAAAATATCGATTTTTCATTAATGCAATAATATAAAAACCGACCCTTTTATCTGCCGAATTCTGCTTAAATTGTATCTGTACCTTAATTGTAACTAAAGTTGCAACCGTTAAAACTACAATTACTGCAGCTTTTGAAATGCGTTTTAAAATTATTTTTAGCTTTTCAACAAAATGAAGTTTTCAGATTTTTACTATGCCAAAAAAACGTTTTAAAACAAAAAATTAAACATGAAATGCCACGAATTTTTTTGTACATTTTTTACAAATGTCTTTTGAGGGAATAGACTACACTCATGATAATATATTAAATAGTTTTATATTTACACTGATATAAATAACAAACTTGAAAAAATTCCAGATGACTTTTTTCGAGAATTTTTCATTATTTTAGTACTTTAACTGCCATATCATCTGAGGTAGATATGCGATTATAATATGTGTAATTTAAGTCCTAGAGAAAGTTATTCTGTTTATTATGCAATTTACAAAATGTCAATATATTATTTTATTTTTGAGTTATCACATTTCGTGAAAATGTCAATTTTTGACATAATTTCGACTATTTCTCTTTAAAAAATATTTCTGGGTGATTGCTAAAATTTTTATTTTATTTTTCAAAATTTTAAAGTGAATGACATTATTAAAAAATGGATACTAAGAGAAAATTTCAAGAATTTCAAAAAATCACTTCTGAAGGTGTGCGGACACCTCAACAAATTTCGCATCATTTCCCATCATAAGCTTTTCCATGACCTTTTTAGAAAATTATTTGCAAATTCTCTAGCTTTTTCTATGCATTTAAAAATTTCCCTGACTATACTTTGAAATTTCACAACTGTATTCAATGTAATGCATTCAACAGTAATGTCTTTGCACTTACCTCCGCACAGTTGCGGGTGATGGGACAGACAGAGCTTCTTGCTAAGGGACTATTTCAGCCAAATGAAGACCCGTTCGCTAATACAAATCTTATGGAAGAAATTTATAAAGATACCTGGGTTGCATTTCAATATTTTTAAATTATTTTTTTAATTGGATAGCTGAGATTGGTCTGAATGCTGACCGTTTTTGTTAATTTTTCGATTTTAGTTGCAGATATTTTTTGTGAGGGTATTTTCGGTTTCCAAACCGGTTCCGAAAATGAAAGCGTTCTCATAAAACATATCTGTAAACACAATCAAAAAGGTAGAAAAAAAAATCAATCTCAGCTATTCAATGACCCCCCCCCCCCCAAAAAAAAAAAAAAAAAAAAAAAATGAAATGCAAGCGAGATAGCTCAAATTTCTTCCAAAGGATTAGCATTAGCGAATGGGTCTTTTCATCTGAGTGCAGTAGCCTCTTAACTAAACGGGTGGAGAGCATTCTGTTTCATTTATTTATCAGTAAAGACAACAAATATTAATTTAAGCATACTTTGCAGTTGGTTTTTGGTTTTTCGAATAGAAAATTAAATAGTATTCATAAACATGTGACAGAATAACAGGAATAGAAATCTTGTGAATTCCTTATTTTGGAATTAAATTACTTTATAATAATTTAATGATTTTAATATTAACTTTGTATTTCCATAAAAACAGATAACAGACTAAAAATATATAATAGACTATTTTGATGTAAAGAACAAGTTACAAATAAAAAGAGAAAATTTTAGTTGGATCAAAAATGATAACGATATCAAAAGACAAACTTCTCCCACCTTTTTTTTTTATTAATATTAAGATAATAACAATAAAAAAACTTTAATGTCGCTCTGAGATAAATATTTATCTGTGACTACAATAAAATAATAGATTGGCAGTATTGTTATGACATATTACCCTTCCCATATCTCAACTTGCAGACAAATCTCCATCTTAAATTTTTGTGCGTAACACTACCATAAAATACTATCAGAAATCAGAACTTTAGATTTTTATCTTGTGTCTTACCAGAGATATCAAAGCCTGAAAAGTGTAATTTTTGAAAGTTTTAAAGATTTTGAGTTTTTTAGCGAAGAGAAATTAGCAGGTCTCACGTCTGGAACTTGTTTCGTGAATACAAATACTTTAACCCTATTTGTAAAAAAAAAAAGTTTTTGCTTGCTAGAAAACTTACTCTTGTAAATAGACAGATTTTGAGGGGGGGGGGGGCGTACTTTATGCTAAGATTTCACCAATAAATATTTTTTTTTTTTAAGAAACTACTCTATTACCAAACTTTTAGTTTATTTTATTCTGAACAAACTGCCGTAAATCCCATTTGAATTGGAAAAATAAAAAATTAGATATTTGCAATTCCGCAAATCGTCCAATGTGAGAAAATAGCTGCACAAGGTGAAACAAAGATGGTCAGTATGCACAAACAAAAAATAGTAAAATTAAAAGAGCAGTCATTTTGAATTTCTATGTCAGGGTTGTTGAACCAAAAGTTTCAGATTTTTAAAAAATAGTCAAACAACCAGTACTGGACCACTTGAAATGGATTGATCCAACAATAAAAACTAGGAAAACAGCGATACAGTTTTTAAACAAATTGCATTTGAAAGTACATTATTTTCCCCCAATTCGCCGTTGTAAGAATTGAAAATAAGCGATGCTTAGAAGTTTAAGAAATTGTAGAAAAAGCGAAATTTAATCTAGTGCTGTTGCCATTCGCAGAATGACGTCAATGGTACACACAGACAGAGGTGCAGATTATGTCCGATCCGGCGATCTAGGATCGGGGGAAATTTTAGCCATCTGGGGAAATTTTGCAGAAAAACACAATCGATTTCAATTTTAATAAAGAATTAGATATTTCTCTGAGATTTTTTTCTCCTGACAAATAAATAGATCTATCTGCTTAGCGACTTTCACAAAATCAATCTAGGAATAAATACGTATTGTGTATGTACTTGTGTATAAGTTGAGAAATTTTTAGAAAAAAGTTTATATCTAAACGCATGTAAGAATTCTAAAATATAAAATTTTGGGGAAATTTTCATAAGGATTGAGGGAAATGTGAGAGTAAAAACATTTTCTGCACCCCTGCACACAGATACATTTGTCTTTTATAATGTAGACTAGCGTAAATGCCCGATAAAAATAGATAAAATTCACTTTAAAAAAAAGGGGATAATGTATCCTTTAAATTAACAGTAGGGAAATATTTAGGTGAGCAAAGTTCAGCCAATTTATGTTCTAAAACACTCTATTAGCGATTCACAACACTTCTGGCTAAATCAGGACTTCCGGCTAATATGCCATAACGAAATTAAGATTTCTTAATAAGAAGGAAAATTTAACAAATATGCAATAAATCTTTTGAAAAATCTAATAATCTTTTACAGAAGAAAGTTATGGTCTCAGTTTGTTGGAATTGGATCTACTGCAAGCAACTTCCACCAAACCAGACCATCAATTCTGAAAATTACTATTGGCAACTAGGCGAGCTGAAGAGTGATGATAGCAATAGCCATTAAACACCCCGAACAGCAAACAAACGAGGTATTACCTTCCATTATGACGACTCCACTCCACATGTATCTTTGACTGTCAGAAACAAACTTCTTGTATTCGATTAAGACATTCTGATCCAAACACATCACTCCAGACATTGCTTCGACTGACAACTATTTGTTTTTTTCTCTCAAAAATTCTGTTCACCAAAAAAAAATGAACTCTTTGAAAGACGTTAAAAAATCACCTCGGTAAGTATTTTGCCACCAAATCAAAAGAGATTTGGAAAGAAGGCATTATTAAACTATCGGAGAGATAGAAGGTGGTTTGTTCAATAGATTGGCACAAGCGTTTTTCAATAAAATATTGCCTTTATCGAAATTTCCATGGCTTATTTTTTTGCAAAAAAACGAAAGAAACTATTGGGATAACCTAATGGATATTAACTCTTCTTGAAATGACCGCACAAGGACTCTTTTTTTACGATTATTTTATTTCCCTTATCTTACACGATATAAATAAACTGCATTTTTTGTGTAGCAAAACGATCGACCTATAGTTGTAACAAAATCATTGTCAATTCGTACGGACTATTTTTTATCAGGGATGCAAAAAAACCGGCTTTTTCTAAAAAAGGCCAGGCCGGCCGGCTTTTATTGGAAAAGACCGGTCTTTTTTGGAAAAAGCCGGCTTTTATTGGCTTTTTTCCAATGCATATATTACTATTTATTTTTAACAACTCCTTTTGTTAATTTACCTTACAAATGGCCATTTTATGTAAATTAAAACTAAAATCTTATAAAATTCATTTAAAATCATGTTTCTGATGTCCACTTTTATAGCCAGTTAATAATATATCGCAAAAATCTCATAAATAGCCAATATGATTAACAGACATCTATACTATAGATCCAGTGGCACATCCTATGCTTAGTTAAGTTATTTTTATGTTATTATGGGTAAGAATTATATCCAAATAAATCATATACAAAATGATATACGGTTTATAAAATACTTCACTTGAACAATGGCTCCTAGCATATATTAATGTAGTATGCTAGGTGAATCTAGTATTATGAATAAAAATAGTCACTTGTTTATGTAAGAAGTTTACAAAGCAGCATTATCTACTTTAAAAATAAAAAAAATAAATAATTGTGACATAGCTTTTATATTTATTTATCTTTCTAAGTACAGTAAATTCTCTGATAAAAATTTGTCTAAAAAAAGGTTTTTCAAGTCCTTGTGAATCCATACACAGTGTAAAATTTGTTTAAAGCAGAATATCATTTACTGTGAACAATTTTCTCAGTTCTGATTGATTCTGACTTATACAGAGTTTACTGTACATCCCTTTATCTTCATTTGTTTTTTCTTATAAGGAAAGAGCAGCTAATATTGTGTGGGTTGAATTACTGCGGGGTGGCAATAGCAAGAAACATCTGTCTGTTCTTTATATCTCCTGCCGTACACATGACCTCGGCCAATCCGATTGGTCTCTGTTTAACAGGTCCATGATATGATTGGCCTATATTGCCATAAATGTTCCTGCAATGATCACTATGATAAAAATGCAGTGGTGCGGTAAGTTGGTTGATGAAAATGTTTGTAAACATGCTCTTTCCTTCCATATATATTGACTAAATATTTTGTTCTTGTTCCTTCACAAATCTTTCCACACATTAAAAGGAGAGGAATTGATTTGGGTCAATTAGAAAACTTTCCCATCCACAAATTTCTCGTATTTGGGTTTTGTGTTTAATCTAATAGGTTACTGGATTAGCAAGATTCCAGGAACTAACGTATTTACGCTTAAAGGAGCATAGATATGGGAGAGCGAATTTAAATAAAATTTCAACAAACGGTTTTGTTAGGAACAAGATTAGTGCAGTATTGATATTTAAAATGTAAGTCAAATGACTGGTATTATATTTGGTAAAAATCCTTTGAACTACTTCAAAAAAATGTTTATAGTTCAAATTTTCTAATAAACATTCTTCCCATCTGTTGATCACAAGAACATTTCTACTGTCAATTCACTTATATTTTAATTGACAATTTATTAGACAGTTCATTTTTATGACAACAGTAATTAAATAGTTATAAACCGGCCCGGCTAAAAGCCAGCAGCTCTGTTTATTATCAGTCAAATTCGAATACACTGTATAGAGCAGAGCTGTTCAACACGGCATCAGCAGCCTTTTGAAGCTTTCCTATAACTAGATTTTTTTTTTTTTTTTTTTTTTTAAATAATAAAAATTCATGTTTTCACTTTAAGATTCATATTTGCATTTATTATTAATATCACACTCTCGATTTGGCTGTTTCATCAGCAAAGTTTCTGAAACAGGCCCCTCCCAGAAAAATGAAGTACTATTTTTCTGAAACTTATTTTTAAATGAAATTCCTGAATCGTTTCAACTTTAAAGCTACCACATTGTGAGATTATGTAAGACGTGTATTTATATCGCTATCATTACGACAATGAGAAATATTGTTGCATATTTTGAGTCATGAGAATAATGGCGTCCTTCATTGTCAGCTATCAGCTGAGTTGTACCCATGCTTTCTAAAACGCTAAACAAGTCTCGTTTAGGCTATTAAAATAAATCTGCAGGTTGGGGGGGGGGGGGGACTTAGAGAAAAAAAATGCAGTAACCTGAGTGTTTGGGCTTGATAGGCATGAAGATCACCGCTTAGATTTTTTTTTTTTTTTTTTTCAACTTTCACTTCTATTAATTCCCCACCGTGAAATAGAATAGGGGAGAAAGTCATTTTCTGGAAACCTTTCACTGAAGCCATTTTAAAACCAATAAGATAAAGAACACCACTTCGTAACTCTATACTAATCAATACCATCACGCTGATACATTATAAAAAGTGAAAATGCTCAGGTTTCCAATTACATATTATGCAATTTAACATCATTATAGAGAACTCTGAAACAACGAGAAATGTTTTAACGGGGATCTAATAAGTAAATGTCCAATATGAAAATTTATTGTAAGAAACTCGGTTATAACGAGTAAAATACTGATATAATGTGAAAAAATAATTGAGACGCACAAAAAATGTCTCTTATTTTATTGATTTGTTGAAAATGATAAATATTAGTTCGTAGAAGATTAATATTCATAGGTTATGTATATATACGATAGTTAAATTATTATATAGCTATAATATAATATGATTAATATTGCATATAATTATCAATAAAATATTGCCTTATATGATTTCTCCCCGCCCCCCCCCCCAAAAAAAAGAGGGGTGGGGGATAAATTTTAAGATGCGTCTTATGAATCGAAAATACACTAATTTCAATAAGCAAATTAGAAACAATAACATTTGACTTTTGGTCTCTCCTCTTTTTTTTTTTTTTTTTTTCTTCTTCCCGCTACAAATAAACTTTTTCATAAAATTATTGAATTAGCTAAATCTCTATAAACTCCGGCCTAAAATGACTGTCAGGTATTATTAAGGATTTACAACTTTGTCAACACTTCTGCGGATCTCATTTACAGAGAAGATGACAAGTGAACAAATTATTATGCAACGCTTAAAAGACGACAAGTATAACTATATCTGAACAGCGATTGAAAAATGAAGAATAAGACATTTTTATAAGGCTTCACTTTGTCGCAATATTTATTCACACATACGCGCGAACTAGTGATGGGCGATTTCGATTTTTTAAATCGATTTAATCGATACTACGGCCAACTCGATTTAATCGATACTTTAAAATTTTTAATCGATTTCTCTGAAGGTAATATAATTTTCATTTTCCTTCAAAAGTCGAAGATAAAATAGACGAATGTGCCAATTCCAAAATTTCAGTGTATTAGTTTCTAAGATAGAAGAATTAAAGAAACCTCAGAACCCGCCCTCCCCCCCCCCCCTTGCAAAATAGCGTTTTTTTTTTTTTTTTTTTTTTTTTTTTTTTGGAGTGATGTACACCAAAAATTGATCAGGATCAATTTTTATTAAGTACCAGCTGAATCTGAATTTTGATTAAAATCCATGAAAGCGCGAGATACAGCTATTGCGAAATCATAATAAAAAGAATATTGCCCAGTTAAACTGATGGCATTGAGCTCACAGGCTACGCATACTAATTGTACATTACAGCCTTGTATTTTCGTTAATTCCGTTCGAAAAAAAAAATTAAGAAGGGGAAACAGCTCTCCCCTTTCTCCTTTTTTATACTTAATCATTGAACTTCCTAAACTATCAAGTACATGCTTTATCATATTAAAAAATCTATATCCAAAATTCAGAGCAAATCGGATAATTCTTAATAAAAACCCATTTAGCATTTATATAATTTAAGAGGAGTTATTCCTCTCTTTTATACTTAACCATTAAACTTCCAAAACTATTCAGAGATTTGAACGAAATCTGACAATTCTGATCGAAAAATCCATTTATGCAAGTTAAGGGGAGGGGCATTAGAACCCCCGTTCCCCCTGTTTATACTTATTCAATGAACACCTAATAACAGCCACGGACTCGCCTCATCAGAATGATCCTATATCTAAATTTTGAACGAAAACTGTTAATTCTGCATGAAAATCCCGTTTATATCAATTAAGGGGGGGGGGCATGAGCGCCCCGTTCCCCCTATTTATACTTATTCAATGAACACATAATAACAGTCACGGAATCGCCTCATCAGAATGATAATATATCTAAATTTTGGACAAAAACTGTTAATTCTGCATGAAAAACCCGTTTATATCAATTAAGGGGAGGGGCATGAGCCCCCCGTTCCCCCTGTTTATACTTATTCAATGAACACCTAATAACAGCCACGGTATCGCCTCATCCGAATGATCTTATATCTAAATTTTGAACGAAAACTGTTAATTCTGCATGAAAATCCCGTTTATATCAATTAAAGGGGGGGGGGGCATGAGCCCCCCGTTCCCCCTGTTTATACTTATTCAATGAACACATAATAATAGTCACGGAATCACCTCATCAGAATGATCCTATATTTAAATTTTGGACAAAAACTGTTAATTCTGCATGAAAAACCCATTTATATCCATTAAGGGGAGGGGCATGAGCCCCCGTTCCCCCTTATACATATCGAATGAGCTCCAAAAACTAATCAGGGAAGCGCCTTATCAGGATATACCTATATACAACATTTCAAGTGGATCCGTATTTTTATCATGAGTTATCGCGTTACGCACGAACATACAGAACGGACGGGCACATAAGCTCTCAGGCTATGATAGCCTGTGAGCTAAAAAATGCAGCATATCAGCGTCACCTGCTGGGCAATTTACACCAAGAACTAAATAACACTAATCTATCTCAGAGATTTACTGAATCTGAATTTTGATGAAAATTCGTTCTTGAGATAGCGCTATTGCGTTAATCATGAATAATGCAGTATAGCAGCGCCATCTCTTAAGCGATTTCCACCAAAATGTAATTAGCATCAAATAATATCAAGGACTAATTGAATCTAAATTTTTATGAAAGTCCGTGCATTAGTTCTTGAGATAAAGCTAAAATGGAAACAGGGGCGTGCGAAAAGAGAACTGCGTCCGGTTCAAAGTTCCAATTTAGCCCCCCCCCCATTAACTTTTTCTTGTGATAGGCTAGAAGTGATGTTAGTAGTAAAAATTTAGCGCCCCCTAAATTTCCGTGCTCGGAACGACCGCTTCCTTTCGCCTCCCCCCCCCCTTTCACATGGCGCTGAGTGGAAATTGTGAAAAATTCAGTATAGCAGCGCCATCTGAGAAGCTGTACACATCAAAATGCAGAAAACATCAATTCATGTCAAGGACTAACAGGATCTAAAATGTGATGAAAATCCGTTCATTCGTTTATCAGATATAGCTGTTGCGCAAATCGCAAAAAATGCAGTATAGCAGCGCCACCTGTTAGGCTATATGCACCAAAAATTAATTAGATACAGTTTATATCAAGGTCAAACTAAATCTAAAGTTTTGTGGAATTCCGTGCATTTGTTCTTCAGATAGAACGGTCAGAAATTTTTGTCGTATACAGACGCACAGAGTGACAGACACACACACAGACAGATATTTCTTAAAATACATGAAATCGTGTTAAAAACCTTCTAAAATATATAAATCCATCAAAAACGGGAAGTCAAAATTTTTCACGAATCTAATACTCTCTTCTTGTAAAGTTACAAAAGAAAGTAAAACTGTAAAATCGATTCTGCCCGTAAGATCGGTCTTTAGATTCGATGTCGATCTTTAGATTCGATGTCGATCTTAGATTCGATGTCGATCTTTAGATTCGATTTCGATCTTTAGATTCGATGTCGATCTTAGATTCGATGTCGATCTTTAGATTCGATTTCGATCTTTAGATTCGATTTCGATCTTTAGATTCGATTTCGATTTTTTTTTTCTTTCTAGGCTAAATCAATGTTGAATGCAAGTATTTTTCTGCGACTCCGGAGAAAGGCATCATGTTTTAGAGCTCTGTAAGAGAGGGGGAATCGCAATTTGTGCATGGGTGCCCAGAGAGGGGTTTGGTGGCGCAAGATGCGTCATACAATTTAGTTTTTTTTTTTTGGGGGGGGGGGGGGAATTTGAGAAAAAGTACATTTTTTTTGGGGGGGGGAGATTTTTAATTTTTTAATATTTCAAAACTTAATTCCAGAAATGTTCCTATGTTTTCTTTCTTTAAATTCTAGATAAGGGCAATATTAGCTCATTCTGCTATTCTCATTTCGCTATCTCTTGAATGTGCAGTAGATTATAGGTAGAATATAATTTACAATTTGTATTATGTTTGGGGGGGGGGATGTTAAAGTATGAAGGGTTTTTTTTGCGGGGGGGGGGATTTGCGTCATTAGGTTTGGAGGGGGATGGTCACCACTTGGGAATCGCAATTTGTGCATTTAAAAAGCATAAAATCTCATAACTTCTGGGGGGGGGGATAATCCCCTGCGGGTCACCCCATTAATTCGACACTAGGTTAAATCGTTATATTTTTGTTTAGAAGTCCAGTTATTTGAAGTATTAGTTTATTATGTTTTTTTTTTTTTTTTACGTTCGTCTCTTCTAATCCCCCCTTTCACGTCAGTTTTAACTTACAGGGCCGTTCGAAATATGCATAGTTTTAAAAATGTCCAATTCTCGGTCTATTTTATTTTAGATCCACATTTTAAATCCTTGACAAAAGATAAATAAAAAGTCGCCCTTCCGCCCGTTTGGGGTTTATCTGCGCCCCACCGGGGGGCATATTTTTTTGTTTCTTCAAAAGAAACAAAAAAAAATTTGAGGGGGATGGGCTTGCACCCTCCCTCAATATACACCTTAAAAATTCGCTCATTTAATTTTCTACCATTTTTAACTTAAAAGTTTAAGCTACATGGCACCCCTAGAGCTGTGGATTCTCCCCCCCCCCCTGTCGATCACTCACCTAATTTTGCTTATTTCTTCACTTCATTTCAATCTTTAAAAGGCTATAACTTTGCTTATATAGGAATTACAGTGATGAGAAAAATTCTAGTATAGCTAACCATTTCTCGCTGTTCTTTTTGCTTTTCCAGTTTCCCGGTTTTCCCTATAGGACCTTTTTTGGGGGGGGGGGGGGGCAGAGGGGTTTTTTGTTGATACAATATGTCTATTGAAAGCTTATGCTTCATACATTACAAATCTAGCAAAAGAAATTTTCTCCCATCATTTCAGGTCACATTACGGACCCATAATGTATTAAAATTTTTATTTTTCAAACTTCTTCTTCAAAAAAAAAAAAAAAAAAAAAAAAAAAAAAAAACATTGATACATATCAGCGAAACTGGGGTACGAACCCGCAATCGTTTGATTGTACACATAATCCCTAAGCTTTTTGGCCACCGAGTACTCAGCAGCGCTGTTATTTCTTTAGATTGTCATCTTTAAATTCGTAATATCTTTTGAATGGAATGTCCGATTTGAATAATTCAAAAAGTAATCTACAGATATTGTAACAGGCATTAATACAAAATGATTTATTTGGATAAGGATTAAGGTATCGATAGTATGGTCTAAATTTGGTTGGTGTATTTATCGCGTTTTAAAATGTAGGAAAGTAGTTATAGTGAGTTAACTACACTAGCTAGACATAATTATACATCCTAACGATTCAAAAATACACACGTAATTGTTCAAGGTTTCACTTCTATCGGCACTGTCAGAGTGCCACTATTTTTTTTTTTTTTTTCGTGTTCGCCCGTTCTACTCCCCCCCCCCCTTCCTCACCAATGTTAACTTACAGATTCGTTCAAATTATGACTGCGATTTAAAAAAAAGTCTAATCCTCGTTCTATTTTGTTATAAATCCATATTTTGAAACTTCAACAAAAGATACATTTGGGCCGGGGTCGCCCTTCTGTCCGTTTGGGATTCACCTTACCCCCCTGGGTGGGGGGCATATTTTTTGTTTCTTCCACATCATCTCATGTAACATATCGTTATAAAGCTTTTATCTCCTCGTTTTTTTCTGTTACTACCCCTCTCTCCACCTAGTTACATGCTCTTGGCACTTTTTATAGTTTCAAAGAGTGCATGTTCCCCGCGGTCCACCCCATGAATTCAACACTAAGTTAAACACTATATTTTTGTTTAGAAGCTCAGTTATTTGGGTTATTAGTTAATTATTTTTTTTTTCAAGTTCGTCCGTTCTAATCCCTCGCCCCCCTCCCCTTCCTCGCTAATCTTTACTAAATGGGCCGTTCAAAGTATGCATGCAATTTTTAAAATGTCCAATTCTCGTTCTGTTTTATTGTAAATCCTCATTTTGAAACTTCGACAAAAGATACATTTGGGCTATGGTCGTCTTTCCGTCAAGAATGGGGGTTACCTGACCCCTTGGGAATGGGGCATATTTTATGTTCTTCCAAACTATCTCGTGTAACATTTGGTTGGCATTAGAAAAAAAAAAAAGTTTTTTTTTTTTTTTTTTTTTTTTTTTGTCTATACTCCTTGTTCCCCATCCTAGCTACACGCTCTTGGCACTCTTTATACTCGGTTTAATGCCAAGTTACTCAGTGTTGTTATTAGTTGAGTTATGTCTCTTAAATTTGTCAAAGTTTTTGCGTAACTGAAAACCATAAGTGACAATCATTTTAAATTTTAAAATTCTTATTATCCGACTCTAAAATCTGCAATAGCTTAATTCTATGCCTCCCTAAATGGGGATGGGGGGGGAGGCGGTAATTACGGTCCTGCTGATTGTCTAAGTTTTGGAATTAGTAATTTGGATCTTCTCTGTGTGAACCTAAATATCGAAATATCGATTCTAGTATCGATTCTAGAACTGAGAAATCGATTCTTATTATGATCGATGTTGCTTTATACGATATCGATTTTAATCGATTCTCAAAATTTCCAGAATCGCCCATCACTAGCGCGAACTTCAGTTATTTATTTTCTTTACTTTAATTACACTGTTTAAAAAAATTTTAACAAATTACCTGTTTCCCAACATATTGTGTGACAAAAAAATATATAAGAGAAAATAATTCGAAAAGCAATTAACAAAAAAAAGGTATGAGATACGTTTTTCATCACCGAATGGCGTTTCAGCATTTCGTACAGCGATGCAGCATAGTTTGTTATGTGATTAGGATTACAAGTTACAGTATAGCGGATGTTAGTACTGGGAACAGCTGTTAAATGTGGCAAAATACTTTGCAAAAATCTAAATTTATTTCTGTTCTAATTCCTGATAAACGGAGGCTTAAATAGCCAACAGCCAGTAGCTTTGGGGCTACAAGGGTACATGATAGAAATGCAGCTTTTCGGGCTATCTGTATCTATCTATCTATATTTGTGTCTTGTTAATTTCTGCGAAAGACACATCGTGCTACTGTCAAAAGTTCTCAAATTATTATTATTATTATTATTAGATCTTTTGGATCATCCTGTATCAAGTGTTTCCTATAGCATGTCTCCCCTTCCACCAGAAAAAAAAAATACTTTGAAACAAAAAAAATAAAATAATTGAACGTGTCTTGTTTTTAATATAATAATCACATTATATTAAATATTAATTTGATTCAATTTATTACCTAAAAGTTCTGATTAAATAAGATTATTTGACACGAAAAGAACGCAAAAGGTTGGTAAATATGCCATCAATCTCAGGGTGGTTTAAGAAATGTTAAAAAAAATTCTATCACTCTACAACTTTGAAAAAATTTAAATTTTTGATTATATGGGAATTCGTATAGCAATTACGATATCAATAGATTATCATTTTCATTGCGTTTAATGAACAATTACAAATATTTTGATTTGTTGTTTCAAAAGAATATGCAACAAATAAGAGTAAAAACATGTTTTATTTCTGTGACTGTTTTATTAAGAAACTTCACGAATTTTCATAATTAATTTCGTTCTTAGAATTCCATATTTAAAAAGCATAAACGGAAGCATAAGATCACTTGGATGTGTCTGTCACAGCCTTTTTTTCTTCAAAACTATAGAACATGAAAAATTTAAACCTGATGGTACAGTTATAAATAGAACCCGATTAACCTCTGAAGCTATAGGAAGCACAGTGTCATTTCAGATGTCCTTTCATTTCAAGAACAGTTCTCTAAATTTGACACATCCAGAAACACACCAATGCTACAAATATTATTCTAAAGAGTGGTTCAAATCAAACTCGCATATATTACATTAAACAACTTTTTTTTATGTCCCTCCATATATGTACTCAAAATTAAATACTATAAAGAAATATGCAAAAAGGATTTTGCGAAGTATTAACATAAAAATCTCAAAAACATTGAATTTAGAATACGTTAATAATTTCAAAAGAAATTGAAATTTTGGAATGGAATTAACTCAATATAAAATATAGGGGCCTTTGCTTTCTTAATTTCGGGCTTTTTCAAAAATTTTCTGAATAAAGCACATGCTTCTCACGTCTTTTGCGGGTGAGGTGAGAAATGCATGGCAGTCATTGGCATAAATGATAACAAGTTGGAAATTGCACGTGAATGTAGCAAATGAGGTGCGTTCGTACGATAACGAAGTTTTAAAAATATTCAGATCTTGCTGATAGAGTAGAGCGTACTTGCTGATAGAGTAGAGCCCCACTGACCGTAATGTAACGGAATCCTTTTGATTGTCCCTGTAATTGATCTATCCATCCGATTTTCATAAAATTTGAAATGACTCGACAAAATTATGTTATAATTAGGTATTTTAAATTTCAAACTATTCGGTTGGGTAGTTTTTACGTTGTTATATGCGGACAGACGGACGGACTGAGCGACAACAATAGGTGCTACGTACTTACATAATTACGAACGCACCTAAAAATGGACGAAGCCTTAAAAGCTCCTTACCGGCGTAACTAAAGATTATCCGTATAAGAATTATCGGTATGATATTGTTCACAACGCGAACAATATCATACGGATAATTCTGCATAAATAATACATGAGTTATTTGGGGAGAAAATACATATCTTAAAAATAACATCTATTGCAACTAAGATATTCATATTTAACTAAAAGAATTTTCAATAAAAAACGTTATAAATTGTACAGAAGTTCCACATTCCAAATACATTATCCAGACGAAACTTACGAAATTGCACAATACATACATTAAACAGGCAAGAACATTAGAAGCAGGTAAATTTTTCGTAGTTCAAATCAATGTTTTTAGTAATGAATTCTCGAAGAAGCGATGCGATCTCGACAGGGTGGAGATACAAAGGGCAGATGGCATTGTTTGAATTAATGAAACAACTTTCGGGAACAATGAATTTTAGATGAACTAGCACAGTGAAAGAAGCGATAACGGTAATTATTCATATCAGGGGCGGATCCGAGGAACGAATACTTCGGTCGACTCCCTTGTGGTTTGATTCAAAACAATTTGCATATGAGAATTTTCCCTCATAACCCCATCTTTAAAAAATGTATACAAAATTCCAATTTTTATTTCCTCATATGTTACCTGTCATTCATCCGGTTGATATCAAATCAAAAACAAACAGAAGTGTTATAAAATAACAGAAGTTAAAAAAAAAAAAAAAAAGCTCTGTAGAATAAAAGAAACATGTCATAATAAAAACCTGTTTCAAATTATGTTTGACTTGAAAAAAAATCCGAAAGGTTGGTAGCTTTGTTTACATTTTGAATTGCTTTGTAAATAAGTATCAATCAGATGAGCAATGTTTGTAAAAGAAGCCAATGCCTAATACATTTTAATCATTCAAAAATACATGGCGTCTCATTCCAATCTGGATCCGCAATTTCGTTCTTAATTTTAACAATAAAGAAAAAAATTTAGTAAAACTTTCAACAGACTAACTTTGCTTCATCTGAAATATGTCTATACTACTGAAAGTGGCATTCATCAATGGCAATGTACGCACTATTAGCTATGTTTCGAACTAGCTAGAGTCTCCGTGAATAATTTCTATCTATCTTTCTCTCCCCCCCCCCCCATTTTCATGTACAGAGTTGCTAAGTTTGCGCTCCATTTTTATTCAGAAATTTCGAGTGTAAACCAGAAATAAATAATACTACTTTATGTTTTATTTAATGAGATATTTGGTGATCATTTAAAGTAAAAATTCTTATTTCAAAATTTCCGGTATGAATTTGAAATTTTGGATTTGAATAGGAGGCCAACCTGGCAACACTGTACTAGTGTCATCAAGCATGATAAATGGGAAAATATCAACGTGTGTTATAAGCTCCATTCCGAGTACCATTGACAAATACTAAGGTCACAAAAAGCGAGAAATACTTTTATATTATAGATATATATATATAAGCATTCAAAGATAATCCTGAAAATCACGCAAATTTTTTACTTCAATTCACATTTTTTCCCAAAATTTTCCGTTAAAATACGTTAAATTGGCTGCGGTCACAGAACTTGATTATGAAAAATTCACTGCTTTTTTAATGCTTGTTAAAAAACGCAAACAAGCGAATATATAAAAAATATTGCACTTTTTCTTTATTTAATATGACAAGTGGCAATAAAAACATTAACTAAACTATCTTTTTTAAAAATTCTAAATTGATTTCTCAACTTATAATCGTAAATATGAAACAACTGAGATAAGCTCATTTTTTAATATTGCTGCACTTATTTTAAATTTATATCTTCTAATTTTTTAGCCTTTAAATCATTTTATTGTTGCAGTTTCACAACTAACTGACATCGTTTGACATATATTATCTTTAATTCCGTTGTCATTTTAACTCTTATAGGATTGCACGAATATACAAAGAATATAAATTTTATAAATTTGAAAAAATGAAAAATACAGCCAACTATTATTCTTTTGCTGTACCTTATAATAAGTGCAGTGTATCAAAGATTTCCTAAAAAATTATAAAACATTTATCAAGAAATACACTCGCCAATGGCGAGTAAAATTATATATTTTTCCTTCCTTGACTATTTAAAGCGTTTGCAACAGAAGATCTAACATTACTGTGAAGATTAAGTTATCTGACAGTATTGGCAATATTAAAAGGAATTTCACTAATATGATCATTAATAATATTATTATAAATGGCCTGTCTCTTGGTAAAAGTTTCTAAATAAGTTGCGGTTGTTCCAGCGAGTGCTGCAAGATGAGAATGGTGTAGTATGATCACTGTATTCTTACAGCCAAGCATGAGGAGCACGATGATAACAAAAATATTTTTGTATTTCAGTGGCATGCTTTGTAATTGTTAAATATATTCACTTAGAAGATTAATCAATGAGTAAAGCAATTATATGCTGTAAGTTTGTCATAATCTCTTAATTCTTGCATTACGTAATTAAAATAAAAGTAATTTAATTAAAGTCTAACATACTAATAATTTTTGCCAGTGGCAAAAATTGTAGTATAAAGTATTTTTGTCGGGACGGTTTTTTCCACCTTTTACCATTTCGACAAAAACTGATCAACCTTGATTCTAACATATAAAGAAGTGGTAATCGGAGTAAAAACGAGTTAACGAGGGTCATGATATTGATTAAAATCAATAGTTTTTCCTTATTCTGTTATCATCAGCTGCTTGCAAATAGCCGGCTTAGCAGGATGCGAACTCCCGTCTTTGCACGAGCCGATGGATAATAGAATGACGAATAATCGCGAAAATGATACAAAAAGCCCAATCAAAATGCTCCTTTCTCAAGAAATATTTCCAAATTCAAGAAAGATCTGCTGGCTATAGCCAAAAACAAACACAAAATATTTGGCTCAGTTCTATACATAACTTTATACACTTTTAAATGGTGCAATAATGAAAATAGCATGCAAATCGCTTTTACAGCACCTCTTTCCGGTAGTTTTTTTCCCCCCTCTAAATTTAGGGAGGATCTACCAGCCATAGTCAAACACTTACACAAAAAATGTAGTTCAATTCTATGCATAACTTCATACACTGTTCTATGGTATAATATTGTGAAAAGCACAAAAATCACTTTTACAGCCCCACCTTCCGGCGGAATATTTCAAAATTGAAGGAGGAGCTGCTTACTACAGCCAAAAACATATACAAAACATTGGTTCATTTCTATGCATATCTTCATACACTTTTTGATGATGGTACAATGGCGACATACTGACACACCCGGACATTTAGTAAAAACAAGTTCTTAGAATCTGTGGCCCCGTATAAATTCGTCGAAAAAATTTTAGATAACAATACTTTCTTCTATTGAAGATAGAAGAAAGTAAAAATCTAAGCAGTAACTTTTTAACATACAATAAAGGAGAAATAAAACCACTACTATGTATATTAGAATAAGTAAAAGGCAAAGCATGATTTAATTTCAACGTTTAGTTACTGGTTTTTAAATAACTTTAATTTAATAAATAAATTTAAGTCTATTATTAATAACTGAGTGACATAAAATTATTCGTAACTTAATGGGTTTTTTTTTTTCCTTTTTAAGCAAGTATAAAACAGAAATATTGCAATTGAAATTAAAAACGAGAAAATGTTCGACTGGATAGTGAATACTCAATAAAATTTTATACTGGATATTCGGTATTAGGTAAAAATCCACATTCAGTGCATCCCTAGTTAAGAATAATAATTTTGCATAATTGTTATTTTTTTTTCCAAGCAACAAATTTTTAAACCTTTTTATCATCTAAAATACAAGGCAGAAACAGTTTCAACAAAGTTCTATTTCATCACTTTCATTAACATTTTCAACACACTCTTCAAAAATGAATCATCCAACGGCTGATAAAAACTTTTAATAAGTCATTAGCAACTGATACTGGACACTCGTGATACTGAAACAACCATAACATTTAAGTTTATAAAGCAGGAGGAAATGTTGACAGACAAAATATTTTAGACATAAACACTGCATTAGTAAGGAAATATACTTTTCCCACTCCCTTTTGACCTTTTTTAAAAAATAAAGTTAGAAAGATTTTGATAAATAAGCATCCCTCCAATTTCATGAACAAATATACTGATAAGATAAAATTGTATTAATAATTTTTACATTATCATCTTACTTGCGATGTTGCGAAAATATTCAGCTTGTAAGATGTTGTCTTTTCTTCATGCCAGAATACAAAGTTGATGGTTGAATCATGGGTTTTCATGGGTTCATATACATGGCTGTATATTTTAAAAAATATACAGCTCTGTTGACGACCAACGGCATCACTAGCAGCACTGCCATCCGCCAAATGTAAGAAATGCTACTAAATGCTGTGAATGGTGTGGTGCCTAGTCTGCACTTATGAATGATAGACAGTACATTGAACATTTACTGCAGTACTAATTAACTGTAATTCAGATGACTTGTAAGTTGTCAAAATTTTTTCATTTGTAAATCATCGTTTGGGGCAATAAAACACTATAGCGCCATAGGTTGGTCCCCAACTTTTTTTTTTTTTTTTTTTTTCCCCCGTTGTTACAAAAAACCCGGTTTTTCTCCATCCGTTCGGTGCAAACCGTACCTTTTGTATCTTGATTCGTTGTCGAATTATTAAATTTTAAAATTCGCCCTGACTTTTGGATCACCCGGTATATTTTTTTTCGTTTTCATATCATCAATATATGTAAGTAAAATTTTGTTTCTTTAAACTTTCAAATAAATATTTCTTTTTACACTCATAAATAATATGTACGAGGACACTCGTACTTCTACTTAAGGGCAGAAATGAAAAGTTTCATGGGTGTGCATTGGCGAGTAGTAGCAGTTTTAAGAGGGCAGTATTCTTAAACTAGTGGCATTTTTTTTTACCTCGACATCTTAGATTTTCATGATTTTTGGTTTATAGTTTGTATTCATGGAGTATATGAAAAATCTAATTTTTTAATTTTATTTTCTTTTATTCTTAGTGGGTTTTTTTTTTTTTTTTTTTTTTTTTTTTTTATGGAATTTTAAAAATGGCCAAAAGTAACAAATTTAACCAATTTTGCAATCACAAGATCCTCCATAATTCTTTAAGCTAGAGAGCTTAAAGAATTATGGATTATGTTAATGTCTTATTTTAAAGCTATTTTTATTAGCTTTAATATGATATGTAACACTATTTTGAGTAAAATATTTTTTTTTTTTGAAAAATTTTCAAAATTTTTGAATTTAAATTTTTGAAAAACACCATTTTTAATTTTTTCAAAGAAATATATGTTAATGTTGGAGTTTTTGACTACAAGTATGTAAAATTTCAAGATGGAGAAATGATGGGATTTTGAGTTATTAATTTTTGAATAATAGTTATACACAAAAATTTTCAAGTATGAAGGAAAAAATAACATTTGTACAATTTCTTTCCATTATAATTCACACTTCTTTTTCATTAAAAATTTCAAAATTTCATGCTAAGCATATTCAGTTCTAAGACATGGAAAAACTATGTTTTTTTGAAAAAAATTAAAAATGGTGTTTTTGAAAAATTTAAATTCAAAAATTTTGAAAATTTGTCAAAAATATATTTTACTCAAAATAGTTAGTGTTACATATTATATAAGCTAATAAAAATAGCTTTAAAATAAGACATAAAGGAGATCTCTCTAGCTCAATTTGTTAAACAATTATGGAGGATCTTGTGGTTGTTAAATTTGTTACTTTTGGCCATTTTTAAAATTCCGTAAAAAAAATCACTAAGAAAAAAATAAAATAAAAAATTAGATTTTTCATATAATCCATGAATACAAACTATAAATTAAAAATCATGAAAATCTAAGTTGTCGAGGTCCAGACCCCACATTGATATGACATGGAATGACCCAACCTAAAATTTTCAATAAACCATTCTTATTCAAAAATTAATAATTCAAAATCCCATTCATTTCTCCATCTTGAAAATTTCCATGCTTGTAGCCAAAAAATCAAAGATTAACATACATTTTTTTTTTGAAAAATTAAAAATGGTGTTTTTGAAAAATTTAAATTAAAAAATTTTGAAAATTTGTCAAAAAAATATTTTATTCAAAATAGTTAGTGTTGCATATCATATTAAAGATAATAAAAAGAGCTTTAAAATAAGATATAAATGAGCTCTCTAGCTCAATTTGTTAAAGAATTATAGAGGATCTTGTGATTGCAAAATTGGTTAAATTTGTTACTTTTGGCAATTTTTAAAATTCCATTTAAAAAAAAACGCTAGGAATTTTTTTTTTCGTAGTTAGATTTTTCATATACTTCACGAATACAAGCTATAAACAAAAAATTATAGAAATCTAAGACATCAAGGTCCAAAAATTGCATTTTTTTTCGTTGATTTAACATGGAATGACCCTAAACTTTAGGCATTTTCAGGGTAGTAATATTGCATGAAACTTATAAGTAACTTATGCAACAGCCAAAAAAATTCAAACCAAGCGACGAGAGAACCCAGGAAAAAATGACGCATTAGTTGAGTCAGTCACTAATAAATTTAAGACCTTGCATTGCTTATTAGTGGTTATTGTCCGGAACAGTGCAATTACAAAAGAAAACTTTGTATGAAATATAGATTGAAGAAGGTGGCCACTAACGAGACATCACTCACCCAATAAATGTAATAAGCATAAATTGGTTGAAAGCTTAAATTATGTGACAACACGGGATGTGACTCTACCAACTAAACAAGTTCCTTCAACTTTTTATGATAGTACTTTTAATAAGTCGTTACAAAGAAAATGTGGATGAATGCAAATGTATCATATATTTTATGCACTTTCACCATGAATAAGTAGGATAAATTAAAGCACAAAAGATATTTTTCCGTGCTTAGATATTTCATAATTCATAGCTGCCAAACTTCCGTTTTCTTTCAATAGAAATTTTACTTAATAAAATCAGTACACATAGAATCAAGAAATAAATTTTCCGACTCAAAATAACTTGAGAGGAAAAAGTGAAAAGTTGGCTGCCATACTCACTTCGAATACGATAAAAAAACAAATTATAAATTACATAAAATCCTTCTTTTGTTTTTTTCTTTCGTTTTGCGTGTGTTTCAGTTGAGTCAGGGTTTTGAGTGAAATTCACTAATTTTCCAAAGGTAAAATGAGAAAAGCCTTATTTTAAAGTTCTTCTTTATACATGTTTTTTCCAAATTTTGAACGAAATTTACTAGTGCACTTTTACTTTATCATAAATCATACTGACATTCTTCTAAATCATAACCTGGCTTAAAATACCGTACGTAAGCTTTAGAGAAAAATTCGATACTGGCCATCAAACCTTATTTATAAACAGCTTAAAAGATTCCATCACCAAAACAAGGTTCACACCATCATAAAATGTCAAAATTTTAAAGAATATTTTAGCAATAATTAAACGAAATGAAAACTTCTATACTTATCACTAGGTAGCAGGCCGGCTACATATGAATTGTCATTACATTGATACAGACAACAAAACATTACCAGATAAGGTAAAAAATTAAAGGCAATTGCAAGGGTTTTCTATCTTCTTAAAAATTTTCTTAAATATAAACATTTAACTGCAATACATAGCACTATTTTTACTATAGATATCCCCCTTCCTCCACCTGTTTCTTTTTAAATAATGACCCACTTTTCTTATCGTACAATTGTAATAAAAAATATACGGAAATTTGTAGATCATTTTAAATTTGTTTAAATGATTTTAAATTTGTTTAATCGATAGTTACATGCTAAAGTTTTTAATTTAAAATGTTTAATTAAAAATTACGGATGGTATTTCTTTTAATTACTAAAATATTTCCAACTACGGACGACATTGATAAAAAATTTTAATTAAATATCCCCTCGCCCCTCACCTGTCAATTCTCCCCCCCCCCCTCCTAAAAATTACTTTCAGGGCTATAATAGAAATATCTTTTGTTAATAATTAATTTTAGCTAAACTTTCATATAAGGTTTTTTTCTTCAATAGTAAATAAAGGGAACTTTTGGGCTGTACCACAGTTTACTTCAGAAATTATTAGAAGTCCCTTGAAGCCAAACTTTAGTCGCAGGAGAAGGGAAAGTGGATATTGAAGACTGAAGTTGAAGGCATTTAAACTAATTCATTACATTAATTACCACATCAAAATAGAAAAATATTTCAGAGAAATTTCCAAACAAATATACTAAGGATTGTAATGTAATGTATATGTAAAGAGTTTTAAAATTTGAAGAGTTGAAATTTGAGTTTTAAAACTGTTTGCAAGAAGTAGTAATAAAAGTAAGTGGTGAAAATTTTAGGAGGAGAGCGATTAAAATTCTAATGAAAACACAATTTAGAATCTGCAAAAACATGAAATATTTTTCGCACCCGTAAAGATGAGAACAATCTTTCATAATTTTGGAGATTAAAAAAAAAAAAAAAAAAAAAAAAAAAAAAAAAAAAAAATCAGTCCGTAAACGGAACAAAGCTCATAATTATTTAGCGATCATTGTGTTTTTTAACTACAGTCGAGCCTCTATATAACGAAATCCATCGTTCCAGTAAAAAATTCGTTATATAGAGAAATTCGATGTATAGAGTATGATGTTAAAAATAGTATTTAATGTGTAAATTTTGAACAAATATTATTTTTGATCTTTTTAATTAAGAATTTGAAATGTTTAAAAGTATATATTAACCTAACATTTTATTTCTTACTTATTTAAGCAGTTTCAAAAAAGAGAAAAGACATTTATTTGAAAGCTTAATGAAAATCAAATGAGGAAGACTTACATAAATTTCAGAGGAAGAAATCTGTAATTTTTTGTTGTTTTGATTTTAAAATTACAATTGTTACGCTCTCAAAAAAAATTCTCAAATTTTAGCAAGGAATGAAAAATTGTAGTTGATATTTTCCTCCATTTGAAGGTCTCTCTCTTATGTGCTCTCATTGATTCCTCTCTTATATGTGTAACAATTCAATTGACTGTGTTTTGAGAAGGATGTTGAAAGGTGTGTGGGAGGTGGGATGAACTTGTTAGATTTAAAGAATAAGGAGAGAAGTAATATTTATATAAAAAAAACTCTCCACTGAACGATAAATCAAAAATAAGTGATGGAAAATTGATTCCATATGATTTCGAAGCTTTTTTAAAACTGAATAAATTAAGATCAATTTATGAAAAAATTCGTTATATGGAGATAGATATTTCGCTATATAGAGTGTTTTTAATGTAATCATGCGAAAAGGGGACCGTTCTTACTAAAAATTCGTTATATGGAGAAATTCGATGTATGGAGTTTCGTTATATAGAGGTTCGACTGTATTTAAAAAATAGTTGTTGATCTTGGGAATTGGGAAATCTGAAGTATATCTGAATCTTTTTATTGGTTGAATTCCGCAACTTATTTTATTTTACTCGTTTCCTGATTGGTCCAAGTTTAATGTCCAAAAATGAAATACTTCTGTTTTTTTTATTTTATTCGTTTTCTGATTGGTCCAAATTTAATGCCCAAAAATGGAATACTTCTGTTGCCAAGATGATAAAAAAAGTGATAAAAACGTTTTAAAAAATTAATTTAAAAACAAATTGTCGTAGAGATTTCAAACAAATTTCATTAAAAAGTGCATTTTTTTCTGCACAACGGTATAAAAATTTAAAATATATATGCGCTGCTTAGAAATTTAAGAATTTGCAGTTCCGAAAATTGTAAAACTGAAATTTCATTTAAAATTTGTTTAGGATAGATCCAGAAATAAGAATGATTAATTTATATCGTACGTAATAGAAGGCAATCAGAAGTCAGGCTGATTAATTCCATCTAATGAAAATGCACACTTTAAACAGTTAAAGTTGTATATCAATAAGCTACTGTTTATTATTATTATTAGGAATATTAATGTTTAATGTGCGGCGTATATAATATATGACTCGTTATGACATCCTAAAAATAATGTTTATTATTATTTTGAACTATAGAATTTATTCAGTCTTTAAAATTTTAGTCTTTGAAAATACAGTCTAGTCTCTCTATAACGAAACTCCATACATCGAATTTCTCTATATAACGAATTTAAATAGGAACGGTCCCCTTTTCGCATGATTACATTAAAAACTCTCTATATAGCGAAATATCTATCTCCATATAACGAATTTTTTCATAAATTGGTCTTACTTTATTCAGTTTTAAAAAAGCTTCGAAATAATATTTAATCAATTTTCCATCACTTATTTTTGATTTATCGTTCAGTGCTTTTTTTTTTTTTAACATATTATTTCTTTCCTTGTTCTTTAAATCGAACGAATTCATCCGACCTCCCTCACGCCTTTCAACATCCTTCTCAAAACAGACTCAATTGGATTGTTATACATATAAGAGAGGAATCAATGAGAAGCACATAAGAGAAGTCTTCAAATGGAGGAAAATATTAACCACAATATTTTTCATTCCTTGCTAAAATTTGAGCATTTTTTTCTTATTTTTTTGAGAGCGTAACAATTTTAAAATCAAAACAACAAAAAATTACAGATTTTTTCGTCTGAAATTAATGCAAGTCTTCCTTATTTGATTTATCATTAAGCTTTCAAATAAATGTCTGTTCTCTTTTTTGAAACTGCTTAAATAATTAAGAAATAAAGTGTTGGGTTAATATTTACTTTTAAACAATACAAATTCTTAATTAAAAATATCAAAAATAATATTTGTTCAAAATTTACACATTAAATACGATTTTTAATATCACTCTCTATACATCGAATTTTTCTATATAACGAATTTTTTACTGGAACGATGGATTTCGTTATATAGAGACTCGACTGTATCATTTTCCAAATAATCGTTGTAATTTGTTAAATTACAATTTTTTTTTCTTTTCTCAAATTCCCTGATTTCTCTAGATTTTAAATAAAATATTGAAAATTTCCCTGACTTCTCCAGATTTTATATAAAGGTATTGCAATTTCTTCACTCTTCAGGTCAATTTCTAAATTCCCTGACTTTTCCAGATGATGTGGAAACCCTGCTGGCATCATGCAGGTTCATATATTATTTCTCTCTTATCTAAGTTTATTCTTACACAGTATAACCAAATTCATCTTAACATGATAAGCGATGGCAGACATAACATATTTAGTAACAAAGAAAAAAAAATAAAATCTGCAGATAGGGATTACCAGGATATCTTTTTCCCTTCATGAAATTATTTTGCTTTTTCTTGGCTTCTGGAAGGTACATTTTTGTTTCTCTAAGCCCATTCCTACGCAGTATAACAAATATTATCTTGATATAACCCAGCACACTATACTATAACTGTTTTTAATGCTTTTTTTGATTGAAATTCACGAATATGAATTTTATCACTTTCAGGTTTTTTTTAGCACATTTTATGAAAACTTTATTGACCTTTAACCTTATGATTAATTTAATTTATGATTATAACCACTAAATGAGGGTATGTATCTTAACCCTTCAGAGTACGAAGTGCCACATCTGGCATAGAACTGAAAAAACTATAATTCTCATTGTGTGCTATGAATTTGGCCAATATGATAACAGTATCTGAACAAGAATAGTCCAAAGAATAGAATAACACTTATTTTATCCATGTCAAATGGCTGCATTTGAAAAAAATTTTGTTCTTCGAAAATAAAAACAAAAAAAAATTTAATCAAGCTAAGTAAAGCCTTTTTTTTTTTTTTTTTTTTTTTTTTTTTTTAAACTTTTTTTGCTGAATACTTAAAAATATTATTATAAAGAACATTTCATAGTGTTAAGCAGATAAAATTAATTAATCTAAGCCCATTTAATTGAAAAATATAGCAATACAATATTAAGAAACCCCTGATTGTGTATATAAGGTACACGCCCTAAAACGTCAAATTTTGGCTTAAAATTTAAAATTTTTTCCCCTTTATTAGACCTATATATATAGAATTCAAATAATTTTTTTCATAAAAAAAGGTGGGGGGATGCAGCGAAGGGTTAAAGATAATAACGAAAAGAGTCATCATTTAAACACGTCTATCAGTAAAAGTCAAAAAGATGAGATAAAGAAATAGAAATAACTACAAATGATGAAATAAAATTAAGGGTAAAATTAAGTCATAACTGAAACATTTATGTACAAGAAACAAAGGTTCATTAAAAGCATAAATATCGCACCCTACGGCACTTCTGAATAAATGGAAATTATTTAAAAAAAAAAAAAAACCTAAGAAGTTTTTTTTTGGTCTGAAGTCTTCTGTAAGAATAAAGATGAATGTTCTGCAGAAATTCTCTCGGGCCGGGCCGGACCAGGGCAATATTTTTTTTCGCTCGGGCCGGGCCAGGCTTGGGCCTGGAAATTTCGGCCCGCGCAGGCCTCTACTACTAGTACCCGGGCTGCTAATATCCGAACCCTCAAGCTCACAGCGCGTTGGCGACAGACGGAAAGTGCCAAATGATTTTGGGAGAAGAGTGAGGGAGGGAAAAAATTTTGCTAGCATTCGCTCACCGACATTGACACCATTGACAGTGATTTTCAATTCGTGTTAATTCAAATGTTATTCCGTTTCCAAAATCATTTTTACATCGTTTAGATAGAGATTTAATGTTTAAAAAGTTATTTCTTTTATAAGAATTAACCATTCTGATTTATGGAAATTTTCAAATCGCTCGCACCAATTAAATGTATTAAAATGATTTATACCGTTCATACACATGTGAAATGGATATGGATATATAATACAGAAAAGATCATTAAAAATCGGTTTAGTTTAATTACTTTTTTAATAAATTATCTGGATTTTCCTTAAATCAGTCAGACTATTTAACTGATAAATTGAAAACATTAAATTGAAATTTAACTTTAACCCCCCCAAAAATAAATAAATAAATAAAAATCTTTTACGGGTGTGAGTGGGGAGGTAAGGGGAGGAAAAGTCTTCTGGCAAAAAAATTCTTAGTTTTTATTTATTTTAAGTCAATTAGGAAGAATAGATTTTATACATTCTTTAAAACAATTTGAAATAAATAAAATTTGGTTACTTAAGTTACTAGGTGTCACTGTCCCTCAACCTTACGAAAATCCTTTGCACGCCCATGATTTCGGTGAAAATCACAGTCGCGTGCAACATAATTATTTTGCATTCAGTATTAACTAACTCCAGACGCCTCCTTCATCGATCTGTGGCTTGGAAAAAGGATAAACTTGACAATGAAAAAAAATGTGGCAGATGGAAGAGGAAGAAAGGAGGGTAGGGACTTGGACCGTGTTACGCGAAAAATCACGCAATGCTAAACAAGGGAAGGTAATCAGTGTTGACGGGAAAATTAATATTCAGACTATCACTTTCAAAGGTTGAGCGAGATAAATAGAAGAGTTTTTCTTCTGAATTGTTCAAGACTAGTACAATTATAAAAACTGGCACTGCATTTGTTTTAAATTCATGTTAGGTTTTAATATTATGCTTACTTTTAACGGAGTGGAGGGAAGTGAGAGAAAATGTAAACATATACAGAGGTAAAATGGAGTAAAAAGAGAACCATTGTCCTCGTCTGGAGTTTAAATTTAATTAAATTTTCTTTATTTATAAGAATAAACAAATTCGAAATTGCACGTGAAGCGTAGCAAATGAGGTGCGTTCGTACTATAACGAAGTTTTAAAATATTCAGATCTTGCTGGTATAGTAGAGCGTACTTTGGATACAGTATAGTGGTCTAAATCTTTGTGTTCCTGTAAATATGCAGGGAGTAATTTTTATTATACTTCATTAACGTATATCTTATTCATAAAATGTGAAATAGTTTAATATAATTAAAACATGCCCCAAACAATGTTTCCCCGTATAACATTATTTACTGGAATACATTTGGGTGGCCCTGTAATTTAATAATAAATATTCTTTGCATCCCAGATTGTACAGAATGTATATTTTAGTGCATACTTCATAGATTCATGTCAATTCTATTATGTTCAAATCAGTGTAACACCATTAAAATACATTTGAAACTTTTTTATTTTTTGCCATTGATGGTAATGTAATGGACTACTTTTAATTGTCCCTGTAATTGATGTATGCATCGGATTTTCATAATATTTGAAATGACTCGACAAAATTATGTAATAAATATACGTTTTAAATTTCAAACGATTAAAATGCATTTGAAACTTTTTTCCCCATTGACCGTAATGTAACGGAATCCTTTTGATTGTCCCTGTAATTGATCTATCCATCCGATTTTCATAAAATTTGAAATGACTCGACAAAATTATGTAATAATTATATATTTTAAATTTCAAACGATTCGGTTGGGTAGTTTTTGCGTTGTTAGATGCGGACAGACAGACAGACGGACAGAGTAAGTGACAACAATAGGTGCTACGTATTTACATAATTACGAACGCATCTAAAAAGAAAGATTCCGCCCCACGTAACTAAGATATAAACAAATAAGTACATACTTTTATAGTGGGAGGGAGGGGAATCTATTTGGAAAGAAGGCTGCTTAGAGGTAGTATATACATACAGTCGAGTCTCTCTATAACGAAACTCCATACATCAAATTTCTCTATATAACAAATTTCATTTTTTTTTTTTTTTTTTAATTTTTGCAATTGGAAGTATGGGTCTAGGGTTAATATTTAAGGAAATGGCCCATTGATTCGCTATTTATGACTCACCCTGCATATTCACTGTAGATGTTAAATTGTAGTATTACATAATGGTTTTATTTATTGTATTACTTGTTACATAACATTTAAAATTTCTTTAAATATATGCGCACTGGCAAACATCTTAATTTATTTTATTTTCCGTTTAATGGTGTTCTTAAATCAAAAAGGCAACTTTGTGACGTAAGTTTTAATTTATTTTTGTTCGGAAATGCATAAAGCTAGCAGGTGTTATTCAGAAACTGTCTAATTGCATTCAGTTTTCTGTTTTATTTAAACGCAGTAGATCTTTCATAAGAAGCCTTCAAAGTTGACGTTTTTGAACACATTTCCCGACGAAAGCAGAAAAACAGATCGAAAAGCAGGAGAAAAACGGGTGATCACCTGATCGAAATAGCTTAGAACTGGATAGGTAATTTAATTATCATAAAATGGGAAACTAAGTTCGATTCGACATCGCTTCCATAGTCAGACCTTCCAATTTTATATCTTTCAATTAAAACATGAATTTCTAATGTGTCAAAACGTTTTGTGCTTGTTGGGTGGAGCAGTTGAGAACGCCCTTAATCTTCATTTTAAAAACACAATTTAGGCCGCAAACATAGATATATATCTTTTCTGTTCCAAAATTTTGCACCTTAAGGGGGCTCAAGGGTTGATCAATACGGAAAAACATGTAAACAGAGCTCTCGCTTCGAGCCCATATAAAAACAGAAGCATTCAGTGTAATTAATTTAAACTTTCTGATATTTTAAAGGTATGTTTGTAGTCTTATAAAATTACAAAATGAAGTATTTCAATGTAATATAATAAAAAAATATAGCGAAATGTATGTAACAATATTTTCGAAAAAAAAAAAAATTATATGCTATATCACTAACACCAAAATATCTTAACGTTGAATTGACTTAAGAACCTAATTTTTGCTTTAAAATGATCAGGAAACTTTACTCTAGAGAATGAATTAAGGATATAAAAATCCCTCAAAAAAAAAACATTATTAAAAAAAAACTCTTAAATTTGAAAATTTTAAAAGCCCCTAAAAAATACAACTTTTTTTTTCATTAAAAATACTCAAAATATTAAACTATCTAAAATATATTAATTCATAACCTAGATAATGATGTTATATAGATGAAAAAAAAAATTAAGCCATTCCATTAAATAGATTTTTTTTTTATTTTGGTGTTATTCGTTGAAAGTGTTGATACATAAATGCTTATAACTCCGTTAAAAATGCAAATATTTTTATGCGGTTTTTTGCATTGAGTTAAGAATTAAATGAATAATCAAATTAGATCATAAAAAAATCGATTTTTTGAAAAGTTTTCAACCCCTGAGCCCCCTTAAATGGGTTCCGTTCCGCAGATTAGGGGCCTTGATTGGCAAACGAACTTAATTAAAATATCTATATAACAATATCATAGAGCCGTTTTATTTTGCGTAGCAATTTTCAATATTTTTTGTATATAAAAGTTATTACCCAATTATTGTCATTATGTAAAACGGATCCGGGTATTGAAATAATTTTCATAAACTTTCTATAATATTTCATAAAGCACTAACCTTTATTTTAATCTTCTAAAATGGTCGTATTTTTTTAATGGACACTTCAACCAAGATGTTAACATCGCCTTACTACGGACAGAAGACGAAAACATAAAAACCCTGCAAGAAAAAAAAATACATATTAGTCATTACTGAATTTTCTAGACATAAATTAATACTTACATGAAATGTTTACCATTTATAATAAATTTATCTATTTTTAAGTAAGTTCGTAATTATGTAAATACGTAGCACCTATTGTTGTCGCTCAGTCCGTCCGTCTGTCTGTCTGTCCGCATATAAGAACGCAAAATCTACCCAACCGAATCGTTTGAAATTTAAAATACATAATTATTACATAATTTTGTCGAGTCATTTCAAATTTTATGAAAATCGGATGGATAGATCAATTACAGGGACAATCAAAAGGATTCCGTTACATTACGGTCAATGGGGAAAACAAGTTTCAAATGCATTTTAATCGTTTGAAATTTAAAACACATAATTATTACATAATTTTGTCGAGTCATTTCAAATGTTATGAAAATCAGATGCATAGATCAATTACAGGGACAATCAAAAGTATTCCGTTACATTACGATCAATGGGGAAAAAAGTTTCAAATGCATTTTAATGGTGCTATACTCATTTGAACATAATAGAATTGACATGAATCTATGAAGTATGTACTAAAATATACATTCTGTACAATCTGTGATGCAAAGAATGTTTATTATTAAATTACAGGGCCACACATATGTATTCCACTAAATAATGTTATACGGGGAAACATTGTTTGGGGCGTGTTTTAATTATATTAAACTACTTCACATTTTATAAATAAGATACGTTAATGAAATATAATAAAAATTACTCCCTGCACATTTACAGGAACACAAAGATCTCGACCACTATACTGTAACCAAAGTACGCTCAACTATATCAGCAAGATCTGAATATTTTAAAACTTCGTTATCGTACGAACGCACCTCATTTGCTACGATTCACGTACAATTTCCAACTTGTTGCATCATCCATCTGTTTAAATGGTTTAATTGTACAGAAAGGATGCAAGTGATATTTTTTTCTTTGCTATACCTCCTTTTATTTTCTTTTTATTACGCTAAATTACCGGCATATTTATTAACTTCCTATTCTTTAATAATATCCTATTATAATTCTTATTCTTTAATATAATTTATTTTCACAAAAACCCTCTTCATTTCTACCCTTTTCACCCGATTTTGCCCATAAACGAGCTTGACCAAGATTTTCTGTATTAGTTTGGATGAGATTTGTGCAGAATTGTGGAAATTATCGTGTTCATAAAAAAGTGATATATACCTTTAGGTAGATAATAGTTTTTCAAAGGGCATTGGGTTTAGGTTTATTTGGTGTCGGCCAATTATCTACACTAGGGATACAGGCCCTGAGGGGGTGCCCTTCGTGGGGGTCTTTCTAAGGGAACCTAACCTGTATTTACGCAAGGTTCGAAGAAAACCACGAAAACTCCGAACGGTTAGGCCGACGGCCGCGATTGAGTTCGAGCCCAGCACCTGCTGTCTACCAGTTGAGAGGTCTAAACCACTCGGCCACCGGTGGGGCTTAGGTTCTAGGGATCATGATCGGCGTAAATCTGCAAAAAGTATTTAGAAATTCAAACATATAACAGAATGTAATCGATAGCGTTTAATAGGACATCTACCAAAAAACATTTTAGAATAGAACAATTTCAAGTTTCATTTCCACTACAAAAAAAAAAAAAAACCAATTTTTTTTTTTTTTTTTTGTTATTGTTGTTTATTAAACTGTTTTATTTTTCTTTAAATATTGAATAGGAGACTACCTTTTACGAAGCAGGTGCATGTTAAATTTGCTTTAGCTGCTTGTACATAAAGGTATGCACATTCCCGGGCCTGGCCCGAAGTCCGCACCCAGCCCGGCAGAATTAGAATAAATTTTGAACGGGCCGGGTCGGCAAAAAAATTGAAAGGGCCATACGGGACAGGCCGAGCAGATAAAAAATTAGCGGACCTACCGGCCCGTTATAAAGGTTTACCCAAGAACATTATAATATGAGCTATTATTATCAATGAATATGTCTTTAACGAGAATAAGTATAAATGAGCGTCACGAGCCGAGACTAGATTGACAACATAAATAGACAAATAACTTGTACAGTGCAGAGATCGGTATCGGACAGTTACTTTGTGCCTATAACTTTGGGCTTAATATTTTTTTACCAGACATGTGCCGGCCCGAGATCAGGCTTGCATAGTTTTTCTACATATTGTCGACCCGGGTTGGAACTGGACTTATTTGTTCTCAAGATGCGTAGGACAGACAATATGATTTGTAAAAGGATTAATAGCGATAAATATTTCTTAATGCATCTTAAATTCACTTCTCAGCGACGCGAAAAGTTTGAAACATTTTCTGACAAATTTTTAACTGTTAAAGGTATAAAATTGACAAGCCTGACTATTGAAGAGATTTGGAATTTGGTTTTCTATTTTTAGTAAATAACATACTTGTACATTCTTGTTAAAATTTAAGAGATTCTTATCACATGATTGCAGATTTTTCTTCTTTCGCACGCTGCGAAATTTTGATTCAAAACGATAAATTTAACAGTATTTTCTTAAATTGCTTGTATCAAAAAATGAATAACGCCATTTAATTACACAGATTCTGAATAAAAACACCTGCTAATTTCATGCGTTTCCGAAAAGAAATGAATTCAGAAATCTCTCAGAAAGTAACTTCTTTGGATTTGAGAAAATCTTTCTTAAAATAATATTGAAATATTTTCATAAATCTATTTTTTATTATACATCTTCAAAAATTATGATGTTTTTAAATTTCTTTTTTTTTTTCTTTTGCTTCAAACCATGTAAATTTTTTAATGAATCTTTATTTGAAAGCTGTAAGGCTAAGAATCTTAAGTAATTATTAATGTTGCAATTGTGTATTTTCTGTAAAAAACACTATAAAATCCTCCCATAAATATGCATGCAGTATTCTTTAAAGGAGTTTTAATTATTAAAAATCTGATTTTTTTTTTTTTTTCGAAATAGTGGAGATTGTGTTGGACCAGATCGGGCCAGGCCAAAATAACTTTCCTTCGCGCCGGGCCGGGTCCGTGCCTGAAAATTCCGGCCTGTGCAGACCTCTACTTGTACGTTTAAAAAAAAATCGGTTTTTCTATGTCACATATTTTAATAATGTATACTTTACGGACATATAAAGCAGCAAAATCCACAGTATTAATAATAATTAAAAAATTTCTGGCCTTTGATTTTATGCATTAGTTTGGATGGGACTTGTGCAGCGTTATGGAAGTTATCGAATTCATAAAAAAGTTATTAGAAATTTATAACAGCGAATGGGTTTGCGTTCTAGAGATCACGATCGGCATAGATCTGCAAAACGTTTTCAGAAATTGAAACATGGGGGGAGGGGGGGTGTAATAGATAGTGTGTCTTACGAAATCTAATTAAAAACAGTTTAGAATACAATAATGTCAAGGTTTCTTTTCTACAACATAATTTTTTTTTATTGCTACTTTATTTTTTTTTAATTATTGCAGTTTAAGTGTTTTATTTATTTTTTTATTTTTTTTAATATTGAAAAAGAGACCACCTTCTACGAAGCCTTGACGCAGATGCATGTTAAATTTCTTTTAGCTGCTTGTACGTTTAAAAAATATTGGTTTTTCCATGTCACGTATTTTATTGAAATATGCTTTACGAACATGCAAAACAGCGAAATCCACAGTATTAATAATGATTAAAAAAGCAATTCGCTAATGAAAATATTGACTGCTATTATTCAGTCATAAATAGCAAACAAAAAATTCATCGTGCTTTTAAAGAAGCATCCAGGGGAAGCGTCAAACGTATATTCATAAGATGGGCAGTGAGTGATCAATCTTTTCCGGTATACGGGCAAATATGACACTTTTATAATGGCCTCCTCTCTTTATGTGTTTCAATTTATTCATCGGTTATGAAAAGAAATAAAATTGCGAACAACGAGGTTTTTCAAAAACAATTTCACAAAAATTATTTCGAAATAACAAATAATCATTTTCATGCGCCAAGAACTAATATTTTCAGAACATTTTAATGCAAGAGGAGTGGGGTCTATAAAATTATGAAAAATACCCCTATCAATAATGGTCAGAGAAGTTTCTTCAAAAAAAGTTTTTTTTTAATGTATTGTACATAATAATTAGCATGGTTAGATCCCCTTTCCCCTCCCCCACTTACAAAAAAAGAGCGATTGTAAGTTAAACATTGTTACATATAAGAGCGATAACTTAATTAAAAATAATTTAAATATAATAATTACAAACAGTTATATAGAAAAATGGAATAATTAGAAATTTAAACAGTTTTAGTATCAGCTGTCTTATGTTCCAATAATAAAATGCTCTACAAGGTAGAGATCTGCAAGGGCCCGTCCCGTACAGAAATTAGTGAAAACAAGCCCGGCCCGCAACGGCCCGACACAATTTTTACTATTTCTAAAAAAATCAGATTTTTATTTCATAATTAAGATTCCTTTAACCCTTTCCGGCACGGGCAAATTCTGTTTTTAAAATGAGAAATTATCGATTGACACCGGAATTCACAAACGGATTTTTTAGATATTTTGAATTCCGTAATTTAAGCTTTTATTGTAAAAGCAAAATTTTACTAAAATATTATTGGTACCGTTTGCAAGTTTGGAATTAAAATTAGGTATCCCAGACCGGGCACAGTGTGCCGGAAAGGGTTAAAGAATACTGCATACATATTTATCGAATGATTTTACATTACATTTTACAGGAAATACACATTAGCAACATTAATGATTGCTTAGATTTTTAGACTTTCAATATTCAAAAAAAGATTCATTAAAAAATTAATATGGTTTAGAATAAAAGAAAAAAGTTTAAAACATCGTAACTCTTGAAAGTGTGTAATAAAAGTAGTGAAAAAACACCGATAACACTGGCGATAATTAATAATCAGAATAATACACTTTGTAAAAATCACCATTAAAAGAAAAAACAAAGCAGGGTGTGTTTCGAGCTATTCTGTACCCTTACGGTCTCGTGTTGGTTCAACTGATGAAGAGCTGTTATTGTTGTGGCTCGAAACGCGTCCTGCTTTATTTTTTCGTTAAATGGTTATAAAAGTAGATTTATGAAAATATTTCTATATCATTTTATTAAAGATTCCAAATCCAAATTCATTTTCATATCCAAAAGAGATACTTTCTGAAACATTTTTAAATTCATTATTATTATTATTATTATTATTATTATTATTATTAATATTTTTATTTTGGAAATGCCTAAGATTAGCAAGTATTTCTATTCTGAAATCCATTTTTTGATACAAGCAATTTAAGAACTGTCAAAGTTAGAGTTTTAAATAGAATTCCCGAAGCGACAGCATAGAAAAGGAGAAAAATCTGCAACCATTTGACAAGAATTGCTTATATCTCAACAAGATTATGCAAGTATCTTACAGTGGCTCACAAAAGTGTTCGTACACTTAGGAATTTCAATGAAATATGGCTCTATCTATTAATTAAAATTAATATTTTAGAATGGGTATTTAAGAGTAAGATCTATGACTCATTATTAACAAAACTACATAAAATATTTTTAAAACATAGCAAAACTTTATTTTGAAAAAAATCACTAATCAAAAAATAACAAAAAATTTACCTCCCAAAAGTCTTCGTACACTTTAAAAAAATCGCTGTATATTTATAAATATTGTAATATTTCGCTAAAGTTGTACTTAATAGGATATTATTTAGCACCCAAAAAAGTTTTTCAAACACCTGGGAATAGATTTAATTAGGGTTTTTGTAATTTCTGCATGAAAGTTGATGCCTTCATTGAACATTGCTGTTTTTACTTTGCTTTTTGTTTTAATGCTGTGTTTTCGTGTTCTAACTTTCAGTTACCTCCAAATATGTTTTACTGGGTAAATTCAGCAGCTGAGGTGATGTTTTCAGAACTTGTGAACAATTATAAAGACGTTAGAGGCGAACGTTGAGAGCCATGTGCCTTGTATCATTATCCTGATAAAAAACAAAGTTGTATCTGTTACCCATATATTGGCCTGATAATTTTAAATTGCCTTTTAAAATATTGGAACAAAGATCGTGATTTATTATGCTATCAATATATACCAAATTACCAAATCCTGATGCTGATATGCACCCTCCCACAAGGACAACTCCACTGCCATGCTTAACTGTTCCAATTAAGTTCTTTGAATTAAATTCTTAATTTTTTTTTTTTTTTCTCCATACTATTATGCACTCATTGGACAAAGAATGGCATACTAGATTTAATCTGTAAATAAAACATTAATTTAATACGATTCGGGTTTATTTATCATTGATTTTCCTAAAGAAAGCCTAAACTTTCTGTTTTTCGCATTAACAAAAATTTTTCTGTGGGCAGAATACCTATATAATGCAGCTGGGCTTACCATTCGTCGAACAGTTTCAGGTAAAAATGAAGTAGAAACTGTTTCATTAAATTCTATAGCAACTTTTATAGCACTTAAACATGGATTTTTTAAGACTTTTCTAATTGTAAGTATTTGATCTCATTGCGTTCACTTAGATTGACGACCTTTTCATACCTAGTTTTCAATCCATTTTTTTTTTTTTTTTCTACAAAGCCTTTTATCGCATACTTCACCATAGAATGGAATAAATTAACTAATTTTGCAATATTTCGAATTGATTTACCACTATTATGAAGAAAAATAACTAATTTCAAACGCTATTAGTCGTGACATTAGGATTACAAACCATTTTTAATTAATAAATAGAATATTACGGACCAATTCTGCAAAATATAAAGCCAAGCGATTTTTTAAATGTCAATATAATGCAAAAATAAAAATAAAGCGATAAATAATATTTTTAATAATGAAATTATCCGAAAATGTTTCTGTGTACGAAGACTTTTGTGGCGTCTTCTTTCTGTGGCATCTCCTGTTTTCATTTTTAGATTTAAAAAAAAAAATCCCTTAATGTTAAACAAAAAGGTTGCGTGTTATTTAGAATAACTTGAAGATAATATAAAAAATTTATCTACTTCATATACGAATTTAATTTCAGGGAAATTTCTTTTTAGTACAAATTTTTAAAATGTACGAACACTTTTGTGAGCCACTGTATATACCAAAAAATGAAAGCGTCTATTCGATTCCAAATCCCTTCAATAGTCAAGCTTGTCAGTTTTATACTTTTACAGTTAAAGATTAGTTATAAGATGTGTCAAACTTTCGCGTTGCTGAGAAGTGAATTTAAGAAACACCCAGGAGTATATATCCAAAGATTACGTTAACATAACTTCTTTAGCGCTATTAATAATTTTACAAATCATGTTAGCCCAACACATGAGAGCAATTAAGTCTAGTTCCGGCTCAGCTCTTCTATAAATAGAAAAAGAATGCAAGCCTGATCTCGGCCCAGCATGAGTCTGCTAAAAAAATATTAAGCCCAAGTTATACACAATGAAACTGTCCGATTCCGATCTCTACACTATACAAGCTACACTTCTGTATTGATGTTGTCAAATTAGTGTCATCAACTACTCAAATTAGCCCATTTATACTAATTCTCGTTAAAGACATATTCATTGAAAATAACTCATATTTTATCGTCTCAGCTGAAATTTTTATAAGACCCGCAATTTTTTTTTTTTTTCTCTTTTGCAGGCCCGCAAATTTTTTTTTTTTTATCGGCCAGGCCTGGCGCGTTAAATTTTTTTGCCGGCCCGGGACGTTAGAAAATTTGGAAGCATTCCGCCGGCCTGGCCCTTCTTTTGATTAAATCCTATAAATGATGCATGCCCTACATATAATGTAATTACATGAAAATAATATAATATTCTCTCTCGGCTATTAAAAAAAAATCCGTCTAATACTTGTTATCTAGCATGCTTGATTTTTCTGCTGGAACACTACATGAGCAATTATGATCTTTTATAGAAAAAAAAAAATTATAAGAAATTCCTGAAATGATTTGACACTTAACAGTGGAGTCGTTAAACATTTCGAAATATATAGTGCTTTGTCATTTGACACGTCTCCTTTGAAATTACAATTTTTTTAAGCAATATTAGAACAAGGCTAAATATTTATTTATCAGCTTTTTATATTGCTGAAAATATTAATCTTAAAATGAACAGTATTCTTATAAAAATTGTCATATACTAAAACGTTAACACCCATCAGAATTAATACACAGGCCCTTTTCTCTAAGCACATATTATATTACACTTTACTAGAGACTAATTAAAAATTAATAATCTATCTTTTTAAGCCTTTTTATAAGATTTTTATTCTATTATGCCTCAAGCGAACCATTTCGATCCCCCCCCCCTCCCCTTTCTTGTCGGATCCTAATAGGGAGTTATATGTTATAGAAGATTTAAATATATCTTGTTTTAATTAAAAGTAAACCGGTGTTTTAACCCCTAATAGGGGCAAGCAATAATGTCTCTGTAATATTGAATTCTCACCGGAATAATCGATAAATTTTATTTTAAAATAATGTAACGCCAATTTTTTTTACATCTTGCGCTCAAAGTTAAAATATGATATTTTACTAAAAGTTTCTGGTGATAATCTCGTTTAAATTAGGTATAAGGAGGATAAGATATATCCCTCTCACCCCTCCCTCTCATGGGGTTGACTAGCATCCAATTTTTCGATGTCCTGTTATTCAACTCCATTTTTTAAGCTTTTTACCTATTTGGATAATAGTTTTTATCTTCGGTACGGAACTGGGGAATATGAAGTAATATGAATCTTTTTATTGCTTGAATTCCGCAACTTATTTTATTTTATTTGTTTTCTGATTGGTTCATGTTTAAATGTCCAAAAATGGAATACTTTTGTTGCCGCGATGACAAGAAAAGTAACAAAAATTTAAAAAATAATAATAACTTAAATTGTATTAAAGATTTCAAACAAATTTCATTTAAAAATGCATTTTTTTCTCTACGCAACGGTATAAAAATTTAAAAAGGGCAACGTTAGAAGTTTAAAAATTTGCAGTTCCGAAAATTGTAAAATTAAAATTTCATTTAAAATTTGTCCCGTGGCAGAATGTGCGCGACACCGCGACGGGGCTCAATCGGAGCGACGGGGGGGAGTCTATACAGACTTTTAAGGGGGCCTGCAGACTCAGCGATGCCACGAACGCGCTATAACGCATAAATTACATAAAAAATCGGCGACGGGTCACAAAAAATAGCTCTTGCGCGTCCCGTGAGACACGTAATTTCTTCAAAATATCACGGAATAAGCCGGGATATAGTCCAAAGATCGCCGGAAGAAATACAAATATCATCAAAGCATCGCAAGAAACATCAAATTTGTTTTGAAAATCGCGAAAAAATTGACGAATTTCGTCAAAAAATCCCCAAAAAGTCCGAATTTCTTCAAAGGATAGCGGGAAGAAAGGTAATTTCCTTATAACATCGGTAAAAACGGAAAATTTCATTAAAAACCACTTAAAACGACAAATTTCGTCAAAAAATCCTGCAAAAAACGACAGATTTCATCAAAAGATTGCGAAAAAACGGCAAATTTCGTCAAAAATATTCCGCAAAAAAACAGCAGTTTTAGTCAAAAAATTGCAAAAAACGGCAAATTTCGTCAAAAAATTCCGAAAAACCTACATATTTCGACAAAATATCGCGAAAAACGACAAATTTTGTCAAAAGATAGCGAAAAACACTAAATTTCATCAAATCGCGAAAAAACGGCAAATTTTGTCAAAAGATTACGAAAAAAATCGGTAAATTTCGTCAAAAATCCCGCAAAAAAACAGATTTCGTCAAAAAAATTGCGAAAAATCGGCAAATTTCGTCAAAAATCTCAAAGAGTTCGTCAAAAAAAACGCGAAAAAGCTCAATTCCGTCAAAAAATCGCGAAAAAATAGAAAATTTCGTCAAAAAATCAGGAAAAAAAGGAAATTTCGTCAAAGAAGTACTGAAAAAAAATTACCAAAAATGGATTTTTCTGGGTTTTTTGTAAATGATGGAAATAGTTTACACGTACACACATACACACCATAATTAATTAGCACTACAATAGCACAAATAATATATTTATGTAATACGTTGCCTCTTGCAGACTATTTTTGAAAATAATATTATCGTTGCATACATTTGAAGATAGTTCTGCCACTGGGAAAATTTGTTTATGATGGGTCGTAATCTATGTCGTACGTCAAATGAGGCATCAGTCTGATTAACTCCATCCAATAAAAATGCACATTTTAAGCAGTTAAAGTTGTATAGCTATAAATTACTGTTTATCATTGGTCTTTTAATATTAATGTTTAATGCATACGTACGTAATATGCGACTCGTTATAATCATCCTAAAAATGATCTTGATTATTATTATTATTAAATTTAAATGCAGAACTTATTTATAAGTCTTAAAAATTTTTGTCTTTGAAAATATCATTTTCCAAATAGTCGTTGTAATTTGTCACACGCCCACCAAAAAAAAAAACAGTAATAACATTTGAGTAAGGCTCATATGAGATTCGTTTTGCAATGTTCTAATAGAGTGATATCTCTGCAAATTGAGTTTTGGCTAATGAAGATATTTTTCCCTGTTCTTCTAAATTTGCTAACGAATGCTTTATTGGATGCTCTCTCTAATAAAAAACAAGAATCACGTTTTGATTTATGGCAATTCCCGATATTAAACTAAAAACTTCCGGCTAAATTAATTCCGGAAGGATTAATCTTCCTTTATTTGCGGAAGTATCACTCTAAATACAATTTTTAGCTCACAGGCTACAAAGCCTGAGAACTTGTCTGCCCGTTCTGATGTATGTTCGAACATAACGCGATAACTCATGATAAAAATATCCGATTTACATGAAATTTTGGATATAGGCTTATTATGATAAGATGCTTCCCTCATTAGTTTTGAGAGTTCATTCGATAAGTATAAGAAGGGGAACGGGGGCTATTGCCCCTCCCCTTAATTTATATAAATGAGTTTTTCATCCAGAATTAGTAGATTACGTTAAAATCTTAGATGTAGGATCATTCTAATGAGGTGTCTCCGTGATTAGTAATGGGTGTTCATTGGATAAGTTCAAAGAGGGGTAATTGGGGGGGGGGGGTAATACCCCCGTCTTAATTTAGGTTTTTCACGCAAAATTTATCGATTTGCTTCAAATTTTGTACATAAGTTTATTCTGAAAAGGCGCTTCCCTGATTTGTTTTTGGAAAACACTGGATAAGTATAAAGGGATGATAGGGGAAACTACCCCTCATAATTCATGTAAATGGTTTTTCATGCAGAATTAACAGATTTATTTCAATTTTTGGATACAGATTCATAGTAATGAGAAGCTTCGCCCATTTGTTGTGATGTTCTTTTGTTAATTATGCAGGAGGTACGGGCGATTATCTCCCTCTTAAGTTAGCTAAATCTAATTTTATGTACAGTTATCCGATTTACTTTTAATTTTGGATGTAGGTTCTTTCTGATAAGTTGAATTTCTGAACAGTTTTGGATGTTTAATGGTTAATTATAAAGAAGGGAACGGGGGACAACGTTTCTTAAATTACATAAATGGGTTTTTATACAGAATTATTCGATTTGCTTAGAATTTTGGATACAGGTTTATTATATGATAAAGCGTATCCCTGATTAGTTTTGGTGCTTCAATAATTAAGTATAAAGAAAGGAAATCGGGGGTATTTCCTTCCTTATTTTTTTTTCGAAAGGCATTATTATATAAGGCTGTAATATACAATTAGTCTGCATAGCATGTGAGCTCTATGCCATCAGTTTAACTGGGTATCATTCTTTTTATTTATTTATTTTTTTAACTCAACACTATTTGATCTTAATCGCCTATTTTAAATCTACTTCGAATGAAAAACATTTTTTATTGATTTAAAGCTAATTCATTCATGAGAGAGCAAAAAGTGTGCTGTCCCCTTAACTACCATTAGCAAAACAATCGTTCACTCAGTTCCAATCCCCAGCCCTCTTTAAAGGAGTACCGCTTAAACAATATCCAATTTTAAAATCAATGAAATTTTTTGTAAAGAGAGATTTGGTATGTGCATGTTTGAGTTTGATTTTATTTATTGACTAAAAACATATGACTAAATTAAAAGTTCGAAAATCGATGAAAACTGTATATGAAGGATTGGTTTGCCTAAAAACTATTGCTGAAACCCCATTTCAAATTTACTGTCATTCGTGATATTGTAATTTCACTTCTTAAAGTTGCTCCTTTTCATGCTTGTTTATATTAGGTACCAAATAAAAATTAAATCACATAAAATAAATGGAATAACAATGGGCAAAATATTTAACACAAGTGAGTGTAAATATACAAAAGAGAAAACTACGAAATGTGTTATGGTTTATTCAGATTATAAGCCCGATTTCTAGTAAAGATATTTTATTTCGTCGATTACTTTTTATAAAAATTGCTTACAGTGAATTCACCTAAACTAGGAGCTCCCAGGTGATAAAATATAATAAAGAACTATTATACATCAGATTTCATTATTTCATTTTATCAATTAGATGGAAGCACCAAAATTGTTTTTTACCTCTTGGTTTTCTTCTTTCATGCCAAAGGGCAGTAGTACATTTATTAGGATGAGCGAAGCGAATCCTCTACTAGTCCACTCAAATTACAATTTGTCGTACGCTTTACAAAAAAACTATTCAATATTTTAACTTCAAATTAAACACAAAAATAAATTATGATCTGTAGATTTGCAGAATATAATTTTTTTTACAGTAAAACGTTAAAAAAATTATTATTTTAATTAATTTATTTTACATGCATTTCCAATACGGACGCATTTTAGCAAATAAATAAAAAATGAAACGCGTATATTTTCAGAAAAAAAAAGTTTAAATCATGGAGTAAATAATATTACAGATAGAATCATGATTAATTTATTAAATAAAACATGTTTTCATTTTCCCGCAAAATCGTTTTCACAGATGACACTTAAACATTTTAAAAGAATTGTATTACGGATTTTTTTTTTTTTTTTTTTTTTTTTTTGGTAAACTGGCAACAAAATAATTGTAAACAAATAAAATTAATTCTTAAATTTGTTATATAAATGAAAAATTAAAAGATCTGCGTGAAGTTGTTGGTTCAAGCTCTTTATGAATATTTTTGCGAAGGTCGTATTGTGGCTAAATAATATCGACTCATTAATCAGAAGGATTTTATAGAAAAATAAGACTTTAATAAGTTCGCAAACACAACAATAATTATTCATGAAAACGTCACTGCGAGAATGAGAGCGCGCTTCGTTAAAAGGTAATTCCATTAATTGAGTTGCCATTCGCAGAAAGTAAAAAGTTCTCCCATGCGGAGAGAATTACAGCCATGGAGGAAGAATATACTGGAGGTGAACTATAATGATTTGGGTGATGCCAAAAATGTAACCCTACATTAAGTCACATTAAGTCCAAACAAAACCACGTGCTTTGATTCGCCTATGAATTCAAACCGGTTAAAACCCGTATTTGATTGCTCTTGTTTTTTATCGTCGAATTTTTTATTAGACAGCGCTTCACAGGTAAAAATTTCTTTGATTATTTAATTATATGTGTTTTAAATATCAAAATAGAAAATCTTTTAACATTTTTCTTGAAAAGATAACATTATTTTGCTAATATCTGAAAATCGTTTGCAATCAGAAATCTGTATTTTAGATTAATATTTATTACTTATGTTTTCATACATGATTTTAAAAGAATGTTTTCATTATTATATTTTAAATATTATTTAAATGCAATTATTAATATGTAACAAAACAAATTTCTTTTTATATATTCATCTTGATTTTTTTTTATCCCTGAATTATTTATTTAGAATAAATCTATTTGTAATATCGAAACCCTGTATTTATGCTTCATTTGTCGCATTTAAATGCGATTAATCTTAAAATATGTGTAATTTATTTTCTAATAACTTTAAAAACATGGTAAGAATAGAAATTTTTATTGCGTGAAAATCAGTTCATTTATTTTACAGCTCTCAAATTTTATTATGCTTTATATCTGTTGTTTTTAGGTGCTTTCGTAATTATGTAAATACGTAGTACCTATAGTTGTCGTCCAGTCCATCCGTCTGTCTGTCCATTCGCATATAACAACGCAAAAACTACCCAACCGAATCGTTTGAAGTTTAAAATACATAATTAATACATAATTTTGTCAAGTTATTTCAAATTTAAGATAGATCAATTATGCATAGGTGAATTACAGGGACAATCAAAAGTATCCCGTTACATTACGGTCAAGGGGGGGTTTCAAATGCATTTTAATAATTTGAAATTTAAAACAAATAATTATTACATAATTTTGTCGTGTCATTTTAAATTTTATAGAAATTGGATGCATAAATCAATTACAGGAACAATAAAAAATATTCCATGACATTACGGTCAACGGGAAAAAAGTTTCAAATGCATTTTAATGGTGTTAAACTAATTCAAACATAATAAAACTGACATGAACCTATGAAGTATATATATACTAAAATATACATTCTGTACAATCTGTGATGCAAAGAATATTTGTTTTTAAATTACAGGAGCACACAAAAGTATTTCATTACATAAAGCTATATGGAGAAACATTGTTTGTGGGGCGTGTTTTAATTACATTAAACTATTTAGCATTTTATGAATATTCTATACGTTGCTGAGGTGTAATAAAAATTACTTCCTGTATATTTACAGGAACACAAAGATTTCTACTACTATAACGTAACCGAAGTACTGTCTACTATATCAGCAAGATCTGAATATTTTAAAAACTTCGTTATCGTACGAACGCACCTCATTTGTTACGCTTCATGTGTAATTTCCAACTTGTTTATTAATTGTTTCTCAAAAATTTTTATTGATAATGCTGTTATTTTGTAGAAGTAAAATTTTTATATTTGTCAAAAATTGTTCTTATTAATGTAAAGCATGACTATATACTAACAATATTTGTTTTAAAACATGTTTTGGAATTTTTTAATAACGTTGTAAGTATTAAAATTAGCTCTGTTTCAGGCGGAATACTGTTTATGTGTCGGATTTGAATTCAAATATTAGCGGTTCAGATCGATAAAAAAACATTTATGTTGGATTCCGATTTGACTAGAATTTTCGTGTTCAGGTAAAATACACAACCCGACCCATTCAAGGATCTAGTCTCGCAGCAAATTTAACATACATTTTTATTTGTGCAGCTTTAAGTGTTGAGCAAATAAGCAAAATTATAATATCACTTTTTTTTATAATGTCATATTATAATTTTTCAACATTAGAGTTTAAGCAACATTATATCATTTTATACACTCTTACTTTCCTTTGCGTGAAATTTTATATCATCACGAAAAATATTGAAAAAGCCCGGTTTTAAACTATATTGAGCTACACTCTTCACATTTTGAATATGCCTATACAGGGTGTTTCAAAGTTATGCATCAGAAATGTAAAGGCAATTAGCGGGAACATTAATGAGCAGATTTGTAAAGGAATGTGGGTGCGGAAATGTAGCGTTGAGGAGAATCACTGAATAATTTATGTCTATTTCACTATAATTTAGTAACATATTTTGGCCGCTAAAAGCTCCCAACCATATATCATTATCCCCATAAACGGAATTCTTTTGTGTGGTTCTTTAAATAAATAATAAATGTTTAACAAACCCCATATTCTACAAAATGCTTGTTATACTGCCGTTTATAAATGCATATCAATTTCTTTATGTTTTAAATGGTCTAACGTCATTGAAATGAACTTGAAACGATTTTTCCCATTGACCATAATGTAACAGAATACTTTAGACTGTCTATGCAAATGAACTATAAATTCTACACATTTCCTTTTCAATAGCAATCACGGTGTAGTACACGTCAATAACATATAAAAAATACTACGAGATTCAGAGTTTATTTACAAGAGTTAGAATTCGGCCACACAAACCGGAGTCAAACATTTTTCATCTACGTTACAAAGTATTAACCAGTAAAAAAAAAATCCCGCGTTAAGCATAGATTATAAAACACTATCCAAATTTCCTTAATTCTTTAACAAAACTTCGTTATTCAGGGAAATAGGTGTTACTGCCCATAACCAAATATGTATTTCAATACTTCTGAATGGCTCTGTATTTGATTTGTCGGTTGATATATATACTATATCATGGAGAAATTTAGTTTAGCAAAAAAATGCCTAGCTGGTTGAAATTTTTCTTTTGGCAGTTTATACGAATAGATGTAAAACATACTTCAATACTTTTGTTCAGCCCTGCAGTTTACCTAGTACCTTTATTACACGAAAGTATTTTGCTAAAATTAATCATATAAAAAAATAAATAAATAATGTTAATCAAACAACAATACTCTTTAAACTATTTAAATCATATTTCCAGAAATTATCATCTTTAAACAAACCTGTATCCAGTTCTTTGCGTGACCCTGTATATCATTTAATCTATATTCTACAAACATTTCACGATAAACTAAATGCGAATCGACGTAAAAATGCAAAACTTTTTTAAAAACAAGCCTTTAAGTAAATTACACTCACATTCAGTAACTTTTCTGAGTTCTTTTGAGTAACCCTGTATATCTTAATTGTGTAACTATTATAGCATTTATGCACACCATATAATGTGAATACATTTAGTGACACTTAAAAGCGCATATCATAATTAAAAATGCCTTTCATCCATGGAACAGTTACCATGCGTAATATACAGTACTTCGAATAGAATATGCTTTTTGAAGTCTTTTGTGTGTCCCTGTAAATGCTATGCACTTCGTATTATGCGTTAAATAACTCATATTAAGTCTCAGCGACGTATATCAATTTGATTACACATGATACGGTTTACCATCGTTAAAATATGTCGCAAACAATTTCCTCCTTTATTATCATGTATTAGAATTATTTTGTGTGGCCCTGTAAATGAATATCTATTCTTTTAGCTGCATATTTTAGTGTGCTTTTCGTAGATGCAAATGAATGTGAATACGTTTGTCCGGCCGCAACATCTTTAAAATTAATTTGAAACGATTTTTCCCCATTGGCCCTAATATAATCGAAAACTTTTGACTGTCCCTGTAAATGAACTAATCGTGGTAGAAACTTCATTTTTAATAGGGTTTGTGCTTGTGTAAACTTCAATAACATGGTAAAATTTCTTTGCATTCCGAGTATATTTACGAGAGTTAGAGCGCGGACAGACGGACAAACAAAACGAATGAATAAACATTTTTCAATTTTGTTGAAAAGTGTTAATAAAAATTACTGTAAAAAGAAAACTTTTAATAATACAATTTTTAGTTCGTATCAAACGTTTTCAATTTCTTATTTAATTTTAATTTGAAATTTAATAATAATAATGACATTTAATAACAATAATAATTTCCCAATTTCAATTATTTTAAAAGTAAACATTTCTTTTAATAAATAATAATAGAACAAAGACCATTTTTAAAATTTCCTATTTCTTCTTAAAAAATGCTCCAGCTGTAATTCATTTCTTTCAATTTGTCTTATTAATACAAAATCCCTTCCTTTTTTGGAAGCTTTCCAATTTTTCACGTGCTTTTGTTTGGTACACTAAAATTTGAGCGATAAATGGATTCACATTGCAAACCTTTTTTAAGGCTTAGTTCACCTTCACCTATCTTCTTCCTCCATGAATTACAGCAATTCTCATACGCTAACATGTATAAAAACGAAGAAATTAAAATAAAATGTTTTACAGTTAAAAATTCATAGTATCAACCATGGAGGAAGAAGATAGGTGGAGGGGAACTAAGCCTTAAAAAAGGTTTGCAATGTGAATCCATTTATCGCTCAAATTTTAGTGTACCAAACAAAAGCACGTGGAAAATTGGAAAGCTTCCAAAAAAGGAAAGGATTTTGTATTAGACGAATTGAAAGAAATGAATTACAGCTGGAGCATTTTTTAAGAAGAAATAGGAAATTTTTAAAATGGTCTTTGTTCTATTATTATTTATTAAAAGAAATGTTTACTTTTAAAATAATTGAAATTGAGAAATTATTATTATTATTATTATTATTAAATGTCATTATTATTATTAAATTTCAAATTAAAATTAAATAAGAAATTGAAAACGTTTGATACGAACTAAAAATTGTATTATTAAAAGTTTTCTTTTTACAGTAATTTTTATTAACACTTTTCAACAAAATTGAAAAATGTTTATGCATTCGGTTTGTCTGTCCGTCTGTCCGCGCTCTAACTCTCGTAAATATACTCGGAATGCAAAGAAATTTTACCATGTTATTGAAGTTTACACAAGCGCAAACCCTATTAAAAATGAAGTTTATACCACGATTAGTTTATTTACAGGGACAGTCAAAAGTTTTCGATTATATTAGGGCCAATGGGGAAAAATCGTTTCAAATTAATTTTAAGGATGTTGCGGCCGGACAAACGTATTCACATTTATTTGCATCTACGAAAAGCACACTAAAATATGCAGCTAAAAGAATAGCTATTCATTTACATGGCCACACAAAATAATTCTAATACATGATAATAAAGGAGGAAATTGTTTGCGACATATTTTAACGATGGTAAACGGTATCATGTGTAATCAAATTGATATACGTCGCTGAGACTTAATATGAGTTATTTCACGCATAATACGAAGTGCATAGCATTTACAGGGACACACAAAAGACTTCAAAAAGCATATTCTATTCGAAGTACTGTATATTACGCATGGTAACTGTTCCATGGATGAAATGCATTTTTAATTATGATATGCGCTTTTAAGTGTCACTAAATGTATTCACATTATATGGTGTGCATAAATGCTATAATAGTTACACAATTAAGATATACAGAGTTACTCAAAAGAACTCGGAAAAGTTACTGGATGTGAGTGTAATTTATTTAAATGTGTGATTTTAAAAAAGTTTTGCATTTTTACGTCGAATCGCATTTAGTTTATCGTGAAATGTTTGTAGAATATAGATTAAATGATATACAGGGTCACGCAAAGAACTGGATACAGGTTTGTATAAGGATGATAATTTCTGGAAATATGATTTAAATAGTTTAAAGAGTATTGTTGTTTGATTAACATTATTTATTTATTTTTTTATATAATTAATTTCAGCAAAATACTTTCGTGTAATAAAGGTACTAGGTAAACTGCAGGGCTGAACAAAAGTATTGAAGTATGTTTTACATCTATTCGTATAAACTGCCAAAAGAAAAATTTCATCCAGCTAAGCATTTTTTTTTTTTTTTTTTTTTTTTTTTTTTTTTTTTTTTTTTTTTTTTTTTGCTAAACTAAATCTCTCCATGATATAGTATATATATCAACCGACAAATCAAATACAGAGCTGTTCAAAAGTATTAGAATACATATTTGGTTATGGGTAGTAACACCTATTTCCTTGAATAACGAAGTCTTGTTAAAAACTTCGGATAGGAATTCGAATTTGGATAGCGTTTTATAATCTATGCTTAACGCAGGATTTTTTTTTTTTTACTGGTTAATACTTTATAACGTAGATGAAAAATGTTTATGACTCCGATTTGTGTGGCCGAGTTTTAACTCTTGTAAATAAACTTTGATGCTCGTAGCATTTTTTATATGTTATTGACGTGTACTACACCGTGATTGCTATTGAAAAGGAAATGTGTAGAATTTATAGTTCATTTGCATAGACAGTCTAAAGTATTCTATTACATTATGGTCAATGGGAAAAATCGTTTCAAGTTCATTTCAAAGACGTTAGACCATTTAAAACATAAAGAAATTGATATGCATTTATAAATGGCAGTATAACAAGCATTTTGTAGAATATAGGGTTTGCTAAACATTTATTATTTAAAGAGACAAAAGAATTTCGTTTATGGGGATAATGATATATGGTTGGGAGCTTTCAGCGGCCAAAATATGTTACTAAATTATAGTGAAATAGACATAAATTATCCACATTCTCCTCAACGCTACATTTCCGCACCCACATTCCTTTACAAATCTGCTCATTAATGTTCCCGCTAATTGCCTTTACATTTCTGATGCATAACTTTGAAACACCCTGTATAGGCATATTCAAAATGTGAAGAGTGTAGCTCAATATAGTTTAAAACAGGGCTTTTTCAATATTTTTCGTGATGATATAAAATTTCACGCAAAGGAAAGTAAGAGTGTTTAAAATGATATAATGTTGCTTAAATTGTAATGTTGAAATATTATAATATTGCAACATTATAAAAAAAATATTATAATTTTGCTTATTTGCTCAACGCTTAAAGCTGCACAAATAAAAATGTATGTTAAATTTGCAGCGAGACTAGATCCTTGAATGGGTCGGGTTGTATTTTACCTGAACACGAAAATTCTATTCAAATCGGAATCTAACATAAATGTTTTTTATCGTTCTGAACCGCTAATATTTGAATTCGAACCCGACACATAAACAGTATTCCGCCTGAAAGAGAGCTAATTTTAATACTTACAACGTTATTAAAAAATTCCAAAACATGTTTTAAAACAAATATTGTTAGCATATAGTCATACCTTACATTAATAAGAACTATTTTTGACAAATATAAAAATTTTACTTCTTCAAAATAACAGCATTATCAATAAAAAATTTTGAGAAACAATTAATAAAAAAGTTGGAAATTACACGTGAAGCGTAACAAATGAGGTGCGTTCGTACGATAACGAAGTTTTTAAAATATTCAAATCTTGCTGATATAGTAGACAGTACTTCGGTTACATTATAGTAATAGAAATCTTTGTGTTCCTGTAAATATACAGGAAGTAATTTTTATTACACCTCAGCAACGTATAGCATATTCATAAAATGCTAAATAGTTTAATGTAATTAAAACACGCCCCACAAACAATGTTTCTCCGTATAGCTTTATGTAATGGAATACTTTTGTGTGCTCCTGTAATTTAAAAACAAATATTCTTTGCATCACAGATTGTACAGAATGTATATTTTAGTATATATATACTTCTTAAGGTTCATGTCAGTTTTATTATGTTTGAATTAGTTTAACACCATTAAAATGCATTTGAAACTTTTTTTCCCATTGACCGTAATGTCATGGAATTGATTGTTCCTGTAATTGATTTATGCATCCAATTTCTATAAAATTTAAAATGACACGACAAAATTATGTAATAATTATTTGTTTTAAATTTCAAATGATTAAAATGCATTTGAAACTCCCCCCCCCCCCTTGACCGTAATGTAACGGGATACTTTTGATTGTCCCTGTAATTCATCTATGCATAATTGATCTATCTTAAATTTGAAATAACTTGACAAAATTATGTATTAATTATGTATTTTAAACTTCAAACGATTCGGTTGGATAGTTTTTGCGTTATTATATGCGAATGAACAGACAGACGGATGGACTGAACGACAACTATAGGTGCTACGTATTTACATAATTACGAAAGCACCTAAAAACAACAGATATAAAGCATAATAAAATTTGAGAGCTGTAAAATAAATGAGCTGATTTTCACGCAATAAAAATTTCGATTCTTATGTTTTCAAAATTATTAGAAAATAAATTACACATCTTTTAAGATTAATCGCATTTAAATACAAAAAAATGAAGCATAAGTACAGGGTTTCGATATCACAAATAGATTTATACTAAATAAATAATTCAGGGATAAAAAAAAATCAAGATGAATATATATATATATATATATATATATTTAATTCAAGAATTTTAAAACAATTTACTAGAAGTCAAAGGCTGATATATATAATATCTAAAGGTAACTGCTTTTTTACTATAGAGAGCAATACAGATATGGATTTTTTTTTTATAATCAAAATGCAGAGTGCTTAAATTTTAAATATAAAGCTAATGTTGATCAGCGTCTTCATCCTCCATGATAGGCGATGAATATAAGAATTTTGTGAAAATAAAATTTTGTATCGTAAGATCAAAAGCAATTATTCAAATGTGAACCAAGCATTTATTGATAATAATTTCAGTCTTGCAGCTAAACTTTTCCAGTCTGATGAACTCATTTTATTTGCAAATAACAATACGCATAAATAATTCAAATATTTCAAAATAATTAATAAATATTCTTTTTTATGGAATGAAATTTTTAAATAGATCTCCATTTTGCCTACGTCAATCGCTGCTAATTTACTTAAACATCTTTATTTATTTTTGTTAAAAAGAAATTTGTTTTGTTACATATTAATAATTGCATTTAAATAATATATAAAATATAATAATGAAAACATTCTTTTAAAATCATGTATGAAAACATAAGTAATAAATATTAATCTAAAATACAGATTTCTGACTGCAAACGATTTTCAGATTAAAAGATTTTCTATTTTGATATTTAAAACACATATAATTAAATAATCAAAGAAATTTTTGACTGTGAAGCGATAAATTTGTATTTATTGATCGAGTATTACAGCCAATTATCGCACAAACTTCATTGTTTACGAAATTTTAATTCGCTGTCTAATAAAAAATTCAACGATAAAAAACAAGAGCAATCAAATACGGGTTTCAACTGGTTTGAATTGATAGGCGAATCAAAGCACGTGGTTTTGTTTGGACTTAATGTGACTTAATGTAGGGTTACATTTTTGGCATCACCCAAATCATTATAGTTCACCTCCAGTATATTCTTCCTCCATGGTATCAACGAAAGCAGATTTCAAATGTTTTTTCCAGAAAATAGGATTTTGAAGAAGTAACTTTCTTCAAGCTTTATTCAAATATATTATTCTAAAATAGCTATCAAAGATTATCGGATGTTGATTACAAAGATTGGAAACATGCATATTTCAAACAATTAAAAAACACCAGTTGCTACTTGAAATTGTAAAAGCATCTTTAAAAGAGCTTTTAGTTGAAAATTTAAAAAAAATTTGTAAAAGTTTGCTTCGAAAATATCTTATTATGCCAGTTTTACATCATAAATAAAAAATTAAAATGCGCCAAAACATAAAATAACGTTTTTGTTTAATAAAGATGCAAAAATAATAATAAAAAAAATATTGTTACTTTCAAATATCTGTTTTATAAAATAATGCTTCGCGAATCCAAACAAAGCATGGCTTTTGCTAGTATATATTAAAATCTGTTCTTCTAGTTAAACAATAACACACCTCAATGCTCCTGAATTTATACAATCTCTTTACGTCTTTGGACCATCTCTGTTAGCAAGTTAAATTTCTTGTATTTTAGATTTTTATTTATCATTGAAGTATTATCTTCTCTTCATTTATTTTTCTTTTCATATGATATGTATTTTCATATCTTATCTTTTAATATCCTATCCATAGGGATTATTTTGGATTGCTTGTGACATGTTTAGTATTAAGAGTTAAACTTTGTCATCTTAGACCTAATGCCTACAAAATTGGATGATATAAACATATCTTCATTACGATTTATACTTGCAAGCTTCTCTGGCGATTTTGTAAGATATTCACAGTTTCTTATTATACATTTTTGATTTTCATCGTATAATATTTGTTCATCTTTAGAATTCTGCTAACTTGTTCATACATTTGTGATTTCATTTTAGTTATGTATGTAAACACCGCTCATACAGCACCAAGTAGCACTTTTAGTTGAACAGTACCAATTTTGCCTTCAAATAAGTTTTTGAAATTTATTAAAAGTAATACTTTCGTATGAGATAACAGAAGAAATCGCAAAAGATTTTGGTACTTACACCAATCCTTTTTAGGTGCGTTCGTAATTATGTAAATACGAGCATTTATAGTCGTCGTTCAGTCCGTCCGTCTGTCTGTCCGCAAAGAACAGAGCAAAAACTACCCATCCGAATCATTGTAACTGAGCCCTGGGCGCTTTTAAAAAGAGAGGTTATTTTCATTTTGAAAGCACAATTAAAATGCAATTTTAATTTGAAGAAACAGGCAATATGTTGCTCAAATAAGTCTCTAGATCAGTTTTAGGCCAAATGAAACATTTAGCAGTAAAATAACTTCTTTTCGTTTGCAAAATACTTTGCGAATTTTCCCCAAAAAAGCGAATTAAGAAAAAAAAAAGAAAAAAGAAAAAGAAAAGAAAAAAAGAAAAAAGAAAAAGAAAAGAAAAAAAGAAAAAAGAAAAAGAAAAGAAAAAAAGAAAGAAATATCGCATTATTCAGAAGACAATGGAAAGGTAATCGAACGATTCGTAAAATACGACGAAAGAGGGAAAAAAAAACGATCGCACTACATGGCTTCTTTAACTATTAAAAAGGACATGATGAATCGTCAGATAGTTGAATAAAAGAAAAAATAGTGTAGATTCAGATAAATCATTTTCAATTCACAATAGACATTAGAGCACTTTCGACTTTGCAGGTGTTCTCTTATCTATTCCATAAAAACGTAGAAGTTGGAAATATATTTTTGTTTTGCAGACAATTTAAATATTATTTTTCTTTATCGCATTTAGAAAGCACATTTTTACGACGGTAAATGTTTTTAAAAATAGCTGTTCCTCAACTATTTCATTATAGGTAACTAATGCTCACCGGCAGGGCTGCGGAGTCGTGCCCATTTTTGAGAAAAAGGAGTCGGAGTCGTAAAAAACAACCCGACTCCGACTCCGGCTTTTTTCTTACAGTTTGAAGTGAAATTAAACCAATAAAATGTAATTTTAAATACGTAGAAGGAATTCTTATTGTTATTTTTGGATTATATCGGACTACCCAAGTTAAAGAATCCCAATAAACTGTCTAGCGTACACAGGAGATCAAAGCTGTTTTTAATTAAAAGTTCCAGTAGATCACAGATTATTTGCGAACTAGTAAAATTTTCATCTTCAATTTTATTTTCTTCTATCTTTACAAGAATAAAGTATTGGATTCTTGAAAAATTTCGATTTCCGGCATTCGATGGATTTATACGTTTTAGAAGATCCTGAACTGAACATAATTTGATAGTTTTTCGAAAATGTCTGTCAGTGTCTGTCACTTCGTGAGTCTGCATGCGACAAAAATTTTGGAGCGCTCTATCTCAAGAACTAATGGATGGAATTTCACAAAACTTTAGTTTTTTAAGATCTTGATAGAAACTGGATCTGATTAATTTTTGGTGTATAACACTCGATAGGTAGCTTTGCTATGCTGCATTATTCACAATTTCCACAGTAGCTATATCTTAAAAATTAATGCACGGATTTTTATAAAACTTTAGATTCAGTTAGTCCTTGATATAATTAGGTGCTGCAAATTTTTTAGTGCAAATCGCTCAATAGGTGGCGCTGCTATACTGCATTTTTCATGATATTGCAACAGCGCTATCTCAAAAACAAATGCTCGAATTTTCACCAAACTTTATATTTAATTAGTTTGTAATCTATATTAGTATGATTTAGTACTTGGTGTAAATCGCCCTACAGGTAGCGCTGATATGCTGATTTTTTTACGATTTTGAAATAGCTGTGGCTCAATCACTAATGCATGGATGTTCATTAAACTTTAGATCCAGTTAGTATCTGATAGAAATTGATCCTGATTCGTTTTTGATGTACATCACTCAACATGTAGCGCTGTTATGCAGAATTTTAAAATTTCATCAATAACCCTATCTCAGAAATTAATGTACTGATTTTCACCAAACTTCAAATTCAGTTAGAAGTTGATACAACTTATTGACTAGATTTTGGTGTAAATTACATAAGAGGTGGAGCTGCTATGCTGCATTTTTCAGGAAGTATTAACATGTGTGATATAAAAGAAAGTTCTAAGATTAACGCATCTGACTATTTTTTTTTCCTTTCCATTGAAATTTTTCTGCTCTGGAGAGCACTAGTTAACATAAAAATTGTACAGATTTCCCCTTTTCGAGGCCACGGATCCGAAATAGTAAAATATCCGTTTTGTTATCTCTTTTAGATTTCGGTAATTTAATTTTTCAGGTTTGTGGTACGTAAAATTAAAGAATTTATAAAACGGAAAATATTCTTTTTTTTAAAGCTCTAAGAACTAAATACCGAAATAATGACTTTTTGCCTTATTTTTCTTTCGTTCCCTCATAACTTTAAGCAGCATCAACATTAGTATATTAGTTAGCCAGGAAGCCAGGAGTCGGAGTCGTTAAAATTTCCGGAGTCGGAGTTTGAGTCGGAGTCGAAGTCGTTAAAAATTCTGGAGTCGGAGTCGGCCATTTTTCACACCTACTCCGCAGCCCTGCTCACCGGTCCACTTTCATTAAAAGCGAAACAAGGAGACAAAACAAACAAGAAAACGATACAGCTGGGCATTTCCATGCGAACTTGTTTGTCTGTTACATACTACGATTTTTTAAATACCAGTATTTTAAAGCGAGAAGATGAGACTTAGTTTATCGAAGATATATCGTCAATTGAATAAGGCGAAGCAAACTTTTTGAAAATAACGGTGGCCAACAAGCATTAGCGATTTTCAGTTGTGTAACAGACAAACAAGTTCGTATGGAAATACCCAGCTGCTTTTAAATCAGGGCTTAAAAATTTTGTGGATCCTAAGAAAAGAAAATTTATCTATAGCCAAGTTTTATCGTAAAGAAAATTCATGGTCTCTGCGGGTAGGTGCCATGTAATTTTACATGGTAAGACAAAAAACAGTCAGCAATGGAATATTTTTTCCTGTCACGTGACTTTCCGACTTACTAGGTTTTCTATAGAATAATCTTTAAAAAAATTGTGAAAAGGTAATCGCTAAGGATCGAAAGAAAATTCATTTCGGACAAATTACTGAACACGCAATTATAACTGCACTGCTTTTCTTCAGTAGAGACTATGTATTTTTTACATTTAAGATAGGATTTCGTTATAAACAAGTTCTGTTTAAACTGGTTTTACAGAGCAAGACTCTGGAACATTTAAAAACATAATAGTTAGGGATAAGGCACAGTTTCCATCTAAGGAGGCAGGTTTGTATGGAAGTCTTTACAGTGGTGTGATAAATCTGAATCATCACATGTTTTTAAAGCAAAATAGCAGAAATTTCCATTTATTTCTGAAAGAGGCCATGAAACTGTAAACTTAAAGTGACCTTTATTCTCAAAGTGAAACTGTCGGCGATATTATAAAGAATCGCTATATCATTATCGATCAACGAAACCAACAGGTCGGAGACAGTCGGATGAATAGGACGACCACCTGCGTCGCCCTTTGATGACACTCCGACGCAAAGTGAAAATACGAGACGGCCGGAAAGCCAGACACCCTGGCGCCGTTACTGAGCGGTCAGGAGTGAAACTCAGGTGCCAATAGTTATATATTACAATTTTTAGTTTTATATTATATTTCTTACATTGCCGGTGCCGGTCACCGTGGCGCTCAACTTGTTAGCGAATAGTATGATTATGCTATAAAGGAGCACGATTTTACTAATCATTTAATGAGAGAAAGCTCATTAATATTCGTGATTGGTTTGTGACCTCCAGGGGGTGTCTAGGGAAAAACCTGGATCGGGTGAAGAGAAGGAAGCCAGAGAGGAGTCCAGTGTTCTCTCGATAGAGTGAAGCACTTTGGATTGAGAGCTGGAAGAGTTGATCACTCAAGAGTATCTTAGAGGCTGATCTGATCACAGAGGCCTGTTAGAATAACTGAATGTACTCTCGCCAGGAGAGCCAGTGATTACTCTCGTGTTGAGAAGTTAGATAAAGTGATAACCTGTGACTTTTAGTGAACAGTAAATAGCTCGATAGAGGAAGTCCTAACTTCTACATCTTGTGTAAGCTAACGAGTCATCTAACGGACTTTACGTTAATTACGAACTTTGTGTTTAAGGAACTTAAACTGAACTAAAGTTGAAGTTGGTTGGTTAAAGAGCCTATGTGCTTTATTATAATTTAAAATGCTGTATATATTGTTTTAGAGGATCTTTTATGTTTCTACGGATAATAAATTGATTCTCCATATAATACTTTGCCTTGATTATTCGCCGAGCGGCACACTACGCTACCAACCTCTTAGGTGATAATCTAAAGAGGGCTACAGTGGAATTATAAAAATTTTCAGTTATAGACAAGTTCTGTTTTAAAAAAATTTACTCCATTATGTTACCCTTCGCACACATTAAGACCCGTTCTCTAATGTTAATCGTATGGAATAAAATTTGTAAAGATAGCTCAGTTGCATTTCAATTTTTAAATGATTTTAATAAGTAAAAAAATCAAATTTGACTACCTTAATAAAGACGAATTTTAAAAAGCTTACACAATTTATTTTCTAAACAATATCAGGATACTTCCTTATCAACTTCATAAATATTGATCAAGTATTACTTCGCAAGGAGCATTTCAAAAATCTAAAAAAGCTGAAAAATTAGTTTTGAGAAAAACAGATTTAAAGTATATAAATACACTTACCTTTATTATTTACTTCTTAAAACCTTCTTAAAGGATATTTTAATAAGAAAAAACTGTTTTGTTACTATTATACCACAGAAATAGACGATTTTGCGTGATTGACATTGAAATTTCCCCTTTAGGCCGCGTCAGTCCGGTGACTGATAGTCTAAAATGATATAAAAGTAAAAAAATATATATATTGTTTAAGTAATTACTGAAAATTTATTTAAAAATTACTTAATTTTTATTTATTACACGATTATACTTTCTAAATAATTACTTAAAACAATACAATTTTTAGTTTTATATTATATTTCTTACATTGCCGGTGCCGGTCACCGTGGCGCTCAACTTGTTAGCGAATAGTATGATTATGCTATAAAGAGAAATCTCGAAGAATTAGTGGATCATAAAAACTCGGGACTTTTGGCGTTAATGCCAGTAATCCCACGGGAAGAACCCCTGAATCTTTGAAAATCGGAATACCTGGCAACACTACAGGTACCTATTCAGTTTCTTCGACTTTGCTCCGAATATTTGGTTGAGCCGAAAAGCAAACTATTGGGTATGCCGACTATTCGGTTGGCCGAATATCAAAATATTCGGCCAGACCGAATTCTTAAGACCCTTTTTAAAAAATATTAAAACAACTTCTAAATTTAATTGTCAATTATAAAGATATTTTGAATAGTTAGAAATATAATTATATTTAAATAAAAAAGAAAGCTTGTACTTTTTTTTTTTTTTGCTATTCGAAAAGTATCCCGTATGAAAATTATTTAATTATGATGAACTAATTATGTAACCTATTATATACCAATTAATGATTTTAGTCTCTGACTGATTGAAAAAAATTTCAAATTCCTTCAAAATTTCTCGTTGATTTAAAAAATATTTATTTTAGAATGTAAGAAAATTTAATACGTTTGTTTAGTTCAGAAAGAAATCCATGAAGGTGAAAATTTTTATCAATTGAAGATGCTACTAAAACTATCGTCTTTTTCAATAACAATTCAAAATATATAGATTATTTTCTAAACACCAGGCATCTCCTTCCCCTAAAAGGTATGCAGTTCAACTCCCATTGACACACCACAACTCTAAAAACACGCAATTTTGATCGCGTTTTAAAAGATTGCGAAACATTGATCGATATTATCCAGCCATTATAGAATACTACAAATCAACATTTGCTGCGAATACAATTCACAATTGCGTAGCATACAAAAAATCTTCTCCCAAATGCCGTAGAGCACAACAATTTCCTTATACGCATTTAGGATCACCCAATGGAATATATACAAATTCAACAAGACATTAATCTTCATTTTTAGGGTTTCGTTCATCTGACACAACCCTGTTCGTTTCTATTCTCTGTCCGTCCGCCAAGAAGTTCGTACACAAAAACTGTATAAGTCAGAGACTTTAAATTCTGTGTACTTACAACTGAATAACTCGTGTCAGACGACAATTCATAAAATTTGAAAAAAGTCTTATTTTAATTAAATCCATTTTATCAATGCATCCGTTCATTTTTGCGATTTAAATTTTAAAAGAGAACCTTAATTTAAACGTTTTTCGTGTGGACATCATGGCTTGGAGATAAAGCATCTTAAACAAAAGGTTCCAAGTTTGAATACCGGTGCTGGAACTTGAAATTTTCATACAAAGATGGCTTTAATTAAAAGAAATTCCGCGGTTTTTTTTAGTAATTTAATTGTTTGTATTATTTTTTTTATCATTGACATTTATAACATTTTGTTTTTTAAATTCAATTTTCTTTCTATTTTAAAAACTATTGCGATTTATTAATGATTCAGCATTTTAAATCTCGTTTAAACATTTTTTTCTGTTTTAGAAATTTAAAATTTTGTTTATATCTCCGCTAATTTTTTTTTCCTGATTTAAAAAAAAAAAATGGAATTTTGGATTTTATTTAAATAATTTTATTTGAACATTTTTAGTTTGATTAATTTAAGTAACTTCCTTTTATATTATAAAATTAAATTTATTGGTGCTACCATCTATGCAAGAATTTAATATAAGTTTGCAATTTGAATTTATTAATTAAAGGATAAGTTGTTTTGAAAGGAATATTAAACGAAACCCTCTGTGTGATCCGTGATCACACTTACCCACTTATTATCATTATTATTATTTTCTAACTTAATTATTTAGCAAAATTGCATAATTTTAATTAGGTTAAGGTGTGCTTTCAAAAGGGAAGTGTACTTTCAAATGTAAAATGTTTAAAATTTATATTAAAATTTACTGACTTTATGATTTTTAAATCAAATAACTGGATTATCGAATATTCTTAAACAATTACGAGGGTCAATCTGAAATTTTTGAGATACAACTAGGTTTTTAAAGTTATACTTGCAAAAATTTTAGATGTGTTCAAAGTAGTCTTCTCCAGCGTCAATGCACTTTTGTAGAGGAATTTTCCACAGATTAAATGCCTCAAGCCTCAAGCCATTCATTTCTTGGAATAGATGAAAAAAAAATGCATTTATAGCCACATCATTCTCTTATTCTGAATGAAAACAATGTCCACGTAAGTTCTCTTTTAGACTGAAGAATAACCAAAAGTCACACATAGCTAGATCAGGTGAATACGTCGGATTTTCTATCACTTTAATTCGTTTTTGTTTAAGAAACTCAACTGCACTCTCAGAAATAACTCTCATTTTTGAGGATTCAGAAATCCTCGAGCCTTATTTCTTCGTTTTTGACGATCATTTCGTATCAAAATCACGTGACTTTTAACAAAACTTGAACTCTCAAATATTTGACGAAAGTGCTTCCTTAATCATGGCCAGACTTGATGAATTTTAAGGAAACTGTCGCGGTAGCTGTTTATAGAAGGACCCGCAATTATACCTCCCCAAATCTTGCGATTTTAGCAAGGATATATTTCTTGTTTAAAACAGTACTTTTTAGCGTTTTTCAGAAAATAATGAAATGTAAGCAATTACTCTTGCTACATTAGTTTTTTTTTTTTTAGGGGGGGGGGGGGCATGTTTATTACTATTTTTATTTATTTATTTGTAAGTTGTATTTCGTTTTGATTTCATTCGAAAAAAAATTTACTTCGTTCTACAAAACCGTTCAAAAAGTAAATTTGATCAATAAAATTTCAAAATTCTAAGATCTATTTTATGTCCAATATCTACTTTTTTCACTCAAATTAAAAATATATACATATTTTTTCTCTCTCCCCTCTATAAACAGTAAATTGTTAAAATCTTATCCACCTACTTAAAGTCTCGCATCTCTCCCAATAAGCACTTCAGAATTCGTTATTTCTGAGCAACAAACTAACCAGCCCATATTTTAATCATTCCTTAAGCAAATAAATTTCCCCTAGATGTTTTTAACTAAGCCATATTATAATTATTCATTAACCATTAGAAAATCAAAATAATAAATTCGTCTTATTATTTAAAACTTGCAAGATTTATAACAGAATCGATAAAAGCACTATCACAATTATAAAAATTTAAACACACACTATAATCCACTATATGCCTTTATAATCATACTTGTCCGAGTAATCTATGGCGTAAACGTAGGGCGTCGGACTCCCACACTGTACGTTATGAGTTCGAACCCCACGTGTGACATGTCTTTTTTGCTTCTGTCATTGAATACAGGAGCTTCTAAAAAATTCAATAGATGGCAGCACTAGTCCCTATTTGACGAAATTTTTTGACGATTTCGTATCGTCAAAAGAGTGAGGGAAGTGATTTCATCAGTTTGACGAAATATTTGTTCGGAGCATTTCCCAAGAAACGGTTTCGTCAAAAACGAGGAGAATTTCGTGAAATCTGAGTATTCGTTTCTGAGTGTGTGCTAATCCAGCTGTATGTGAAGATGCATTGTCATGGTGAAGCATTAGTCCCCTAACATTCACTTCTTGTACAATTTCTGGATGGCATTTAGTGGTATACATGTTTGCTGTTACTGTCTTCTGTCCTTCCAACTTGATGGCTTTGACCAATCCCGTACTTCTGGAGGAAAAGGGCATACATTACTTTTTTCAGTGCACGGTGCACGTTGTCCTTTCATCATTGTCGGAGTGGGATCATCTTCAAAGATCATACTTGCTTTCTTTCTTGACGTGTTGGAACGTCAAAAAGCGGTATGTACGTTTTCATCACCCGCTACAATTTTAGAAATGATGCGGTGGCCACCATCATCTAGCAATTTAAGAGTTTCTTTACTGATTCTGACACGCTCCTCTCTTTGGTGCTCAGTTAGATTATGGGGAACCCAACGGCAAACCACTTTTTACTTACCCATCATACGTAGTATAGGGTAAATCTTGCAATCGTTTTGGAAATCGAAAAAAAAATTTTCACGGATTTACACGTTTTAGACACTGGAGATTTCGAAAAACATATTTTTAGAAAAAAAAATTGCCGTCCGTCCGTCTGTCTGTCTGTAAACGCTCTATCTCACGAACAAATTGAGATAGAGACTTGAAATTTTGTATGTAGTTAGTATGTAAGAATGGGACGAAGCCTATTTAATATCAGCAACCTCGATTATACGGAACTATTTTTTCCGGATTCTCGAAAAATTCGTTCTGATGAAAGGTATGTAAAAATTTTCGAATTTTTTTATTTTAAGGAATGCATGTAAAAGAAAATAAAAAAACACAAATTTTGCATAAAGAACGAAGTCGATCGGATTATTAGTTGTCGAGATATTTGTAATCCTATTTTCCACATTCTTTGATTTTTCATGATCCTGTATTTCATTCAAATTTCAATTCAGAGGTATATTTTAATTGAAAATGAGACGCTTAATCCGACGCAGCAAACTTAGTTAATATGATTATTATTTTTGGAGTTATAAGGATGTTTCTTTTACGTAGTTTGGTACTTCTTGAGTAGTTTGGCGTTTTATATAATTTGTCGAAATTGGTGCATCAGCAATTCATTAATAGAGTATTACTATGTGTATTAATAACATTTAAATTTAGTTTTGGAATTGAAATACATTGTATAAATAGTTTTCACATATTTTATTTTCATATGCATATAAATGATGAGTAAGTATTACGGTGGCCTCCAACGACTAGTTTCATATGCAATTCTTCATGAATTATTTTGTGTATGGCTGCGGATCCAATGTTAATTTCCTTCTGTATCATTTGATAGGTACAGCGATTATCATCCATTAACATTTTTTATATAGTAGACACATTATCAGGGATTACTGCCGACGGCGGTCTTCCTGTGTGTTCTTCATCCTGAAGAAAATTTCGACACCTGCTAAATTCTTTAAACCATCTGAATACAGTAGCACGAGCTGGAGATTCATCCCCAAATGCTAATTTCAACCGTTGGACGCATCTTTCTTGATTTAATCCTGCTTTAAAATCGTAGAAAATCTTAAGAGCAAAAATGTTCTCGAGCCAACTCCATTTTCTCTTCTGTTTAAAATTTATTTTACGCTAAACAAGTTGAAGTTAGTAAAAAATCATCAGTTGTGTTAAAATACTTTGTATTTTAAAATTGTTTTTATTTTGTAAATTCTCGTCTGCGAGTATAATAATTTCAGAGTAACCCTCGTATTTCAATTTTTTAGGAAAACCAGAGGAAATTCTACCCACCGTCCTACGGCTGTCGTTGACACTAATACTCGTATTTTTACTTTCTTCTATCTTCAATAGAAGAAAGTATTGTAATCGAAATTTTTTTCGACTTCCGGTTTTCGACGAATTTACATGTTTTAGGGCTCGGAGATTCCAAAAAAAAAAGTTTTTACAAAATGTCTGTCTGTCCGTCTGTCTGTGTGCGTGTGTGTGTATGTCGCCATTCTACCATCAAAAAGTGTATGAAGATATGCATAGAATTGAACCAAATTTTTTGTGAATGTTTTTTGGTATGGCAAGCAGGTCCTCCTTCAATTTTGAAATATTCCACCGGAAGGGGGCGCTACAATCGCGAATTTTGTGCCATTTTCAATACTGTACTGACCAAAAGTATATGAAGTTATGCATCGAATTGAACCAAATTTTTTGTGTAAGTGCATGGCTATGGCTAGTTGGTCCTCCCTCAATTTGAAAAAAATCCGCCGGAAGGAGGCGCTGCAATCGCGATTTTTGTTCCATTTTCAATATTGTACCGAACAAAAGTATATGAAATTATGCATCGAATTGAACCAAATTTTTTGTGTAAGTGTATGGCTATGGCTAGTTGGTCTTCCCTAAATTTGAAAAAAATGCGCCGGAAGGGGGCGCTGCAATCGCGATTTTAATGCCATTTTCAATATTGCACCACCTAAAAGTGTATGAAGTTAGGCCTAGAACTGATTTTTTTTTTTTTTTTTTTTTTTTTTTGTATGGCAAGTAGGTTTTCCCTGAATTTGAAAAAAAAAATATGCCTATCATTCTATTGTCCATCGGCTCGTGCAGAGACGGAAATTCGTTTTTATTCCGATTAATTGACTGAAGCAGAAATTTCAGATGAAAATAAAAGTTGGTATGTATTGAATTAAAATTATTAAAGCATTAAAATGAGCAACTATTTTTTTTAAATATTAAAATGTACGTATGAGATAGAAGAAAGTTTAGGGATTGGCACATCCAAGTAGTTAAAAAATGCATTTACTTTTCTTTTTTTCTTTCTTTCTTTTTTGAAAAGTGAAGAAAATTAGTCATTTATGAACTAACTTTACAGGAATTAATGATGCACAAATAAAAGTTCCTGAACATTTTCTGGTGATAAATTTGCAGTGTTTCCCCCAGGAGAAGGGCGCACAGGCCTTCGGGGAAACGTCCACCGGTAAATGTTGGCAGAAGGTTTTTTCTTATTTAAATTCTTAAAGATACAGAATTAATGCCAAAAATAAGGGGAACATTTCTTTTCAAAAATTTACTGGTGGAAGATCAAAAATTTACTGGTCGAAGGCCTGTGCGCTCTTGTCCTGGGGGAAACACTGAAATTTGTTTCTTGTTTTCTCGCAATTAGAGTGTTTCCAAACAAAATGAAAATACTTTGAGGGATGATAATACATATAAACTCAGATTTCTTCTTCAGAAATACAAAATATCTCATATCTAGTCAAGACTTGGATTTTCACTTTGTTATTTTCTTTAAAAATAATATTATAACTATATTTTCAACAGAGTTATTTTTGTGAAACATAACGGCATGACGAGAAGTGCTGGAAATCGACCATATTCATATTTAAACAAAACAAAGCTAGACATACTGCTGATTCAAAACGCTGCTGACAGTACTTATATACCGTGTCGTTGTCTAAAATATAGTCACTTTTAAAAAAATCACCACATTTTAGCAAAATTATTGATTCAGATCTCGTTAAAATATCTTCATTATTGCTAAAGTTGTGAATAAAAATTGATTTAAATAAAAATTTGATTGAATGTTCAGTATTTCTGATTGAATAATAAATGGATTAAGATGTTACAAATAATAACACATTGCTCAGTGGTGCACAAAACAGGAATTTTAACATACATTTGTACATATTAAAATAAAATAAAAACTTTCAACGTTTCGCGCCGTCTTCTGCGGGCGTCTTCAGGAAATTATGATAATGGAAGGACTACGTTTGCATCTTGATCAGAGATAATATTTCTACTAAATTAAAATCTAAATGAATTAAAATTTTAAAAAATGTTGTCATTTACACGTGAGTAAAAATTAAAATATTGCAAGGAAATAAAAATTTTAAGATTTTATGATGTTATGCCATATTTTTGGTATATTGTAGGATAAATTATCATTACATGGTTTATTTTCTCGTGCTATGATTTCGATGGATTCTCTTATTTTACATTGAACTGGTTTATTGCATGGAACTATGATTTTGGCTTCCTCAAAATTAATATGGCAACCCTTGTTCGCCAAGTAGAAGCGAGCAAGGGCGAACAAGAACACTTGGCGAACAAGGGTTGCCATATTAATTTTGAGGAAGCCAAAATCATAGTTCCATGCAATAACCCAGTTCAAGGTAAAATAAGAGAATCTATCGAAATCATAGCACGAGAAAATAAACCATGTAATGATAATTTATCCTACAATATACCAAAAATATGGCATAACATCATAAAATCTTAAAATTTTTATTTCCTTGCAATATTTTAATTTTTACTCACGTGTAAATGGAAACATTTTTTAAAATTTTAATTCATTTAGATTTTAATTTAGTAGAAATATCTCTCGATCAAGATGCAAACGTAGTCCTTCCATTATTATAATTTCCTGAAGACGCCTGCAGAAGACGGCGCGAAACGTTGAAAGTTTTTATTTTATTTTAATATGTACTAATGTATATGAAAATTCCTGTTTTGTGCACCACTGAGCAATGTGTTATTATTAGTTAAATTTTATGGTGCAACTGTCCTATATATATTTATGGATTAAGATGTTTCTTTTTAAAAAAGTTTGTCATTAACCATATTATTTCCCTTGAAAGTTTTTCAAGATCAACCTGTATGTTTACAACATCTGAAGATAATGGCCCACTTCAGACACTGCCTTTGGTGCAATTAAAAACTTTTTTTTTTTTTTTTTTTTTTTTTTTTTTTTTTTTTTCACAGACAGGAACGTTATTCTCACTGAGTTGCACCATTCGAATACATTTTACTATTATTATTATATTATTGTACTTCAGTTCCTCCTTACAAATAAGCAACTTTTTTTCTAATTCCTGCAAAATTAATCTTTCATTTTAAAACATTTGTTTTGGAATATCAGAAAACTACAATTTTATTTGCTTTAATTCACAGATGAAGCAATTAAATTTATTGGACCTTTTAAAACTATCTTCAATAATAACTAAATGCATAGAATTTGTGGGGGAAGGGGGGGGGGCGTGTATGTAAAGTTTATTTGTAAAAAGGTCATGTTTGTCAAAATAAAAGCATGTTTGTTATAATATAAAATTGTTTTTAAATTTAACTTTTCAATTCCTTTAAACACAAACTTTGAGAATTCGGTCGAATAGTTACTGGCTAAATCGGCCAAACATTTGCTATTCGTCTAGTCTAATACTCGGAAATCGGTATACCTGTATGTCGAATATGCGGGAAAAATCACTGTATTCAGTACATCCCTAACTGAGACAGTCAGTTCTCAAAAATGTGCCATTTCACACATCGTGTCGTGAAAAATTAAAGATTTGCTTCACGACTTCTCACAATGTTTTATTAGTTTATGCAATCCATTCCTCTTTGTCCATCTCTACTCCGTTAAATGTCCGTTCCGGTGCATTTCATTCGTCTACCACGGATAGGAAAAGAAAAAAAAACTGACAGAGAAAAAAGTTTTTTCATCGGGTTGACTAAACTGCCGTGCACTCAAGCGAATCAAATGCTGTAGAAGAGGAACGGATATCCTATAGTTGGGTATTTTGAGACGATCATAATGATGACTTTAGTGCCATACGCGGATTACTTTTACTAATGGAAATATGCAAAAGAAAAAGGTAAAGCGTGTAAATGAGAGGATGTGATATAACACTGCACTATGGAAGGTATCGAAAGAGATGAATTTATAGCACAAAGAATTATTTTTTTTTTCATTGTCAAGGACATAAAAGCAAAAAATATTCAAATAACAGCGAAATTTTCATTCAACATCCTATGAAGAATTTTAGGCCTTTATGTACTATGAAACTTTATAAATTACTAACAGAAAAGCACCGTTATTTATGCGTTTCTCATTTATTTTACATTTTTACACGTCGATTCAGTGCGGTCTCGATTCATCACTCTATATTTTTATGCTGTAATGTTTCGTTTATACGATGCATAACTAATACGTAATTTTTTTCCGTGCTGTAACACATTTTCACAGATTCCTTCCCTCCCCCCAGACGTTACTTTGTCTTCCTTCTTTTTATGCTAGAAGTATTTGGGGGAGGACCAAATTTCAAGTCTGCATCTCAATTTGTTCGGGAGATAGAGCGTTTATAGACACACAAACGGACGGCATTTTTTTTTTTTTTTTTTTCTTCTCTCTAAAAATATGAGAAAGTTTTTCCGGAATCTCCAGAGTCTAAAACGTGGAAATCCGTCAAAATTTTTTTTTTCTTTTCAAAACAATTGCAAGATTTACTCTATACTACGTATGATGGGTAAGTAATTAAGAGTTGCTTATTCTTGGTTTAATACCATATTTAAATATACATGGATATGTTTAGGAAAATTTTAGGTACTTTAAAAGACCCTTCACGAAACACTTTATCTTAAAACAGGACCCTTTACAAAAACTGTTATCTCAAAATAGAACCCTTCACAAATTTGTCACTTAAATAGACATTTCATATACATTATTTTATTTATTTATGTTTTTTTTAATTGAACTTTTTGAAAAGTTCACCATTTAAAAATAAAATCTGGTGTGTAAATAAAGAGTTGAATTTATCAAAGACATATTACTAACAAGGAAGGTCTCCATATGGCCATACTCCGAAAAATCTAAAAATTTTACAGAATGTCTTTCTCATGAGGATATATACGTTTATAAAAAAATTTTCGGCAGAATCTCCGTACCCTGCTCGCAAAAAAATAATGAAAATTTCGTTAGTTGGCGATTTATCATCGGTTGACGATGAAAAGCAATTTCAAAAAATGTTTTTTAATGTCAAATGCAAGGAAAAAGTTTCATGTACAACGTGCTTAGATAAATATCTTTGGTTTTGTCAGCTTTAGTTTGTTTAAAGTAAAATTTCATTATATTGATATTTATAAGTATTTATATTCAAATTTAACCATCAAAATTTGAGATTTAAAACGAAATTCAAATTTAAATTAATTGTTTAATTAATTAAAATTGTTTCAAGTTCAAAGTCCAGTTGAGCATTGTCAATACGATTTTGTTGCTATGGAAATATCTGGCTTTTAATTTTCAATACACTTAAATGTATGAATAATTTTACTGAATAAGAATCTTTTATATATGAAAATATTTTTTTCCAGAGGTAAATTAAGTAACTACAGCATCAAATAATATATATATACTAGCGCACCCGACAGACATTGTCCTTCTTGGCACCGACTCCAGAAAATCAAATAAATGTACGTAAATATGGTAATAAGCAGAATAAACACTTTATTCTTTAGTCTTATTACAATTATGTAAGGAAATTATTTTTTACTCTTCATTAGTTTTTGAAGTCGGTTCAATTTTTGATAGAAAAGTTCATTTTTCTCTTTTTAGTTAAAAGTTAACGATTGTCTGAAGTCGGTTAATCAAAATTATAATACAGGAAATATTATTGTAAAGCATACACGATTGTCAGCAGTGGGGTTCGAACACGCGATCTCTTTCTTCAAGAAGCTGAGCTTAAATCTGGCGCATTAGACCGCTCCGACATTCCGTCCGCACTCCATTCATCGAACTTATTCAACACTTTTAATTAGCCAAAAATCACTAACTATTAGTTTTTGCCTAATTACAAAAAAAGTACTGAATCAAATTCGATGAAATGTGAATCTAAACCATTCTCAAATCCACTGGAACACACACATAAAATTTCATTAAAATCGTTCCAGTCGTTTAGGAGGAGTTCAGTTACATACACACGCAGATTTTTATATATAAAGATAAGCATTGAAAATTTCAGGTTTTTGCGCCGAAGACATCGCCAAATTAGGAAAATGTGAATTATCTCACGAACTACTGGATTTAAACGAATTTGTTTAGTACTATTCGATTCAGAATGAAAAAATGCACTAAAATATGTTATCAGTTGAAAAATAATTACAAAAGCCGATTTTTATGGAATTTTTTAAAAGTTCGTTCTTTTTTCTATTCATCTTTCGGGTGGAATTTTCGAAAATCATTTCTTAGCGACAATCGATGTTATAAGAAGTATTTTTACCGAAATTTTCACGATTTTTGGTTCGATAGATTTTTTTGTTCTGTGATTAATACGAAATCCTGACTTTCTTATATATATATATATAGCACTTTTAATTAGCGAAAAATCACTTATTAGTTTTTCCCTAATTACTGAAAAAGTACTGAACCAGTTTCGATGAAATGGGAATCTAAACCATTCTCGAATCCACTGGAACACACACACAAAATTTCATTAAAATCGGTCCAGTCGTTTAGGAGGAGTTCAGTTACATACACACGCATAGATTTTTATATATAAAGATAAGCATTGAAAATTTCAGGTTTTTGCGCCGAAGACATCGCCAAATTAGGAAAATGTGAATTATCTCACGAACTATTGGATTTAAACGAATTTGCTTAGTACTATTCGATTCAGAGTGAAAAAATGCACTAAAATATGTTATCAGTTGACAAATAACTACAAAAGCCGATTTTTATGGAATTTTTTAAAAGTTCGTTCTTTTTTCTATTTATCTTTGGGGTGGAATTTTCGAAAATCCTTTCTTAGCGACAAATGTTATAAGAAGTATTTTTACCGAAATTTTCAAGATTTTTGGTTCGGTAGATTTTTTTGTGCTATGATTAATACGAAATCCTGACTTTCTTTAATATATATAGCACTTTTAATTAGCGAAAAATCACTAACTATTAGTTTTTGCCTAGTTACTAAAAAAGTACTGAATCAATTTCGACGAAATGTGAATCTAAACCATTCTCGAATCTACCGGAATGCACACACAAAATTTCATCAAAATCGGTCCAGTCGTTTCGGAGGAGTTCAATTACATACACACGCACAGAAGATTTTTATATATAAAGATATATGCAATTTAATGTACACATATTTATATAATATGTTAAACTCTCTCATTGTTAATGTTTAAATCCATTAAAAGCCATTTACACGGATTCTAACAATCCAAAAGTTTTAAATTGCATTAAAATCTTTGTTCTTGATTCGTAAAAATACGAAATTTAAAAGAAAGGTAAAACCAAATGCATCGAATTTCCAATAATCCAAAAATCATATTGAATAATATACCAACACCCAACCGAAAGGATTAATAACTGGTATAAGAGGCCGATTTTGACGAATATTTCTGGCAACATTGAGAAGTATTCCATAATCTATGCATCCTGGATGGTTTTCATCTATTTAATGAAGTCTGTTTTCATTAAATCTTATTTTTAATAAAATTGAATGACAAATAAAAGCTGTTAGCCAATGCCTTCTGCTCTGCCTGTCTTTATCAGATATTTAGAAGTCATCGCAATTTAATAAGCACAAAACAACCACATTATTTATGCAGGTATTATCCGGAAGCGTTTATTTGAGTGATCAAATAGAGTGAAGACTGCAAATGCATAACAATAGAAAGACAATGGCGGCTCATCTTCCAAATAACATGAAAAAAGAAAAACGAATTATTTATTCAGAAACGATAAGGAAACTTGAGGCAGATACTTGAGTAAATATTCTTTTATGTGACCAGGTTTTGAGATGGATGCTTTTATCAGTTGGAAGTAAACAATTTATAGCTTCAGCATTGTTAGACCATAGTTGGTCCAGTAAAACTAATGAATTAAAATTGACATACGAATGTTTGTTTCTAAGAGAATACGACTGATTGTATATGCTTTTGATCACAAACGTAAATGAAGGAATATTTTAGATATCCATACAGATATATATATATATATATATATATATATTAGGGTGGACCTTATTTTTCAAGTTTCAAAATGTAATCTTCTCACCCTCTAAATTTGTTCCTTTTTATGAAAAAATAATTCTGGTAAAATATTAACTCAATTGAACAATATTTAGAGGTAGCTCAATGATGTAGAAGTTTCTAATGTATGAGCAGTGATAAACATATGCGTACTCGCATGCTATGTCATAGAAAATAAATTCTATCTTCTAAAATATTTAAAAATGCATTTAGCTTTACATTTTTATTCATAGATGGCAGTACTATGCACAATAATATTTAAAACAATAAACTGCATTTAGCAAATAGCAATCTTTGAAGCCATTGAAGACTGGGGAATAGCAGATAATATACGTGCAATGTGCTTTGACACTACCAGCTCAATCACTGGTTATATTTCTGGTGCATGTGTTCTTTTAGAACATAAATTGAAAAAAAACTCTTATCATTTGGTTGCAGACATCACACTATGGAGCTGATAATTAGTACTGTATTTGAAGTATGCATGGGAGTCAAATCTTTACCTGAAATTGCATTATTTAAACGCTTTCAGGAATATTGGAGTTTAATTGCTAAAGACAAGTACGAAACGGGAATTTCATTTGATGATGTTGCAAATCTAGTAGAAGATATTAAGCAAGAGACTATCAACTATGCAAAGAAGTACCTAGAAGAGGAAAGAGAAACAAAGCTATAAGAGGTGATTATAAGGAATTTTTAGAACTTGCAATTATATTTCTAGGTGCTGTCCCAGAAATGGGAATCAGATTTATGTCACCAGGTGCAATGCATCATGCCCGTTGGATGTCCAAAGTAATATATTGTCTCAAGAGCTTGATGTTCAAGGCTCAGTTTAAATTGACTGTAAAAGAGGAAGAAGGTATACGTGATATGTGTGTTTTGACAGCCCGTGTATACTTGAAAGCTTGTATCACTGCACCTAAAGCTTCATGTGCCCCATATAATGACTTGTTGTTGCTCAAATCACTACTTGACTACTCATCAATACATTCAACTGTTTCCAAGTCATCATCACGTAAATTTGCTAATCACTTGTGGTATTTGTCAGAAGGACTTGTTGGTTTAGCTTTATTTGATAGCCGTGTGAGTTTATTAACTAAAAGACGCGTGGTTATTGCATTACAGAATGAAGCTAATTCTAAAAAACAAGCTCAAATTTATTCCAAACGAGTCAATGTTGCTCGACATTCATTTAAGAATAAAAGATTGGAAGATTTAGTCACAGCTAAGTCAGTGATGTTGTTTCAATTGTTGGAACTTCCGGATGGATTTCCTGCAGTAGATCCTAAATTGTGGGAGTTAAGAGAAACTATAAACAGGCAAAAGAGGTAATAAAATCTCTAGAAGTAGTAAATGACCATACCGAACGTGCAGTTGCACTTATTCAAGAATACAATGGATTGATAACTCATGATGAAATTCAACTACAATTTTAAATAGAAGTTATTGAAGATCATCGTAAAATGTACCCAGATAGCAGAAAAATGTGTCTCTCTCAACCTGCACAAATGCAATAAAATTTTAATGTAACATGAAAATCTAATAATTGTGCTGTAAATTAAATAAATTGTCACAATTAAATCATTAAAACATTTAAAGTGCTTACTTACTTGTGTAGCTAATATTCTGAATTTTTTCCTAATTTTATAAATTTCAAGTCAATTGAGCTACCTCTAAATATTTGAAATTATTGCTCAAACTTTTTACATAATGTTTTTGTATCAAAAGGAACAAAATAGGGGGGTGAGACTTGTAAAAATAATAATTTTTAAAAATCATGGGATTTAAGGTCCACCCTAATATATATATATGTTACAGGCCAAACCCGATTTTAGGCCAAACTAGATTGGCCTAGGCCAAACTAGTTTATCCTAACGCCCATCGGATAGACTAGTTTTTCCTAGGCCAAACCGGTCTATCCTAACGCCCATCGGATAAACTAGATTTTCCTAGGCCAAACCGGTCTATCCTAACGCCCATCGGATAAACTAGTTTTTCCTAGGCCAAACTAGTCTATCCTAAGGCCCATAGGACAATCTAGTTTTTCCTAGGCCAAACTAGTTTGGCCTAACTCTTATAGGATAAACTAGTTTAGCCTGCTGTTTATTGGTCTGAATTAGTTTCTCCTAGGCCGATCTAGTTTATCCTAGGTCAATTCAATTTGGCGTGATTTTATTGAATTCAATGACCGCCACAGCGCCAACATTCTAGTTTGTCCTAGGCTGATCTAGTTTATCCTAGGCCAATTTAATTTTACGTGTTTTTAGCTCGCAAGCGTCAAAGCCTGAGAAAAAATGGGCTCGCAGGTTCTGTATGTATGAATGTACGTATGTATGTACGAATGTACGTACGTATGTACCAATGTACGTTCGTATGTACGAATGTACGTACGTATGTACGTAACACGATAACTCGTGATAGAAATATCCGATTTGCTTCAAATTTTGGATGTACGTTCATTGATATAAGGTACTTTTCTGATTAATTTTGGGAATTCACTGGATAAAAATAAAGGGAAGCGAAAGGGAGGCTAATCCCCCACCGTTAATTTAGAGAATTGGATTTTTGATGCAGAATTATTAGTTTTCATTAAAAATTTTATATATAGGATCATTCTGACTAGGCGCCTCCATGATTAGTTGTGGATGTTTATTCAATGACCGCGACAGCGCCAACATTCTAGTTTGTCCTAGGCTGATCTAGTTTATCCTAGGCCAATTTAATTTTACGTGTTTTTAGCTCGCAGGCGTCAAAGCCTGAGAAATAATGGGCTCGCAGGTTCTGTATGTATGAATGTACGTACGTCGTATGCACGTACGTATGTACGTGCGTATGTACGTAACGCGATAACTCGTGATAGAAATATCCGATTTGCTTCAAATTTTGGATGCACGTTCATTGATATAAGGTACTTTTCTGATTAATTTTGGGAATTCATTGGATAAGAATAAAGGGGAGCGAACGGGAGGCTAGTCCCCCACCGTTAATTTAGAGAAATGGATTTTTGATGCAGAATTGTCAGTTTTCATTTAAAATTTTAGATATAGGATCATTCTGACAAGGCGCCCTCATTATTAGTTGTGGATGTTTATTGTTTAAGAGTAAAAAAAGGGCAATGTAGGTTAACCCCTCCCCATAATTTAGATAAATGGTTTTTGACGCAGAATTTACGGATTTGCTTTACATTTGTATATAGATTCTTTCTGATAAGGCGATTCCCTGAATAGTTTTAGGGGTTTAATGGTTAAGTATGAAGGGAAAAATGAACGATTACCCTCTTACATAGAAAAAACTAGTTTATCCTATGGGCATTTAGATAAACAAGTTTGGTATAGAAAAAACTAGTTTATCCAATTGGCATAAGGATAAAATAGCTTGGCCGAGGCTAATTTAATTTAGCTCGAAAACGGGTCTGGCCAGTAAAAAACATATCTTTCACTAGGAAAAATATAAATGTGTTTCAAGAGTCATTGCTTATAACACCAATACAGAAATTTAACATGATCACCTTAGAGACATGATGCATTGGGCATGGTGTTTGCTTTTTTTTCTGCCAACTGAGATCTGACTTGCATTTATTATTATTATTATTATTATTATTATTATTATTATTATTATTATTATTATTATTATTATTATTGCATATTCGAGTCAGACTGAAGCTGAACAAAATTTGTAATCGAGCAACGTTTTCCGTTTTTGAGAAATTAATTACCTGTCGATATATAAGCTATTCTTGTCACGGCGTCATTTTTTTTTCTTTTTCCGTGAAGTCGTAACCGGAAATTCGATTCAAAACGTAGCTTTATTATTTTCTCAAAGATACATCGCTTTTATGAAAAAATGGTTTACGCCATTCGACTATATATTATCTGAATCTGTTAAACTTATGCATTTCCGAAAAGGAAGTAGTTCATAAATGTGTTAGGATGTAGCTCTTTAGGATTTGAGAAAAGCCTTAAGGAATGACAGAGAAATATATTCACAAATCTACTTTTTACTGAACGGATTCAAAAGTTATGATATTTATAACTCATATTTTTTTCTTTTGTTCTAAACTACATTGATTATTTAATGAATCCGTATTTGAATATTGAAACTCTAAAAATCTAGATAATCATTAATACATTGTGTATTTTCCATTCAGTGAACACAACATAATTTAAAAATACATTGTAAATTTATTCAAAGAGTATATAAGCAGTATTTTTTAAAGGAATCTTAATTGTATGTGATTTAAAACCTGAATTTTTTTGCAGAAATTGAGTAGGGCCAGATCGAGCCGGTCTGAGTCTTTTTTCACTGATTTTTGTACAGACAGAGCTCTGCCTGTACAAAAGTAAATAACATTAAAGTAAATAATAATAATTTGCTTGAATAAGCAAACACCATGTCCAATGCATCATGTCTCTAAGGTGAACGTGTTAAATTTCGGTACTGGTATTATAAGCAATGACTCTTGACACACATTTATACTTTTTCTAGTGAAAGATATGTTTTTTACTGGCCAAACCCGTTTTCGAGCTAAATTAGATTAGCCTCAACCAAACTATTTTATCCTTATGCCAATTGGATAAATTATTTTTTCTACACCAAACTTGTTTATCTAAATGCCCATAGGATAAACTAGTTTTTTCTATGTAAGAGGGTAATCGTTCATTTTTCCCTTCATACTTAACCATTAAATCCCCAAAACTATTCAGGGAATCGCCTTATCAGAAAGAATCTATATACAAATGTAAAGCAAATCCGTAAATTCTGCGTCAAAAACCATTTATCTAAATTATGGGGAGGGGTTAACCTACATTGCCCTTTTTTTACTCTTAAACAATAAACATCCACAACTAATAATGAGGGCGCCTTGTCAGAATGATCCTATATCTAAAATTTTAAATGAAAACTGACAATTCTGCATCAAAAATCCATTTCTTTAAATTAACGGTGGGAGACTAGCCTCCCGTTCGCTCCCCTTTATTCTTATCCAATGAATTCCCAAAATTAATCAGAAAAGTACCTTATATCAATGAACGTGCATCCAAAATTTGAAGCAAATCGGATATTTCTATCACGAGTTATCGCGTTACGTATATACGCACGTACATACGTACGTGCATACGACGTACGTACATTCATACATACAGAACCTGCGAGCCCATTATTTCTCAGGCTTTGACGCCTGCGAGCTAAAAACACGTAAAATTAAATTGGCCTAGGATAAACTAGATCAGCCTAGGACAAACTAGAATGTTGGCGCTGTGGCGGTCATTGAATTCAATAAAATCACGCCAAATTGAATTGACCTAGGATAAACTAGATCGGCCTAGGAGAAACTAATTCAGACCAATAAACAGCAGGCTAAACTAGTTTATCCTATAAGAGTTAGGCCAAACTAGTTTGGCCTAGGAAAAACTCGATTGTCCTATGGGCCTTAGGATAGACTAGTTTGGCCTAGGAAAAACTAGTTTATCCGATGGGCGTTAGGATAGACCGGTTTGGCCTAGGAAAAACTAGTTTATCCGATGGACGTTAGGATAGACCGGTTTGGCCTAGGAAAAACTAGTCTATCCGATGGGCGTTAGGATAAACTAGTTTGGCCTAGGCCAATCTAGTTTGGCCTAAAATCGGGTTTGGCCTGTAACATATATATATATATATATATTTTTACAAATTAATTTAATGCCGATATTTGCTATTGAAAAAACATATCCTTTTTTTAATATTATTATACGTGCGAATAAATAATGGGTTTTAATCAAAAACAAGAACGAAAAAGTACACGTTCGGCATAAATTATAAAACACTTTCCAAAACATTTAGTATAGAGTCACTCTTGGTCATTGAGTTTCTGTGGTAATTCTTGGTCATTCATCAAATGTAGAAAATATTAAACATTTTGATATTCTGAGAATAAATATTAAATATGTGAAAAATGCCAAAAGTATCAAAACATCTTGATATTTTGAAAATAAATTGAAAATATAAAACATTTTGATATTAAAAAAAAATAAATATCGGATAAACATCGCGATATATCCATTGATTATACTAGGTGTGCGCTCTCAACTGTGGCCAATGGCTAATTCTTTAACAGTTAGCCATAGCCATATGTTTCAGTTAAGAAAATGTTTGACTGAGGCAAACAAATATTTTTAAAACGATTTGGAATCAATACAAACATTTCTTTAAAAATTACGAAATTTAAATTTTTATACTTTTCACCGGTCCTATAATTTGTATTTAATAAAATTTTCCTGTCACACTGACAAGTAAGGGAAAAAAATACCGTTGTTCTACGTTTAAAATTGAACGAGTAATAACTGTTTAAAGTTGGCAATTATTTTTTGCTGCAAATTAGGGGTCATTCGCAAATTTAGCACAAATATAATTTCGTCAGAAATATTTAAAAAAAAAAAAAAATGGTAGAAGGTAAAATTAAAATTGCAATATAAATTTGTGATATTTAATCATTTTGGCATATTAATGCAAAATATACAATTTGTAATAAAAAGTAAGAAGAAAAACAGAATTTTTGTTAAATAAAATGATGAAAATTAGCAGCCTCAATTCTTGGCAAAATGGTACATATTTTAAAATGTTATTAGATTACACTTGAATGCAAAATATGGGTTAGATCATGCTTTTCAGCTCTTGAAAATTAATTCTTTATTCTGTACCTGGAATTAGAGGTCTACACGGGCCGAAATTTCCAGGCCCGGGCCCGGCCCGAACGAAAGAAATATTGGCCCGACCCGGCCCGGCCCGAAAGTTAAAATTTCGGCCCGAGCCCGGCCCGACCCGGCCCGGCCCGAAAGTTAAAATTTCGGCCCGAGCTTGGCCCGGTCCGGAAAAAAGTTTAAAATTCGGCCCGAACCCGGCCCGGCTCGAGTGAATTTCTACAGAACATTGATCTTTAATCTTATGGAAGAGTTCTGATCAAAAAAATTATATTAGTCTTTATTTTTTTTCCATGTTTATAATCTCCATTTATGCAGAAGTGCCGTAGGCTGCGATATTTATGCTTTTAAATGAATCTTTGTTTGTTGTATGTAAATGTTTCAGTTAGCACTAGTATTATTAATCCATATTCCCAGTAATGGAGACAAAAAATCGAAAAAGCGGTATATGGTAAAATTTCCAAAGACGAAATCGCTTTGGAACGAAAAAAAAATGCATTCCCTTCTTAACAGAAGTAAATGTTTAATATATTTTTTTTCTCCGTATTGTTGTATTCATTTTGCATGGGTGAACATTTAAAAAAAAACTTTCAGTTTTCAGTTTAAAAAAAAAATTCCGTCATAATCATGATTTTTTTTTTTTCTGTGTGTGTGTGTGGGTGTAAAATTCTATTTTAAAACGCCTAGTAATCTACGATTCTTTAAAAGGAATAAAGTCTAATGTTTAATTGCAGAATAATGACGGCTTAAAAGGATATGTTTTTTTTTTTTTTTTTTTTTTTTTTTTGCAGAAATTTTTGGACAAAGCCAAATATTACTGATTTATAAAAAGTCGAGAAAAGGATTTTCATATAGGAACTGATTATTTTGGTCCATGAAAACTAGGAAGAATGGAATCAGTCTCGGCTTCGTACGGAAAAAAAAAGTTACCCCGGCCCGGCCCGAATGCAATTATTGGAAATCGGCCCGAGCCCGGCCCTGGAATTACCTTCATTTTTTACCATCATATAAAGTTTTTTTGCAAATCGTAAATGCTTAATTTTTAATTTAAAAAAAGTATTTATTATTATAAAAAAGTTGGGATCGTTGAGTTGTTGAATTTTGATAACTGATTTTTAAGTATTCTTTACCGCTGAATCCGAAAATGACCTTCATTTGTAACTGTCACGTTTTTCACAAATTGTAAATTTCAAAGTTAAAAGTTAAAATTGAATCTCTTCACCCACCTCTCACTCATCAGATTCCTCATATGTTTAGCTGTAACATTCCTCCGTATAAGCCAAAAAATCGAATAAATTATAAAATTAAACAAAATTAAATTTTAAAAAATTGTAACGTAATAGCTAAAAGTGAAGGTAATTTTTCATTTTTGTCCTAAAAAGTACATAAACATCAATTATCAAAAGTTAAAAAACACAGTCATCTCCTTTATTTTATAATATCCGACTTTTGTTATTTTTAAACTTCGACAATTTATCATTTGCGAAAAATCAATTGCGATGACATGATAGTAAAAAATTAAAATAATTTTCGAATTCAGTGATTTTTTTTTTCGGTCTTATTTATCAGTGTAATAGGAAAATTTTACTAAACATAACTTATAAAGACCGGGGGACTATATAAAAATTTAAAATTCGTATTAAAAAAAAAAAAAAAACTTTTATTGACACAAATCGCTTTTAAAATATTTCTTTACCTTATTTAAAACATTTTTGCAATTAGAACTATATAACTGTGACTAACGGTTAAAGAATTAGCCTTTGGCCACCGTTGACAGTGGACACCCTGTATATCAACGAATCCTGATACTATTATGATGCATAATTTTAATTAACAGAAAATGAAGCAATTATTTCCATAAAAATTTTTCGCGTCAGCATAAATAAAATAGGGCAGCAAAAGTTCACTGTACGACTTAATGACACAGCCCACATCCTCAGTGGCGACATCAAATTAGAAACCAATCAACAGGTACAAAGCGCAACTACAAAATGATGCTTCTAGATATACTTTAAGACGGAAAAGAAGAAACATTAGCAAAAGCAATAATGTAATTAGAAGGAATGAAGAAGAAAATTTGTTAAATTGTAATATACATTACATAGTATCTATATTACAAAATACCTGCGTTATTTGGATTAACATCACATAAATCTATTTTGATATTAATTATCATAAACTTTGATTTAAAAAGAAACAAAATAAATTATATATTTCTTAAAATTTTATTAAAAGAAAGCTAAAATTCGATTGCATTATGTATAATTTGACTACTAGATTAAACATTACTATTAAGATTAAATATTTTCCTAGAAAGAAACGCTTAGCTAATTTTATACTGAAATTATAATTTGATGCAGACAATTTTTAAAGCTTAAAATTATAAAGATGTTCATTAACAGAAGTAATTTTCGAAGTGAATGGATATTTGTCTGTTTTAAGCTGTAATAAAAAATTGGAATACTATAACTATTAATAAAAAATAATTTAATTTTTCTTTTTTAAGAGTGTCCATCAATAGCACATCTATTCTATAACACAATTATGTAGGGGGGGGGGGGAAGTAAATTTTTTTCGACCTCCTTATTCACCCTCCATAATTGGAATTTTGAAAGCCGGTACTGTCTGACCGAGATAAGAAAAACCCTGTGTAGGCTTCCTGTTTTCGAAGGTTCCAAAACTTGTAGGAGGGAACTTCATCCGTAGGACCAAAAAAAGACTGCTTATTCGCGGAATGATCGGTTGAATGGGAAAAAAGGAAATGCCGGACTTCCCTAAAATAAAGTCGACTGACCAGTTACCTTGGCAACAGAACGCACCTGAGACCGGTTCTAGAGTCTTTCTTATAAAGCCAGACAGTATATTTGTTGTAGTACACTAAAAGAGATCTCGATAACTTTAAATTATTCCAGATTTTTCGGCTCGCTAGATATGCTGAAAACAGGGGGAGGGGAAAAGGATTTCAACTTTGATGCTCCCTCACAGCTCCGTATTGTGCCTAAAAAATTTGAGCCATACATTTTCTTATACTACTCATCAAGACTTTTAATTTGATGCAGAATACCACTTCGTAGGTGAATTTTGTTTCCTCGTTTTCCTTATGCATCCCCATATAAATAAATAAATAAAATATATAGTCACAAAGATAGGTTACATTTATGGCTTTACATATTCGACCAAAATTTTATCCTTGCACCTCCAAAAGTTTAGGAGAAAAACGGCTGTGGAACACAGGCAGCCTGACGAGAGCTAAAAGGTTCGGAGTAGTGATTACGGGATTTTAAAATAATAATAAATATCGATTTAAAAAAAGACTAATGGAGTGTCAGGTCAAGGAATATAAAATTTAAGACTTAGTCCCCATATTCTAATACTTATGTCAACATTTGAAGAAGGGATCTGTTTTGAATCCTAATCCAGACAACCTCCTTTTGCTATTACGCTTTTACGGTTAAAAACATATCTGATACAATTTATACAATTTACAGCCTTGTTCGAATGTTTGTAATTAAAGAAAAATGATTTAAGTAATATAATAAAGCAATTAAAACCTTAATATAAAGCACTTACCTCTTAATAAAATACTTAAGAATTTTCTACAAAATTGACAAGCATAATCTGCAAAACATTTGCCTCGATCTTAGATTTAAGAAGTGCTGCCATTCAAGAAAGAACAAAAACTCATTCTAAATTATTTCAGAAAATGGGTTAAGCTTGTATTTGAGTAATTTAAAGATGCCAGCTTTAGGGCACTTTATCTCATTAGATATTCTATTTAATACATGAGGAGAAAAAAAAAACAGATTTTAAAGAAAATAACTGTATCACAGTAATTTTCTCATTAAAATTGAAAAGAGAGATTATTTTAATCTGAATAGATGGTGTAAAGCCAAAATTATTAAATTAAGTTTTCCAAGAAAATTGGAAGAAATGAAAAGGTTTTAATAGATTCAAATTTTATGAATTAATTTATTCAACAGAAACAAAAATCGTCTGCCAGCATATTGACATTTAGGCAACGTTGATCAGCTTTACACTCAAACCATCGAAAAAGATTTAGCTTCTTAGATTATTTCTGAATTATTCATTCCGATTGACACGAATTGAATTTAAAGAAGAAATATATATATATATATATATATATATATATATATATATATATATATATATATATATACAATTTTCAATTAACTAATGACGGTGAAAATGTTTCATTAAGGCGTTAAAAAACAAAGCCGTTTAAGCGGTAAAAATGACATATATATATATATATATATATATACAATTTTCAATTAACTAATTTTAAAAAATGACGGTGAAAATGTTTCATTAAGGCGTTAAAAAACAAAGCCGTTTAAGCGGTAAAAATGACATATATATAATACCATTAAAAGTAGACAAGATTCATAAATGGATTTTATCAATAAAACAATAAACCAAAACGAAGAATTAAATTGAATTATAGTAAACAATATTAACCATTTGAAATTAACCATTGAATTTAATAACTTATAGCACATTGAACATGAAAGGAAAAAAGAATAATATGAATACAAATGAAATTTGTAGAACCAAAGCAGAATCTTCAGGTCCCAAATACTTTGGAACTACAAATGGAGTGTGTGGTTTCATCTTCGTATTTGCCATGAAAAAGCAAAACAATACGAATTTGGGACTACCATCACACAAAAACCAAATTATTAAACAAGGAACAAAGATATTTTACAAAAAGGAGTTGAAAGTAAGTAAAAATAATAGTTATCCATAACAAGCAAAAAAGATAAAGATGAATGGAAATATAATTGAACCGGAGAAAATAATTAATAATCGATATTAACATAAAATTAAATTAAGAAAATGATTAAAATTAGAATTAAGAGATAACATTCATATTAACATATAACTTAAAATACATTATTGTTACTTTAATCAGTAACATTTATTGTGACTATACATGGTAAAAACTCATTATCTTAATATAGGATAATAAAAATTAAAAAATAAAATAAAATAAAATAAAAATAAAAGAATAAAAATTAAAAAATTAAAATAAAAAAATAATAATATAGTAATAATATTATTAATAATAATACCAAAAATTATATCAATAACATTAAAAATAATTTGATAATTAAAATATAGCTATTTAACTATAGATATAACTAGACAAATATCCATATATTGGTGTAAATTAAACATATATATATATTTATAAAGCTTAATTAATTGTGAAAGTACGTCGATCCCCAGCTCCGAATTTAAAAATCAAATCATGCAAGAACACTATCACTTTTGACACATGAAATTTTACATCAACAATTATTTATTCAAATTAATTGGAAAGTTTTATGTACAATAACACCGAGATTTCTTTTTTCTGACAAGAAATCGAAAGATCCCATGTAATGAAAATGCAACACATCGAGTTACCACGCAGCAACTATAAACTTATAACAATCGCATATTAAAAGCTTTCAAAGAAACGAAGATACGCTTAGTAACAGAATCTAAAATGTTCACACATATAGGGAGTAAAAAGTAGAGTTTAAAAAAACACACCCAAAAAGTGAGACTTTTTGCATAATTAGTTTTCAACGCATGTCTATTTGTAGGATTTCTGAAAGCAAAATACGGCGGACAGCTGAAACAGCTTTATTTTTAGAGTAAGTAATGGCAACAAAATAAAATAAAAATAAATCAGTTAATAACTCATTAAAAAGATTTATTTGGGAATCGCGGTCCAGAATCCCCTAGAAAAAATTAAGGAATCAAGGTGAGTAGAGCAAAACCATTTTATTCAGTTATTCATTCATTTGCATACATTAACGAATAAATCAAGTATATAAAATAGCAGAGAAGAGATAATTACGATTAGGAATTCTTTACTTTTTTTTTTTTTTTTTTAAATTCTTTCCAAATTTTGTTGAAGTGTTTGATTTGCCTGTTTGCCGACCGAAACAGACATAACAGCGTATTTTATTAAAATAATTTGAATAATTTCAAATCGTATGTTTCCATAATTTCTCAACATTAAGCGATGTGTTTAGGGTATCATAGTTAATTCACAAACGCTCAGTGTTTAAATAGACGCCTTAATCTTCTGATGGGCGGTGGTATACATAATATCCTAGAATTACCTATTATTATTATCCTATCCCTACGATCCTTTTAAGATTTGCACCAGAAACTTTTAATAAAGTTTTACTTTTATATCTTTTGTGATAAAAAGCTGAATAATTGTTTTACTTTTCTTTATTTTGAAATAAAAATTTCGAAATTTCTGGTGGGAATCCAACATTACAGAAACGTAATTGCTTTTCCTCAAACGGTTAACTGATATTTCATACAGTCAGAAGGCATGTATTTAAGACAAAATCGAGGAAGATATATAAAATCATAAAAATTTAAGGTTCATTTATAAATATTATCACAGGCCCGGATAATGCGGACGGGTCAGTTAGTATTTTTCTTTCTTTCTAACCGATGACCAAGCACTACCTAGAATCGCCACCTAGCGGGAATAAACCTAATTCGTTCGTTTTGCACGTCGTAATATCTGCAGTACTTTCTCTTTGTTTGAGCATCTTTTATTTTACCTATTACTTAACATTACAGACTTTTGTTTGTACTGCAAATGGCTGCTCAAGTTGGTCTCGTAATTTAGAGCCTTGATCAGAGGACGAGACTTTCACCTGGCAAGGCACCTCCAGAGGTATAATTCACAACTAACTTGGAGGACTTTGCACCCACGACAGATTTTACATGCACCAGGCGCCATTAGGGAACATTTTGCGCCTAAAAGCTAGGCAGACAAGCAGGGCCCAAGGCCCAGCACCTTTTCGGAGGTCCCTTGCACCAAAGAAGTTTTCTATATATATATATATATATTTTTTTTTTTTTTTTTTGGGTGGGGTGGGGGGGGGAGCATAGGCAGGAACATTGTTATTAAGATACAGTTGTAAAGTTAACCAAAATATATTTTAGATAAAAAATAGGAAATTGAAATTTTAAGAATTTTTTTTTCTAAATCATTTTATTCAATTTTGGGCCCCCAGCAGTAGTGGGCCCAAAACCATGGCCTAGTTGGCCTGTGCGGTAATCAGGCCCTGCAGACAAGAGCGTTGCAGAGGAAGACAAGATCCCGCCTTTCTACCGTTCCTCACCGAGAAAAACTGGCTCCGTGGGCTATCCCATTATAGAGCGGCTCCGGTTGCTCGTGCGGTCAGGGTCCTATTGCGCCTAATAAAAAGGTGAGCTATCAAAAAATAATAATAAATAATAAAAAAAAATTGTAAATGGTTATTAGTGTATAAAATTCAAAGTTTCTTATTACAAATCAAACAAAAACATTCAAATTTTGAAAGAAAATAAAGGCTTAATATAAAAATCCCTGTCGGCTTGGCCTATAGGCGTAGGTAGATTTCGTTAAGTCATTTCAACAACAAAATATAAAATATAATTAGAGATAAACTTAGTTTAACAATTTTATGAGGCCGCTTTTAAAGAAATTTTAATTTTATTTTTCTGTAAGAACTGGTTTTATCAGAATCATCTTAAGCTAAATTTGGCTCAAAATGCCCACTTTGACAGCATTTTTAAAATATATTCTGACTTCATGAAAAAAATCAATGAATACGGCGCATTATATAGTTCCTAAACTAGAGAAACTGTCAACTGAATGTGTTTGAGAGGAAAATTGAATTTAAAAAAAAAAGAGTCAGAAAATAAGGAATTTGTTAATTTGAATGCATCCTCAATTCTTCAATCCACATGCGCTTCAGGAAATACTGTTCAAAATGGCACTTTGACAACATTTTTTAAAAATACATTCTGTCTTTAGCAAAAAATTGACCAATACGGCATATAATACAGTTTCTAAACAACAGAACCTGTCAATTGGATGCTTATGAGAGCAAATATGGATTTATAAATGAATCAGAAAGTAAGCAATTTGTTATTTCAATACTTCCACAATTTTCAATGACGATCGCTTCGGGAAATTCTGTTCAAATTGCCCATTTTTACAGCATTTTTGGAAATATATTCTGCTTTTATCAAAAAACTGGCCAATAAGTCGCATTATATAGTTCCCAAATAAGAAACCATGTCATTTAGATGCGTTTAAAATCAACAAGTTGGAAATTGCACGTGAAGCGGAGCAAATGAGGTGCGTTCGTACGATAACTAAGTTTTAAAATATTTAGATCTTGTTGATACAGTAGAGCGTACTTTGGATACAGTATAGTGGTCGAAATCTTTGTGTTCCTGTACATATGCAGGGAGTAATTTTTATAATACTTCATTAACGTACATCTTATTCCTAAAATGTGAAGTAGTTTAATATAATTAAAACACGCCCAAACAATGATTCCCCGTATAACATTATTTAGTGGAATACATTTGTGTGGCCCTGTAATTTAATAATAAATATTCTTTGCATCACAGATTGTACAGATTGTATTTTTAGTACATATTTCATAGATTCATGTCAATTCTATTATGTTCAAATGAATGTAACACCATTAAAATGCATTTGAAATTTTTTTCCCATTGATCGTAATGTAACGAAATATTTTGATTGTCCCTGTAATTGATCTATGCATCCAATTTTCATAACATTTGAAATGACTCGACAAAATTATGTAATAATTATACATTTTAAATTTCAAACGATTAAAATGCATTTGAAACTTTTTTCCCCAAAGACCGTAATGTTACGGAATCCTTTTGATTGTCCCTGTAATTGATCTATCCTTCCGATTTTCTCAAAATTTGAAATGACACAACAAAATTATGTAACAATTATACGTTTTAAATTTCAAATGATTAAAATGCATTTGAATTTTTTTCCCCATTGACCGTAATGTAACGGAATATTTTTGATTGTCCCTGTAATTGATCTATGCATCCGATTTTCATAACATTTGAAATGACTCGACAAAATTATGTAATAATTATGTATTTTAAATTTCAAACGATTCGGTTGGGTAGTTTTTGCGTTGTTATATACGGATAGACAGACGGACAGACTGAGCGACAACAATAGGTGCTACGTATTTACATAATTACGAACGCACCTAAAAATGAATTTTAAAATGATTCAGTATATAAGCTGCGATATCGGCCGGCTCCGTGATGTCGACGCCAGTAAGTCTGCGATGACGTTCCATGCCTAGTGCCATGAGGTCTGTTAAAACTGTCCACTCCGTAATTTTTCGTTTTGAAAGAGACTTTTTGAAAGTAACTTTTCTGTTTTGAAATGGAAGTGAAACGAAGGGATTCAGTTGTTGCCTGGTGTGCAGCAAAGAAAGAACGTTTTTTTCGGCGGGCTCGGGTGTGAGCCGTGGATAGTGCAGTTTTTAAAGAACATCGGAAAAGGGTGTTCGAAAGCTCATGCCCGGAAGGGGCAGTATGTTTTCAAGTGCATTTTCCTAATGGATATACCTGTACATAATTGTAAATAGCGCAGTGTGGTTATGTATATAGTTTTCATCGTGTACTCTGTGTGTTGGTTTTATTAAAGTGAATTGGGAAATTCTACAGAGAGTGGAGTATATTTAGTTACGACGTCACAGCTAGTAATATATAAAATTATTGGTGGCTTGCTGTGGGATACAGGAACTGAAAAAAAAAGTTCCGCGAACTCATCATCTCTTCTGCATTATTTCGAATGTGGACTGAAAACTCTTCATCTCTCGTGTATTATTTCGAATGTGGACTGAAAAGTCATCGTCTCACCTGTATTATTTTGAATGTGGACTGAAAAGCTGTGTCGGTCATTGAAATCAGCATTCGAAGATTCTGAATTTCAGCTCGGCATATTAAAGAATCGAACGGTGAGTCCCTATTGTTTCTCTTGCGCGCTGAATTTTGGGGAGGTCTCAATGCCATACGCTTAAATGTTAGAAAATTAAAATAGCGTGTTTCGTTTGTTTTCTTTTTTTTTAAAGGTTATTGCACAAGAGTATTTTCGTGATTTATTATTATTACTATTCTTTGCTAATTGCTGTTTTGTTTTAAAAGTAAAACAAAATAAGAAGTGTAAAAGTAGAATATATTAAGTATTTTAAATACATTTTTATTTTTTGCATAAAGAGTAAAGTAATTTTCATTGCACAAGTAGAGCGGTAATAAACTTAATTGTTCAAGTTGCAGTGTAAAGTTTATTAAATTAGAAAGTTGAATTTACTGAAATTATTATTTACTTTTTCTTACTGCATTAAAGCAAAGTGGTTTAGTAAAGTAATGTACTGAGTGTTTATTATTTGATTGTGCATTTTTTTATGAATACTTTAGTTACGGTTTTAATTATTTACTGTGATTAGAGAAAAGTGTTACTCAGTTGAAAAAAAAAAATCTTGTTTTTCTGTGGTATTTTAATGCTATTGTGCTCAGAAAAGTTATAGAAATATTTTGTAATTGTATTTACTTTTTGTAGTGAGATATTTTTCTGAGTTTGATTATTGCTTCATTCTTGAATAGGCAAAATAAAGATGTGTTGCTTTTGCTCGCAGCAGAATTTGATACCGAAATATCTGCTGACATTAAAAAAGTGCCTTTAATTCAGGCAATTTTGAAAGCTTCTGATTATGATGAGCAAATTGCAAAAGATATGTTAGAAGGGATTTTAGAAGAAAGGGAAAAATTAGCAGAACAGGAAAAATTAAATAAATTAGCGGAACAGGAAAGGTTAGAAAGAGAGAAAGATAGACAATTGGAATTAGAGAAGCTGCGATTACAATGCAGTGCAGATAGTAACTCCTTAATTTCCCCTGATTCTGTAACGGCTGAAAATAAAGATAAAAGAGTGAGTTTAAAGGATTTAGTTCCAAAATTTGACCCTAAATTAATTGATATTACCTTGTTTTTTATGATTTTTGAGAGTCAGGCGTCAAAAGAAAATTTAGGAGAATTAAATTACGTTTCCCAACTTATACCTTTGTTACCTGTAGAGGTAGCTGAAATTATTGTAAAAGAACCCTTAGAAAAAAGGGATGATTACCAGCATATCAAGAATGTTTTGTTAAAAAGATTCAGATTAGGAGCAGGGGCCCTGAAAACAAAATTTGAGACTCATCAAAGGAAGGCAGGTGCGTTATGGACTGAGCTTGTTTATGAATTAAGAGGGTATTTAGAATACTGGTTAGAAACTGTTGAAGTAAATGATTTTGAATCACTCAAAGAACTAATGCTCACAGAGCAGGTTAAGCGTAGAGTTCCTTTTGCTATTAAAGATAAATTCCTCGATGAGTGGGACGAGATTAAGACAGCGTCATATTTAGCAGAAAAATGTGATAAATTTGAAAGTGTGAGAGGGAATGTTAGGAAGTTTGATAACAAAACTTGGAATAATAAACCATACTTTAGGGATAGGAATGGGCAAGATAATGCTAGAAGTAAAGGGGATCAGATAGTTAAATCAGGTGGGGTTGATAAAAAAGATAATGTGCGTAGGGATTTTGGAAATAAAGAAAAATTTGATAGAAAAAAGCCAATTATCTGTTTTCAATGTAATCGTGCAGGGCACATTAGGCCAGATTGTCCGGATTTAAAACGCAAAAGTTCTGGAGATTTAGTCAGTCATGTGGACGTAGGTGTACGTTTAGGACAGTGTTTTACACCTTATTTGAAAAAAGCAGAAATTAATGGGATAGAACGAAATTACTTAAGGGATACAGGGGCTGGAATTGATCTTTGTGACCGTAGTTGGATAGATAACGATGATTTAATTGGGGAAGTAACGTGGATAAAGCAACCCTTGGATAATGCGTGTAAATGTTTGCCCTTGGCGAGAGTTACAATTAAAGGGGATTTTGGAATGGTGATTACTAAGGCAGCTGTGATACCGACAGAATTAGAGCAAGGTTATTATTTGCTGGGAAACAAGACAGCTGAACTTATTGAGGAATCAAAAGGTAATCCTGTGTTGCTAAATGCTGTAATGACGCGCAGTCAGAAGCGGGAACGTGAAAGAGAGATACCCGTGGTTGAAGTTGAGAATGAATTGGATTTGGAAGATGGAGATAAGGATGAGGTGGAGTTTAAAGAAGAGGAGGAAGGGATGGTTATACCGGAAAAGTTAGAGACGGAGACAGGTTTGGTTAATGTATCAGCGGAGAAATTTAAAGAAGAGCAGAAAAATTGCCCTTCACTTAAGCAGTTGTGGGAGAAGGCTAAAAACTCTAATGATAAAGAATTTTGTATTAGGGAAGATAAGCTTGTACGGGTGTCGCTATCAAGGACAGGTGAGGAGAAAATACAATTATGCGTACCGGAAATTTATCGAAGAGAAATTTTAGCATTGTGTCATGAGCAGGTATCAGGACATTTAGGTACGACAAAGACAAAGGATAGAGTCCTTAGGTATTACTTTTGGCCAAATTGTTATCAAGATATTGAAAATTACGTAAAAACTTGTGATCCATGCCAAAAGGTGGGTAGTAATAAAGATAAGCGTAAGGCCCCTTTAAAACTGGTACCAATAATTTCCGAATGTTTTTCTAAGATAAATCTGGATGCGGTAGGTCCCTTACAAACTAGTAATAGAAATAACAAATACAGTAAAACCCCGATAATTCGGATTAATTGGGACCAGACTCAATCCGGATTATCGAAAATCCGGATTATCCGGAGAATAAGAAAAAAATGATATAAAACAAAACATACGTACAGAAAATCACCTTTATTTTTAACTTGTTGATTAATTACAGACAGTAAAAATGTTTACTTCGTAATAAAAAAGTTTGTAATTTTTTGCTGTGCCAGTTTTCTATACCTTTTGTGAGCCGTACGGTCACGCATCCGCTTGAGCATAAGTAGTTCGTTGGGTGTAGTTTAAATAAGAGTTTAAATAAGAAAGCTTAAGGTATTCTTCCGAAAAGGTTTCAGAAAAAAAGTTTTTTTTTTAATTCAGAATACGATGATGAAACAAGTTTATGCAATGGAAATTAACCAAATCGTTTCTCAATCGCTTGACCAAACCGATCCGGATTATCCGGAGATCCGGATTTACGGGGTCCGGATTTGCGGGGTTCTACTGTACTTAATTACATCCATTTGCCTTGCTTCTAAGTATCCGGATGCCATACCGGTGGTAGATATCACTTCCACTTCCGTTATTGATGCTATGTTGCAGATTTTTGCTAAAACGGGCTTTCCCAGAGAGGTACAATCTGACTTAGGAAGGTCTTTTACGAGCGAGTTAACGACCGAATTCTTTCAAAAATTTGGCATAAAAGTGTCGCATAGCTCAGTCTGCCATCCGGAGTCCAATTGTATGGAAAGATTACATTCTACATTAAAGAAAGCCATTAGCCTTATGTCTCGAATCGGGTCGTGATTGGGAAGAAGTTTTGCCTATGGCACTGTTCGCTTTAAGAACAGTAACGCATGAAAGCACGGGGTTTAGTCCCGCTGAACTCGTTCACGGGAAGAATTTGCGTATGCCACACACTTTGGTGTATGAAAATTGGATGGGTGACGAGAGTACGGACCAAAATGTGGTAGATTATATTTTGAATCTGACAAATAGATTGAAAAGATGTCAGGAGTTGGCAGTCAAGCGGATTGAGGAATGTCAGGACAAGCGAAAATTATGGTATGACCGGAATGCAGTGATAAGAAAGTTCAAGGTTGGGGACCAGGTGTTAGTTTTGGCAACCTCTAAATCTCATAAGATGGCTGTAAATTGGATCGGGCCAGGTACGGTCACGGGAGTAATTTCAGAAACGAATTACACCGTTGACTTACCAGAGAAGCGAAATAAGGCGACAATCTATCACGTTAATTTATTGAAACCTTATTATAAGCGGCCGGAATTTGTTAATCTGGTAATTGATATCGATTCGGAAGAGGTGGAAGAAGATGCCGAAATACCGTACCCCATGCCAAACCCCACACAAATTGATTTTTGGGAAATCGTGAACAACAGTGAACTAGAGAAGAGGGCGACAGAAATTCAAATTAATAATTTTAAGGATGTCATAGAGCGAAATAAGAAAGTATTTTCTTCAGACCCAGGACGTACTCATTTAGTTGAGATGGATATAGAATTAGTTGATGAAACGCCGGTGAGAGCCAAATCTTATAGAATGTCGCCGAGGCAGATAGAAATTTTGAGGGAGGAGATAAGAAGATTATTAGACTTAGGAGTAGTTGAGGTAGGGCAGTCCGATTTTACGTCCCCCATGATTTTGGTAGAGGTTCCGGGAAAAGATCCTCGTCCTTGTGTAGACTATAGAATACTAAATTCCAAGACTCGAACGGAATTTTTCCCACTCCCGAATATAGAGGAGGTAGTAGAAAAGGTGAGTTCTGCGACCTTTATTACGGTGATGGATTTAACCAAAGGTTATTTCCAAATACCACTGACCAAAAGGGCCCAAAGGTACGCTGCATTTGTGACACCTTTTGGGGTATTTTTGCCTAAAGTCATGATGTTTGGTCTCGTGAACGCTCCTTTCTACTTCTGTAAATTAATTTCTATGGTTCTTGGAGGTCTGGAATCGTTTGCCTTGCCGTACATTGATGATATTGCGGTGTTTTCACTTACTTGGGAAAGTCACATGAAGGATATAGCCGAGGTCCTAAAGCGCTTATTAGAGGCCGGTTTAACAGTGAAACCCACAAAATGCAGATTTGCACAAGACAGTGTGAAGTTTTTAGGTCATGAGGTAGGTTCGGGAAAGAGGTCCCCCAGTGATGTAAAAATTAAAGCAATTTTAGATTTTCCAACACCCTCAACTAAAACACAAGTAAGGTCATTTCTGGGAATGACGGGCTACTATTCTCGTTATATAAAAGATTATGCAATAATCGCGGTTCCCCTGACTAATATCTTGAAAGGGAAAGTAAAAAAAAGAAAAGATAGAGTGGAATGAGGATTGTGAAAAGGCTTTTCAGGAATTAAAAAGGAGGTTGACCCAGAGTCCTGTTTTATATGCCCCTGATTATAGCCAAGAGTTTATTGTGCAGACCGACGCAAATTTATATGGGGCTGGTATAGTTCTGTCACAGATTCGAGATGGGGAAGAGCATCTCATTTTATATTTAAGTAAGAAATTTTCTAAAGCAGAGCAGAACTACAGCACTATTGAACGCGAATTAGCAGCGATTGTATATGGTCTTAAAAAGCTGAATCATTATCTGGATGGGCAGCGGTTTGTTATACAAACAGACCACCATCCGTTGACCTATCTTAAAACAATGATGGGGGAAAATGCTAGATTGACTAGATTATATTTACAATATAATGCCCACTACAATGGCATACAATTTTGAGGTTAAGCACAAACCGGGAAGGTTTCACGGGAATGCCGATGGACTGAGTAGAACTGAGTAATAGTGTGTGTAAATAATAAAATTCAATCATCGAATTCACTCATTTATATTTATTTTACATATATTGAATTTTATTTAATTGTATTAATTTTGTGTATTATTTAGAATAGAACTTTATGGTGCATATTTGAGAATAGTACTGTGCCATTCTTTCGGCTCAGATGGATATCTCAGATGAGTAGCTCATTGTGTTTAGTGAATTTTAATCATAAGTTTTTTTAATTATTAATATGCATTTATTTTAATAGTGTTCTGGTATTGTGACCTCTCAGGTTTGGCGTGTCGGGAGTGACGAGGGGCTCAATGCCGTCTTCCCAATCTTCAATTTTCATAGGTGTATGCACCCTATGAAAACCTCTTTAGGGGGAAGGAGCTGTGATATCGGCCGGCTCCGTGATGTCGACGCCAGTAAGTCTGCGATGACGTTCCATGCCTAGTGCCATGAGGTCTGTTAAAACTGTCCACTCCGTAATTTTTCGTTTTGAAAGAGACTTTTTGAAAGTAACTTTTCTGTTTTGAAATGGAAGTGAAACGAAGGGATTCAGTTGTTGCCTGGTGTGCAGCAAAGAAAGAACGTTTTTTTCGGCGGGCTCGGGTGTGAGCCGTGGATAGTGCAGTTTTTAAAGAACATCGGAAAAGGGTGTTCGAAAGCTCATGCCCGGAAGGGGCAGTATGTTTTCAAGTGCATTTTCCTAATGGATATACCTGTACATAATTGTAAATAGCGCAGTGTGGTTATGTATATAGTTTTCATCGTGTACTCTGTGTGTTGGTTTTATTAAAGTGAATTGTGAAATTCTACAGAGAGTGGAGTATATTTAGTTACGACGTCACAAAGCAGTTTGGCAGTTTTTTCTTCAACTCCAATTTTTGTTTAATTTATTTTTGCTATAAGAACTGGTCCTACAAAAAACTTGTCAGCGTAAAAGTTGTAGATATTATTCAGAAAATGTAGAATAAATTTTATCGGATTTGAAATTTTAAGAATTGACGAAGTTATGAATTTTTTTCTGTTTCCACCCCCCCTTTTTGTTTTCGTTTTTAATTTTTTTTTTTTTTTTAATTTAATAAGAGTCGTTTTTAGTATCAAAAACTTATAAATACAAAAATTTTAGAAAACATTAAGAACATTTATAAAAAATTTAATTGGATTTGATATCTTGAGAATTGACGTAGTTATGAATTTTTTTCTCCCCAAAACCCTATTTTTTCACCTCTTTCGAGGCCATTTTTTTTTTTTTTTTTTTTTTTTTTAACTTTATCAAATATCTGCCATGCATAAATATTTGGTCATTTTCTAGAAGTAATATAAACTTTAAACTGATTCGATATCTATTTCCAGTAAGAAGTAATGCGGCTTTTTCTGTTTTCACAAAACCCCTTCTATTTCCACCCCTTAGTCTGATTTTGCCCATTAACGAACTTGACCCAGATTTTATGCCCCTTGATTTTATGTATCAGTTTGGAGGCGATTTGAGCAGAATTATAAAAGTTATCGTGTCCATAAAAAAGATTAGGGGTCATAATCGGCGTAGATCTGCAAACATTTTCAGAAAATACAACATGGCAGCGAACACAATAGGTAGTAATTCTTACGAAATCAACCTAAAAGAATAAATAAATTTATTAAAATGAAGCCAGCTCTTAGCACCTTCATTAAGAGTTTAATTGAAAAACAACAGATCTTTGAAACATTTTCTACTTCCTGATTGGTTTGATTAAAAATGTCAACAATAACCCAGATTTATAAAACATGTAAGGAAGAATTATTAAAAAATAAAGCTAAACAGTTATTAGTTATTTTTTTTTTTATGAAACAAAAACATCAAGGGATATCCATTATTGGAAGGGTCTTATTACTGGCACGTCTATTCTATATCAACCAACAGATTAAATACAGAGCCGTCAAAAGAAATGGAATACATATTTGACGATGGACGGCAACTGCTGGAATCAGTTTTTCAAAGGTTTTATGCATTTTCAAAAATGTTTACTTAGTTACCTTATTTCCTTAAACAATGAAGTTTTAAAAACATAATATTGTCCCCGCAACAGTAGTCTTGTATTAATTTTAATAATTTAGTCAGTCAGGTCGGGGTAGAGGTGTGAATCTTGATTAAACTTAGATAGAATAATACGTTGTCAACATTGTTGACTTCATACTATTCTGATTTTGGAATATACAGTGGATGTTTATGTTTATATAGAAGCTATCTAAGTATCTGAATAGATTCGGAAAAATTCTAAGAAAAACATAACATATTGTCATCAAAACACAAATATTTTTAAAGAGCGGGACATTTACATCATAATAAGTTCAATATCAACGTGAAAGTATGAATCACAAATTTACTAAATGGTGTATACAAATACAATATGTCGTGAAGTCAAAAATAAAACAAACACTAAAATAATAAATAAAAATGAACATTGGAACTATCACTACTTGATACGTTTTTTTTTTTTTTAATTAAGGCAGAATTTAAAGTGAACAGATACATTTTAAAATGACTTTTTTAATGCCACATGACAGACTATTTGGGTATTTAAAAACTTAATATTATTTTACCAAAACTTTAATATTACTTAAATTTTAAATTCTTAAAACATTTATAAACTTCATGCAGTAGACTCCCCGAAATCCACGCAGTTTGGGACCAGAGGTTATGCAGATTTTAGAATTTTGCGGATTTCTGGTCACTGCTTTGTTTACATTTTTAAACAGTAGTTTGGATGTAGTTAATGCAATCGAAACTATAATGAATGCTTACAATATAATAAAACATTAAAATAGGTAATAAACTAAAATAATAAAAATTTAGATAATTTCTAAAATTATTAAAATATTAAAAGCAAAGGTCAAATTAATGATCAATGTATGATTAAAAATTCATTATAAAGATGAAATGTATTTTTCCTGAATTATTCAATGAAACTTGCCTCATAAAGATATATTACTAAATCCCATCAAAGTCATAAAATAAGGAAATTTCATTTCAGGTTTAACCAGCCTTAATAAAACAAGTTGGAAATTGCACGTGAAGCGTCGCAAATGAGGTGCGTTCGTACGATAACGAAGTTTTAAAAATGTTATTCTCATAAATCAATCTCATAAAATTGTAAATTACAATTAAAATACTCATCAAACAATGTTGTCACTATACCATTATGCAATGGAATACTTTTGTGTGGCCTTGTAAATCTATAACAAATGTTCTTTAGGGCCGAAACTAGAGGGGGGCAGAGGGGGTATGTTCCCCGGGCGCCACCAGAACAGAAGGTGAAAGGGGCGCCAAGCCAAATTAAGATTTTTTTGGTGTATTTGATATAAAGAATGCATATATGTGGACGGGGGGGGGGGGGGGGGGGGCAAAAATCCGTGTTTGCTCCGGGCGCAAAAAAGCCTAGTTTCGGCGCTGCTTTGCACCACAGATTATGCAAAATAATTATAATATATACTTTATAGATTTATATCAATTTTATTATGTTCGAATGAGTGTAACACCATTAAAATACATTTGAAACATTTTTCCCCATTGACTTAATGTAACGGAATACTTTTGATTGTCCCTGTAATTGATCAATGGACACGATTTTCATGAAATTTGGAATGACTCGACAAAATTATGTAATAATTATGCATTTTAAATTTCAAACGATTAAAATGCATTTGAAACTTTTTTCTCCATTGACCGTAATGTACCGGAATACTTTTGATTGTCTCTGTAATTGAACTATGCATCCGATTTTCATAAAATTTGAAATGACTCGACAAAATTATCTAATAATTATGTATTTTAAATTTCAAACGATTCGGTTAGGGGCCGTCCATTAATCATGCGAGGCTCGAGAGGGGGGGAGGGGTCCATAAAAAAATCACGAAACATCACAAGGGGGGAGGGGGGTGTAGTAATATATCACGAGTATTTATTTTTTCGGCAAACGCGCGATACTGAACCAAAAAGCGGCGTTTCATGTATTTATTTTTTCGTCAAACGCGTACAAAGTCGAAAGCGGCTTGTAGTGTGACCTTGATTCACCGTTTCCAGGCAACGAACGAAGTGAAGTTCCTGCGAGAGAGATTCTCTGCGTAGTACGCGAAAATGATGACGCCGAGCAGTGTGACCGTTTTTGGATTGTTGTAAGAAATCTGGACTGTTGTAGGACTTACAACAAGCTAATCAAGCTAAAAACTCTGGCTAAAAGATAGTTGTAAGTCTATTGATATACTGACGATCGATAGATGGCAGGACCATCGAATTTATTTTTAGCTTGTTGTCAGTCTGAACTAGCCTGCTTTTAGCTTAAAAAAACGGTCACACTGACGCCGAGTGGCTTGATGAAACCGATGTGAATCTTCAACAAAGCACTGTGCCTACAACTAACTTGCAAGATGCCTATCCAGTTATTGGTGTTGAAGAAAGTCTTGCTAATCCGTGGTCTGAGGACATTGTAAATTAAATTATGTTTATGTATTACTACAAAAAAGTTTTTCGCATTTCTTTCATTATTTTTATGTCAGTCCAAAACAACATGCAACCTTTCTGTTTACCTCTTAAGGTTATTATTGTAGGTTTTTTTATTTTCTATAATAAAATTTGATGATACCTGAATTAGAACCTGTATTTTATAATAAATATTCTTAAAAAATTAAGATTCTTTGTAGGTACTAAAAAATACACGTGATGTAGGGTTGGGGGGGGGGGGTAGTCTTGAACCTCACCATGTATCACCAAGGGAGAGGAGGGGGGGTTAAAATGCCAAAAAAAACATCACATGATTAATGGACGGCCCCTTAGGTAGTTTTTGAGTTGTTATATGCGGATAGACAGACGGACGGACTGAACGACAACTATAGGTGCTATACGTATTTACATAATTACGAACGCACCTAAAAACTGGATTAAAACATAAATATATTTGGTAAGAAGATTGTGATTACTAATGATAACAATATCTCGAATTTTTTCTGAGATTATTTTTCCTTCGTGAAAAAAAAAAAAAAATTGAGTAATATAAACAAAAATTACAAATTAAAATACATATGGAATTAATATAAAGCTAAAAAAATCAAATTTTGTCTACATCTGAACTGAATGTTTCATTGTTTACATCCATAAATTATATGCGGATTTGAGGGAGTCTTAGTCTACATTAGTATTAAAAAAATAATTATAAACAATATTAATAATTAAAGTCTTCATAATTTCACTAAAACAACTATTAAAACAATTAAAATAACTTTTTGCGTGTAAAAAGTTCAAATTACAAGCTCAATAAAAAATATTAAACTAAAAATAGCGCTCTGTAGACTTCATTCAACATTTAAGCACTACTTTTTTAAAAGTGGAAAAATTTGCTTTATTTAATTGCTGAGGTTCGGCGATAAAAAAATATCCCATTCAAAATTGCTATTGATCAAATTCAAGGATTTTGCGCATCATAATAAACTTTTTAGCATTCATAAAAGATTCATTGTGAGAATTTTGACCAGTTCGTAGTTTGTAATATTTCAATAATCGGCCATAATTTACGAAATATTTATACAACTTATAAAGTATAGAAAAATGAATAAAAAATACTTATATGAAAAACGTTATCGCCAAACTATAAGATTAAATGTCAATAATGGATGATCGTGAATGTCACATTCAATGACATTAAATACGATTCACGTGTTTAAAATGCCATTAAGTAATTTTTATTTCGACTTTTTATTTGTATTTTTAATAATATTCTACTAATTATTTGTTTTTTCGTTATATAAAATAAAAATTAATGTCAATATGTATAATTTGGCTATTAGTTTGGCGATTTGTATAATTTGGCGAAATTGGTCGATGGGATAACAGAGTAGTACCGAAAAAACATTTTTCTCGAAACAAAGTAAATACCTAATTCAAAAAATAATTACAGAATAAATGCATAATAAAATGTTTAGTTATATCTTTTAAAGCGAACAAATAAAGTAACAACCTGTTTAATAAATTACATTAAAATTTTAAATATTTTATCTTTAGATTAGGATATTTGAGCTTTTTAATAATATATAAGCTGTATATAAATTAAATTCCGAAGTTTAATCAACACACACACACACCCAAAAAAAAAAAAAAAAAAAAAAAAAAAAAAAATTACAAAGTTAAATCATTTGTTAAACTGAAATGAAAATTAATTTCAAAGAAATAAATAACGATGCAGGTGCTCTTACAATTTTATAGAATTTTTTTATTAGCATTTTTTAATTTATTTATTTTCTGGTACTTTTATTTGTTTTTATCTGCATATTATTATTTTTTTTAATATACATACACCACATACAAATATACTAAAATTGGATGGTGTCAGGAAAAAAAATATATTGTAACAATAATTAAAAAAAATAGAATAAATTATATAAGGAAAAAAATATTAATAATTATTAATAATTAATAAAAATAAAGTAAATTAATAATAATATTTATTAATCTATTTTTAATTTAGAATGCAGATTTGAAAAACTTTTCTAAGCATGATAAGCTCATCTTATTCAACTACTTTACAATTAAAATTATTAATGTTAAATGGAAAATACCTTAATATTGTTTTTAAATAGTAATATGTCCTGAATTATAATATTGTCAATGCATTTAAAGCAAAAAGAATGGCAAATTTATTTTCTGTAATATTTTGATTGTTGTAATAACCCATTAAATACGACACTCAATGTAAATATAAAATCACATTCTTTAACCCGATTTTAAACACAACTGGTTTGTTTGACATTTGTCAAGTGTAAATTCAAATGGCAGACATTGTATGCATCCAAAGTTAGTATTTTTAAAGATCGACAACATATATCTCATACTTCTTCAGGATACAAACAATATATATATATTTTTAATCCGATCTTAACCCTCTCATGCATACGGGCCTCATATGAGGACAGATAATTATTGCATTATTAAGCAAAAAAAATTTGAGCATTCATTTATGAAGATCTGATTTGCGGAAAGATAATAGCTAGCATGCAGTACAATAATAAAATTATTTTAGGATGGGTCTTTCATTTATTATAAAAAAGATTTTTTGTGAATAATGAAAAAGAATGAAAAAAAAATATGCATGAGAGGGTTAAATACAACTAGTTTGTTTGACATTTGTCAAATGTAAATTCAGATAGCAGACATTGTATGCATACAAAGTTAGTCTTTTTCAGTAGCGTAGATATATCTTTTTTGGCGCCAGGGGCCAGCAAGAAATTTTGCGCCCCCACCCCAATATAGATATATAACAATTTCTCTCAATTTGGCGCCCCTAGGCCTCGGCGCCCGGGGCGGACGCCCCCTTGCCCCCCCTTAGCTATGCCACTGGTCTTTTTAAAGATCGACAACATATGTCTCATACTTTCTTCAAAATGCAATTTTTTTTTTTTTTTTACTTTTGTCAAATGTAAATTCAGATAGCAGACATTATATTTATACAAAGTTAGTCTTTTTAAATATCAACAACATATATCTCATACTTTTTCTAGATGCATTTATTTTTTTTAAACCCAATCTTAAACACGATTGATTCGTTTGATATTTGTTTAGAGTAAATTCAGATAGCAGACATTGTATATAGCATACAAAGTTAGTCTTAAATATCAACAACATATCTCATACTTTCTTCAAGATGCAAATCATTTTTTTAAATATCAGATCTTAAGCATAACTGGTTTGTTGAAAATTTGTCAAATGTAAATTCAGATAGCAGACATTGTATACAAAGTTAGTCATTTTCAATATCAACGACACTACATCGCATACTTTTTTCAAGATGCAAATCATGATACACTGGAATTTAAAAGTATTGTAAATGATTACTGAAACAATGAAAAATAAATAAAAGAAATGAAACGAATATAAAACAAATTAATTAATTAATTAATTGAAAAAATCCCACATTACAGAAGCTTTTTTTTTTTTTTTTCGAAATACAGGTTTTTAAAATATTTTGAAACTGACAAGCACTTACTTTTTAACTTCATATTTATTTGCTAATTTTTTTATTTTACGATTACTATTAAAAATAGTTAAATGTTACTTTAAAACAGCGATATAGATCGAAAACTGCATAACATGCACTATTTCCAATGTAAATAAAGCAAAAAGTTGCATGAACTTACTTTATGCAATCTTTGACAGGGCGTATTAATCCATTAAAAGTTTTAGAACACTAATAAAAGGATAAAATCAGTCACAATCCATTCCTTTAACTCGATCTTAAATGCAGCTGGTTTGTTTGACATTTGTCATGTAAATTCAGACACTGTATTTACACAGTTTTTCTTTTTTATAAAGAGACGGTTCGCATACTTTCTTACATGTCGAACTAGAAAACACGTTCGTTAAGCTGAAGCCGGTTAACTTGCATCTCAAATCAAACAACAGCCGCCGGCATTACAGAACTCCGGGAATGTTTAGGGGTTGCTAAGTTCCGGTAATCTGTGTGGAAACTTCGCCAAACTTGCATTTGGCGGTTGAATTTCAAGATTTTTTCACACAAGACGCGTCATAACTTAGGAATGAATTACTCAGTATCAGTAGCATGGCAAGTCGTTAAAATGAAGGAGATTACGCTACGGTATTGCTTTTTGTGATTCAATGAGAGATTTGATAAGAGATGACACAGAAATTTGAAATAAATTATCTAAAAACGAAAGGATTACTTAGAACTATTTTTAATTATGATTTAACCCTTTCAAAAAAACGTAAAAAACAAAGAGAAAAAAAAAGTATATGACAACACTTTCAGTATTCTATGTTTCCCTATGACTCCGAGATTTAAAAAAAAAAAAAAAAAAAATCATAACAAAAGCAAAAAGAAGAACAATAAATCATGCATCGGGACAGGGCCGTGCTTAAGGGGGGGCGAGCCGGACATTTGCCCAGGGCCGCATAAATTTGGGGCCGCAAAAAAATTATGTTGTTTTTAAATTTCACCAGTTTTTATGAAGCTATTAGCTGATCAGTCCGGCACTGACCGTGCCCATGATGAATGACCCTTACACTAACCTCAAATTTGTATGATTTTATTGCTTAAGACAATTTTATCTGAATTTATATTTTTGCGTGAAAAAGTATTGAACTTAAAATATGCTATTTTTTATTTTATTTTCTGCGTAATTTGAATTCTAGAGTTTTTGCGCACCGAAAGAGAGCGAAAACACGACGAAATTCCCAGGTTCTTGCCTATTTCGTCGAATTTCCCATACTTTATTTTGTAAAAAATATTTCTACCCGTCCGAACGCTTCAAAGTTTTAGTAGGTGATGTAAATATGATATATAGAGATGTTTTTAAAAGTTTGTGCTAAAATAAGGACGTTTAGTTGCTTTTAGCTTAGAAAATATCGTCTTCGTTTCGCGCAAAGTGATCTGCTTTCTCTGGTGTATTGAGCAGATTAAAATTCACATAATTTAAAATTGATTGCACCGTCGATTAAAAGATTTCAACTGTAGGAGTATATTTTTGATTTGTACGAATACCTTAAATTGCGCTGAAGAGGGGGGAAACCGCGACAAAACGTTGAATTTTTTAGAGATTTTGTCAAAATTGTCACTGTTGTGTTTGCGCTGACGCTTTGGTCAGGGCATCAAAGGAAATATAATGTTATGTTTACTTGAAAGTGGAAAAAGCACTTTTTATTTGCCTCTACCCACAATTAGGCCAAAGTGATCGTGATAATGACAGCACATCGCGGAGAATGGTGGCCTGCAAACGACCCACGTGACCATCCTTACTTCACTTAAAAAACAATAAAAATATTCTTTATCCATGATGACATAAAATGTCAAACATAAAGTTAAAAAATATAAAATTGAAAAAGGTAAAAAGGTTACCTGTCAAGTCCTTGGATGTTGATGACAAATAAATCCAGACAATAGACACAACAAAATTATTATGCACACAAAATTTGAAGAAAACTATTTTTATTTCATGAAGAACTTGTTTCCCTTTTTCATGAATAAATATTTCTTCACATATTTATATTATTTTTGACTCGTACATATTAATCTCTCTCTTCATAAAAAACCATATCATAATATATGCTAATCACAACAATTGCTATCTCTAAGCAATAAAAATTCTTTGTCAATAATATAATTTAGATATCTCAACAGGATGTAAATTATAAATTTTCTCATGACATAAAAGGAGAATATAATATTATTTCTTCTTGAAAAAGAGCAACTTTCATACTATGAACTTTCAAAAAAAACAAAATGTATTATACTTCATATTGCATAGATACAAACCAATATTTTCTTCATAACGCCCCTTGGGTATTCAAAAATTATATATATAAAATTGGGCAAAATAATGAAGTAAAAAACTTTATGAAAATCAAATATCTTCATTTGATGAAAGAAAAAATGTTCACCTCTTAAAGCACACGTTCTTCACCTCTGCTTGTTTTTTTTCAGAGGATTGAGAACATATAAAAGCACAATTGAAGAATTAATCACAAAAATATTTGACGAAAATTTTAGACGAAAAGATGAAGAATAAAACTATTTAGAATAAACATGTCGACAACCTTCTTTAGTTAAAAGTGGCATCAATAGAGCAACACATAAAAGGCTTCACGACGTCACCTTATTTAATACGCATATCCAAACAGAGTGCACAACAAAAATACTTTCAGGATCCTTTGAAACAAAAGGTTTGCTCCTCGTTGCTTAACAGAAATCAACATCACTTTCCTAGATGCATTTTGAGGGCAGCACTTTTTCTTTGCCGCACTTAAAAATCAGCATCGTAATAATCTCAACATAACAAAAAAAAAACCGTTCCATCCTTCGTTAACGGGAGAGCACCTCGGCCCCGAAATTACACTAAAAACTTTCAATCATACGACTGCATCCATCACAGCAGGTGTCTATCGGCGCAACTGACGCAGGTGGCCGCGAGCCCAGGGGAAAAAGAGAAAGGGTTATTGTAAATGCAAAACACGCCAATTTGGCAGTGAGCAACAGAGGGGGTGAGGAAAAACTAAGCCAAATTACAATATACAGTATGAAAAGATATGTAACTAATAAGAATAAAATTGATAACCATCTTAAGAGGGGAGGCCAAAGCCGGTGGCCATGTACTTAACGGCTTGAAATACGTCACCTGTGAAATTTAATTTGATAGGTTAGGGGTGTGTCCGAATAAACGGAAGTTCCACCCAAAAGAACTAGCGAGAATGTTCTCGAACAAATTTAAAACCGGAAGGAATGATTTCAAACAGAATTTTACCGGCTTGGAACATTCGAAAGCTAAGCAAGAAAGAAAACATTACAGGCGACGAAATGAAAATAAGCGAAACCGAAATTAAATTTAAATTGAGAACATTAAAAAAAAGGAAGGTGATATGAAATAAAATGGCTAATAAAATTGAATTAAATTAAATATATGGGGGGGGTATGGAGTAACCACCACATATTACCCAGGGTCCCCCAAAAGAAAATATTGGTGAGATGACAAAAATGACAATTTTTCATCGAGACAATATTTTCTAACACATGTACAAATATACTAAATAATTACACAAAATAAATATCAGAAATAGTTATAAAAATATACATAATTGTTGTACATGATATTTAAATAATAAAAAAATAATTACTGTTATGATAGTAATCCTTATGAAAATATACCAACTGTAGTAAATGTTAACATGAAAGGTATATAAAGTTTCTTTCAGAGGTATCTATCATATAAAAAAAGTTAAAGTCTATGTGCAGAAAAACAGTCCATAACTTTGAAGAGTCTCTTGTTAGGCTGTGCACAATGCACTTATAATAGTAGAATGCTTTAGCAATGTCAAAATATTTGATTACACAATAATATGTATATTTATATTCTCAGTTGTGAACAAAAATGAAATATACTATAACTGTATATGAATCATGTTATAACTATATATAACATATATGGTTTCAAATAACACATAATAAATTGAATGAATTTGTAAGCTGAAAATTGAACAATAAAAAATATATATATAAATGGTGCAGAGAGATTAGTTAGGCTCTCATAAAAAATATTTACTTATATCACCACATAGCCTTTTAAGCTTTCAATAAATCTTAAATGAATAAACTTTAGTATTATTCAATAACACATTTTCACAGAAAATAAAATTAATTAAGTTGCAAAAAGAATGGTAATAAAAGCATGATATTATTTTCCAATAAAAATATCTTCAAAGTGAATATAATAATTTTCAAAGAGAGAATTTTTACACTCTCATAAAGGCATATTCTTGAACATTTTCAAAATAAATTGACAATAATTGCATAAATACCTTTAATACTATACTTCATTCAAAATAAACATAAAACATAAGATGTTTAATATTCTGAAAAAAAAGGAAGAAACTTATATGAATATGTCAATCTTATATATGACTTGATAATGTCAACTTACAAAGAAAAATCAATTGTGTCAAAATTTCTATATAGAAGATATCTAGAACATATTTACTTGTAATTTTCAAACATTTTTTTAAAAAATTAAGTAAGTGATCACTTTTGCATTTGTCATAAATCAAGAATTTGCTTTATATAAATATATATAATGACTCATTAAACATCTTTGGATCCAAAGTATAAACACTCAAAAGTATACAAAAAAAAAATATTATATACTACTTATGGTGAGTCATTCACTTTCTATATTTCAACAAGAAGAGAAGAAATATTAGTATGAATAAGTTTATCATGCACTTTCTTTTCTCTTTTTCTTTTTTAAAAGAGGTTAAATGTTAAAGCATGCATGCATTGTAAAGAGAAGACACAATAGGGAAAATAATTTGATGAGTACTCATATTTATGTTTACCTTATATCAACTACAATTTCACCTTTCTTATTAGAATGAAACATTTGTCAAAAATAACTTTAAATAATGACATAATATTATAACAAGGATATAAAAGACAAATTCTTTCTCAATTTTTTTTTTAACTATTGTAATTAAAGACTTTATAAAATTTAAAAGTATGGCATACATGAGATTATATGTATATATTGTAATAAATATGACTTATAGATAAATACAGTAAATAATAAAACTATTGAAAATCATACATACATCCCAAGGATGACCGTTGAGTTGTACCAGGGAGAAGAAGACTTAAAAAAAATGAGAAAAAAATAATAACAGCTGCCTGCAGCCTGGAGAAAAGAAAAAAAAATTACATAGCGATTCTTCTTGCTGGACTATCAGTGCGGCTAGCTTCGACTGAATATATTACAAAGCAAAAGTCATTCTGTAAAAGGAAAAAGAGAGTTAGTCTATTTTTTATGTAGTTTATGATTGCGAGGACGAAGATCATAACTTCTATATTGAGTGGATTTGCTTTTAGCACCAGTATGAGTGCCATCAGGAGGAGCTTGTGACAGTACCGATTTACTGGAACATGAAGATGTTTGCTGGCATTTAGAAGAAGAAAGAATTTGAGGAGAAGTATTACAAGCTGCATCATGATTTGAAACTTGAATAGAAGAGTGTTGTCTCACAGGAGTGGAGGATGCATTATCAACAGCTGGTTGATCATGTGATGCACCTTTTGAAGAAACTGAAGGATGTTGCAGTGCTTCATTTCTCTTTTGAAGCTTCAAGATTCGATTAGTGTGAATCAACATTGGTGAAGCATGACTATTATTGGGATCTTGAATTTGAATGAGCACAGGAGAAATTATTTTCTTGACCACGTATGGGCCTTGTATCTTTTTGTTAAACACAGTAGGAAATTTTGCATAAACAATGTCATTAACATTGATGTTGGAAAACTTTAATTTTTCTCTGGATTTTTGATACACCTTTTGTCTAGATGATTCGTTATTCTTGTAAGCTTGATAGTATATTTTTTCAATAACATCCATCAATTTATGAATTTCATATGCAGTGTTGAGAATTTTCCATGAAACTTGAGATTTATAATTGGAATAAATGTCATTTATTTCTCTGCCAAAATGAAGAAGATTTGGGGAGAACTTTGTAGCTGGATGAGGTGTAGCGTTATATATGGATTGATGAATTTTTAGAGCAGTGGGTACATCACATCCTTGTGAAGCCATTGTGTTCACAGACGATTTTATTTGAGAATTGACACGTTCACTTAAACCGTTAGCTTGGGGATGGGCTACAGAACTATGTTCCAACTTAATGCCAAGCTTTTTGTTAAAATATGCAAACATATCACTAGTAAATTGAGAACCATGATCAGTAAGAGTTAATTCAGGTTTTCCATGAGTGGAAATATAATGCAATAAAGCCTTTGTAACTGACTCAGCACTGATATTATTCAAGGCATATAATTCTAAATGACGAGAAAAATGGTCTATCAAGGTTAACACATATTGACGATTTCTCAATGGGCCGAGTAAATCCATAGAGACCTTTTGATTGGGAGCTGTTGGGAGTGGTGCAGGTAGGTATGGAGCAGTGTTTTTTTTATGATTCTTATTTACTAAACAAATTTCACAAGAGTTGACATAATTAATGGTATCAGAAACAAGGGTTTTCCAGGTAAATCTTTTCTTTAAATTAACAATGGTTTTATGAATTCCAGTATGAGTAATATGAGCAATTCTTAAGGCCTTTGCTCGAAGTGATAGAGGTAAAACAGCTTTGTGTAGCTCGATATCTTCTGAAGAGAAATGACCATTATAGCAAAGTAACTCATTACTTGGATTAATATAGTAGCCATTTAAACTTTTAGATTTTTTATTATTTTTAAGATCTTCATAAATTTGTTTAATTTTTGGGTCCTTTTGTTGTTCAGAGAAGATGGTGTGATCAAGAATTTCTAATAAAGGATCTTGGTTATTATCATTATTAGAAGGTGAAGAATCACTCTGAAGATGACATGTATGGTGGATTTTGTCGACTAAACCACATGAAAAGTGAGGAATGTCATTATGTAAATCGTTTTGATTATCAACAATAGGTAGAGGTTCTTGTGAAGAAATAAGATCTGGATTATTATTAAGATCTTCAGTAGGAATGTGAGGAGTTCTACTCAGAAAATCTGCCAAGACATTTTCTTTGCCTGGAACATGTTGGAATGTGTACGAGTATTCTGACAGTTCTAACATCCAACGAGTAGTAATATCAGCAGGTGATGTAGCTTTTTTATAATTATTAAGTGGTTTGGCATCAGATAGTAGAATAAAGGGTCGACCAAAAATATAGTATTTAAAAGCAGTTATGCCTTTGTAAATGGCATAAAGTTCCAATTTGATGGCAGGGTAGTGTCTTTCTGATTGAGATAGAGTTTTAGAATAATAGGAGATAGGTTTTAGTTCACCATCAAATTTCTGCATAAGAACAGCTGATATTGCTGTTTTTGAGGCATCTGTATTAACATAAAATGTTTCATTCCAGATAGGAAAATTGAGCATAGGTTTATGAAAGAAAATGTCCTGTAATTCTTTAAATGCATTTTCTTGTTCAGATTTCCAAGAAAACTTATTTTTAGGTTTGGTGACTTCGATGAGAGGAGCAATCAATTTAGAAAAATTAGGTATAATTGATCTATAAAATGAACACAAGCCGATAAAACTCTTTGTTTGCCTCTTGGTTTTAGGCTTTGGAAAGGAGGTAATTTTTAAAATATTACTTGTAATAGGAAGAATTTTATGATCTGTGAGTTGGAAACCCAAAAAGTTAATACTAGTTTGCATAAAGGTACACTTTTCAGGAGACAAAGTAATGTTATTAGCAATGAGAGTGTCTAATAGCTTTGTGAGTTTCATGGTCATTTCTTCAAATGAATTAGCGCCCACTACTATATCATCTTGATATGCATAACAGGAGTCAATCTGAGATAATTGAATCACAGAGTCGATTAATTGTTGGAAAGTGCTGGCGGCCGTCTTCAAGCCAAATACTAAACGTAAATATGTAAAAATTCCCCATGGAGTAGTAAAACTAAGTTTATCTTGCATATCTTTAGGTACAGCAATCTGCCAATATGCAGAGGGTAAGTCAAGAGTGGTATAATATTTAAATTTTGACAACTGCACCAATAGATTTTGAATTCTAGGAAGAGGATATGATGATGGGATTATAATCGAATTTAACAATCTTAAATCAAGAGCCAAACGATACTTTTGAGGCTTAGACATATCAGTTCTCTTTTTTTTAACAAGAAGCATGGGACACGCCCAAGATGAATTTGACCTCTCAATAATACCAGCGTTCAACATTTGATTAATTTGGTCAAGAGCTTCTTGCTCGAGTGCTTGAGGTACAGGAAAAGGTAATGTTTTTACTGGATGAGAATTTAACATGGTAAACTGAGGATTGACCAGGTCAGTATGACCTAAAGTGTCAAGAGATTTCGAAAAGGCAAGTGCTTTACTACATAATAATTTTGTTAAAGCTTCCCTTTCATGAGGAGGTAAATGTTTAAGATCAAAGTCATTTGGAGATAATTCTTGAATACGTTTCCTCTTAATCTCTTCAGATGGCAAAATTAAAGTACAATATTCGTTTTCAAATTCTAAATCAAAAGAGTATTCTTCAATATCTTTTTCATCTACATTGATACATTCACCAATAATTGAATTTTTATTTAAATGAATATCGAGCTTTGAAACATTCTGACATACAACCAAAAATAAATCATTTTGAATGGAAGATTTTGAGTGTAATGATTCATGTAATACCAGACCCTTGTTTTTTAAATTGGGTTTAAAAAGAAAATATTCAGATGGAGGATTGAGATACTTAACATGTAAATAAACAAATGAATTAGGAGGTATTACTTCTCTATTGAGTAATTGTACCATGTTAGAACTCACCAAAACTTTGTTACCAATACTTAAATGAGTTTGCTTTTCACCAATATAACAACTATCACTAGTATTTTTAGATGAGGAATTCTTGTTAAGTATATTATTATCATTAGTAGACACATAATTCACCACATTAGCATAATCAGTTGGAAAATAATTAGGAAAATAAGCAAAATTATCATCAATATAAGGATTATGAAAATTCATAGCAGAATGAGCCATATTATTTGTAAACAAACCATTATTTTGAACATTATAATTATAAGGATAGGTTGTATAATTGTTGGACAACTGCAAACTTGAATTATCACAATTTGCACAAGTATTATCAATGTAAGTATCACTCGTTAGATTATTTGATATAGGCCTTTCATAAGAAGGCATTCTGTGTGCATCAAGAGAATATGGTACATTTGAATTCACATAATTATATTCAGAATTCATAAAATAGCAAGTAGGAGATTCATTATAACTTTGAAAAGGAATGTGTTTGTCCTTAATTAGGATAGACTTAAAACTTGGAGAAATAGTAATAGAATGCTTGTTAATAAACTCAAAGCCAAGTATGGCTTGAAAGTGAACATTTTGAATTTTTGTAAGGTAAAATACATGATGAAAAAAATATTTATCAATCTTAAAAGCTATCTCTATGCATCCTTTGAAGAAGACCTTAGAATTTATGGTGGAAACTGATACATTTCTGGATAAAAATTTGTAATGAAGCCTGGATTTAATGCTATTAAAGCATTCTTCATCCAAGAGAGATAAACTTGATCCAGTATCTATTAATGTGGAGATTTCATTATGTTGAACATTTATTAGGATGCATGGAAGAACATAAGAGTTGTTAAAAGAACTGCATATGACATGATTTTCTTGTATGTCATCGTTGATTTGAAAATTTTGTTTGGAAGGCAAAGAATTATATGAACAAGAAGATTTGTTAAATTTAGATGTCATAGGAGAAGTTTGGACAGCTGTGGATGACACTAAAGTGACTGACGAGCGTTTGTCCAATTGTTGATGTTTGTTGTTGTTGTCAAAGTGTACTGACCCTGAATGAGAATTACGGGAGAGAAGGCGGTCAGTAGAACCAGTCTCCCTTATTTGTTTAAATGATAAACATTGTTATTTTCAGAAGAAGAAGAGGTGTGGCTTTTCTTTCTGTAAGGGTGAGACGAAACCTGAGTTGAAGAGTTTTGATTAGAATTACCAATAATGTTTTTGAATTTGTAGCATGAGTCCATACGATGATTAAATTTCCCACAGAACGCACACTGCACAACATCTCGTCTGTGATAAAAGGATGTAGAATTTTTTTTGTGAGAATATTTGTCAAAGGTTGGTTGATAAGGACGTTTCCGGTGAAAGTTTTGATGACGAAAATTATTGTTACGTTTATTTGTAGCCTCTTGTCTCGGTGGAGAAGGCGAAAATGTCCTAGGTCTTCTTTGAAAGTTACGAGAAGTATGAGAACTGTCCTTTTGAGTTTGTAAAGGAGAGTAGTTGGTTTGAGAATTGTGATAAATTTTATCCTTCGTATGCTTTATAGGAGTTTTATGAAGAGTATTACTAGAATTATCGTGGACATTTTCAGAATCGATACAATAGGCTTGATTAAAATTTTCATAAGATTTTTTAGGGGGAGAGTCATAAATATTTTGAAGAAAAGTTGCTCGTTCAAGAGCTAATTCGAAGGACGTAATATTTTCTTCTAAGATTTTACGTTTGATTTGTTTAGGTAAAGCCTCAAGAAAATGAGTAAACTTTAATGAATTAAGAGCAGAAAGATCCAATTTTGGATAAGCAAGTCGAAGTTGTTTATCCAACCGAAAAGCAAAATTTTTAACTGATTCATTTGAATCTAAGGTCAAGTTCTGTAAAGATTTTAGAGAAACAGATTTTTTTGTGGGTAAGAAATAGTCTATAAATGCCTTTCGAATTTCACTAAAATTAGAGTTCTTGAGCTGTGACTGAGTTTCCAGAAAGAAGAGTAAGGCGGTGCCCTCAAGTTTTGATTTAAAGAAAACAAAAAGTTCCTTGTCTGTAAAGTTATTTAGTTCCTGTAAGTCAGATAATTGATCGAAGAAAAATTCTACAGTCTGAGGGTTACCGTCGAAAGGTTGGATTGCAATATTTAGTTTGGCTCTTGGAGGCATGATGAAATAATTAATATAAGAGCTCAATATATGACATGATAAATTTGGTTATTTGGCAGGTCCTATGATGAACAATATATATAAATTGACCCGTTACTTAAAATATTGATGACTTTCATTTACTTCATACATCATTTTTATATGTAAAAAAAAGAAGAAAACGTATACTAACATATTAGTATCATATGAAGAATATAAGACCCAAATATTTTATGTAAATATTTATATATAATATGGCTCAAAACATAAATTATTATATGTATGACAAGAAGAATAATTTATCTTAGCATGAACAATAATTTTTACCAGTACCTCCGTTAAATAATGCATATATATATTAGTTGCAAAATATAGCAAGACAAGAAAAAATATATATGGAAAAATTATGTTATATATATATCATGCACTGCTCCAGAAAAATATTATTTCAGTATAGAATCAATATGTTGCAATTAATTACTGCACCACTCTCACTAATAATATAATTAATAATATTAATGTATGAAGAAAATAATTTGAAAAATAATGAAGAATTAACTGAAGATAATGACGACAATATGTATAAATATAACAAAAATATGATGGTGGCAAAGGAAAAAATGGATGGTCATGGAATGTTGGATACGCTTTGGTGACGGCACCACAGGAAATTTTAGGATGCCGTGTTCAAAAAAATAATTGTAATTGTTCAAGCGTTGGTCACTGCACCAAAGGAAATAAGTGTTGTGTTTGCGCTGACGCTTTGGTCAGGGCATCAAAGGAAATATAATGTTATGTTTACTTGAAAGTGGAAAAAGCACTTTTTATTTGCCTCTACCCACAATTAGGCCAAAGTGATCGTGATAATGACAGCACATCGCGGAGAATGGTGGCCTGCAAACGACCCACGTGACCATCCTTACTTCACTTAAAAAACAATAAAAATATTCTTTATCCATGATGACATAAAATGTCAAACATAAAGTTAAAAAATATAAAATTGAAAAAGGTAAAAAGGTTACCTGTAAAGTCCTTGGATGTTGATGACAAATAAATCCAGACAATAGACACAACAAAATTATTATGCACACAAAATTTGAAGAAAACTATTTTTATTTCATGAAGAACTTGTTTCCCTTTTTCATGAATAAATATTTCTTCACATATTTATATTATTTTTGACTCGTACATATTAATCTCTCTCTTCATAAAAAACCATATCATAATATATGCTAATCACAACAATTGCTATCTCTAAGCAATAAAAATTCTTTGTCAATAATATAATTTAGATATCTCAACAGGATGTAAATTATAAATTTTCTCATGACATAAAAGGAGAATATAATATTATTTCTTCTTGAAAAAGAGCAACTTTCATACTATGAACTTTCAAAAAAAACAAAATGTATTATACTTCATATTGCATAGATACAAACCAATATTTTCTTCATAACGCCCCTTGGGTATTCAAAAATTATATATATAAAATTGGGCAAAATAATGAAGTAAAAAACTTTATGAAAATCAAATATCTTCATTTGATGAAAGAAAAAATGTTCACCTCTTAAAGCACACGTTCTTCACCTCTGCTTGTTTTTTTTCAGAGGATTGAGAACATATAAAAGCACAATTGAAGAATTAATCACAAAAATATTTGACGAAAATTTTAGACGAAAAGATGAAGAATAAAACTATTTAGAATAAACATGTCGACAACCTTCTTTAGTTAAAAGTGGCATCAATAGAGCAACACATAAAAGGCTTCACGACGTCACCTTATTTAATACGCATATCCAAACAGAGTGCACAACAAAAATACTTTCAGGATCCTTTGAAACAAAAGGTTTGCTCCTCGTTGCTTAACAGAAATCAACATCACTTTCCTAGATGCATTTTGAGGGCAGCACTTTTTCTTTGCCGCACTTAAAAATCAGCATCGTAATAATCTCAACATAACAAAAAAAAAACCGTTCCATCCTTCGTTAACGGGGGAGCACCTCGGCCCCGAAATTACACTAAAAACTTTCAATCATACGACTGCATCCATCACAGCAGGTGTCTATCGGCGCAACTGACGCAGGTGGCCGCGAGCCCAGGGGAAAAAGAGAAAGGGTTATTGTAAATGCAAAACACGCCATTTTGGCAGTGAGCAACAGAGGGGGTGAGGAAAAACTAAGCCAAATTACAATATACAGTATGAAAAGATATGTAACTAATAAGAATAAAATTGATAACCATCTTAAGAGGGGAGGCCAAAGCCGGTGGCCATGTACTTAACGGCTTGAAATACGTCACCTGTGAAATTTAATTTGATAGGTTAGGGGTGTGTCCGAATAAACGGAAGTTCCACCCAAAAGAACTAGCGAGAATGTTCTCGAACAAATTTAAAACCGGAAGGAATGATTTCAAACAGAATTTTACCGGCTTGGAACATTCGAAAGCTAAGCAAGAAAGAAAACATTACAGGCGACGAAATGAAAATAAGCGAAACCGAAATTAAATTTAAATTGAGAACATTAAAAAAAAGGAAGGTGATATGAAATAAAATGGCTAATAAAATTGAATTAAATTAAATATATGGGGGGGGTATGGAGTAACCACCACAGTCACTCATTTTATTTTGTAAAAAAATATTTTACCCGTCAGAATGTTTCAAAATTTTTGAAGGTGATGTAAATCTGGTCTACTGAAATGCTCTAAAAATATTGTGTTAAAATACGAACATTTAGTTTTTTTAGAGTAGGAAAAATATTGTCTCTATGGTTCGCGAAGTAGCATGTTTCTAATGGTATAGTAGAAAGGATTTAAATTCTATATGATTAAAGTCAATTACACCATCGATTAGAAGAAGGCTTCAGCTTTACGAACATATTTTTGATATTTCGGTACCTATAAAATTGCATATTAGGGACACATTGCAATAGAAGACGTTGAAAAAAAAAATTAGCTGCGATAATTTTTTTAATTCATTGCGATATTTAGGATGTTAAAAGGATTCAAATTCTACGGTTTGTCAGAATATGCCTTTCGATTTAAAATTTACCCCGCGGTTTGGACGATGTGAGTTGATAAATGCTGACAAACCTCATCCTACATTTTCTTTCTCTGTTCTTCAGTTTCATTTGACTCCTAAATAAGATTTCAGATCATTCACCATAACTTATCTCTTATCACAACGACCTCACCGAAATGAGTTTTTAATGACAGTGAGTTTTTTGATAATTAAAAAATCAACTAATTATAAGAATTTAAAAATTCTGAGTCTCACATATGTCATGAGACACTTTAAACTAGCCTCACAAAATTTTTTAGCTTCGTACGTGCCGTGGGTTGTGCTAGCCATCGCACACAGAGACGCACACACATGCTAGATAGAGCTAAACTTTGATTTATTAGTACAGATGCTACATCAGGAAGTCTATACAGGAGTTCTAGAAAAAACTACTTATTACTCTAAAGATCTTGAAATTTTTTACTCAATTTATATCTATCTATGCTTCTTTTATAAAGAATACATCGTTTTTTCAAATTAAAATTTTCTCTACTCGATAGTTGTAAATTTTTTTTAATTAAATTTTATAGAAAGCAACCCTTATCAAAATACGCTCGCCCCCGTCATGCAGATATTGTAGGCTCTAAGATCACTCTAATTTGCTTTGTTTTAAAACAGAATACCCGATTACGAAAAACTTAACTATATTATCTCAATCGGTGGCGATTTTCTGTAATCGGATTTCCATTCAATTCGTGTTGACTATTGACTGGGAGATTTTTCGGTTCAAGTCTGCATTCAATGTTGTCGCGACACCTAACAGTTGTTTTTGTGATTTTTTTATGTAAGATCTGTCTCTCATTTAAAAATTAGTTTGATAAAAATAGTTAAGGAAAAATTGTTTTTGCGTATTGGACTTTTATGGTAATTTCTAAAAGAAAAGGATTTTATTAGACGCTAAAAAAATCTTTTTAAATGGATTGTTTTAAATATGCCGTAATGGTCACCATTAAATGCGACTCGCACATAAAAATTTGTTTTAATGTTTTCTTTCTATTTTGATGACAACTTATAAATATATTTTTAATTAAAAAACAGTGGAAAATGTTATGGTTTGCGTTTTTCCAAAATTGACAACAATAGATATAAAAAAAAGACTTTTGCGAAATATAAAATAATTCTCTATCCCGATAATAAAATTTTGAAAAAAAACACTTACCATATAGACAAATATTTAAAAAAAGCACACCACAATGTAGTCCAACATGTGCCTCCAAAAAAGAATTTATTTGCTATCCATAGTTTTTGATACGATAACACTTTTCTAACTGAACTATTTTGACAATTCTCAACATTAAATATGCTTAAAATAAGAAAGTTAATAAAAATTAGATAGTTATTTTAATTGTTTAAACGTATATATATATATATCTTCGTATATAGTTATGGACATTCTTTGTCAAAAAGAAAAAAAAGTTTTAAAAGTTCTTTACTGTGGATGATAGCATAGGTCTAGATTAACGGCAGTTTCTTTAACAAAGTTGTCCGAGTTAGGTCTATTTTTGAAGATTGTTGTGTACAGGGTTAGTATAACGGAGCAAAAATGCGTAGTTGCCAGAAAGGTGTTCAAACTAGAATATTAAAAATCAATCCAAAAGTATCATTCATTCCAAGTGGATGTCACAGCTGGAATCTAGTATTAAGACATAAATAGTATTAATTTAATATTAAGAGATATGGCCAGATTCTGTAGTATTGCAAAATTCTCCTTCGGATTTATACAACAAATATATGTTCTTTCTCTTGTTTCTAGTCAAAGATGGCGCATATTAAACAATTTAATAAACATGTACAAAAATTAACACATAAACCACTCTCTGATACAAGATGGAAATGACGAATTAAAAGCATAAAGGATATTCACTATCACATTGGAAATATTTATGATGCGTTAGTAAACGTTTCTGAAGCTTCAAAGGACATGAAAAGTCGAACAGAAGCAGTTTCATTGGCAAAAGAAATGAAAAGCTTTGAATATTTTACGACACTGTATTTTTGAGATAACACTTTGACGCAATTCAGCCTTGTTAGCAAAGCAATGCAACGCTCTGCCATGAAAATTGACTATGCTTTAAAATTAATAGTGAAAATGCTTCAAATTTTAAAAGATTATAAAGAAAATGGTCTTCCTAATGCTCAAATTTCAGCAAGTGAACTAGTCGAAGAGCATGAACTGAATGCTGGAGAAATTACTTTCCCACATGTGTCATTATCACTTTGCAGAAAAAAAAAAAATCTATTTTCTTAAGAAGGTGATGATGTAAATTCTATATTGGAAACCATGAAATATTTGTTCAACTATAGATTTCAGGAATTGTGCTAAACAGTTCCATTGCACTGAGAATTTTACTCACTATTCCTGTAATTATTGCACCAGCTGAACTCTCTTTTCCAAAGTTAAAACTTGCAAAGGCTTATATACCATATGGTCAAAGGTGACCGGCCACTTGCGATTTTTAATTTTTGTTAAATGTCTAGAAAAATACATGAGGAAATGTTTTGAAACTCAAGTGTGTAAATAGAATAGTACAGGTAATGAAAATCTTTTCCGGAAACCCTGTAGGGGACCGTTAACAAATTGAAAAAGAATGAATATCTTTTGGATAAACCTATCAAAACTAAAGTAGCAAAAGCATTCAAACTCTAGATTGTGATTAAATAGCCTATTGTAATAAACTGTGTTCTGTTTTAAAAAGATAGCATGTATGCTAGTAAAGAAATCAAGGTTTTGATAAACACAGTCCCAAGTTTTTTGTTTATTATTTGCAGAGTTCTTAACATAAAAAAATGTTCTCTTCAGAAATTGCGTCAAATAACACTGTACACAATGCCTTGTAATCAGAATTAAAAAATAATAAAAATTGTATTAATAATGAGCAGGTTTACTAAATAATTTTGCACTGCGCATGCGTCAAAGGAATCAAAATATAATTTGGATAATGTGTTAGCTAAATGCATAGAAACTCTTGTGCAAGTCTCAAAAATATAGCCTGAAATTTTTGAAAATTATCTTCGATAGAATAAGCTCAAAATTCGTTGTTCCCAAAAAGAAGCAAAAGCATTAAGAGTTGTATCCAAATATAGTAGTAAGTGTAATATTATGTATTCTGTATTGGCACTAATAAATTGATACAGGAATACATCTCCTCATCTTTTTTGCATCATTTTGGGAATAACGGATTTTGAGCTTATTTTTATCGACGATAATTTTTAGAATTTACAAGCTATGTTTTTGTGATTTTCACAAAAGTTGCTCGTTACATTTAACTAACATATTATGGAAATTACATTTTAATTGCTCTGACGCATGCGCTATGAAATTTTTTTTTAGTAAACCTGCTCGTTATTCATATGATTTTTATTATTTTTTAATTTTGATTGCAGAATATTGTATATAATATTGCTTGTTGTATTTTCTGAAAAAAAAACAAAAAAAAAAAAAAACATTTTTTTTATATTAAGAATTTTGCTAATTATAAGCAAAAAATCTTAGCAAAATTTGGAACTGCTTTTATGAAAACCTTAATTTCTCTACGAATATACATGCTATCCTCATAAAAATGACCAACCTTTATTAAAATAAGCTATTTTATCATAATCTACAGTTTGAACACATTTTCTGCATTATTTTTGACAGGGTTATTCAAAAGATATTCATTCTTTTTCAATTTGTCGACGGTCTGTTATGGGGTTTCGGGGAAAAATCTTCGCGAAAATAAATGACCTGTACTATTATATTTACACACCTGTAGTTTCAGGATAATTCCCCATATATTTTTCTAATCATTTAACAAAACATTTAAAAATCGCAAGTGGTCGGTCACCTTTGGCAATATAGTGTATAAGATCAACGCCTCTGCTCAATCAAGGTCTCTCTCTGCTCTTGTTCTTATTTTGATTAAAAACAATTTAGCAGTTTTTTTAATTAATAGATAACTTTTTTGCTAAAAAATTTCTTTGTGATGTAAGTAAAGCTGATTTAGTATACTCCACAAGTTTCATTAATAAAAAATGTTATATAAATGCTGTTGCGCAATTATTTTATTTAACTTCGACTGCTCGGGCAGAAATGAAGTTCGTCTGTAATTGTATGTAGCAAAACATCTACCCATCATGTTACGAATAATAGAATAAATTTCATTTTTGATGGATACATTATATACTAAGTATGATTTATGATGCTAAAACATGGAAATTCGTATGAACTGAAAAATTATTCTAAATACGTCTTGGGAAATGAAGGTAAACCATTATGAATATTATAGATACTGATGTGCAAGGGGAATTTTATTTATCTACTTATTTATTTAATCCGAAAATTTTATTCATTTTGCAACAATTTTTATTACGCCTTTTTTTTTCTCCTGAGTGCATACTAATTTCACTCCTATGATATATTTTGTACTGTTTTATATGCATTAAAAAAATTTCAGAAAAAAAAGGCCGCCAAAATATATTTTGCCCAGGGCCGCGAAAGTCCTAAGCACGGCCCTGCATCGGGATATAGATTATGAAACACTTTCCAAAACTATTCGTATATTCTATAGAAATTTAAATTTTTCATATAATGAAACTAAAACATTTCTAAAGGTGTATGGATATACTCAGTAATCACTAGAGCTGGATGCATTAAGATATAAGAATTTATTCCTGGATCGAAGATCCGACCGTCTTACATCGTGGCTGACAACGAACGCCCGCTCAACATCGTTCGCGGCTAAACTGCATTTTTGGCCGGCGCTGATGGCGCCATCTAGTGCACATCATAACAGATATAACATTCTCTTCCTTCTTAAAGGAAATATTCAAGTTGTTAGACATGCACAATACAATAAAAAATAAAGTCCTTGACACAGTTCAAAATTTAACAGTCCAAATCAAAAAGTCTAATATTGCAAACGTTCAGGTTTTGCTTTTGGACGAGTGGAACGTCTAGGAAGTGGCGCTCCTGGATTCTGCAAAACTGCTTGCGGCGAGAGTGCCGGAGGATCTGCCTGAGAACTGTGTTCTTGGACACTTACCTGCGGAGACAGCGTAGGAGGTAGAAGGGTGTCTGTCACCTGATCAGCTGGTAACTCTACTACATCTCTCGGTTGCACTGTAGACACTGACACATCTGATCCTGAAGAAACAGAATCTGGTAGTTCTGGAGCTGGAGGAATTTCCTGTAGAGTGTCCTCTTGCCTGTAACGAATTTGATCAATGTGTCGTGTCCAAATACCCCAAGTTGTCTTGACTTTGCACATTGTATTCCCCATTGTTCCTGTAACCTTTCCAGCAACCCAAGATGGGCCCCGGGTAAAAGAGCGCACCCAGACAGGAGTGCCTTCTGTAAATTTGCTATTATGGATATCTCCCCTCTCAGATGTTTTAACTTTAGCACTGCGGATAAGATCCAAACGCATGCGAAGAGGTCGTCCGAACATTGCCACAGCTGGAGATATACCCGTTGCCTTTGATGGGGTATTTCGAAAATTCAGAAGAAATCTGGTCAGTCTTTCAGTGAAAGTGCCTTCTTTAGCTTTCTTCAATGCAGTTTTTACTGTACGCACTGCTCTTTCCGCTAAACCATTTGAATTCGGATGGTACGGTGCGGTTTTAATTGGTGTAATGCTATTTCTTTTCAAGAAATATGGGAATTCGTCACTACGGAAGCCAGGTCCGTTATCACTGACTAAGCTCTCTGGTAAGCCAAAGCGTGCAAACAGGTTACGCAGAGCTATTATTGTTGAAGTTGCTGTGGTGTTGGGCACTGGAATCACTTCAAGCCATTTTGTTTTGGCATCAACTATAATTAATAGCCAATGGCCTTCTACAGGACCTGCATGGTCGATATGGATTCTGTCCCAAGGTTTTTCAGGTGTGAGCCAAGGGATTTGTGTCGAAGGAGGAGCTGCAGCATTTTCTTGACAGTCGATGCAGTTTCGAACTTTTGTTTCTAAGTCCCGATCAATACCAGGCCACCAGACATGGGAACGAGCCAGAGATTTAATAGCAGAAATCCCTTGATGAGCACTGTGCAGTTCATCCAAAACAAATTGACGAAACTTTCCTGGAACAAAAACACGGGAACCTCTGAGAATGATGTTTTCCTCAACTGACAGTTCATGTCGGATATGCCAAAAGGCTTGTAAATTTTCTGTCACTTTCTTTGGCCACCCATTTTGAATATGAGATCGTAGACGGCTCAGTGCAGGACACTTGTCTATCTCCCTTTGGATTAGATGTGCTGTCAGTGGACTATCATTTAACTGTCGGATAAGCAAAACCGACTCGACAGGTACTGGAGGCTCCGCCATTTCAGATTTCAGTGGAAGTCTGCTGCAAGCATCAGCATTTCCGTGCAACTTCCCTTTTCGGTACTCTATCTTGTAAACGTAGGCAGATAAAGTCAATGCCCATCGCTGGATACGGGCTGCAGCAACTGATGGAACTGGTTTTTCTTCTGATAATAAAGTTACCAAAGGACGATGGTCTGTAAGTAACGTAAATTTACGTCCCAAGAGATAGTTCCGGAATCGAGTCACTCCAAACACTAAGGCTAAAGTCTCCTTCTCAATGTGACTGTAATTTTTTTCTGCTTTCGTCAGGGAGCGAGAAGCAAAAGCGATTGGTCTATCACCATCTGGAGTTTTATGTGACAGAACAGCACCAAGCCCGTAAGGACTTGCATCACAAGCCAGGATCACTTCCTTGTCTTGGTCAAAATGCACTAGTAATGATGAGGTCTGCAGGACATCTTTAGCTTTTTTAAAAGCTTCTTGTTGTGATGAACCCCATCTCCATGGCCGTTTGTTTTCCAACAACTGGTATAAGGGTGCTAATAGTGTTGACATGTTAGGTAAAAATTTCGCATAGTATGTGATTAGGCCAATAAAAGAACGTAGCTCATCTACATTTGTTGGTTCCGGAGCATCCGTAATCGCTTTGACCTTCGATTCAACTGGATGCAATCCATCTTTGTCCAGACGATGACCAAGATATTCCACAGATGGTTTGAGAAATTCACATTTTTCTGGATGTAACTTTACACCTGCTGCTTGCAGACGAGAGAGAACTTCTTGTAAGTTCTGTAGATGTTCTGCTTCGGTTTTACCAGTTACTAGAAGGTCATCCAAGTATTTAGAGGCTCCTTTTACCCCTTGTAAAATCTTGTCAATTTCACGTTGAAAAATAGCCGGGGCGGAAGCAATGCCAAAAGCCAGGCGTGTGTACCGGAAGAGACCTCTGTGCGTATTTATCACTACCAGGCGTCTTGACTCTTCATCGAGCTCTAGTTGACAGTATGCATCCCGCAGATCTAATTTAGTGAATGCTGTACCCCCAGACATTTCAGCAAACAAATCTTCGATATTTGGCAGAGGGTACTGCTCTAATTCTGTTACTTTATTGACTGTTAGCTTAAAGTCACCACATATTCTAATTCTGCCGTCTTGCTTCAGCACAGGAACAATAGGAGCTGCCCAATCAGAAGTTTTAACTGGCTCTAAAATGCCATCTGCAAGAAGGCGGTCTATTTCCTTGTTGATTTTTTCCTTGTATGCATATGGTACAGGACGAGCCTTGAAAAATTTTGGAGGTTCACCAGTTTTACAGGTAAGATGAACTTTAATTCCTTTCACTAATCCCAAGCCTGGTGAGAAAACATTCTCGAATTCTTTTAAAAGTCCATCTAGCTTGAGCTGCTCAGTCCTTACACAATGTAATGTGTGGTTCATGTTTTCATCAAACGCATTCATTAGGCTTAATGGAACAATCCAGTTTCGCCCAGCTAAATTAGTGCTTCCCTGAGAAACCACTAGCAGAGGTAAAGTCTGTGTTCTTGCTTGGAACACCACATTCACATCTGTAACTCCCAAAATATCAATGGTATTGTTGGTGTAAGACTGAAGCTTAATGTTCGTTTTTTCCAAAGGAGGGCAGAATCTTCTAATTTTATCAAACAGTTTTACAGGCATTATGGAAAATGGAGCCCCTGAGTCAATTTCAAAAATAACAGGCTGGCCTTGGATCTCACAAGTAATTTTCACCGGAGGGTAATCTCTCTTGTTATCTCTTAAATTAAAAATTGTATACTCCTTACTGCCTAAATCTTCTTTAGATTCAGCAACTAAGTTAACTTTAGGTTTGTAACCTTGTTTATTCTTTGATAAACACACTTTTGACAGGTGCCCCACTTTTTTACAGCTATAACACGTGCTATTTTTGTGTTTACAATCAGAAGAATGGTGTTTGGAATCGCCACAACGATAACACTTCTTCCCTGTACGGCCGTTATTTGAATTGGACGCCGATTTAACGATCTCGTTTTTTCGCGGCCGTTGCGCCGTAACTTGTAATTTTTTTACTTCAGGAACGGCAGATATCTTCAGATCAACAGCATCCCTCGCAGCTGCTTCCATTGAAACGGCAATTTCCGACGCTCGCAAAAGGGTTAAATTGCTTTCTGATAACAATTTTCGTTGTATTCCTTCGTCTTGTATACCACAAACTATCCGATCACGGAGCATCATATCCAGAGATTCGCCGTAATTGCAATACTTCGCTAATTTCCGAAGCTCTGCGATATAATCGGCCACTGATTCGTCCGCGCGCCGTACGCGGCTGTTGAACTTGAATCGCTCCACGATCTCTGAAGGCACTGGATCATAATGTCCGTTGAGGATGCCGATGAGTTCCGCTAATGTCTTAGATGTGGGTGCAGCCGGCGATAGCAGATTCCGAAGCAATCCGTAAGTGGCTGGTCCTACCACCGTTAAGAAAACAGCACGCTTTCTATTGTCTTCGACTATGGCGTTGGCGATGAAGAACTGTTCCAATCTTTCGGAGTATTCGCTCCAGGATTCGACCGATGGATTAAATTCTGCAATACAGCCAAAAGAAGCCATGCCGGAACTTGAATAAACAATTCTGGGGTCGCCGGTCGCCGATTAAGCCTGCTTCGCTAACGCCGTAACGTCCGTCCGCCGATCGGCGCTTAGGCCTAGTAGGAACACGCGGTCATCCACCGCTGACGCTCTTTCTTCAAAATCGCGTCAAAAAAAACATTTTTTTTTATTGAAAAAAAACATCGATAGTGTTTATCCTCGTCGCCACTAAAACATTTCTAAAGGTGTATGGATATACTCAGTAATCACTAGAGCTGGATGCATTAAGATATAAGAATTTATTCCTGGATCGAAGATCCGACCGTCTTACATCGTGGCTGACAACGAACGCCCGCTCAACATCGTTCGCGGCTAAACTGCATTTTTGGCCGGCGCTGATGGCGCCATCTAGTGCACATCATAACAGATATAACAGAAACAAAATATTTAAATAAAAAAATGCAGGAGATAGTAAAATCCATTTTCAGTATATTGTAGTATGAGACAATATTGTTTATATTCCGTAACTATTGGGCCTGTAAAGAAGAAACAACAAGAATGAAAATGAGACATCATGCATCAGGCAATAGATTATGAAATATTTTTCAACCTTATTTGAATATTGTTAAGGAGTTTCGTTTCTTCATATAGTGAAATAGTTATATAACGAAATTAATTATATATATACACATCACTGGAATTCATTTTCCAGTAAATTCCAGTAAAATTCCATTTATTCCATGGTATTCCATTTTCAGTAAATTGTTCTCCTTAACCAGTGATGTGTGCGAATTCTTTCGTGCAGCCCTGTAAATGGTCTACCTAAACACACTGTCGTAAACACTGTCGTAAACACTGTCGTAAACTGAATTCAACTCCAAGGTTGGCCACTTTCGATGAATCAGAACTCATCATTAATAACAAGAAAATAAGTCAGCATCTAGTAAATTTCACGAAACAATAATGCAAAATGAAAAGGCCATTTCTTGAATTTTCTATTAATTTATATCATACTACAGTGAAACCTCCAAATAAGGGACACTCCGAATAAGGGACACCTCTATTTAAGGGACAAAAGTTCCGGTCCCAGTCCCTTGGTATAGGAAGTGTAATGTATTTACCTCTGAATAAGGGACACTCGATTTAAGGGACACTTGAAAATGAGATCAACCCTTTTCACTCAGGCGTTTCTCACACAAATTTTATTCAGTTGAAACCACTTTTTAAAAAAAAAAGTTTCCTTCAAGTACATAATAAGAAAAAAAAAAAAAAAAAAAAAAAAAAAAAAGCTTTAATTAAATAACAAATTTTATTTTTCTTTGTTACTGGTATGACAAAAACAAATTTTGCAAAGAAAAATGCTGCCCAGTCACACTGGACATACAAGTGCAAAATGTTAAAGGGTTAAAATGTTAAATTTTTGCATTTGAGATAATGAAGTAGTCTGCGATAAAAATGAAAATACAGAATTTTGTGAACTCATCAGATAGGCAGTTATGTTGGTACAGATGTATGCAACTCAACTGATGAGCATTCATTTATCTACAATTCATATGAAAATATCGAAGTGCGTTTATCCCTGTTTGAGCCAGAGATAACAGTGCAGACAATAATTTCATCGATTCACAGCTGAAATTCCAGAAATGGTTAAAACTCGATTCACATATTAAAATACAATTGGTCTGCCAAGTCATATCTAGGTGGAAAACACATATAAACACAATTTTAGTGGTTGATTTGGTGATTTTAATGGTTGAGTGGTAGTTTTATCATTGGGGGTATCCTGCAGCCAGTCCTCCATATTTTCATAGATTTGAGTGCAGGAAAATATGATGGTAAATCTACGAGTCAAATTTCAGATTTTTAGAGTTCAGATTTTTAGGTGTTTTAGTAGACCGATTGTGTTTTAACATACATATTGGGTTTTAACTAATTCTACCATTTCTGTCGTGAACTCGATTAGGTGATTGTCTGTGCTGCCTGCTCCCAGTCTATATTGAAAAGAATGCTGAAAATTGTGAGGGATGACTCTGAAAATAAAAGAGAAAGGAAAATTGTGAAATAAAGAACTTCACAGATGCGCTAAAATATGCAAAGCAGTTGAATACTTTTTTCGTAAATACTGCTTATAATGAAGGACTAAAAGTTATAAGTATGGTAAATGAATATCTGAAAAGTTTAGTAGTAGAAAAATTAAAATCTGCAAAACAGTCATTTTTTTTAATCGTTTACTTTGCAAGTAAAATTTTTTTAAATATTATTGCACTTTTTGCATTATAGTAACATTTATGTAAAAAATACAAATCAATAACTCGACAAATCATTTACTAATCAAGTAAACAATTAAAAAATTTAATTAACTAATTATCTATTACTTTTGTGCCTAATTAATGCAATTTATAACCTTCGGGTACATTTAAACTTCAATTTTATTATTATTATTTTTTTTATGTCCTTATGAATAATTAATAAAAAAAATGTAAAAACTCCGAATAAGGGACACCTCTATTTAAGGGACAAAAGTTCCGGTCCCATGGGTGTCCCTTATTCAGAGGTTTCACTGTAGTAGCCTTCACTTGCTACTCTGGTCGGTTTCGCTAAAAGAATCTTGAATCAAGCGAAATGCATCTAATAAAAATAAAAACAAAAACTCTGATACCTAATCAAATGTCTATATTTGTTGTCTTATTCATATAATTTTACATTATCTGGTTCAAAGTTGTTGTTGATGACAAAATCTCTCAAAAATCACTGAAATACCTATATTTAATTATTTTTATTAGGTTTTTTTTTAATCTGAAATTTCTCACTTCTACCTGAAATTGCTGCAGAAATATAGCGAAGTACCTTTAAAATTCGACCATCCCATTAAATCCTCATAGGTGGGAATTTCTAAAACTGATAAAATACATGTTTAAGTTTGTTTTAGTAGATTAATTATCCTCCAATTCATGCCTCTATCTAAAACTACTTCTGAGCAATAGTGGGATGATCTAAAAGAGGAATTTCTAAAATCGATGAAATAAATGTCTAACAATTTTTTAAATAGTTTTTTTTATTGTACATTTTCCGTTATTACCTAAAACTGCTTCAGGCTAGTGGTGGGCGGTTGGCGATTCTCGAAAATTTACTAATCGAAAAAAATTGCCATCGTAAAGAAACAATCGATACAGATACAGTCATCGACTACTTCCAAGAATCTACAATCGAGATAGTCTACAATAAATTATTAAAATCATTGCTTTTAAAGTAGATTTTAGTAAATACATGGAAACTAAAAAAAAGATGGAATTAAAAAACAGGAAACAGAATTGAGGCTGTAAGGGAACCACAATAGTGTAAGAGTCATACGACGACGTCTCCTGATTGCAAAAAGCAGAAAAGGCGTCAGTAAGTACAGAAAAAAAAAAAAAAAGGAGTTTAAGTATCAGAAATTGGAATTTTTCGGCAATTAGCAGCAAAATAACTAAAGAAATAAGGATTAAACATCCCCTTGGTGGCAAAAACAGGAACTAAAAAAACGTGAATGTAATCAACATTTTTTATTGATTTCTTCTTTGCCATTTGAGATCAGTTCTATAATTTTCCCATCATTAGAATAGCTCCTATTGGAATATCTTTGATTTGGCATAGGGATGGGCATTATTTATCGTATTAAGATAAATAACAGTGTTACTACGCTACGCTGGAACCTAATATTGCATTACAATGTTACTGAAAAGTCCCTGTTAAATAAATAACATATGGTTCTTAATGACAGCATCTTCCTTCACTTGTTTTAATCAAGATTTAATTTTTTGTACCTCTAAAATAAGAATAATATTCATTAAAAACGTCCTTAATCGTTTCTTTTGAGACGTTTGCCCAACAATGTTGAATTCAGACACTTTTCTCGGGAGGGATTTCTGTGCTCTGGAAGAGGAACAGAAGAACATTATAGAGTTACGGGAAGTGGAGAAGAAACATTGCTTTTTCTGACCATTGAAAACCCAAAATCTCAAATCTTCCGAGGAAACATCTCATTGCTCACCGGCGCCCCCCCCCCGGACCATCCCCTGAATTCAACACTAGCACTCAGCATGACCCTATCTTCATCCTTAGTTATGACCTGCTCTCTTAGGTATGTGATGCTAATTTTTTTGCAGTTCATGAATCACTATGACTAGTAGTGAATACATGCATGAATAGTAATAACATACACCGGTAATTAAAAAACTTTTTCTGCTTGGTGCCTAATGATAGGTCAGCATTCATAACACACTTACTCCTCTTTTGATAGTACAAAATAGTATAGCACAATATCTAGAGCACAAAACACAGAAATTTTTAGTAGATCAGGAAAATTTTTGAAAATTTATTAGAAAAATCTCATGTTTGAAATGTTTTCCTCGATAATCAATATATCATATTCAATATATTATAATCAATATATAAATATATTATATATAACACATAGATTAATGATTCAAAAATAATTAAATTCTGTTTAAAACATTCCAAAACGTGTAAATCGATTAAAAGTCGAAAGTCGAAAATCATGAATCATTGCTCTTTAGTAAAAATTTGAAGGAAAAATGTGTGCAGAAATGTATATTCAGCATATCCTAAAAATTGCTTTAAATGCAATCCTATGTTGCAAATGCATTTTAAATTAAATGAGTTTTATATTTTAAAAAGAAAATCCTTTTTAAATGCTGCATAACCTAACGTATATGATTGTTAGATTTTGTAAGTATATTTACCGTTACGTAAATGAAAAAAGCAATTATTTCTACCCTTTCACCCCGAAAATATAACAAATTTTGAGTTCAGAGATTAATTTTAAAAAAGTACCCTTTTTTCTACATATAACTAAAATGCATTTATTCATAATTCAATGCCTTAAAAATTCAATTCTCGATTTTAATTGGAAAATCTACTTTAAAACTAACAAAACAATATTTTGTCACATTCAAATAAAATGCTTCAATTAATGCATTTTTAATTAATTAGCTCATTTAAAACGTCTACATTAAAACTTCAGACTGATTTGAATTCAAAGCAGCAATTGGAAACCAACCCATGCGCGTAACCAGGGGGGGGGGGGTCCGGACACCCCCTCCCCGCTTGCGCAGACCCATTCACAATTATTTAAAAAATTTGCGCCCCCCCCTTATTAAAACACCCTTAAAAACCCTTATTAAAAATATCACACAATTATACACTCTAAGATAAAAACCTGTCTAAAACGGAATTTAAAACTGTTTTATAGGCTTCCGTTTTAGAAGGTTTTACTATATAAGATATTGTTTGTATCCAGCATGTTCAGGTTAAAAATTCTGGGCACCCACCCGTTCAAAAGGCTAGTTACGCCTATGCAGCGACAGTAGAGATAATTCCTTAATATTCATTACTTCAATATCTGTTAGATTTTCCACCAGTTTTTCAATAAATGTAATTCTTTTCTGTTAGATTTTCCACCAGTTTTTCAATAAATGTAGTTCTTTACATTACAAAAGAACATTTTATCGCTTCGTAACTATTGCTTATTTTCAAACGTTTTGTTACAAATTACTTGAGAAGCTTGAAAAGTGCTGAGTAATACACATTATCCGAGGATAATTTTGTTTTCGTTAACGACTTTTGATTTAAAGTTTCGGTTCCTGCTTTTGGAAAGGAAAAAGGAGTGGTTTTTATTCGCGGTAGTTGATGATCTGAGGATAAATAAAAAATGATTTCGTCTCTTTTTATTAAATATCAGAAAGATTGAATTAAAGATTTGCGGATTTGATTTCTAAAGGGTTCTTCTGGGGGGGGGGGGGTTTCACCCCCCTAACATACACCTCAAAATGTCGCTCATTTAGTTCTCTACCATTTTTAACTTAAAAGTTTAAGCTACATGGCACCCCCCCCCCCTTTCGGTGACTCGGCTAATTTTGCTCATTTCTTCACTTCATTTCAATCTTTAAAAGGCTATAACTTTGCTTCTATGGGAGCTACTGCGGAGAGAAAAATTCTAGCACAGCTAACTTTTCCTCGACGTTCTTTTTGTCATTTCTTCAATTTTCCGGTTTTTCCCTATAGGACTATTGGGTGGGGGGGGGGGGTAAAGGGGGCCGTTTCTCATTTTTTGATGTAATATGTCTATCGAAAGCTTATGCTTCATTCATTACAAATCTAGCATAAAAATTTTTCTCCCGTTATTCTGGGTCACGTTACAGAACCATAATGGGTTGAAATTTAAATTCCTCAAACTTCTTTGTGGTTTTTTTGCCAAATCGGTATCTGAAAAAAAATTGTGCCAGTGTGATATGTGTATGACATCTGTGCCATATAAATATTATTCAGTCTTTTTTATTGCAATTTTTGTATGCAAAATAATATGCATTATTTTTCATGTATAATTGCGCATTAAATGAAAATTGTAATGTAATTTTTGTAGTAGTACTTTATAATAATGAATAAAAAAAACCACTTTATTTAAAAGTATTTCCTACACAATAAAATGTTTCCTGGCGATTAAAAAAATATGTGCTGACAATTCAAAAAATACAAACATAATTGTTCAACTTTTCACTTCTGTCGGCACTTCCAAAATGTCACCTTTTTTTTTTTTTTTTTTGGGGGGGGGGGGTGAAAATTTTGTGGAAATAAGTCATTTTTAGTTCATAGGCTAACATAGCCTGAGAGCTTATGTACCCGTCCAATCTGTATGTACATTCGTACGTTCGTTCGTGACTATCGCGATAACTCATGATAAAAATATCGGATCCACTTGAAATTTTGTATATAGGTATATCCTGATAAAGCGCTTCCCTGAGTAGTTTTTGGAGTTCATTTGATATGTATAAGAGGAGGAACGGGGGGCTCATGCCCTTCCCCTCAATTGATATAAACGGGATTTTCATGCAGAATTAACAGTTTTTGTTCAAAATTTAGATATAGGATCATTCTGATGAGGCGATTCCGTGACTGTTATTAGGTGTTCATTGAATAAGTATCAACAGGGGGGAACGGGGGGCTCATGCCCCTCCCCTTAATTGATATAAACGGGATTTTCATGCAGAATTAACAGTTTTCTCTCAAAATTTAGATATAGGATCATTCTGATGAGGCGATTCCGTGACTGTTATTAGGTGTTCAATGAATAAGTATCAACAGGGGGAACGGGGGGCTCATGCCCCTCCCCTTAATTGATGTAAACGAGATTTTTATGCAGAATTAACAGTTTTCGTTCAAAATTTAGATATAGGATCATTCTGATGAGGCGATTCCGTGGCTGTTATTAAGTGTTCATTGAATAAGTATAAACAGGGGGAACGGGGGGCTCATGCCCCTCCCCTTAATTGATATAAACGGGATTTTCATGCAAAATTAACAGTTTTCGTTCAAAATGTAGATATAGGATCATTCTGATGAGGCGATTCCGTGGCTGTTATAAGGTGTTCATTGAATAAGGATAAACAGGGGGAACAGAGGTTCTAATGCCCCTCCCCTTAACTTGTATAAATGGATTTTTCAAGCAGAATTGTCATATTTCGTTCAAATCTCTGAATAGTTTTGGAAGTTTAATGGTTAAGTATAAAAGAGGGGAATAACTTCTCTTAAATTATATAAATGCTAAATGGGTTTTTATTAAGAATTATCCGATTTGCTCTGAATTTTAGATATGGATTTTTTATATGATAAAGCATATCCTTGATAGTTTAGGAGGTTCAATGATTGAGTATAAAAAAGGAGAAAGGGGAGAGCTGTTTCCCCTTCCTAATTTTTTTTCGAACGGAATTAACAAAAATACAAGGCTATAATGTACAATTAGTATGCGTAGCCTGTGAGCTCAATGCCATCAGTTTAACTGGGCAATATTCTCTTTATTTATTTATGTATGGGTCCATATAAAAAAGCATGAGCTAGTGAGCTTTGGAACCATTTTAATGCAACTCATATTCAAAATATTAAAATAATTGAGAAAAAATTTTTAAATATTTTTAATTAAATCATTTTTGATACTAAGTAAATGCAATTAAATTTCTTATAAATTGAATATGGAATGTTTAGAAAAGATTTTAACATTTACAAAGTATAAAATACAGCACAATATATTATGATTACAGCTTTCTGAAAGACATAAAAATAGTAGGATAAATTTAGATGAGTTCAAAATATTAGGATATTTTATTTTATGCAACAATATTAACTTATTAATATGAAGTAAATGGTAGTTGATATTTTGTAGCACCTGTTGTGGTTACTCTTAACCACTGCCATATTTTTATTCGAGTTAATTTATCGCGTATTTTATTAATCTTTATTCATTTATTATAAAAAAATCGCATTCTAAAAATTTATTTTAATTCTCGCCTTTTTAATCTCCCCTGTAAAGTTTATTTTCTTACGTAACTTTTTGTTGATTTCAAAATGTTAAAAAGATTTCGAATTTGTCACTTCCGGTTGTGGATTGTTCCTGAGTTTTCTCGAATATTCGATGGGGCATGTACTTCCGTTTTATAGCCCCTCCTCTCGTCCAATCGGACTCTATTCTACTGATGCATAATTTAAAATAGGTGAATCCTTGTATACTTTATTGGCTACGCGTCTTTCTGGTGCTATAAAAGTTTAATCTTAAAAATTCAATTTTCCTATTAGTGTTGAAGCATTTGGCCTATCTGTTTTATCGCCACTTCTATAACCCTGCCAATTAGCGTTTTATGAGCTTATGGCAACCCCTCTTCTCCCTTTGCGGCTGCGTTCGTTTTCTTGGGCGGAAGAGAACTGTACAGAATCCTGAGAGGGTGTGCTAGTCCGGTGTCTGCGTTTATTGTTCCAAAAGGATGGAAGATATCGTAGGTTATGATTTCGAAAAATTAATTTAAAATTAAAAGTAAAAGGATTTTACAATAAAAATGTGATGATACACCGCCTTTGAATTTCCTTGCGGTATTAGATGGGTCCGCGATAATAGGACCTGTGGTGTATGGAAATGCTTCGTCGAGGCATAATCACTTTTCAGTTGCACTTCATTGCATTCAAAGAATTTACATAAGGATTCCAAAAAAGGAACATGTCTCCCCTTATTCCCCAGGAGAAATTCAATTCATTTCAAGTATTTTCTTAATCGTCAAGTGTGGAATTTTAAAAGAGATGCTAAAGTGCCAGGTCTCTAAAAAAATGAGAGACCACGTTGTATTTTATCTACTTTTTCCGCAAAAATAATAAAACAAGATTTTTGCAACAAAAAAAATAAAAATTCCTTTTTAAAGACGAGAAACTTCCTGCATCCTTATTGATGTCTTTGTGTTCTTTTTTTTTTTTTTCAAGTTCCTGCAGGTAAGCAATTATTCTATTATTCTGTTTATTTTTCCCTGCATCTGTCCAAAGAATTTGATGAACTCTGACAGTCAAGTCGATGGGTCTTTTGCGGCCACAAGACGTAATGTACTTGGAAAATTACTAATTCTTTTCCGGAATGGCTTAAAACGTTCCAACCAAACACAACAGCACCCTCTTTTGCTTTTATAACAGCGTACAATCGATCTTGCATACTATAGATATCTACTATTAAGAAACTAGACGAAAAAACTGAGTCTGGAAAAAATGTCATTCTCTACCATCTGTCCTATCTCATATGTTTCTCTGTCCTATCAGTTAATATTTGTTTTATGTTTAGCAGCCGCCCTGGTAGTGGCAGCACGCGTTGGCTTGCTGTAAAAAAAAAAATCCGTATGCATTTCATCTCAGATTTTAAAACATCAACGGCGCTGATTGAGAAAACGCGGTATATGGAAAATAGATTTTTGAAAAATTCGTTTTCCTCAGTTTGTTAAAGAAAGTTTTCATAATATGTTTTCTTGTACTTTCTATTTTTTCTTTTTTTGTATTTCCTATAGGATGCATTATTTTACATTCAAAAATATATGTGCCTATAGATTTTTTCTTAAATGTTGTTGCCCCACCAGTGGCCGAGAGATTCTGCCCTCAAAACTGGTAGACAGCAGGTGCTGGATTAGAAGAGAACCCAATCGCGGCCGTCAGCCTAATCATTCGGAGTTTTCCGTGGTTTTCTTCGAACTTTGAATTTCTTTGCGTAAATACGGGTTGGGTTCCCTTATAAAGACCCCCCCCCACGGAGGGCACCCCCTTAGGGCCCATATCCCATGTGTTGTCCGTTTGGGAGCATATTTAGCAATTGTTTATAAATTGTTTATTGTATCCTGTTACAAAAATAACAGGATGTTGGAATCTGTTACCAGCGCTACTGTGGAATGATGTAACCTCTTAACCAAAAATAACCATATTCCCCATCTCTAATTTGGCAACGTATCTCCGGGAGGGACAAGGGAAGGTTCTACCTAAGTACATAATATAAGTAAATGGCCTCAGGACTTTTCAATGACATATCACACGTGTGATGTGTCGGCTAAATTTAGAAAAGTGCCCCCTTGGGGACAAAGTCGGGAGAGGGGCTCGAAAGATGTATAACACAAAATAGTGGTCACAGAGCTTTCCAATGATTAGTCACATGAGGGGTGTCGCCAAATGTTAGAAAAATACGCACACAAGGGTTCTAACTTTCGTGCTCCGGATACTGTGTTATTTCATTCATATGTATGATCGCATTCCTATAGCATTTCTTTCTGGTTGCACACCAAATGGACCATGGCAGTTGCCATGTCGCTGCCTTTATTCAAGTATTTACAAATGTACCTGATCGATTTGACGGAGTTAAATTATTCCACGTTTGTATATATTGTGTATATTTTTGTTTGTTTGCTGTGTTTATGTCGGCAAATTATCTACACGAGGGGTATAGGCCCTAAGGTGCGGGGCTCCGTGGGGATCTTTCTAAGGGAGTCTAGCCCGTATTTACGCAAGGAAATCCAACTTCATAAAATGCTTAGCATTATATTTAAGGTGAGATTAGTCGCCCAAGGCGGCTAGTATTTCAATAAAACTTTAGGATCTATTAAAGTGAAAGATGTCAAAATAAGCAATTTAGAAAATACATAACTCAATTCAAAACCCAATTTCTGCAATTATCATGAATAGTGCGAAAAATATGTGAATTGTTTTTAGTAGCCCTATATATGATTTATGGATTCATATGTATATTACATAGTATGCTAAAAGTTTGTTCAGTTAAAAGCATAGCGCAGTTGAAATTTTCCATTCAACAATTTCCGTCAATAAGCGGAAAATGCCATTGTGATCTTTTGTTTAGCCCTTTATATGATTCATGGATTCATATGTGTATATTTCCATTCTCTTAGAAAACAATACATTTTTTTATTCAGAATTACTCAAATGATAGCGGAGCGTCTGTTTATGCTCTTGACATCTTTTCAAAGAGTTAAAATTTCAATATAAAATAATTTAATGTTTTGTTTAATTATATTATTATTATTAATGTTACTTTTAACGTATTGCGTACTTCCAATTTTATATCCATGCATAGCTTGCTTTCCCTTTATTTTAAACAGTGTATACGATTTTATGTGTAAGATTTTGTAATCCTGTGATTCAATTTGATTATTTTCATCATTTCAGTTTATCGCAGTATATGGCCAATTAAAGATAGCATCTCATTTTCTTTACTCATCGCAAGTTATTAAATCTATATTCTCAGCAACATCGCTCAGACTAATCCGTCTGAGGGTAGTCCTAGTTTATGGTACATACATACTAATTTTTATACGTATTTAAACTTGCGGGCAACAATTAGAAGAAAAAAACAACAAAAAAATGAACTGATTATATAAAAAAATATATCATACAGCACGATTGTGCTGTATAGTAGAGCTCAGATGCATCATCAAATCGCGACGAAATTGAAAAGGCGAAGAGAATAATACCATTCTAGACCTCAAAGTTTAACAAACTTTATCCAGATCCATCAATAATTTGATATTATATATAGTTATGGAGATCAATAAGAACCCCTGTTTTGTCACTTTTTTCTTCATGAAACATGAAAAAAGGACAAACAACTCAATTATAACCCGAACCAGGAAACATCGAGCGACGTGTAATAGCTTATTCGAAAGCTTTTAATTTAGGTATGTGCCTTTAAAAGGTCCTGTCAAAAAACATCAAGTATTAAGGAAATAGCACCCATTTAAAATTTATAAAGTGCTATATCTTCCATAATTTAATATTATAGAAATGTCTCCTTTTAATTGCTAACTCAATAATTTCTTTCGAGTTACCACCAATTAAAAAAACTGCACAATAATTTTAAAAAGAGATGATAACACGTGTTCTTTTTAGGTGCGTTCGTAATTATGTAAATACGTAGCACCTATTGTTGTCGCTCAGTCCGTCCGTCCGTCTGTCTGTCTGTCTGTCCGTCCGTCTGTCTGTCTGTCCGTCTGTCCTCATATAACAACGCAAAAACTACCCAACTGAATCGTTTGAAATTTAAAATACATAATTATTACATAATTTTGTCGAGTCATTTCAAATTTTATGAAAATCGGATGGATAGATCAATTACAGCGACATTCAAAAGGATTCCGTTACATTACGGTCAATAGGGAAAAAAGTTTTAAATGCATTTTAATCGTTTGAAATTTAAAACATATAATTATTGCGTAATTTTGTCGAGTCATTTCAAATGTTATGAAAATCGGATGCATAGATCAATTATAGGGACAATCAAAAGGATTCCGTTACATTATGGTCAATGGGGAAAAAGTTTCAAATGTATTTTATATGTTTGAAATTTAAAATACATAATTATTACATAATTATGTCGAGTTATTTCAAATTTTATCAAAATCGGATGAATAGTTCAGTTACAGGGACAATCAAAAGTATTCCGTTACATTACGGTTAATGGGGGAAAATGTTTCAAATGCATTTTAATGGTGTTACACTCATTCGAACGAAATAAAATTGATATGCATCTATAAAATACATATTATGATATACATTTTGTATAATCTGTTTTGCAAAGAATATTTGTTATTGATTTACAAGGCCACACAAAAGTATTCCATTGCATAATGGTAGAGGGAGAACAATGTTTGATGAGCGTTTTAATTGTAATTATTTACAATTTTAGGAGATTGCTATATGAGAGTGATATTTTTAAAACTATGTTATCGTACGAACGCACCTCATTTGCTACGCTTCACGTGCAATTTCCAACTTGTTTTTTTTATATAAGTCAATAAAACTTGAGAATCTTCCGACAGATTTATCCATTTTTGAAATTTATGTCATTCGAATCATAAAATGCATATTTTTCATGTTACATATAGATAAAATGTAACTAAATATGTGTAAAACTACATCGCACTTTTATTAGAATGCTTTCGAATCCAAAACAGTTACTATAATACAGATATTTCAATTACAAAGGGATAATTTAAAAAAAAAATCCTTCTATATATAAAAAAAATAAAGATTTGAAAATGGAGCAAGGAAAATTGAGCAAATACCAAATGAAATCTTCGTAGATACCGCGAAATTGTTGGAGGACTACCATCGCGGCAGGGGGAGGGGGGGATTTTTGTCGCCAAATGCCATCAAGTTTGTCGCCGTCTTGGCGATATATAGCCAAGTTTGGCGCCCAAAATTACTTGCCAAATTGGCGCTATTTACGGGGTTTTGCCAAACCCATGTGTCCACTAATAATTTTAAACTAATACTAATATTAGTTTAGATATGTTAGTTGAAGTTAATTGATCAAGTCCTGAAAGATCTGAAAAAGTTGTGAAATCATATAAAAAACTGGTGGAACCAGAGAGAAAAGTAGAGCTCGATCTAAAAAATGTTACTGTAAAAATTGGCAAATATTTTCAATTTTAAAAAGTGCGTAGAAAAGAAATGGAATCAGATTATCTGTAAAACTCATGAAATTACCCAAATTTTTGTTAGTTGAAAATGTGGGCTGAGCTTTACTGGTGTCTTATATTCAAAATCCTACTATTATCCACTCAAAATATTACTGGACAAAGTAGTTAATAGAATGTATAATTATGTTGTCTCAAATCAGCTAAGTTCCACAACGCTAAATGAATTTAAAGCATGAAGTAATAATTAAAGTATAACATTAATATAGTCAGGTTGTTGAGGAATGGATATAGAGAAATATTTCTGAACACAAATATTTAGTATATGGTTGATTCGTATATGTTTAAGATTTTGGGTTTACTTGGAGCTTTCATCTTCCACTTATCAAAAACTCTTGGAATGGAATTTTGTCCATATTTTGTACTGAGCGGAACGTTCAGGTTTTCATTCTTTATTACATCAGCCTGTAGCTTGCTGTAAAACTAACGACTAAATAAATACCCGTGTGATGGCGTTATTTTAAAACTGACCACCCGTTTAAAAGTTATCGTTACTCGTTACTGCTCAAAAACCGGCTATTAACAATCATCGTTTGTACTGCAAGAAATCTAGTTACATACGCAAAATGAGTGTTTGGAAGAATTCGCATTTTTTACTCTTCACATATTGTTATGTGCTGCCATCTGTCCATAAAACATAGATTTAATCAAATGTCTATTTTTGGGGCGGGGGCGGGGGGGGGATAAAAAAATTAAAATACGGTACATAATTGAGTACAACATGTCTAAATTGTAGAATTTATTACTTATGAAAATAAAGAATAATCGGAGAAAGCAATTTAGCAAAAGAAAAAGCTTACAAAATTTATACAATAAAATTATGAAACGTAATTACACAAACAAAATTTTTTTACAAGGAAATTTTCTCACTAATTTTACACTTAAAGTAATTATGTGTAGTGAAAATTTAATATCTGGAATATCTTTAAAACAATATGTTTTATTTCTTACGTGATCATCCTATCAAACAACATCAACATTTGTACTTCAATCCATTATTATCTCTGAAAATTTTTAGTTATATTTTAAAACACTTTTTTTGCTTCAGTTATGAAATTTAAAAACAAACAACAAATATCTTTTTAAAATCAACGATAAAAGAGAAAAGAAAATAAACTTTATCATAAACACATTTTTAAAAGCAATCTAAAAATTTGTCTTTATCATAAAAATGTTTTCAAATATAAAATATAAATACGTGTGCAAAGATATTTTTATAGAAAAAAAAATATACTTAAAGCAAACCTGTAATTTTTTAAACTTAATTTCTTGAAAATGTTCAGAAAATTTACATTGCTCTCTGCAACACTTTCATCATTATTACTAAGCTGCTGGCTCAATGGTGGCGATAACAATGGTTTTGGGGAAAATCTATTATGATGGATAATGCTTTACTAATAAATGTTTTTTTCCCTTAAATTCGTCGTTGAACTCCCTTTAATTGAATACTTCATTTAGCATAAATCACATTTTGCGTTAGCACTTGATGCTGCGGAAAAATATGTCCACAATTTACTGCTTTTTTTTCCCCATAATAAATAAATAAATAAATAAATAAGACCTACGAAATCCAAATCATTTGAGATTTGAGAATAACTGATACATTCAAACAGAACGATAAGCATACACTTATACCGAAAGAACTAAACTGGCGCCTAATTCGCACCTTTTACCGCGTCGACTGTCTGGCTTCATTCATGAACTGCACAAACGTACGTAAACGTGTTTGAAGTTAGTTTCGTTTTGTTCGGTGGCGTATTGGCAGTAACTACAAACGAGTGATATTTTAAAGGAACGATTCCGTATTTCGTATTTTAAAGAACACCCGTTGTATGTTAACGAATACATACGGTTTGCAACAGCTCTAGAGCTTATAGTTATGAACTCAATTTTTTAAATTTTTTATGTATGATTGGGGATATGGAGTGTGTTAAAAATGCCACTTTTTCCTGACTGATTTTAAGGCACCTGTAAAGCTCAGCTCACATGTTCAGCTAACAAAAATTTGGATAATTTCATGAGCCTTACAGATAATCTGATTGCATTTGTTTTCTATGCACTTTTTTAGAATGAAAACATTTGCCAATTTTTACTGTAACATTTTTTAGATCGATCATCTTTTCTCTCTGGTTCCACCAGTATTTTATATGATTTTAATTAAACTAATAGTCTTTTTTCAAAATTTTATGATTTGTTGTGTGACAAGAGGTATTCAGCTGTAAGTACACAAAATTTAAACTCTCTGACTAATATAGTTTTTGTGTACGGACTATGTGACAAACAGGCGGACAGAGACGAATAGGGTTTCGTCAGATGAACGAAATCTTTAAAAAAAGTGTAAAATGCATGAACATATACCATATTTTGTAATAATTTAATTCATTTCTCAGTATCGAACTTCATATGCTACGAGCCGTCACGAAAATGCGGAAAATTATTGTTCTAGACAAATCTAAAAGTCTCTTTGAAATCAAACTTCGAAACCTGGAAAGTGATAGTCTAAGATTTTCGCAACAGAGAAATGTTGTTTTGACTTTTGACTGCATCCCAGGGGCTTCTTTACTTATTCTTCACATAAAGAAACAGAAACCTTACCTGAACAAAGGCGACACAACAGTATCTTTTCACACAAAGGAACGATGTACCTAGCAACGAAATTTGGCAATACAGTGAAACCTCCAAATAAGGGACACTCCGAATAAGGGACACCTCTATTTAAGGGACAAAAATTCCGGTCCCAGTCCCTTGGTATAGGACGTGTAATGTATTTACCTCTGAATAAGGGACACTCTATTTAAGGGACACTTGAAATTGAGATTTAAGAGGCTGGCTTTTGCATTTCATGTAATGAAGTAATCTCTGATGAAAATGAAAATATAGTTTTTTTTTTTTTTTTTTTTTTTTTTTTTTTTTTTTTTTGAACTTATGAAACAGACTCACAGTGATGTTGATACACGGCATACGACACAATTCACAAGCATGCCCAATTCACATTTACCGTCAATTCTGATTCGACTTCAATGCATTTAAGTTTATCCGCATTGAAAGCAATGCTAAATTGTGAGGATGATTATAAAAATGGAGAATAAAAGAAAATTACGAAATAAAGAATTTTACACATGCTTTAAAGTTTGTTCTCAAATCCAAAAGGCCAACTTTTATAACATAAGTTTTAATTTATTTTTATTCTGAAATGCCTGAAATTAGCAGACATTGTTGTTCAGAAACTATGTAATCAAACTGGTTTTTTCTGGGTTTCTTTTTTTCAAACGCAATAGATTTTTTAGAAAATATTGTCAATGTGGACGTTTCGAACCGAATTCCTACTCGAAAGAAGAATAACTACTCAAAAAAAGTGTGAAACATGTTTTTTTTTGATGTGATTAAAATCGCTTATAACTCAGTGGGTAATTCAAAACTTGAAAACACAGTTCGATTCCAAATCGCTTTCATAGTCAGGCATTTCAATTTTACACATTTTCGTTAAAAAATGAATTTGTAAATGTATCAAAATCTTTTCTGTTTGCTGATCTGAGCAGTTGAGAAATTTGTTGCCTTGAAATATGTAAAGCAATTGTATAATTTTTTTGTAAATACTGTTGATAATAAAGAACTAAAATTTATAAGTATGGTAAATGAACACTTGAAAAGTTCATAGTGAAATATTTGAAATTTGCAAAACAATCACTTTTGATTGATTAACTAAAGCAAAATTCTTTTAAATTTTTTATGCTATTTGCATGTACACAGTTTTCATAAAAAATACAAATCAATAATTTTAGACATTATTTCATGACTTAGTAATCAATTGAAAATTTCAATTCTTTCTGTGCCTTATTAACATAATTTATACACTTCAAATACATTTAAACTTCACCTTTAACGTTTTGTTATTTTTATATATTTCTGGACGATTAATTAAAAATAATACTAAAAACTCCGAATAAGGGACACCTCTATTTAAGGGACAAAAGTTCCGGTCCCATGGGTGTCCCTTATTTGGAGGTTTCACTGTAATCGGCAGACGCGATTTTTGCACTTGACTAATAGAATAATAAAGCATGCGGCATCCACTCTTTCTGCAACTTCAAATTTAATTAATTATGTTTTATCTCTGTCAATTTTGAAATAAAGAAAGAAAGGAAGTTTTCAAGCACCTAAACCCTTTGGGAATGAGCAACTAGTATACGTATCACATAAAGAGTTCAGAATCCTTCATTATTTCATCCAGTTATTTTTTACTGTGTTTTTAACTTATTTAATTACAGAATTTCTGCAATTTAAGCACGGAAAGTTTTCTGCTTTGGAAACCGGTGATAAAAAATTAAAAATTAACTAACATTCCCTCGTCGCGAAGGGTTTAAAATTATTAAACAGTAAGAAGAAAGGTAATTAAAGCTTCTTCTTCTTCTTCTTCTTTTTTTCCAATTCAAGAAAAAATAATAGAAAAGGAAAATAAATAAAAGAAAAGAAAAAAGGAATTATTATTATTATCATTATTATTATTATTATTATTATTATTATTATTATTATTATTATTTTGAGGTGCTTTGAGAAAAAAAAAAGTTCTGTTCTCTCTGTTCAGCTTATTTCATGGTATAGCAGTAAATCCGTTCTTCGCATAGAGAATAAAAGAAAAAAAAAATACTGATATGGAGAACGTGAAAATAATAATAAAATCAATTCAAAATATAGAAAAGCCGCAAATTTTCCAGCGATGAATATGTCAAATGTAAATATCGGCGATTTTGGCGATAAAGATAAAATTCATTAAAATGATTATTTTAAAAAGCTCTTTTCATTTCCATTGCTTAAACTATGATCAAAAACAAATATAGATATCGCAAAAGTAAATACCGATCGATAAACCAAATAATTAAATTATTAAAGAGAATAAATGGCGAAATTCTGCATTGAAATTGAGTCTAACAGGATTCGCCCATTCTCTAAATGAACAAAATATGTTTACTGAATTTAACCTTGGGTTTTAAAAGCAATACGGACTTTTTTCTGAAATGTCCATTGTTCATCCGCAATGCTATAAACGATACGAACGCCACTCAACTATTAAAATTATATTGTGTCAAATAAGATTTGGGATGTATATCATGATATCCAATATAGGGTAACATCCCCAGTAATTGGCACATTAAGAATTTTTCTTTAAACTTACTTCAATTTTCATTAGCAAGAAATAAAAGATTTACTTGCAAATATTTTTAAATCAAAGAATGCATATCTGTGCATCTATTTTGCCCACTAAAAGCGAAAATTTTCGAAAAAGTGTTTTTAAAAAAATACATTTATAAAAAGTAGCTGTAATCACCAGTAATTGGCACCTAGAGCACCAATGTATGACACCTTGTGATCCAGTAATTGGCACATGTTTATATATATATATATATATATATATATATATAAAACTTTATATTTTGCATTGTGTTTAATCGCTTTAAATGAATTTGCTGTAGATGAAGATGCCATATTTCAGGTTTTTGAGAGAAAGAAATCAGCCTATTAGTCTGAAATGTGAACATTTTAAAACAATACAATATATTTATATTAATACCCAGTAATTGTCATGCTGTCCCCAGTGATTGACATATAACGCTTTAATGGATTCCAATTACTGATAATATTTCATATTTTCAAATAAAAACAACTGATAAATCAATTTAGTCTAAAACTTTAAAAGTACTGCCAAAATAAGTGGTTTAATCTCAAATCTTGCGATTTCCTAGTAATTGGAATAGGTGCCAATTACTTGGAAATAACAAAATTAAAGCACCATTAATTGGCATCTACCATTAATTCAGAAATCCAAATATTTGTGTCAAAAATACTTTCATACAATCAAAGTAATCCTTTTCATCTAAACAAAACTGTTGTTGATTAAAATTTAAAATACATTATAAATCAGTTAATAATGAATTGAAAAGCATGCCTTTCTTAAGCCAGAAAAGAAGCATTTGCAACAAAAATGGCTAATTTGAGCAAACCATAATTGTTTCTCTTTCCTAGGCACTATTGTCATCTAGTAGCATAAATCAAAGTTATAATCTTTAAAGTAAATGAGTATATAACTGGTATATGGTCTTACATTTTTAAAAGACTGGATATAAATCTTATTTTAGGACATGTTTTTGGGATGTGCCAATCATTGGTGCATACCAATTACTGGGGATGTTACCCTACTAAAACCTTCTCTGAATTATTACCAAACTAACTATGCAAGTTTCATCAAAATCCATCAAGTAGAACTTTAGCCTAATTTATCACAATCGGGTTTAAATGATTATATAGAACTCTTCGTCCAGAACCCGACTAGCAAGTTTTTGTGCTCAGGGCATTTTCAGTTTCTTCGTACCCGTTTAGATTTTTACTTTCTTTTTTTACTTATTTAAAAAGTGTCAATTAAGAAAATTTTTCCTGAAAAATTAAAATTTGGTTCCAGAAATAATAATCTATATAGATAAAAGAAAGCGTGGATTTCGTATTAATCATTCCACAAAAAAATCTGCCGAACCTAAAATCTTGCAAATTGGGGTAAAAATACTTCTTATAATATCGAGTGCCGCTAAGAAAGGATTTTTGAAAATTCCACCCTTAGGGGGAATGAGAACGAATTTTTTAAAAAATCATGAAAAATCGGATTTTGTAGTTATTTTTCAACTAAAAACATATTTTAGTGCATTATTTCATGCTGAATCGAATAGTATTAAGCAAGTTCTTTTAAATCCAGTAGTTCGTGAGACATTTCACATTTTCTAATTTGGCGATGTCTTCGGCGCAAAACCTGAAATTTTCAATCTATATATATTGTAAAGGCGTATCTGTGTATAACGTATCTGTGTGTAACGCATACGACATTTTGCGTATGGCAACATTTTCCTCTCCAATTTCGGTTTTGCAATTTTCGCTATTGCAAATTTTACACTTCTAAACATTGCACATTTTTAAATTTTGCACCGTCGTATAGAGAAAATTTTTTACTTTTAAATGCAATTTGTTCGAAAGCTGTATCTCAATTTATTTTTGAAATATTAATTTTTGATAGTTTTTAATACCAATTTTGTAATTGTGGCAATAGAATCACTCCATTTTTTCTTAAAATTGGAAAGAAAAATAGAAATTAAAATACGCAACACTTTCCCACACTGTAAAAAAATGTTGTAAAATTACAGCCAAAATCAAGCAAGTCTTGCTGTGAAAAAATACAGTACATGCGTAGTAAAATATTTTCAAGCAAATCGTGTAGTATTTTGCACTTTCAACCTGATACTTACGCATCACATGACGTCAATGAGCCAATGAGATAAAAAGAGAATTAAAATTCACAGCTTTTGTTTTCAAGCCGCCATTTTATCGGATGTTACAAACACATTAGATGTGGATAATCAATATTCAAGGTAAGTAAAATTAAGTTTTAATCTTATATTTATTACCTTTATTCATTGTATGAATGCAAGATATATATTTTTATTGTATTTTAATTTATAAAATTAAATTGCTTGCTAATTGTTCTATTTAGTAAATGAACGATTGATTAACAAATAACCATTTTTCTATCTCACTCAGCATAATCCTTGGCGTAAAGTTATTTATTATATGAACGACTTAAATTATTATTGTGAATCATGTGTAATTTACTCAGATCCTGAGCGACTCGTATTCGTGCCACTAGATTGAAACGAATTGTATAATGTATAATTTAAATTGCATAGCATACAAAATATTTATATTGATCGTATTCGAATTTATATATGAGTAGAACACATTCTATTCTAACTAGAAAGTAAAATGGAATCAATTAGGATTTTTTTTTCATATATTTCAATCAGGGGCGTAAACCACCCTAGTCGCGTAGGGGGGTGTAGGCTCAAAAATTTCCGACTCCAAGAAGGAAAATTTCCGAGTACTATGGCCAACATGAAAGCTAATATATATATATATATATATTATGATATATATAGATATCATAATTAGCAAGATAATTATGACTTAGTGTATAGAGATAGTCAAATAATCTTATATTATGTTATTATTAGTCTTATATAACGATATATATTTTCCCTAATTATTAGACGATCTTCTGGTGGATCACAATAACCGTTCCACCCGAGAGGGACACGGGTCGTGCATAATACGAATGAACAATCAAAGGGCTTTCCAGCAATATATCACATGAAAGTTATCGGCTAAAATTAGAAAAGTGGTCGGCCGTGAAGACAAAATAGGAATCCAATGATATATCACAAGAGGGATGTATTCCAAATTTAGAAAATTGTCCTCCCTCCCAGAATAGACCCTTCCCCTAACTATAATTTTTTCATATATTATAAGTAATATTTATCGGAGAACCCCGAAAAAAAAAATCCGGTCTAAATTGATAAAACATTACAATTTCAAAAAAGATCGAAAACTGTCCTCAAAAGAGGATAAGAGGGGGCATTGGGAGGGGAGAAAGATTTATAATATGAAAGAGTGATCTGAGGGCTTTCCTACGATATGGGACATGATGGGTCCAAAAAATATGGAATTTTTCCAATCCCCATTTTAAACCCCTCAGGAGTGGAAATTTTAAAATATCGCTGAAACACTTTTTTAATTAGTTTTTAATAATTTTATTTTCTGCTGTTTCACGTTCTTATTTGAAAAGACAGTTGAGATGTGCCAAATGTTCTAAATTTTTTGACCCCCCCCCCTTTTAACTCCCTTATGGTGGGATTTCTAAAATCGTTGGTTATGCGTTTAATAATTTTTTTAGTAGATTTTACAGAGTTTCCCCCAGAGGGTTTCAGGGGGGCGCGGCGCCCCTCCTGCCCTTTAGTTTGAAAAATAGTGTCCCTCTTGACCCTCATCCAAAAATTAGCGCCCCTCTTGTCTCTCATTCAAAAAAATAGCTCCCTTCTTGCCCCACATCAGAAAAAGCGCAGCTCTTCAACGATGATGCGCACGCGCTATAATGCGTAAATTACGCAAAAAATAGCTCTTACCGTCCCACAAAACGCGTAATTTCGTCAAAAGATCTCGAAAAAACGGCAAATTTCATTAAAAATCGTCAAATAACGTCTAATTTCTGGCAAATTTCGCAAAAAGATCACGAAAAACAACAACTTTCGTCAAAAAATCGCGATAAAATTGCAGATTTCGTCAAAAGATTTGCAGAAAAATGGCATATTTTGTCCAAAAACCGCAATAAAATGGAAAATTCTGTGAAAAGATTCACGAAAAACGACAAATTTTGCCGAAAAATCAGGGAAAAACGCGAAAAAAATGCAAAATTCGTCAACAGATCGCGAAAAAATGCAAATTTCTTCAAAGGGGCACAAAAGTTAATGCCAATAGTGATTTTTTTTCGGAATTTATGTTTTCTCGTGTTGACAAAATTGGCGGTTTTTTGCTATCTTTTGACGGAATTTGCCATTTTTTGTGATCTAATATAATTTGCCATTTATTCACGAAATTTGTCGTTTTTCTCGATTTTTTTTTAGCAAAATCTGCCCTTTTTTTGCGATCTTATAACAATATCTGTCGTTTTTTCGCGATCTTTTAACAAAATCTGATGTTTTTTGCCATCTTTTCACAAATTTGGCCGCTTTTCTGCTATCTTTTAACAATACTTGCCGTTTTTTCGCGGTCTTCTAACAAAATTTATCTTTTTTTTTTTTTCCTCGATTTTTTGACGGAATTTCTGTTTTTCGGCGATTTTTCTAACCGGCAGATTCTAGATTCAACTCTATAAAAGTGCCCTTAAAAATCAAAAAAGTGCCCTGAAGAATGTAAAAGGTGCCGTTTTCAGAACAGTAGCGCCCTGCCTCTTTTTAAACCTGGGGAAACTCTGGATTTATTTTCCGGAATTTTACACTCCTACCTTAAATGTTTGCTGAGATATGGCAATTTGTTCCAGAATTTTTGACCACCCCCGCTTGTCCCTCTTAAGGGGGGTAATTTCAAAATTTCCATCTTAGTGCATGCTTACATCACAAGAAGTACTTTCTCTCCAATTTTCATGGTTCTAGATTCAGTAGTTTGGGATGTGCGTTGATTAGCAGTCAGTCAAGACAAACTATTTTATATATTTATAGTTATCTATACTAGCTGACCCGCCCGTCGTTGCCGGCATTAGATAAAATATATGATTAGATACATCTTATAAATATATTAGATGCAATAAATAGATAAAAAACAAATAAAATATTAAAGGAGCGAATTTTCAGGAGCGAATTCATTGGCTTTTCAAATTGTACTCAATTTTTTTAATAAATAAGGCAACTGTACATATTTTTCCTGTCTCCTTGAGAAAACATGCGCAAAATATCAAACAAATGAACGAAATGCATAATCCAAAAGTAAAATTCTAGTTCCTTTTTCATCTACCCCCCCCCCCCCCCTCACAAACACACAGGTACATCAGGCACAAAAAATGTACCAGTAAAGTTGAAATGCCTTTTTAAAATTGAAAATTGAAAAAAAGGTTTAAAGATCCATTTAATCATTAATTAGCTTTAAACAGTCAAAAGTTTCGCTGATTTATCCTCCCCCAAGGCTAAAATTATTTTCAAGTTTCAAATGATTAAATTTTGATTCTTATCTATGCACACACACACACAAAAAATCTACCCATAAAATAATAAAATAATATCATAAATAATATCAATCAAATAATCAAATGCAGTGAGACAAAATTATTATACTTGTACTATAACAAAGTTTTAAAAATATAGAATATTTTACATATATTGACATTTGACATTGCACATTTTGTCTCTTATATTAGGTGGGGGCATAACTGATAAAAAAATATTGAACAATTAATTATATACCAAAATATTCTCGCATCAACACTTTTTAATTGAATGATTTCGTACTATACTAACGGTTTAAACTTTAAATAAAGAGTTTACGCAGGCGCAGTTTGTTTTGCAACTGACACATAGGGCGGGAGGCAAGGGCGGATCTGGAGAGTCTTTAAGCTGGGGGGGGGGCGATTTTAAAAATTGAGAGACTCGAATCTTATGCGTGGGACGGGGCTAATGTTTTCATTGCGGGTCAGGTTTGTGTCTGGTTAACTTGTATATTTTCTGTGGGTCGGGTTTGGGTCCGGTTGACTTCTATTTTTCAGCGGGTCGGGTGTGGGTCCAGTCGATTTCCATTTTTTGCTGCTGGTCGTGTTAACTAATCATGGGCGTGCGAACAGAAAACTGAGTCTGGGCAAAGTTTCAGTTTACCCCCCCAAAAAACGACTTTTCTTGTGACAAGTCAGAAATGATGTTGGTAGTATAAATTTGACGTCTTTTAAGTTTCCGGACCCGACGCGACCTCCCCCTTCGCCCCCACCCTTTCGCACTGCACTGTAACTAATACTTTTTCTATGGTTCGCTTTTATGTCCATTTGACTTCTACTTTTTGCAGCGGATCAGGTTAACTTCCACTTTTTTTGCTACTAGTTGGATTTGAAACCGATTGACAAATATATTTTGCTGTTGGTCGGATTGACTTCTATTTTTGTTTTTGTTCTAATAGGGTTAACTTATATTTTTTTGCTGTGGGTTGTGCTTGGGTCCGGTTGGCTTCTTTTTTGCTGCGGGTCAAGTTAACTTCTACTTATAATATAAATCATAATAGTAAAGCTGTACAATACGAATTAAAGTAAATTTCTAAAAATGTATTTCTTAAGATGTTTGTTAAGTTGTTAAGAGCCCACAATAGTCACAGAAAAAATACGCAAAAAGACCCGGATGATTATGTAAAGTCTATGGGAGCGTTCTTTTCTAATATCTCGCTCAAATTTTAATATTTTTACATGATTTATTTTTGCATAGGCTAGCTTAGGACGATCTACAACCGGGCTAGTTTTTACTTTTTCGATTTTGCTCATATATTTTTTATATTATGATAGTTTCAATTTCAGAACCGGTTTAAACCGGTTTTGAAAGTTATTTTTTTTTTTAAATCTGAAACCAAAACTGAAAAAGTAAAAACTAGCCCGGTTGTAGATCGTCCTAAGCTAGCCTATGCAAAAAAAATCATGTAAAAATACTAAAATTTGAGCGAGATATTAGAAAAGAACGCTTCCATAGACTTTACATAATCATCCGGGTCTTTTTGCGTACTTTTTCTGTGACTATTGTGGGCTCTTAAGATTCTAAACAAATGTACAACATAAATATATTTTTTACGAATAACAAATAAGTAAGATGCCAGACAAAATCGGATTCGGAGAGAAGAATTGCACGCAGTGTTGAATTTAGGGGGTGGTAGCTATCAAATATCCCCCACGGAAATTTTGTGTTTTCAATGGTAAGAAAGTGTAATTTCCCCCCCGGAGTCACAGAAGTCCCTCCCGGAGAAAAGTGTCTGAATTCAACACTGATTACACGAATCGCGGTCGGGCCAATAATGCTTATCATACAGGCTGGGTCGGACACGGAACAAACGTTTAGCTTTTACTCAGGGACGAGCCCCGGCCTGGAAATATTCATCAGTACAGACAAGACAGTAGTGAGTTCGGGCTCTTTTTTCAGAATTAGGTCCCACCCGAACTCGACGATTTTAAATCCGAGCCCGCCCGAACCCGAAACATTTTGCTTCATCAGAGCCCGAGCCCAATAACGAAAGTATACAGTGTAAGAAAAAAATGCATAATTATTATTATTTTTTTTTTAATGTTCCAAAAAAAATATGATTTTTAAACTACATTTTACACAGTAGTGTTACTCTTAAATGAAAATTTAAATTTAACAGTATCAAAAGAAAAGTTTGGTATAAAAAAAATGTATTTTATACATAAAAAAATTACCGCATTTTGTCTCGTTTAATGAGAAAATATTATGGACGTGTTAATGGTGTGTTTCATGAATAAATACATGGAACTTGTAAAAATTACTATCGATTATTTGTCGAATCGAACAACATTTATCAATTTTCTATAAGAAGTGCATAACTTTATCCATAACTATTTCATTCTTCATAACAATCTTTTGGGATAGGCGTGACCCAGACAATAACATTAAATTAAAAATTTTAAATTCAGATGTTTTTATAGAAATAGAGGAAACACTGCTTGCTCAATTGCTTTCTATCGGAATAATATGGAAATTAAATTTACTTACGACCAAAAGTGACTTCGTAAATTCCGGAGTACAACTTCAGCATTAGCAGAATTACATGCACACAGAATCAGCACGCACAAAAAGAGCAACAATCGCTAAAATTATTTCCATATGAAAAGTGATTACCACCTGTGTACGCTGTGGGCAATAGAAATCTAAATTATGCGCCAACCGCAAACTAAAATTGAAAGAAAATATCCTCTTTGCATTAAAATTAAAATAATAATAATAATAATAAACAATCCTATTGCAAAACAACCTATGCTACAAAGAAACATCAAACTAAAGACAAATTCATTATTCCCGCGTTTTCGCTGGCGACAGAGCATCGTCGGAAATGGCTAAATATAGGTTTGTAGAAATGACCAATTTACTTTTAAAATAGCATTCTAGTGCTTAAAAAAAAAAAAAACAAAAAAAAAAAACACAATTTCTGTTTCCTTTTCATTCTAATCAAATGTTCAATATAGTGATTTGAAAAGGAATAAGTAATGTTTAAGGGGGGGGGGGGGGAATTCTTCTAATATTTTCTATTCATTGATAAATAAAATTTATAGGTTTCAGAAAAAATGAGTCTGAGTCCGTGCTCTGTCTTATCTCTAATACAGACATTTAGGAAGAATGACTCTAGGCCGGACTCGACATGGATGAAAAACAAGTCTGGCTCGACCCAAATCGGCAGAAAAATAAAGATCAGGACACAGCCCGGATCTAAAATTCAGAAGACCTGACCCAGCCCGACCCTAGAGTGGACGGCCGCCCCTTCGGCCATTCAACCCCCCCCCCCCACCACTTTAGATCCGCCATTACAGGACTCATGAATTGGCGCGGCCCAACTCGGGCCGCGCCGCGTCGACCTTGAGTTTCAGCCTAAGTCCTATTCCATGAAGATCTCTCATGTTGGTTTGAAAACCTTTATGGTCCCAAGGGGGGGGGGGCATCGCCCCCCCCTAGATCCGCCATTGGCGGGAGGTGCAACGTCCAGTCATCTAGATGCCCAAGCTTTACGTTGAAGAGAAAACAGTGTTCTATATTTCTAATTTTTAGCATTCAGTTAAAACCTCTTTAGCGTTTTTTTTTCCTTTTAAGTAAAATTGAAATCTGTTTGCTTGGGCAATAGTTCAGAGACAAAAAATTGTCAAAAATACGGTATTTCTTAATATAAGTTTGAATTCTTCCTAACGACAAATTTAAAAGCAGCTTAACAATTTGGTGTTACCCCTCATTTTCCCGACTAAACAAAATGTAGTAGTAATAATAAAAATATTAAAAAAAATGAATATAATTGATTGAGGAAAAAGCATTACTTCTGAGAGAAGAAGTAAACTCGTATAGACTGTAAAATATCCAGATTATTTCGAGATGAAAATTCAAAGTATTTAGGTATTTTAAATTTTCATCCTGAATCATATAAATTTCTTAATCAATCTTTTAAATCAACCAAAAATTACGTAAAAAAGTAAATAAAAACAATTTCACATTATTATTATTTTTTAATAAAATAAAAAGAAAACTTAAATTTAGTTAGCAGGAAAAAAAAAGACTAATTATTTTCAATTAAAGGTAAAATTTGAATAGAATGGAAAATATCCAGATTTTGATATGAAAAAATACGAAATATTTGTATTTCAATAATTGAATTTTCATCGGAGACCACCTAAATTCCGTGATGCATATTTTTAACTAAATATAAAGTTTAGATAAAAAAAATAGAAGTTTCTTCACTTCGAACTGTTTATCTAAAAATTTCGAGATTAACTAAAAACTTTCCAACAGTAAATAAATACAATTAGATTTCGATATCTCCAAGTCAAAAAACACAGAAAAAAAAATCGGAATATCAAGGTTTTACTCAAATATCACTGTTATAATTAGCGGTATAACTTTAACATTGCTAGAAAATGTACAAGAATATTTTTTTTTAGTCATATTGAAGTTTCCGAGTACAGAATATTTGACAAATCAAAACTTTTCTGAATAGTTTTATCAGAAAAATAAAATCCTATATATTAATAAGTTATGTTAATTAATAAGTAAATTAAAGTAAATAGTAAATTAGCAATTAGTTAAATTAGTTAATAATAGTTCCGGCTAAGAATAAATTTATGTTTTATTCATCTTAAATTGTTTTTTTTCTTATTTTTCTTATCAGAAACTGCAAGCGGGAATAAATCCGACAAAGAATAAGATTTTATAGGTTTTCTTCGACCTAACTTGTTTTTCTTATTTAATTAAAAATTACAAAAATATTTCTCTAATTCATAAATATTTATAGATTAATACCTTTCTTTCGGCTAAACTTACTTTTTTCCGATCGAACAAGAATTTTTCCGACTGAATTTTCCGATTTTCCAATTTATAAATCTTTATAGGTTAACAGGTAATACTATTTTTTCCGTCTAAAGATGCCTTTACCGATGGAACAGAAAACTTCCGATTGATATTTTCGTTTTTCCAATTTATAATTTTTTATAGGTTAATGCCATTTTTTCCGATCGAATAAGAATTTTTCCGACTTATTTTTCCGATTTTCCAATTTATAAGTTTTTATAGGTTAATACATAATACTATTTTTTCCGATTAAACATGCCTTCCCCGATTGAAATGGAAAATTTTCCGAATGATATTTTCGTTTTTCCAATTTATAAGTTTTTATAAGCTAATACCATTTTTTTTTCGATCAAACAAGAATTTTTCCAATTTATAAATTTTTATAGGATAATACGTAATATTATTTTTTCCGACTGAACATGCCTTTTCCGATTGCAACGGAAAAATTTCCGAATGATATTTTTGTTTTTCCAATTTATAAGTTTTTATAGATTAATGCCATTTTTTCCGATCGAACAAGAATTTTCCCGACTGATTTTTCCGTTTTTTCAATTTATAAGATTTTATAGGTTATTGCGTAATATTATTTTTTCTGACTAAACATACCTTTTCCGATGGAACAGGAAAATTTCCGAATGATACTTCCGGTTTTCCAATTTATATGTTTTTATAGGTTAATACCATTTTTTCCGATCAAACAAGAATTTTTCCGACTGATTTTCCCTTTTTCCAATTTGTAACTTTTTATAGGATAATACGTAATACTATTTTTCCGACTAAACACGCTTTTTCGGATAGAACGGGAAACTTTCCGAATGAGTTTTCAGTTTATAAGTTTTTATAGGTTAATAACATTTTTTCCGATCAAACAAGAATTTTTCCGACTGAGTTTTCTGTTTTTCCAATTTATAAGTTTTTTATACGTAATACTATTTTTTCCAACTAAACACGCCTTTTCCGATGGAACAGGAAATGATTTTCCAGTTTATAAGATTTTATAGGTAATACCATTTTTTCCGACTAAACATGCTTTTCCCGATAGATCTGGGAATTTTCCGACTGATTTCTTCTAGGGGGGGTGTTGCACCCCCCCCAACCCCCCCGGGATTTACGCCCCTGATTTCAATTTAGTTTTAAAAAAATGCTTTAATGAAAAGAAAATGTGTTTACTTCATTTTCAACTTATGTTTCTGATTGATGAGCTTCTGAAAAGGGATCTATTTTCGACCATAAATCGTTTGTCTGTCAAATAAAACTTTATTTTTTATTTATCACAAATCTTTCTGCTATAGTTAGCAGGATGAAAGAGTAGGTGGGGTGAGCTGAAACATATAATAAATATGTCAATTATTGAGAGTGCGAGTGTGTAAGAGTCCAATTAATGCGTGTTTTCTTATCTCTCTCTCTCTCTCTCTCTCTTTTTTTTTTTTTTTTACTGTCATTTGAATTAGTTTGAATTAGGAAAATTTTATTTGTAGATCGGCGGCTACACATTACGTATTAGAGGTTCTTTCTTTTATTCCGGTTTGAAATTCATGATTCGTATTATGTCTATCGTTGTGATTAGTAGGCGCTGGGATCTGTTAAGAATGAAACAGTGACTCTATTTTATGCTTTACTTCGTTTTCGCAAATTCTGTTGAGTAATAATGAAACAAAAAGGAAAAAAAGAAAAGAAAGTTTTCGATTGTGTAATTCTATATTTAGTTCAAGTTAAATAACACATTGAATAGATTTATTCAATGTATTTAAATATATATATATATATTTCTAATTTCAAAATCCTTTTAACACTAGTGGCATTTTTTATCAGTATATTTAAAATTACTATTAAGTTTTATTCCTTATTATTAATTATTATTAAATACTTTTAATTTCATAATTTTATCTATAGTTTGAACTATGTTTTAATACATAAGATATAAAAACAGATATTTTAACACCAACAAATTAATTGATAAATGTATTCTAAGTTATCATTTAAGTTTGCTCATTATTATCAAATAATCCTCATTTAATATTTCGTTTTTGCATACATTACAATATATACACATTAAATTATTAAATTTATTAACTTTATAGAAATGCATATTTTAAAGTATAGTCTTATTCGCTTTTTACTTATTATTATTTTACACTTTTTATTTAATATACATTTTACGATTAATTATATATTTACATGTAATTTTTGAATTTTCAAAAATGTTTTTAATTAAACATTTGAAATTATTTTTTATGTATGTTTGTGGGGGAGGCTTTGCTTTTATTATATAATTCGACATTTCTTTTCGTTAAAAATGTTTTATAACATTCGCTTTTTTTTCTCTGCATAGCATTGCATTTTTACGTTAGCCATCTAACTTTTACTGATCAGGTGCACGAACACCTGAGATGCACACCTGAGATTCTTCTAATTCAGCTACTTGAAATCCCGGCGATTTATTACTTTTTATTATTATTATTTAAGGGTTGGAGCCCCTTTATGAGTGGGTCTGCATTCTATCTCCCTTTCTGCATTGTATGAATCAAGTAGTTAGCTCCCCGACAATAAGTATAAAAGTAACATGCAGAAGCTGCTTGAATGTTTTATTTAGGCTTTTTTGTTAATAAATAATCTTCGGAAAAACGCTTATTTTGTTTTCGAATGTGTTAAAAATTATTTCGAAACTGTTCCTGTTTTAATCAGATTATTCCTTATTTGAGCAAAATGTTTCATATGTTCCTGTATTAAAGGTACGTAAGAGTTTTGTGATCATATTGTTTTTTTTAACTTGAAAAAGTAGTTAAAATATGCTTTATATATTTTTTAAAGTCATTTTTACATTAAAATATCAGTGAAATTAATTCAATTTTGAAACCATTGATCTGCAGATTTTCTTATTTCATAATTTATTATCTTCTATTTCATTTTATATTCATTTTATTACCCATTTTTCCCTCCCCCCCCCCTCTCTCTTTGTGTGTGTGTGTCAGACATGAATAAGAAAACATTTAAGACAGAAAATAGATTTTTAACAACTTTTGTAATTTAATTGTTTTTATTTAACCCTTTCCGGCACGGGCAAAATCTGTTAGTAAAATGAGAAATTATCGACTGACACCGGAATTCACAGACGAATTTTTTAGGTATTCTGAATTCCTTAATTTAAATTCCAAAAGAAAATGTTACTAAAATTTTATTGGTGCCGATTGCAAGTTTGGAATAAAAATTAAGTATCCCAGACCGGGCACACTGTGCCGGAAAGGGTTAAATGGGTATTAAACCCTACGAACTTATCTTTGACTGTGTAATTAATATTTTCTGCTTCCTGACTGGTATGATTGCATTAGTATAAATCATGCAAGCCTGAGTTTATGCAAATTAAAAAACAATAATAATAAGATTTTATTAACCAGATAAAATAAGTTTTAAAAAATTATAAAAGTTTCCATGTTAATTTGGAGATCTCAAGAAATATTTCACAAAGTGCATCAAAATTTTTGTAATAGCACATTTGAATAAAGAAAAACCTTAAATTATTCTAGTGAACTATTTTAGTATTAGACACCCTTAAAAAATAGAAAATTGTTTTTAATGACTGCAGCTAGAATACAGAATCGGAACTTAAACAAAATGCCTCTTTCAAAAAAAAAAAAAAAAAAAAAAAAAAAAATCTAATGTTTAAAATATTAATAATAATTTTAAAGGATAATTTTTATCTTTCATATAATTTGAAATTTTTGTTACAAAATGCAATTATTTTTATAAATACTGAATTTCAGAAAATAACAGTTATCAAATAACTTAAAAGTTTTTTTTTCTTTCCCTGAGGGGAAAGGAGCAGGAGATGACAAGTGAAAAAGGTTTTGGAGTAAAAAAAAAAAAAAAAAAAAAAAAAAAAAAAAAAATAGTAAGTTCTTGAAATCCTTATTTCCTATTAAAATACTTTTAACTATTAAAGTACAGTAAAACCCCGATAATTCGGATTACTTGAGACCGGACCGAATCCGGATTATCGAAAATCCGGATTATCCGGAGAATTAGAAAGAAATGAAATAAAATAAAACATACTTACAGAAAATCACCTTTATGTTAAACGTATTGAATATTTACAGACATAAAAAATGTTTACTTTGCTTAATTCTTCCAAAAAGATGTCAGATTTTTTTTAATATTCAGAATACGACGATGAAATAAGTTAATGTTATGAAAATTAGCCAACCGCTTCTCAAACTTGAAAAAAAAATGGTCAATACGATCCGGATTAACGGGGTCCGAATTAGCAGGGTTCTACTGTAATATAAATTTTAAAAAGATGAAATTGTAAGTTGAATGCTTTAAATATTAAATAAAATTGCGACAAAACAAATCTAAAGAATTTGCATTTGAAGACCTTGTTATATGGATCTAGTCATTTATTACTAAAATAGATATTAATAATTATAGCGTTTTTTATAAATAGAGTGATTTTGTCATCGACTATAATCAAATATTTAAGACAAAAAATACATTTTTAACAATTTCTGTGAATTAAAATATTAAACTGTTTTTATTTTAATGGAGAGAACTTTATCATCATGAGCCCCTTTTTCCCTTATGCCCTGGAACATTATTATGTGTTTTCTGGTTTTGTTTGATAGATTGTCAGATTACATGGAAGGCAGAAGTATAAAATAAAATAACCTAACAGAGTTTCCCCCAGGTTTAAAAAGGGGCAGGGTGCTACTGTTCTGAAAAGGGCACTTTTTTGATTTTTAAGGGCACTTTTATAGAGTTGAATCTAGAATCTAGTGGTTCAAAAAATCGTAAAAACAGAAATTTCATCAAAAAATCGAGAAAACACAAAAATTTTGCCAAAAAAAAAAAAAAAAAAATATTTGTTTAAAAAAAAAAAAAAAAAAAAAAAAAAAAAATTGTAAAAATCACGAAAAAACGGTTGATTTTTTTACGAAAAAAATGACAAATTTCGTGAAAGATCGGCTAATTTTGTTAAAAGAACGCGAAAAAACGGCCGATTTTGTCAAAAGGTTGTTCTGATTTATTGAAAAAAATAATACTTTTCTTGAATAAAGGATTCTTTTTGTTATAAACGGATGCTTTCAGGATTCACATTTAGAAAGTTTTGACAGTCAAAAGAGGATTGTGAACAGGGGGGGGGGGGGGGGGCTATGAGAAGGTCGCCACGGGCACGGAAATTTAGGAGTGCCAAATTTATACTACAAACGTCATTTTTGGGCTGTCACAAGAAAAAGTTGGGAGGGAGGGGAAGCCTCAAATTCTAATTATGCCCCGGGTGCAATTTTGTCTTTACACGCCTTACTTGATTGTGAAGCAAGAAAACCCGCTTTTTGAGCATTAAAAACACAATTTTTAAACAAGAAAATTAGTTTTTAGAACTGAAAAAAATCACTTCTGTCAATAACTTGTTTAGTGTGTGTGTGAGTCTTAGACGAAATTTGTTTTTTTTCGCGATCTTTTGACGAAATCTGCCGTTTTTCGCAAATCTTTTGATATAATTTTCCGTTTTATTGCTATTTTCAACAAAATTTGCCGTGTGTCCGCAAATCTTTTGACGAAATCTGCCGCTTGATCGCGATTTTTGGACGAAAATTGCCGTTTTTCGTGAATTGTTTGACAAAATGTTCCGTTTTATCGCGATTTTTGGACAAAATTTGTCTTTTTTTACGATCATTTAAGGAAATCTGCCGTTTTTACGGAACTTAGTAACAAAATTAGCCATTTTTTCGCGAATTTTGCCGGAAATTAGTCGTTATTTTGCTACTTTATTTAGTGATATTTGACTTTTTTTTGCAACTTTTCGACGAAATTACACGTCTTGCGAGACGCGTTATAAGAGCTATTTTTTGCGTTCTGTCGCCGATTATTTACGTAATTTACACTTTATAGCGCGTCCGCATCATCGCTGAAGAGCTGCGTTTTTTCAAATATGGGGCAAGAAGGACGCTATTTTTTTGAATGAGCGACAAGAGGGGCGCTAGTTTTTGGATGAGGGGCAGGAGGGGCGCTATTTTTTAAACTAAAGGGCAGGAGGGGCGGAGCGCCCCCCTGAAACCCTCTGGGGGAAACTCTGCTAATTATATTGGAAATTTTTATAACATTGTAAAATTAATATAATCAACTATATGTATATATATATATAATGTGATATAAGTTATTAAATTCAATGGTTAATTTCAATTGGTTAATATTGTTTACTATTAATGGTCTTACATATATATATATATATATATATATAATTTGTTATAATCTGGTAAATGCAATTTAACAATAAAATTTTACTAGTACTGGGTTTTGTAAATAAACATAAAATTTTTATGTACAGTAGCTTTTAAAATTGTACTTTTAGTAACAAACATTGGTCCTACAATGTAAAAATAAGTGCAATCTTCTAAATGGCCATTAATATGTAAGGTTTAGTATTGTCTATTACAATCAAAATGAAACATGCAATTTTTGCAAGACAATAAATGTAAAATAAATTAGGTAAACCCAGCTCTTATCTTGTTTATTAAAATTTTCAGTTGATAAAAAAATGCAACTGTGAAATATATTTTTCTTCTTGGTTTGATTAAGTTATTAAACATTAAGCCAGGTTATAAAACATGCAGATAAGAATAATAAAAAAAGACTTTTTGAACAGTAAATTCAAATTTATATATTAAGTAAATATGCTAACAGTAGACGCACATGATAAATTTATTTCTATTTAATACGTATGACAAAATCTTAAATCTTTTATGTATAAATTTTTTCTTTGGTTATTAAGTCTGGCTGAACCTGAAATAAAACTTCCTTATTTTATGATTTTGATGTGCATTACTAAAGTATTTGTATGAGGCAAGTTTCACTGAATAATTTAGGAAAAAATTCATCTTTATGATGAATATTTAATCATACATTATTGATATTTAACTTGACCTTTACTTTTAATATTTTAATGATATTAAAATTATGTAAATTTTTATTATTTTAGTTTATTACTTTTTTAATATTTTACTATACTGTTGTAAGCATTCATTATAGTTTTGATTGCATTATGAATTGCATTCAAATTACTGTTTAAAAAGTGTAAATAAACCAATGTCCAGAAATCTGCAAAATTCTAAAATCCACAAAATCACTGGTCCCAAGTTATGTGGATTTGAGGGAATCTACTGTGAATGTTTTAATCTATCAACATTATTTATAGGTAATCTCATAAATTTCATTAAGAATCAAATTTTAGTTTTAATATCAGAAATAAATTGAAACACCCAAACTTTATCCAACATAAACATTTTTGTAAAATAATACTGTTAAGCTTTTTTTTTTTTTTTTTTTTTTTTTTTAATATAGAAAATAATTTTGTATAAAATAAGAAGATGCAAACACACACATATAACTAGCATAAATGTGCCAGACACTCTTAAAGAAATTCTTTAAAATCTGCTCTTTTAATTAATAGTTATAATCGAGTTTTTTTTTTAATATTATATTGATCTAATATTTATCTAGATCTTATATTGATCTATGATTTCCAATATTAATTAAAATTTTTTTGAAAATAACAGAAACATACAAAAACACACAAAATTCCAGTAATGGACACATTAAAAAAAAAAAATAACATAAATAACTGTTTTTATGAGTGTATTTAGAACCAGAATTGAATGAAAGCATAGTACTGAAGCAACATAGTTATTTTCAAATAAATTTAACTATTAGAGAAAATTATTTGCTGTTAAAATTAATTATTGAGATTATCACAAGATTACTATGTTTACTATGATATACTAAATAGACTATAATTTATTATAGACTATAGTTTAAAATACTAAATTCCGATAATTACATGAATCAAATTATTGAGACAATGAGGGGTTCAGATAGCTAGTGGAAAAATCCCATAAAATAAGTTTTGGGAAATTAGTGTATAATGTAACTGTGTATTCATACCCAATTTTTAACAGTTAAACTCCCTGAAACTACTTCCTTCTTTATTCTCTCCAGTTACTTTTTAGCGTAAAGTTTAGTTTTTAAACAGAGCAGTTTCGCTATTCAATTACAGAAAATTTTCTGTTTTGAAAAGTTTGCTATATTAAGCAATAAGATTAAAAATTAAGCAATTTCTTGTAGCAAACGGGTTAAACTTCTAACTTAATTAAAAAAATGTTCACTTTGAATCCATCCTTTTATTGAAAAATACCTGCTGCACTTAGACAAGAAATATCAGAACAGGATTGACAAAAAATAAAAATGACTAGTCCTTACTCATACTTAAATTCCGTCACCCCTCCCCCTTCCTTCGCCACGAATATTTAAGAACGGGGTTATGGTCAGGCACGTAGCCAGGGAGGGGGCTAAGGGGGCTGAAGCCCCTCCCGAAAGTTTAAAAAAGATTTTACAAAGTTATCTCTAATGATGAAGATAGACTAGTTTGAAAAGTTGAAATGTTTTTTTTTTGTTTTTATCTTCCATTACATTAAAACTACGCACATTTTAGTTGTAAAAATATAAAATTATTCAATTATAGTTATAGCAATCCCTTGTCATATAGGTCATTCAAATATATTGTTTTTTATTCATATCTATCACTAAAAATATAGGTTTTTCTTAAAATGCAATTTTAACTGTCTTTATGTACAGTAAAATTCAATAAAGGAAATTCCATATCATTAATTTGACTAAGAAAAAGTAAGTGTAATACACGTATGGCATATAAGTTAACTTTAGGAGTCAAATATAAAACATTCTTGCATGTTATGATATTTTTAATTTTTTTTTCTATCCCGGTTATCTGATGCATGTAATGAAAACAGAGTCATTAATATTAAAATATTTTGCAGGGGAGACAAAAACTTTAATGAATGCTGATTCTGTAAAATTATGTAAAAATTAATCATAAATTACCTTTAAAAATGGTATTAATGGTATTAATACCAAAATGGTACAATGGTATTAAATGGCGTTTTATTTAAGAAAATTAGTGGCGAGAAATTTTGAGAAGGAATGGTTTGAAGAAAAACTTTTGTTTATCGAGAAAGCTGAAAGACGCCACGGCGTGCATTTTCCTTTATGTCAGGTTCTTCACTGAACAGTTTTGCTCTAAATTGTTTTCACATAAATCTTTAATAGAAAGAAAATGTTCACAGAGCAGTCAATTAATCTGATAAATTTTCCTTGTCTTTTAAAAAATAATCAATTATAGAAATTAATACCCCTATGTTGGAATTTTTTGGCAACTTTTCACAGCACCATCGAGGAGAATTTCCAGGGACTATTTCTAATATTCTAATGAGCTTATTTTGGGCAGAGTGAGAAATGCCTCTTAGTTGTGATCATGAAAGCAGTCCACTAACGTTAGAAAAACCGATAAATAAGTAGAATATTGCCCAGTTAAACTGATAACATTGAGCTTGCAGGCTACGCATACTAATTGTACATTACAGCCTTATATTTTCAAGGGTTAATTCCGTTCGAAAAAAAATTAAGCAGGGAACACAGCTCCCCTCTTTCACCTTTTTATACTTAATCATTGAACCCTCTAAACTAATCAGGGCCATGCTTTATCATACAAAAACTCTATATCCAAAATTCAGAGCAAATCGGAAAATTATTAATAAAAAACTCATTTATATAATTTAAGAGGAGTTATCCCCTCTTTTATACTTAATCATTTAACTTTCAAAACTATTCAGAGATTTGAACGAAATCTGATAATTCTGCATGAAAAATTCATTTATATAAATTAAAGGGAGGGGCATGAGCCCCCCGTTCCCCCTCTTTATAATTATTTAATGATGACCTAATACTAATCACGGTGGTGCCTCATCAGAAGGATCCTATATCTAAATTTTAACGAAAACTGATATTTTTGCATGAAAAACCCAATTATATCAATTATAGGGAGGGGCATAAGCCCCGGTTCCCCCTCTTGTACATATCGAATGAATTCCAAAAATTAATCAGGGAAGCGCCTTATCAGAATATACATATATCAAAATTTCAAGTAAATCCCATACTTTTATCATGAGTTATCGCGTTATGCACATACGCACATACAGAACGGGCGGGCACATAAACTTTTAGGCTTTGATAGCCTGTGAGCTAAAAAGACTGTGAGCTAAGACCGGTTGGTTGGTTGTATTTATGAATGGCAATTATCGATACGAGATATATGGGTCCTAGGGGAGAGGAGTACCCACTATGGTGGTATTTTTAAAGGAACCCACCCGTATTTATGCACGCAAATGCAAGTTTCGAAGAAACCAGTGGAAATCACGATTAGGCCAACGGGCTCGATTAGGCTCGAACTCAGCAGCTCCCGTGCCGTCTACCAGTTTTGAGAGCAGAATCTCTTTACCTCTGGTGGTGCGTTAGCTAAGAGCGCTTTTAAGATTTAGAACAAAGTCTGGAAATGAGGAATTAAATAGACATAGAATAAACAGACGTAAAAATGTTATCTATTTCAGAACAGACATATGAAATGAAAATATTCAAATATTCTCGAGTATAGTTCCCCAAAAAACTAATTACCAAATTAAATAACGTGATATGATCTAGCTTTTTCTTTTTCTAACTGATAACTAGGCCCCTGACCTGCCTGGTTGCCCCAACTAAACGGGTTTGACGGGTTGGCATCTGGTATCGGGGTGAATGACCGCCTAATCGCCGCGTCGCAGCAATAAATCTAACGAGTGTCTATATCTTTATCCTAAAGGTAGTGCCCACTGCTTATTTGTGAATTTTCTTAATCTGGTTACTTAAAATTTTGATCTTGCTGCAAGTTGATCTCGTAATTAAGAACCTCGGTCAGGTGATGAGACCTTCACCTGGAGAGTCATCTCCAGAGGTATAATGCACAGGTAACTTGGAGGACTTTGCACCCACGACGGATTTTACATGCACCAGGTGCCATTAGCGTACATAGCGGACATCGGCTGTCTCCAATTCAATCACCAGACCCTTAGCTGCCAGATTTCCTTAGCCGAAGGAGTTACTTGTCTATGGCAACGGAGCGGTAGCTGTTGAAACTATGGACATTTCAAGCACAGAATAGCTTACCCTTTGTGTTAGAAATGTGGAGCATTTATAAAATTAATAAAACCTATATTTCGGGAAAATTGCTTAGGTTTCATCCCAGTAAATGAATTGTCCGACAAAAATTTTATTCATCTATCGATTAATCATTTTATAAGACACTGCGCTCGTAATGCGAAACACTTGCACGCTAATTAATATTAATCATGTGTTTTAAATCTATTCAAAATACTTGTTTGCATTTCAATATTTTTATAATGTTTTTCTGTTGGATACATGAAACTCATCTCAAACATTGTTAGTTGTGCTTTTTAACACTTTCCAACAAAATTGAAAAGTGTTTTTGTTTTCGGATTGTCTGTCTGTGTGTCCGAGCTCTAACTCTCGTAAATACATTCGGATTGCCATGAAATTTTTAGATGTTATTGACGTTTACCCAAGCTCGAACCCTATTGAAAATGAAGTTACTACCATGATTAGTTTATTTGTAGGGATAGTCAACAGTTTTCCGTTACATTACGGCCTAAGGAAAAAATCGTTTCAAAGGAATTTTAAAGGTGTTACACCCTGGCAAACATATTCAAATTTATATGCCTTTGCGACGTGCACTAAAATATGCATTCTGTAGAATATGCAGTGAAAATAATAGTTATTATTCATTTACAGGGCCACACAAAATAATTCCATTGCACAATAATAAAGGGGGGGGGGCACTTGTCTGCGACATATTTTAATCATTTTAATTATGTTAAACGATTTTATGTACAATAAAATTGATATATGCCACAGAGGTTTAATATTTCATGCATAATACGAAGTACATAGGATTTACAGGCACACACAATAGATTTCAAATAGTATATTCTATCCGAAGTACTGTATATTATTAATGATGACTGATGGATGAATGTAATGTGTTTTTAATTATGATATGCGCTTTTAAGTTTCACTAAATGTATGCATATTATACGGTGTGTATAAATGCTAAGTTGATTATACAGAGTTACACAAAAGAGCTCGTAAAGGTTACTGAATGTGAGCGTAATTTACTTAAGGCTGTTTTTTAAATATGTTATGCATTTTTAAGTTGAACTGCTTTCAGTTTACTAACAAATGTTTGTAGAATATAGATAAAATTATATACATAGTCACGCAAAGAACTGGATATATGGTCACCTGTGGATGATAATTTCTGGAAATGTGATTTAAATAGTTTTACGAGTGTTTTTTATTTGAATAAAAGTTTAGTAAAATACTGACGTGTAAATAAAGGTACTAGGTAAACTACATGGCTGAACAAAAATACTCAAGTATGTTTCCATCTATTAATATAAATTGCTGAAAGAAAAATTTTAACCAGTTAGACGTTTTCTTGCTAAAATAAATTTCTTCTTTTTATAGTATGTACATCAGGATTGTTTAAAAATATTGTTATACATATTTGGTTATGAACAGTAACACCTTATTTTTCTAAATAACGAAGTTTTGTTAATGATTTCAGGAACAGTTGGAAAATGTTTCACAATCATGCTTAAAGCATGATTTTTCTTACTGTTTATACTCGTTTCAGTTTTCTTTCTAAAAACGCACACGGTTTCTAAATATTTTGGAAACTGGAAGTGCCCTTCAAAACCGTAAAATTGTAACAGTAATCGAAAAATACGAAATAACATTTTTTGACATGTTTTCAAGTATTCTATGTAGAAATATACCTTAGCTTAAGACTAGTTTATATTTTATCTACGCTTTTAATTATGCAAATTATTATTGTTAGACCGGAAAAATTCCAAGATTAAGCCCCCTCCGAAGGAAAATCCTGGCTACGGGCCTGGTTATGGTTAGCAATCTATAGATATCAGTAAAGAAATTGTAAGGACGTTAAATAAAAAAAATCAAATCACCACATTCTTCTCTACCTCAGTTGTAGTTAACGTCCAGCTAGTATCGATTTGACACCGTCAAATAAAAAAAAAAAAAATCTCGATTTGAATAAGCATTTTTTTCCTAATCTTATTGAGAAATCTAGGTGAAATAAACAAATAAAATTGTTTTTAATAAAAATTCTGGTATTAAAACGTTTTTGATTAAGATTGGGTAACATTTTCCGGACGTTCTAATATTTAAACATAACATAAAAGAAAAATAAATAAATAAATAAATAATGCAGGGTCGACCCTGTATTGTAACTGTAGACCCCTAACGACCCTTGTAGTGTAATGTTTTTTCTATAGAAAAGAGATTTGGTAACACGGAAACATGACCGGTATTCGGAGGTACCCATTGTTCGGAGTGACCGTTGTCAGAGGTTTCGCTGTATTTATATATATAAAAAAATTATTATGTGAAGAATTTTTGTCAATCTTTTTTTTTTATTCCCTTGCGTATAGAAACTTTAATTTTATATTTTCTAATGTGCAGATGCAATGAGAATTCCATTGTAAGATCTGCTTACAGGCACACTGATGCTATGAGAAAATATTGGAAGACAAATGCAACATAAAATGATTAATAATTTATCTGCTAGGGGAGAAAAAACTTTTATTGGGTATTTTTTTAATGTAGAACTTTGCAAATGATAACAATGAATGATATTAATTATTTACATAGCATAAATTTGCTTTCTGTACTAGTATTAAGTAGAAACTTAAATGAACAGGAATTTTCTGCACTCTGTGAATTGCTTTATAAAGCATTAATTACGCAAGATTTTGTTTATTAAAATACTTCAGATATTCTTAACACTCAAACATTTTTAAAAAAAAGTTTACTTGCAATATGTTGCTTTTAATGTATATTTTTGTTCTTTAGCTTATTTCAATCATACTTTTATGCATTGCTGATATTGATATTTTCAAACATATTTTACTAAATAGTTAAATGATTTGTTATTTAATTTTTAGGTACATTCTGAAAAGTTGAGCCTGTTGAAGGAGGAAACAAAAGGGGAGGAAAATTATTATTTTTTAATTTTGATTACAGATCATTTTCTAGAATGTTGCTTGTCATAATTTCTAAAAAGAATATTTTTTATATCCAGAACTCTACAAATTATAACCAAAAAACATGGCAAAATTTTGGGCTGTTTCTATGTAAACCTTAATTTTTTTTTTTTTTTTTTTTTTTTTTTTTTTTTTTTTTTTAAATGAACGCAGTTTATTACAATAAACCACTTAATAACAATCTACAGTTTGAACACTTTTGCTACGTTAGTTTTGATGGGGTTATCGAAAATATATTAGTTTTCTTTCAATTTCTTGATACCATGAGTTTTTTTTTTTTGGGGGGGGGGAGGGGGGGGCAGGGGAATCTTCATGGAAATATACAACCTGAACTATTTCGTTTTTAAGCTATTGCATAGCTTCTATCACGGGCTTTGGGCGCGGCGACCGAATCCAAAAATTCCGTAACGCGAAAAAACCTAACACTCGGCTAACGTCGTTTCAGCTCGGCAAACTTCGGCACGGTATCCTTCGGTAGACTTCGGCAGACATTGACGCGGTATTTTTCAGATATTAGGATATCAAATCTCAAACTTATGTTTCTTATAATCTAATTTTCATAGCGCGGCCAAATTTGTTTGGTAATTTGTTATGAGACAGTGTTAATTTTTGGTGACAGGAGACCCCCCCCCCCCCCCCACGGTGAGGGTCGAAAAATTTAAAATGCTTATAATTCGCGATCTAAGTTTCGTAGCGCAGCCAAATTTTGTTTGGCAATTTATTATGAGGCAGTGTTAATTTTTAGTGACAAGAGACCCCCATCATGAGGGTCGAAAATCTAAAATGCTTATAACTCGCTATCTAATTCTCGTAGCGCAGCCAAATTTTGTTTGGTAATTTATTATGAGACAGTGTTAATTTTTGGTGACAGGAGACCCCCCCACGGTGAGGGTCGAAAAATTTAAAATGCTTATAACTCGCGATGTAACTTTGTAGCGCGGCCAAATTTTGTTTGGTAATTTAGTATGAGACATTGTTAATTTTTGGTGACAGGAGACCCCCACGGTGAGGGCCGAAAAATTTAAAATGCTTATAACTCGCGGTCTAATTTTCGTAGCGTGGCCAAATTTTGCTTGGTAATTTATTATGAGACATTGTTAATTTTTGGTGACAGGAGACCCCCCAAGATGAGGGTCGAAAAATTTAAAATGCTTATAACTCGCGATCTAATTTTTGTAGCACGGCACAATTTTGTTTGTTAAATTATTATGAGGCAGTGTTAATTCTTGGTGACAGTAGACCCCCCACCGTGAGGGTCGAAGATTTAAAATGCTTATAACTCGCGATCTAAATTTCGTAGCACAGCCAAATATTGTTTGGTAATTTATTATGAGACATTGTTAATTTTTGGTGACAGGAAACCCCCATGGTGAGGGTCGAAAAATTTAAAATGCTTATAACTCGCGATCTAATTTTCGCAGCGCGGTCAAATTTTGTTTGGTAATTTATTATGATAATGTTACTTTTTAGTGACAGGAGCCCCCACACAGTGAGGATCGAAAAATTATAAATGCTTATAACTCAAGATCTAATTATCGTAGCGCGGCCAAATTTTGTTTGCTAATTTATTATGAGACAGTGTTAATTTTTGGTGACAGGAGACCCCCCACCGTGAGGGTCGAAATATTTAAAATGCTTATAACTCGCGATCTAAATTTCGTAGTGCGGCCAAATATTGTTTGTTAATTTATTATGAGGCAGTGTTAATTTTTGGTGACAGGAGACCCCCATGGTGAGGGTCGAAAAATTTAAAATGCTTATAACTCGCGATCTAATTTTCGTAGCGCGGCCAAATTTTGTTAGGTAATTTATTATGAGGCAGTGTTAATTTTGGGGGTCAGCAGACCCTCCCACGGTGAGGGTCGAAAAATTTAAAATGCTTATAACTCGAGATCTAATTTTGGTAGCTTGGCAAAATTTTGTTTGGTAATTTATTATGAGACAGTGTTAATTTTTGGTGACAGGAGACCCCCCACGGTGAGGGTCGAAAAATTTAAAATGCTTATAACTCGCGATCTAACTTTGTAGCGCGGCCAAATTTTGTTTGGTAATTTAGTATGAGGCAGTGTTAAATTTTGGCGACAGGAGACCCCCCCCACGGTGAGGGTCGAAAAATTTAAAATGCTTATAACTCGCGATCTAAATTTCGTAGCGCGGCCAAATATTGTTTGGTAATTTATTATAAGATATTGTTAATTTTTGGTGACAGGAGACCCTCATGGTGAGGCTCGAAAAATTTAAAATGCTTATAACTCGCGATCTAATTTTCGTATCGCGGCAAAATTTTGCTTGATAATTTATTATGAGACAGTGTTAATTTTTGATGACAGGAGACCCCCCCCCCCCTAAGATGAGGGTAAAAAAATTTAAAATGCTTATAACTCGCGATCTAATTTGTGTAGCACGGCGAAATTTTGTTTGTTAATTTATTATGAGGCAGTGTTAATTTTTGGTGACAGGAGACCCCCATGGTGAGGGTCGAAAAATTTAAAATGCTTATAACTCGCGATCTACTTTTCGTAGCGCGGCCAAATTTTGTTTGGTAATTTATTATGAGACATTGTTAATTTTTGGTGACAGGAAACCCCCATGGAGAGGGTCGAAAAATTTAAAATGCTTATAACTCGCGATCTAATTTTCGTAGCGCGGCCAAATATTGTTTGGTAATTTATTATGAGACAGTGTTAATTTTTGGTGACAGGAGACACCCCCCCCCCCCCGTGAGGATTGAAAAATTTAAAATGCTTATAACTCGCGATCTAAATTTCGTAGCACAGCCAAATATTGTTTGGTAATTTATTATGAGGCAGTGTTAATTTTTGGTGACAGGAGACCCCCATGGTGAGGGTCGAAAAATTTAAAATGCTTATAACTCGCGATCTAATTTTCGTAGCGCGGCCAAATATTGTTCGGTAATTTATTATGAGACAGTGTTAATTTTTGGTGACAGGAGACCCCCCACGGTGAGGGTCGAAAAATTTAAAATGCTTATAACTCGCGATCTAACTTTGTAGCGCGGCCAAATTTTGTTTGGTAATTTATTATGAGGCAGTATTAATTTTTGGGGTCAGGAGACCCTCCCACGGTGAGGGTCGAAAAATTTAAAATGCTTATAACTCGCGATCTAATTTTGGTAGCTTGGCAAAATTTTGTTTGGTAATTTATTATGAGACAGTGTTAAATTTTGGTGACAGGAGACCCCCCACGGTGAGGGTCGAAAAAATTTAAAATGCTTATAACTCGCGATCTAACTTTGTAGCGCGGCCAAATTTTGTTTGGTAATTTAGTATGCGGCAGTGTTAATTTTTGGCGACAGGAGACCCCCATGGTGAGGGTCGAAAAATTTAAAATGCTTACAACTAGCGATCTACTTTTCTTAGCGCGGCCAAATTTTGTTTGGTAATTAATTATGAGACAGTGTTAAATTTTGGTGACAGGAGACCCCCCCCCCCCCACCGTGAGGGTCGAAAAATTTAAAATGTTTATAACTCGCGATCTAATTTTCTTAGCGCGACCAAATTTTGTTTGGTAATTTTTTAAGCTATAGCATAGCTTTTATCATGGGCTTTTAGCGCGGCGACCGAATCTAGAAATTCTGTAACGAGAAAAAATCCTAACACTCCGGCTAACGTAGTTTCAGTTCGGCAGACTTCGGCACGGTATCCTTCGGTAGACTTCGGCAGACATTAACGCGGTATTTTTGCATAAGTTGATAAAAAGTGCTATGCAATAGCTTTATCGCGGCAGTCCCCGAGTGGCACACGTATTTTTTTTTTTTTTTTTTAAGAAAATTTTTGCATTTTAAATTTTATTTTTGCAATTTAAATAAGGCAATGATTTCTGTACATTAAAAATTGTTGAAAATGAAAATAGCAATTGATTGCTATTAAATGTTTTTATTTAATTGATTTATTTTAAGTAAATTTTACATAGTTACGAATGTGATTCAAGCATTAATTTCTTATGTTTATTAATAGAGTTAAAAAAATGTATTTATTCACGTAGTTTTAAAAAAATTGTATATATATTTTTATTGATAAGAAAATTGTACATATTTTATGTTTCTACAATAAAATGTCTTACCAATGTTGTTAAATATTCCTCATTAAGCATATAATTCTACATTGTGTTTAAATGCAAGGTTTACAACAAAATTCAAATTTAATTTTTGTAACAAAATATTTAATAATATATAAACTACAAATAGCGGGTGTCCTAAAATGGACTGGCCAATTTCAAAAATCAGTAAATTGGAAATGGCCATATGGTTGTATCCATACATTCATTGAATGATTATATCCATATATTCATTGATTAGTGTCACTATAGAATACACAAGATTCGACGTACTACTACGTTTGAATAAAATCCCTTTTGTTTTTGCTTCATTTTGTGAATAACGGATTTTCAACTTATTCTATTTACGATTATTTTCAGAATTTTCAAGTTATGATTTCGCGACTTTCACAAAAGTTGCTCTATACATTTAGCTAACATAAAATGCAAATGAAATTTTGATATCGTTGATGCATGCGCAGTGAAAAATTATTTAGTAAACCTACTCATTTTTCTTAAACTTTTTACTATTTTTTTATTCTAATTACAGGGTATTGTGTGCAATATTATTTGTCATATTTTCAGAAAAGAATGTTACTTTATATTAAGGAGGCTCAGAGGTGGAAAACTTTTCAAAAAATCGATTTTTTTATGATCTAGTTTGATTATTCAATTATCTCTTAACTCAATGCAAAAAACTGCATAAAAATATTTGCATTTTTAACGGAATTATAAACATTTATGTATCGACACTTTCATAGACGCACCCATATAATTTCAACTTTAAGTCGCGTTTTCTCAAAACTTTATTTTTGCCGACTAACACCAAGATTTAAAAAAAAAACTATTTAATGAAATGGGTTAATTTTTTTTTTCATGCATATAACATCATGACAAGACAATGAATTAAGGACATAATATCACTTAAAAGAAATTGTTAAAAAATATCTCAAACTTGAAAATTTAAAACCCCCCTAAAAAATACAACTTTTCTGTCATTAAAAATACTCAAAATATTAAACTATCTAAAATATATTAATTCATTTTTTAGATATCGATGTTATATGCATGCAAAAAAAAAAAAAAAAAAAAAGGTATTTTATCAAATAGTTTTTTTTTTTAAATCTTCGTGTTAGTCGTCAAAAATCAAGTTTTGAGAAAACGCGACTTAAAGTTGAAATTATATGGGTGCGGCTATGAAAATGTTGATACATAAATGCTTTTAACTCCGTTAAAAATGCAGATATTTTTATGCGGTTTTTTGCATTGAGTTAAGAATTAATTGAATAATCAAACTATATCATAAAAAAGCTATTTTTTTAAAAAAAGTTTTCAACCCCTGAGCTCCTTAAGAACGTTGCAAATTATAAGCAAAAAACTTGGCAAAATTTGGGACCATTTTTATAAAAACCTTAATTTATCTACGAGTTACATGCTATTCGCATAAAAATGAACACAGTTTATTACAATAAGCCACTTGATCCTAATCTAGAGTTTGAGTGCTTTTGCTACATTAGTTTTGACAGGGTTATCCAAAAGATATTCATTCTTTTTTAATTTGTTAACGGTCCCCTACGGAGTTTCGGGAAAAAATCTTCACGAAAATGTATGACTTGTAGTATTATATTTATACACTAAGAGTTTCGGGATAATTCCTTTATGTATTTTTCTAGATATTTAACAAAATGCCTAAAACTGCAAGTAGACGCTCATCAGTGGCCATGTAATGTATATATACAGGGTGATTCAGCTCGTCGGTGACAAACTTTAAGGATCGATAGATCACACCTAGACGAACATTTTTGAATAGGGAATGTAGGGTCCCTGACGCGATGGTAAGGCGCTAGGCGCTTTCGAAAATTTGGGTGCCGAAATTCGAAACGTCATAAAAACTAGGGAAATGGTTAGATTTTCTTGCTTGTTGCGTCGAAATGATTCTGTTTGTTTAGACTTTCTTCAGTACCAATTTGATAAGCGTATCTCTTAAAACATGGATAGGGGGCGCTGCAGACTTTGGAGAGCTAGGCAACAACTTTAAGCCCGTTATTTTGATAATTTAACACATGCTCGCCAAAGTTTATACTCTAACTTAAAGTTTGAACCCAAAAGTAGAGACCTGCAAAAAGCGTAAGAGCCGGAATAAAATGTCAAAGTACAGGGTGGTCGAAACTCGAAGGCTCCTAAGAGATAAACAAACAGATTTCTTGACTTATGGCATGCATTTTCATGATTCTGTTTGCTGGGGCTCTCTGAAACTCAGTTGAACGGTACAAAAAGAAACATCGATAGGGGGCGCTTTGGGCAAAAAACATAATTCGTTGACATTTCGGACGCTAACTGGAAACGGGGCGCTACGATCAGTTAGTAGTAATGAAAACACATTTTCTACCTCTGCTCAACACTTCTGAATAAATTTAGACCAAAAACATCAATGATACTGGAAATTTATTTACAAAAATAACACTACAGAAGATGCTCGAAATTTCGACCTTGGGCCATGATGCAGGCTTCGCACCTCCGTCGCATTGAGGAGTGTGTGTTTCCAACAATGCCAGGAGTATCTCTGATCTGCCCTGCAGCTGCCACAATGCGCGCCACAAGTTCTTCAGCACTGCTGACAGGTGTATGGTATACCTCGGCCTTCAGGTAACCCCAAAGGAAGAAATCCAAGCAGGTGAGGTCTGGTGATCGGGCAGGCCAGTGAACTGGACCCCCACGCCCGATCCACCGCTGGCCATACCTTGCGTTTAGATGGAGACGCACGTCGTTCGTGTAATGGGCCGGAGCTGCATCGTGCTGGAACCACATCTGGCGACGCGAACCTTCGGGTACGTGCGCCTCCTCCAGAAGCTGCGGCAGCACTTGATCCAGGAAAATCAGGTAATTTCCACCTGTCAGCCGTTCAGGTAACAAATAAGGGCCAATGAGGCAATCCCCCAGAATGCCGGCCCACACATTTACTGAGAAACGCTCCTGGGCTGCTCGGCTTCTGGTTTCATGTGGATTTTCATCACACCACACATGACTGTTGTGGGCGTTCCACATTCCCTCCCGGCTGAAGGTGGACTCGTCCGTAAACAAAATGCTGTTTACAAAACGGGGATCCCTGGATCTCATCGCCAAGTACCATCTTGAGAATTCCACTCGAGGGCCAAAATCCTGCTCTCTGAGCAACTGCACCCGCTGGATGTGGTAGGGGTGCAGATTCCGGGAACGTAAGATGCGCCACGCAGTTGCTTGGGAAATGCCAACATGTCTGGCGATATCTCTCGTGCTAAGACCTGGGTTGTCCTCAAACAGGTTAAGCACAGCCTCTTCGTTGTCGGGGGTGCTCACTGATCGCTCCCGTTCAGGCCTGCCTCCGTCGAAAGATCCCGTTGTGGACAACCTCTGGTGTACTCGAGCGAAGAAGGCATGGCAGGGGATTTGCCTGTTGGGGTAACGCTCGGCGTACAACCGCTGAGCGGCTCGTCCATTACAACCAGCAGCGCCATACGCCAAATGCATGTCAGCCAATTCAGAGTTTGTGTACCGTTCCATCCTACTACCGATCTGCAGACAAGTAACCCGAAGCTTAAGTAGGTACCGCACGTTCAAAAGACGTGTCTGCGCATACAACTACGTCATCTCGCGTTGTCGTCTACGCATTACGTATCTTTTACATATCGATATGGTACGATATCTTTTGCATAAATCAGCAAAAAGCACCTTATGTAAATTTTATTGCGCGCATTGTGCATGATTGAAACCAGCTATGTTTGTTAAAAAAAACAAACAAACTGCAGTTTTAATAGCTTCTTATGATAAGTAAATTACTCTCTTGTTTTGTTTCTAACTGATCGTAGCGCCCCGTTTCCAGTTAGCGTCCGAAATGTCAACGAATTATGTTTTTTGCCCAAAGCGCCCCCTATCGATGTTTCTTTTTGTACCGTTCAACTGAGTTTCAGAGAGCCCCAGCAAACAGAATCATGAAAATGCATGCCATAAGTCAAGAAATCTGTTTGTTTATCTCTTAGGAGCCTTCGAGTTTCGACCACCCTGTACTTTGACATTTTATTCCGGCTCTTACGCTTTTTGCAGGGCTCTACTTCTGGGTTCAAACTTTAAGTTAGAGTATAAACTTTGGCGAGCATGTGTTAAATTATCAAAATAACGGGCTTAAAGTTGTTGTCTAGCTCTCCAAAGTCTGCAGCGCCCCCTATCCATGTTTTAGGAGATACGCTTATCAAATTGGTACTGAAGAAAGTCTAAACAAACAGAATCATTTCGACGCAACAAGCAAGAAAATCTAACCATTTCCCTAGTTTTTATGACGTTTCGAATTTCGGCACCCAAATTTTCGAAAGCGCCTAGCGCCTTACCATCGCGTCAGGGACCCTACATTCCCTATTCAAAAATGTTCGTCTAGGTGTGCTCTATCGATCCTTAAAGTTTGTCACCAACGAGCTGAATCACCCTGTATATACAATATGCAGTCAAGTCTGTGAAATCTGCTGATGTATAATCCGCAATGATCTATTATCTGCAATACATGTTGGAATGGAAACGGTGAAAACTGTCATAACAGTTAAACCCATAAAGTTAAATTTGGTGCACAGATACATTTATGTTATCAATTTTCCAGTGAATAAATATTTAAATATATTCCTTATGGATATTACATATAATTTAAATTTTCTTTAATCTTATTAAATGTATCAAATCAATATAGCAATTTTTTTTCTTTTCTATTGTAATTTTTGCACACTTGTTCCTAATTTATAATCAGACTTTAAAAAATAAAATGTAAACAAAGGGATGATGTATAATCTACAAGAATGAATTATACAAAAAACTTTTGTCTCTAAAGTACGCAGATTTCACAAAGGTGACCGTATATACAAAGCATTCAAAACCCTTGTTGGTTTTGCTGGTCCGAGACCATCAAAAATTCAATGAGACCACTAATTTAAAAAATTTAGTGCTTTGCAGGACCAGTAACTTGTCCTCTCCCCCCTATTTCTCTGACAAGTAAACCTTAATTTTCGCATTGTTAAGAAAACTGAACCAAACACAAAATTTTATTTTATTAGAAAATATATGTGAAAAAAAAAATTGTGTTAATCCTCACAGTCAGCTGAAGTAAACAAACATTTTTCTAGTAACTCTTTTGCATTTTGACATTTTCTAATTTTTTTGCATTGGTAGCTGAGGTTCCTCTCAAGATCGCTCCTTGATTACTTTTTCGATTTTGGTTGCAGATATTTTTTATTTAGTTACTTTCGCTTCCAAAACCGGTTCCAAAAGTGAAAGTAACTTTATAAAAAATACCTGCCACCAAAATTGAAAAAGTAATCAAGTAGCCATCTTGAGACTAACTTCAGCTATCCAATGCAATAAAAATAACTTTAAAATGTCAAAAGGCGAAGGTTTCTTAGAAAAATGCCTCCCCATAGGAATCACATTAGCTCGCGAGTGTCTTCGTGGGCAGGGACAGGGGCTACACTGAGTGTCACATCAGTCATCGCTGACTAACTCTGAAGTTTCCGTTTAAGCTGACTTATATATATGGATAATGATCTTCTAATAAATAAGTTAAGTTTTGTATAAGTAATTGTTTAAATGAATTTTAAACAATTACTTAAAACAATATATATATATATTTTGTTTTATATGATATTCTATACCACTGTCAAATATTGGGGTGACTAAATGGAAAGTTCAATATCTGTCACCAGTGATTGTTGTGGCACTCAACATGTTAAACACAAATAACATGTTTATTTGATGTTATTATCAATAAAATGAAAGTGTAATTAAAAAATTGAAATTAAAATTTTGCAAAATTATAGAAGGTGGTAAAAATTTTTGCTTAACATACAACAAGAGAAAGAAAGCTCATTAAAATTTGTTGAACAATGTTATTACTGCTGTCAGAATCATACCAGTGTTTAAATATGTATTTTGCTAGGTGAGTAAGCTTTTAAAGAATTTAATGTTTTATTACTTACAGAGCTATTATATTATATATTAAATATTAGAAAATAATAAAAGACAATTTGATTATGTTAATTTCAAATAGTAATATTTTTTGTACATAAAATTAGATATAGACAAATTCTTTCAACATTTCTAACAAAACTTTTTGTTTGGTTGTGATTTATTACACTAATTACAAATGGATATACCTTATAAAAATGTTTAAAAATTTTACACTCTTTCTATCTAACCATTACCATATTTAATTTGCATCAATAGGATATCTATTCATTTATGGGTTTTTAAAACTCTACGAGTACAAAACCGAGAATTCCCTTAAAGATAAGTACAATCTCTCTGGAGTTTTTCACTCTTTTTTTAGATAAAATAAAAATATTACAATATTTTTTTTTTTTTTACCATCCAATTATATTTCACATTTTAAGAACAATGTAAAGGCAAAAAAGAACATAAATCTAAACTATAACTTATACACATTTCATACAATATTTAATATTTGCAAAGTATTTATTAAGAGAGAATCCACCAGCTGTTCTTCTATATGTTTAAAATATTGGCCTGGTACGAAATTCTCAAATTATAACTAGAAGATAAAATGTTTATAGGAAAATCAGTTACATCCAACTCAATATTTACAGTACGCGATTCCCATATACTAAAATAGAAGTTATATTGCTCAGTCTGATCCATAAAAAAATAAACACTTAATTGATTTCTTAAACAAAAAAAAAAAAAAAAAAAAAAAAAAAAAAACCGACGGTATTTGTTTTTTAGCATTATTTAATTTCGCATGCAAATCTTCTTCATGATGTTATACACAAAAGAAAAAATAACATTTCTAACTACATACTATGTAGGCAACTGAGCATTCTTCGCGAGTAGTTTTGATTAGTTGATTGTTGAGAAGCATGGAATTCTTATTAGCTCCATGAGAGCGGCGACAAAGGAAATGACGTCATGTATATGTATGAAATATTTTTAAATAAAGTGTTTTTTATTCATTATTATAAACTACTACTACAAAAATTGTAATTTTCATTTAATGCGCTATTGTACATGAAAAATAATGCACATTATTTTATGTACAAAAATTGCAATAAAAATTTATAATAATATTTATATGGCACAGATGTCATGCATACATCACATTGGCACGATTTCTTTCAGATGCCAATTTAGCGAAAACCTTGAAGAAGTTTGAGAAATTTAAATTTTAACTCATTATAAATCGTGACCCAGAATGACGGAAGATTTTTTTTTTTTTTTTTTTTTTTTTTTTTTTTTTTTTGTGCTAGATTTGTAATGTATGAATTTATGATTCATACAATACAAATCTAGCACAAAAAAATCTTTCAATAAGCATATTACATCAAAAAATGAGAATGCCCCCCTATCCGCCACCCCAAAACGGTCCTATGAGAAACACTTGAAAACTGAAATAGCAAAAAGAACGCCGAGGAAAAGTAAGCTATGCTAGAATTCCCCCCCCCCCTCCCGCTGTAGCTCCCATAGAAGCAAAGTTATAGCCTTTTAAAAATTGAAGTGAAGAAATAAGCAAAATTACAATCGCGACCTCCAGAACGCACCCCCCCCCCCTCTTTGAAATTTTTATACATTATAAATACTACTCATCGGAACACTTAGTAAAGAAGTCTGGTGTAAAATGATGAAAATGCTATACGATTTCAAAAAAGTTCATAAAGTGCCCTTCCAATTTGCCCAAATTGAGGGGGGGAGAGGGAAAATATTCATAATATAAAATGTAATTTTTCTATGATGTATCTACGTGAGCGGCTCGTAAAAACTTGAAAATTGCTCTTCCTCAAAGTACACCGAAACTCCCCCCCCCCCTCTCTGAAATTTTTATAATGTATTAAATAGTATTTAACTCGGAGATGCATTTAATCTACACATACAATACTGTAAAATTACATCGCTGTGATTGAAAATTCCTTTAAGACAAATTTTAAAAATTAAAAGACTTAGTGCAGTAAAAATACATCATCGTGCTTGAAAATTCAAGCGCATACTCATTTACAACATATTATTTTGTAAATTTACATTTCCGTGCGAGAATTTTCAAGCACGCATACATTTACAACAAACGTGAAGTTTACAACACACAATGTGGTAAAATTACATCACCATACTTGAAAATTCAAGCACGATTTCATTTACACCGTACTTGAAAATTACAACACACTGTGTCGTAAAATTACATCACCGTACTTGAAAATTCAAGCACGCTTTCATTTACACCATACTTGAAAATTACAACACATTGTGTTGTAAAATTACATCACCGTACTTGAAAATTCAAGCACACCTTCATTTACCTCACTCTTGAAATTTACAACACACTGTGTTGTAAAATTATATCTCTCTCTTGAAAAATTCAAGCACACATTCATTTACAGCATACTTGAAATTTACAACACACTGTGTCGTAAAATTACATAAACGTTCTTGAAAATTCAAGCACGCGTTCATTTACAGCATACTTGAAATTTACAACACAAGTTGATGGCGATTTTTTTATCCGCACGTTGTGTTGTAATCTGGCCTATTGATTTTTTACAGTGCATGCAATTTCAGTTTTGCAATTTTCGGTACTACAAAATTTACATTTCTAAACATCGTTCATTTTAAATTTTTATACCGCCGTATAGAGAAAAAAAAATGTACTTTTAAATGCAATGTGTTTCAAAGCTGTACCTCAATTTATTTTAGAAATATTAATTTTTTCATAATTTTTAGTACCAATTTTGTAATTGTGACAAAAGAAATCACTCCATTTCGTCTTAAAATTGGTAAAAGAAAAATGAAACTTAAATGCGTATATTATTTCCAAAATATCGTCTGTTATAAAATCCGGTGAATTTCAGCTTCATTTCGTTTAATAATTTGGATAATTGATTTTTCCAAATGTTTTGTTAATTTTAGCTTAAAATAACATTTGTTTGAGAATCAGACTGACCAATATAAGATTCATTTTTACTGTAAATAATTTTGTAGATTTATTATAAATCAATGAAACAGTTCTTTCCTAAAGATTTTATTTCGTCGAACTTCGACGGGTTCCACCTCGTATATATAAGAGAAAGTCTGGATTTCGTATTAATCATCCCACAAAAAAATCTGCCGAACCTAAAATCTTGCAAATTCGGGTAAAAATACTTCTTATAACATCGAGTGCCGCTAAGAAAGGATTTTTGAAAATTCCACCCCTAAAGGGAATAAAAAAGCGAACGAATTTTTTAAAAAAATCATGAAAAATCGGATTTTGTAGTTATTTTTCAACTAAAAACATATTTTAGTGTATTATTTTATGCTGAATCGAATGGTACTAAGCAAATTCTTTTAAATCCAGTAGTTCGTGAGATATTTCACATTTTCTAATTTGGCGATATTTTCGGCGCAAAACCTGAAAATTTCAATCTATATATATGTTACAGGCCAAACCCGATTTTAGGCCAAATTAGATTGCCCTAGGCCAAACTAGTTTATCCTAACGCCCATCGGATAGACTAGTTTTTCCTAGGCCAAACAGTTCTGTCCTAACGCCCATCGGATAAACTAGTTTTTCCTACGCCAAACCGGTCTATCCTAAGGCCCATCGGATAAACTAGTTTTTCCTAGGCCAAACTAGTCTATCCTAAGGCCCGTAGGACAATCTAGTTTTTCCTAGACCAAACTAGTTTGGCCTAACTCTTATAGGATAAACTAGTTTAGCCTGCTGTTTATTGGTCTGAACTAGTTTCTCCTAGGCCGATCTAGTTTATCCTAGGCCAATTCAATTTGGCGTGATTTTATTGAATTCAATGACCGCCACAGCGCCAACATTCTAGTTTGTCCTAGGTTGATCTAGTTTATCCTAGGCCAATTTAATTTTACGTGCTTTTAGCTCGCAGCCGTCAAAGCCTGAGAAATAATGGGCTCGCAGGTTCTGTATGTATGAATGTGCGTATGTATGTACGAATGTACGTACGTATGTACGTGCGTATGTACGTAACGCGATAACTCGTGATAGAAATATCCGATTCGCTTCAAATTTTGGATTATATCTATTTTATCCTTATGCCAATCGGATAAATTAGTTTTTTCTACACCAAACTTGTTTATGTAAATGCCCATAGGATAAACTAGTTTTTTCTATGTAAGAGGGTAATCGTTCATTTTTCCCTTCATACTTAACCATTAAACCCCCAAAACTATTCAGGGAATCGCCTTATCAGAAAGAACCTATATACAAATGTGAAGCATATCCGTAAATTCTGCGTCAAAAACCATTTATATAAATTATGCGGGGGGGGGGGGGTAACCTACATTGCCCTTTTTTTACACTTAAACAATAAACATCCACAACTAATCATGGAGGCCCCTAGTCAGAATGATCCTATATCTAAAATTTTAAATGAAAACTGATAATTCTGCATCAAAAATCCATTTTTCTAAATTAACGGTGGGGGATTAGCCTCCCTTTCGCTTCCCTTTATTCTTATCCAATGAATTCCCAAAATTAATCAGAAAAGTACCTTATATCAATGAACGTACGTCCAAAATTTGAAGCAAATCGGATATTTCTATCACGAGTTATCGTGTTACATACATACGCACGTACATCCGTACGTACATTCGTACATATATACGTACATTCATACATACAGAACCTGCGAGCCCATTATTTCTCAGGCTTTGACGCTTGCCAGCTAAAAACGCGTAAAATTAAATTGGCCTAGGATAAACTAGATCAGCCTAGGACAAACTAGAATGTTGGCGCTGTGGCGCCATTGAATTCTATAAAATCACGCCAAATTGAATTGGCCTAGGATAAAGTAGATCGGCCTAGGAGAAACTAGTTCAGACCAATAAACAGCAGGCTAAACTAGTTTATCCTATAAGAGTTAGGCCAAACTAGTTTGGCCTAGGAAAAACTAGATTGTCCTACGGGCCTTAGGATAGACTAGTTTTGCCTAGGAAAAACTAGTTTATCCGACGGGCGTTAGGATAGACCGGTTTGGCCTAGGAAAAACTAGTTTATCCGATGGGCGTTAGGATAGACCGGTTTGGCCTAGGAAAAACTAGTCTATCCGATGGGCGTTAGGATAAACTAGTTTGGTCTAGGCTAATCTAGTTTGGCCTAAAATCGGGTTTGGCCTGTAACATATATATTACAGGCCAAACTAGGTTGGCCTAGACCTAAATAGTTTATCCTAATGCCAATTGGATAAACTAGTTTTTCCTAGGCCAAACCGGTCTATCCTAATGTCCATCGGATAAACTAGTTTTTCCTAGGTCAAACTAGTCTATCCTAAGGCCCATAGGACAAACTAGCTAACTTTTCCTAGCTAAGCTATTTCCTAGCTAACTTTTATAGGATAAACTAGTTTAGCCTGCTGTTTATTGGTCTGAACTAATTTATCCTAGACCGATCTAGTTTATCCTAGGCCAATTTCATTCGGCGTGATTTTATTGAATTCAATGACCGCCTCTGAGCCAACATTCTAGTTTGACCTAGGCTGATCTAGTTTATCCTAGGCCAATGTAATTTTACGTGTTTTTAGCTCACAGGCGTCAAAGCCAAAGAAATAATGAGCTCGCGGATTCTCTGTGTATATGAGCATGTATGTAGGTATATACGTACGTATATACGTAACGCGTTAACTCTGGATAGTAATATCCGATTTGCTTCAAATTTTGGATATAGGTTCATTCTTATAAAGTACTTTTCTGATTAGTTTTGGGAATTCACTAGATAATAATAAGAGGTGGGGTGCGAATGGCAGGCTAATTACCTACCGTTAATTTAGAGAAATGGATTTTTCATCCAGAATAATCAGTTTTAATTTAAAATCTTAGATATAGGATCATTCGCCTCCTTGATTAGTTGTAGATGTTTATTGTTTAAGTGTAAAATAAAGGGCAATGTAGCTAACCCCTCATAATTTAGATAAATGGTTTTTGAAGCAGAATTTACGGATTTGCTGCAAATTTTGGATATAGGTACTTTCTTATAAGGCGATGCTCTGAATAGTTTTGGTGGTTTAATGGTTAAGTATTGTAAGAACTAGGGATGCACCGAATATTCGGTATCTATTCGGTATTCGGCCTATTCGGCCATGTTACCGAATATTCGGTTAGGCCGAATATCAAACTATTCTGTTCAGCCGAATATTCGGCTTGACCGAATATCAAACTATTCGGCCTGCCGAATATTCGGTTTAGCCGAATATCAAAGTATTCGGCCAAATCTTATATATTCAATGAAACCTTTTAAAACACATTTTTTAAAACTTTTCACAATTTCAGCTTTTAACTGTCAATTTATAAATATATTAAAAATAATTAAAAAGAAAGTCATATTTAAATAAAATAGAATGTTTTTACATTATTTATTTGTTGTTTATAATGTATAACTTAAGAAAATTAACCATGAAAAGGATTAAAATAATGATTTATTAGGATTCTCCTTAAGATTAAATGATGTGCAAATGCAAGTTCCTAAATTTTGTTTAGTAAATATTTTGTTTCTTGCTTTTCCCAAATAAAAGACCTTAAACAAGAAAGAAAAACTTTTAGAATAGTAATAGCTATCTAGGCAATTTTTGTTCATGAAACCATAATCAACTTATTGACTCATAAATACATTGTATTTTACCTCACTTTAGATCAAACTTATGTTTTCGTTTGTTGCATTAACAATAAATAAGATACCGTACTGTATTTTCAACTTGCATGCTTTGATTTCTGTAAAATATGATATGATGGGAAGGGTGGAAAATGCCATCATTCAAATGAAAAGAACTATGAGCTAGATATTCCTTTATTCAGAATTAAGTTCAGAATTTGTACTTTATATTGGAAAAAAATCTGCCTTGAGTTATTGAAAAATGACAATTAAGAGACTGTAAAGTTTTACTTCATCCATTCTTTGATTTTAAAATGTTTGTTTTAATTTGTAGAAGAAACCATGAAATTTACAATTTTATTAATTCAAAAAGTCTCATAATTGTGCTTCTTAAATAACTAAAGGCAGATATTTTTCAATACTAAATTTTCTTATAAAACATCCTTGTTTATCAAAATGTAAGTTTCTTTTATTAAATATTATGTAAAATTGTTTTAAAAAGTAACATTTTATACCTTTAAACTTTGAAATATAAAAAGTATTTGGAAAGCCGAATATTCGGTATTCGGCCGAATAGTTAACTATTCGGTTGGCCGAATATTCGGTATTCGGCCCAACAATTACTATTCGGCCAGCTGAATATTCGGTATTCGGTTCACCTGTCAGCCGAATATTCGGCATTCAATATTCGGCCAAAATCACTATTCGGTGCATCCCTAGTAAGAACACAGAAGGTAGAATTGACGAAGAACTGCAGACGTCGACACAAGGGAGAACTCATTTTTGTCTTTTTTTTAAATTTATTGCCCACGTAAACAGTCACGTAGACGAGCACAACACAAATAACAAAAAATTGAGTAGCATTTTATATCACATATTCCATAACAAAACCTAAACAACGCTTCGCCATCTCACTACACAAAAACTCCGAACTCCCGCACTCAACTGAAAAAATTGTTCTTTTTTGCAATGTTCTTTTCTTTTCTCTTAGGACGAGTAGCGCCATCTATCGTAGGCTTAGGAATTAAGTTCTCTAGAATTAAGTTCTTCACAGACTCCTCGCCACCGGGGGAAAACTTTTCCGGGCCTTGTCGAGGAAAAGTTTCTTTTTAAAACATAGTTCGTGTAGCACTAGTTCCAAAAACATTTTTAGTACCTTGAACCGGACTTATTCCCACCGTAAAAAGAATAAAAAAAATATATACAAAATAAATTTATAAATACAAGTGATACCTTTTTTAAAAAAATAGTTTACACACATATAATATAATAAATTCAAAATTAACTGTTATACAAATAAACATATATACATATTAGCATTCTAATCAATTAGACTTTTATAGCTCGACTTAAACTATCAGCATTCCGATGTTGTTTTCCCTTTTTATGAACAATTTCATAATTGAAAGACTGTAAAATCAAAGCCCATCTTAAAAGTATTGGATTAGTTCCGCTGTTCTTTTCTAACCAGGTCAGTCAGGATTTGAAATTTTTGATGGCCATCTAAGTAGTATCGTAGTTTTCGCACTGCAAACACAATAGCTGCGCATTCTTTTTCGGTGGTACTAAACTTTCGTTCTCTGTCTGAAAACTTTTTGCTCAAGTACATTATAGGATGTTCTTCATTATTTTTATTCAACTGGGATAAGACTACACCAATTCCCAAATTTGAAGCATCACATTGAAGGATGAAAAGTTTTGTAAAGTCTGGACTATATAAGACAGGATTTTCAGAGAGTTTAACTTTCAGTTCATCAAATGCCTTTTGACAGTCCTCATTCCAGTCTATTGTTGACATGCGAATCTTTCCTTTTAATAAATTAGGGAGAGGTGTTGCAATTACAGAAAAGTCCGGAATATAATTTCGATAATATCCAGCTAAACCCAAGAAAGATCGGATTTGAGTTTTAGTAGTAGGAACTGGAAACTTTTTTATGGCTTGAACTTTCAGTTCTCCTGGAGTTCTAAGACCTTGACCCACTAAGCGTCCAAGATATTTGACATAAGCTTGGGCGAATTGACATTTAGATGGTTTAATATGCAGTTTTGCTTCACTCAGTCTTTTAAAAACTTCTTCTAGGTGTTTTAAATGATCTTCCGAAGTTTGCGAGAAAACCGCCACGTCATCCAGATAAGGCACCGCATATTCTTCACAGTTTTTCAGCAATCCGGCCATAAGTCGGCTAAATTCATATGGAGCATTTTTTAAACCAAAAGGGAGGCGCAACGGTATGTACGACCCAAAATTCGTCACAAAAGCTGCATATCTTTGAGCACGCTTGGTTAACGGCATTTGCCAGTAACCTCTGGTCAAATGTACCTGGCTGAAGACACTTTTTCTAATAACTGTTCAGTGTCGGGCAAAGGATAAAATTTTGTTCGAGTCACTTTATTTAAACGGCGATAATCTATGCAGGGTCTTGCTTCTCTACCGGGAACTTCAACTAAAATTAATGGAGAGGCAAAGTCAGATTCACCTGGCTCAATAACTTTCAGTTTCAACATTTTCTCGACTTCAGCCTTTAGAATTTCCGTCTGTCTAGGCGACATTTTATAAGGCCGGGCACAGACTGGGTTTTCTGACTCCAGTTCAATATCATGTTCAACTAAATTTGTGCATCCTGTTTCAGTCGAAAACGAGTCAGCATATTTTCCAATAAGTTGTCCTAATTCTTCTCGTTGACTTTCATTTAATCTTTTATTTTTTTGGATTTCTTGCCGTACTTCTAACAACGCATTGTCTTTATTTTCTTCATCCAATTTAGGAATTTCTACCTCTTCTTCATCATTAGAGGTGGTTTTTGTAGTAAGTAAATTTACGTTTTCCACACTTCTTTGATGGTAAGGTTTTATCATATTTACATGATACACTTGGGACTTCTTCCCTTCTGGATTATATATAACGTAGTTAGTTTCTGATAATCTCTTTAGTACTCTTCCAGGTCCTATCCAACTAACTGACAGTTTATTTGGTTTAGATGGGGCCACAATTAAAACTTGATCATCTTCCTAAAACTCTCGTTTTCTGACTTTGATATCATACCAATATTTTTGTGTTTGTTTCTCCTTTTCCATATTTTCTGCAGCAAGTTCTTGGCATTTCTTCATTCTGTTCATTAAGTCAAATACATAGGATATCACACTATCTTCTTCTATCTCTTGCTCAGTTAAATTTTCATAGAGTAACATCATTGGAGTTCTTAAGTTCTGTCCATGGACTAATTCTGCTGGACTAAATCCAATACTAGTATGAGTTACAGTTCTTAATGCAAAAAGAGCAGGTGGAAGTACCTTCTCCCAATCAGATCCCGATTCTAAACAAAGTACTCTGAGTATCCGTTTCAAAGTCCTGTGCATTCTTTCAACTGGGTTACTTTGCGGATGATAAACTGAGCTTCGCACAACTCTGACGCCAAATTTCTCTAAGAATTCCGTTGTAAGTGCACTCATGAATGACTTTCCTTGATCAGTTTGTAGTATACGAGGAAATCCAAGTCTACTGAAAATTTGTAACAAAGCATCAATAACCGTCGTAAAATACAAATTAGGTGTAGGAACTGCATCAGGATATTTCGAAGCTAAGCAAATTACAGTTATTATGTATTTGTTCCCTAATGTACTGATAGGTAAAGGTCCACAAGCATCAACATTTAATTTTGTAAATGTTTCTGAAATAACTGGAACAATCTGTAAAGGTGCTTTCTTTCTGTCCTGAGGCTTCCCAATCCGTTGACAGTAATCGCAAGTTCGGACATATTCTTCGATATCTTTGAAGCAATTTTGCCAATAAAAGGTCTTAAACAATGCATCTTTAGTTTTAGCCACACCCAAATGAGATGCAACAGTTTCATGACAAAAAATTTTTTAATTGTTCACGAAATCTTTCAGGAACAACTAATAATTTCCTTTCAGTAACATTTTTATCTTTTCTTCTATAGAAAAGCATATCTTTCTCCAAAATAAATTTTCTATCTTTAGTATTTTCCGTTTTGGCATCTTCCATAAGAGGCTTGAGCTCTTTGCTTTTCCTTTGCTCTTCAGAAAATTCCTTTGGAGAAATTTTGATAAGTTCTTGCAATGAGACAGTTTCGCAAACTGGTAAAATTGAGCCTTCTTCGTTTTCTATCTTTTTGTTTTCAATTTATCATTTTTTTTTCTCATCCATTTTCTTATCTTCACTCGCTATGTTATTGCTGTGATCTTTCTCTAAAGTTACATTAGAAAATTCGTGCATTTCAGGTTCCTCCAGAGGAACCTCTGCCTCCAGAATTTTTTTCTGAGCTCTGGTTTACACAGCATTTATCATGTGCTCTCTCACTGCCTTTTCTTTTTTACAATCTTCAAATAATTCGGCTGTTTTATTTCCCAGCAAATATCTTCCTAAATCTACAGAGCCTCTAGAGACAGCAGCTTTAATTATCATATGTCCCATTTCACAGTCCAATTCAACTTCTGCGAGAGGTAAACAAAATAAACCGTCGTGTAAGGGCACCCGAACCCACACTTTTTCGTTCAAATACATATGTGGCTTCACATATTTTTTTGCAATTAAATCTATTGTCGCACCTGTATCTCGCAAAATTTCCATTTGTACACCATTTACTTTCCCCACACTAAGGTAAGGCGCTATTGAAGAATCTTGTTCATTTTTAACATCAACATGCGAAATCACTTCTGTGGATTTCTTAATTTTATCACATTGAGGACGAAGATGATTGCTCGATCCGCACTCGTAACAACGTAACGTTTTCCTCTTCTCAAATTCTCTCTCTCTATGATTTCCTGAAAACGATTCTGATTTAATATGCATTTTTGGCTTATTATCTTTACCTTCTTTTTTGGAATCAAAGTTATTTGAATTTTTAAACTGGGGTCGAAAATTAGACAAATTCTTTTTAGGAAGTTCTTTCTTTTTAAAACTTTCTTTGATACTTTCATAGTCATCTAATATTTTTTGCCAAATCTAAAGGGGTCATAAAATTTAACCAATTATCTAGAAAATGTTCTTTTGTTTCCGCAGGCACTCGAAACTTTAATTGTTCTGTAATAATTAGATCTTTAAGTTGATCAAAATTGTCAATACCTAATTCTTTAATCCAAGCGGTAAAGTAACTAGTGAGTTCTTGCGCGTAGTTCCTCCAAGATTTGTCGGGTGTTTTATGATGACGATAAAAACATTGTTTCAGTTTCTCACTATTCAACTTGTATCTTTCTAATATAAGACTTTTAACGAAATCATAGTTAATCGCATCTTCGGGTGATTCCCTGGCTAACATATTTGAGACCTCTGTGGGTAAAACAGCTAACAAATATGCCACCCAATCAGTTTTCGACATGTTAGCCATCTCTGCTCTTCGCTCAAAATTAATCAAAAACAGACCCATCTCATCAGATTGTTCGTCGAATTTCGGAACAATTTTATGACAACTGTATCTTTTTGGTCCGAGATCCATCTTTTTCTCTGACAAATTGTTCTGTTCAAGAGTTCTTTGCTTTAATTTCTTTAATTCTAGTTCATGTTCACGAGCTTCTTTAGCCAAATGCTCTTGCCTTTCTTCTTCACGTATTTTTTTCTTCCCTGTCTTCTTGACGTCTTTTTTCTTCTTTTTCTTCCTGTCGTATTTCTTCTTCCCTCGCTTCTCTCTTTTTCCTATCCTCAATTACGGTATTTAATATTCCTTTAACAAAATCTTCATCATAATCGTCTATTCCTAGAATAGCTTTCTTCAGATCCGCAATTTTCAAATTCCCTACATCCTTAATGCCAAGCTCACTAGCCAATAACTGTAAATCCTCTCTCTTCGAACCCTTTGTTAAATAAGACATCTTCGTTGTAGCGAAATCGAAACAAAATCAGAATGCTGATTCTTTTAAATTTATATAACTCCTAATTTTACTTAACTTACTAACAACAATATTTCAAGCAAGTAACAAATTTAATTAATAATTCAATTCTAAAACATACTTCAGTTAAATCCCCTACTTAGATCTATTATTTCAAGCAAATTGAAATCCCAATCACATACGAAAAATTGACCAATATACAATAACACAATATACCAATTTACTAAAATTCTTAGTAAATTAAACACAAATGCAAATTTAAAAAAAAATTAAATAAGCATATGTAATACCATAAAAATACAATTAAGATTTTTTTTTCGAAATTCACAACTGTATATCATATGTAACAGACAAAATTATTTCTAATCAATATATTACGCATTGAAAATTAAATCAAACAGCATTACGTAAACACCAGAATTTTTCTTAATTCTCAAATGTTTTATGCAAACGTAACAAATTATTGGCAATATATATATATATATATATATATATATATATATATATTAAATAATTCTCATAACAATTTTATTCTTTACATGAAAAGAATAAACTTTAAAATATTCAACTCAATTTTCTTTTTCAAACGATAATAAATCTTTTCTAGATATTTTAAAAAGTTTTTATTGTTTTATAAAAATCTAACAAAGAAATCAGAATTATTCTTTTCCCCAATCAACATTTTTATTTTGTCATACTTTCTCCTTAAAACAAATAACAAAACAAAAATATCACTGCATTTATTTCTGAATTAGGAAACAAAAAACAAAATATAATTTATTCTACCTTTTAGAATAAACTAAATAACCAAACACAGAAAGAACCTTTCTTCTTTAAATTGGCATTCATCCAATAATCGAAATGGTGTAATGACAACCTTTATTTTTCGAAATCTTTCGTTCTTAAAATAGAATATATACCATTTTCACAAATTAAATCACTTTGATTCAAAAGAATTTTACCATCATAATTCTTACTAAAAATTAAATATAACTGTATTACTTTCTTATTATTTCTTTATTTAAGAAATACTTTTTCTTTACTTAAGGACAATTATCAAAATTCTAAAATATCATAGCATACGAATTCGAAAGTAACACTTTGTAGCAAGAAATAAAATAATAACAAAAGTAATTTTATACTATTTTTTACTATTTGATGGGAATAAGTCAGTCTAATACCCTTAGAGCTTGAATTTTTTACTCCAATTAATTCGCACTTTTACTAAAGATTGTAATTAATTTACGAAAGTAAAACAAAAATTTATTAATCCAGATTAAAAAAAATATTCAATCGATAATAAATTCAAGGCACTAAAAATAAAACAATTTGGAACTGGCTTACTTGGATAATAGCTGAATTTTCATCGTTCCTAGACTGGCTTTTTTACACCAAGATTCGTCACACTAGCTGCCAACAACTTCACGTATGTAAGAACACAGAAGGTAGAATTGACGAAGAACTGCAGACGTCGACACAAGGGAGAACTCATTTTTGTCTTTTTTTTTTTAATTTATTTCACACGTAAACAGTCACGTAGAGGAGCACAACACAAATAAGAAAAAATTGAGTAGCATTTTATATCACATATTCCATAACAAAACTTAAAAAACGCTTCGCCATCTCACTACACAAAAACTCCGAACTCCCGCGCTCAACAGAAAAAAATTTTCTTTTTTGCAATGTTCTTTTCTTTTCTCTTAGGACGAGTATCGCCATCTATCGTACGCTTAGGAATTAAGTTCTTTACAGTATGAAGGGAAAAATGAAGGATTGCCCTCTTGCCCAAGAAAAACTAGTTTATCCTATTGGCATTTAGATAAACAAGTTTGGCTTAGGAAAAACTAGTTTATCTAATTGGGTAAAAACACTTATAATATCGAGTGCCGCTTATAAAGGATTTTTGAAAATTCCACCCCTAAAGGGAATATAAAGAAAGACGATTTTTTTTTAAAAAAGTGTGAAAAATCGGATTTTGTAGATATTTTTCTATTAAAAACATATTTTTGTGTATTTTTTCATGTTGAATCGAATGGTACTAAGCAAATTCTTTTAAATCCACAAGTTCGTGAGGTACTTACAATTTCTCCTGATGGGGAGGGGGGCACGTGTAACGTATTCAAGCAAAATGTCTTCTAATAATAGTAAACCTATGGAATTGAACTTAAATAATGTGGGGGAAAAAAATCAATAAAAAATATTGATCCCATTCACCATTTTTTTAGATCTTTTCTCGCCACAAGGGGAGCTTTTAATTCTTATTTCTTTGGCTATTTTCCTATTAATTTCTAAAGAATTCGAATTTTTGATATTTAAACTCATTTATCTTTATATACTTACTCGCGCCTCTTCCACTTTTTGCAACCAGAGAATACCATTACATGTTTTTTTCCTCTAATATATCTTTTTTTTAGACTCCGCTTTGTTTGTTGTTTTTTAATTCCCTCTGTTTTTAGTTTCCACGTATTTACTAAAATCAACATGTATTTTATCTTTTTTTTAGAAACTCTCACCTAAGAGGGTTTATCGGCGTTCGTACTTTTAGGTTATTTTGATACATCTCTGCAGCATTTTTATGTAGAAGCGCGAAATTCAAGATAGCAAATCTACTAAAAATCAGTTAAACATAGTGATTTTAGAGCTAATTTGTCTATTATGTTGTCAGTATTTATTTTGAACCAGATAATGAGATATTATACGAAAAAGACAACGATTATGGCTAAAGTTTTTAACCGTTACTAGATACATTTTGTTTGATACAAGATTATTTTAAAAGAAACCGAGCAGCGTAGCGGGCGAAGGCTGCTAGTAATAATGACAAAAATCTGTTATTTTTTGAAATGTGCTTTTGTCATTTCATCGTATTAATATCTCAAATATCACGTTTGTTTCTAAAAACATGATTTTCATATTAGAGATTTAGATGAAATTAGGAAAATTTTTGTGTCCAGATCACGGACTCCAGGTACCCGTGAGATAATCAGGACCTGCTTCCGTTAAAAAATAAATACAATTCTTTCAGGCATTATTGTCTATTTGTGTTGAAACTTTTCTGCTTAACTTAATCTTTGTGTTCAATCAACATGCATTTGGACGATTCCATCTCATGGAAAGGCAAGTAGTGGGGTGCATTTAATAATAATAGCAGCAAATTTCAGTACTTGGTTGCATTGCTCGTGATGCCATAAAAGAATCTGTTTTAATAAATTACAGAAATATTTTAATTAAGTTTATGTATTTAAAAAAAATCTTTATGAAATCAAAAAGGAAGAAATTAAATGTCAAAAAATGAAAAACACTTAAAATTAGAATATGTGAAATTCCATTTTGTAAATAAGATCAATTGAAAGGCTAGATTCGTCGTACAAAATTAGACAACAGGGAGAAGTGAGGCTCCTTAAATCGGAAAAAAAAAAAAAAAAAAAAAAAAGATTTTTGGTCGCTTTTCGCCATTTTTAACTATTTGGAAAAAATAGTTGTTGTTCTCGGTAGACAATTGAAAATCTGTAGCATATCTGAATATTTTTGTTGGTTGATTTCCGCAATAAATTTGGTTTATTTTATTCGTTTCCTGATTGGCCCAAGTTTAATGTCCAGAAATGGAATACTTCTGTTTTATATTTTATGCGTTTTCTGATTGGTCCAAGTTTAATGTCCAAAAATGGAATACTTCTGTTGCCACGGTGACAAAAAGAGTAATTAAAACTTTTTAAAAAATTAATAATTTAACAACAAATTGTGATAAACATTTCAAGCATGTTTCATTAAAAAGTGTATTTTTTTCTCAGTGCAACGGTGTAAAAGTTTAAAATGTACGATATTTTGAAGTTGAAAATTTTGCAGTTCCGAAAATTGTAAAACTGACATTTCATTTCAAATTTGTTTGCGATGGGTCCAAGATAGAGTTGTAAAAAACCCACAGTTTTTGAGGGACGGGAATAAACCCGGGAATTTTGGGGAATAAACCCGGAATTTTGGGGAATATTGGAAATTTTGTAGAAGTTTTGAAAGTAAACAAAACCAGTAATTTTTCAACTTGAAATTTTCATTTTAAGACATCATTGCTCATTATTCTGAGAAATTTAAATGGATTTTTTTATTAATTAACAATACCTATTATTTTGACACTTTGTAACTTTTTAAATTCCTAAAATTCATCAGCTTTGCAACAATGGTGATTTAATAAATGAAGATTTCAATTATTCTCTTAAAATTTTAAATTGTTTACTTTCTGTTACCTGGCATATCCAACATATATTCTTTATTTAATTTTTCTGTATATGTTGAATCTGAGAACAAGGGCGATGTTTACATTTATAAATAAATCTGTCATTTCCCTTTCTAACTTATTAATATTTTAATCTATCAGTTTTCACTTAAACTCTACTGGTTTTGTTTACATTTCTTATTGT